>JAAONU010000011.1:18771251-19458358 GCA_012932295.1 Cyclina sinensis
AAAGTTAAGTCCATTTTTATGTCTTTAAATTTATTTACTATAATATTTCTTAAACCAGAACAGATATTTACTTGAAACTTAAAATTTATATGAATGGTTACAAGCAAGCTCAGATGACGAAAATTCTACAATTCCATTGAATTATGACACAAGTTATGCCCCTTTTAGGCTTAGAAAATGTTCTGATATAACAATTAATACTTTAATATTTCTGAAACCTGAACAAATATTCACTAGAAACTATATAATATATAAAGGGTCACAAGTAAGCTCAGTATGCAAAGTTTTTCCACACTTAATTTATCCCCCCGCCAAAGGCAGAGGGGATATTAGGAATGCCCTACGTCCGTCCGTGCGTCCGTCCGTCCGTGTGTCCATGCGTCCGTCCGAAACAATTTTGTCCGGAGCTTAACTCCAAAACTACTTGAGGGATTTTATTCAAACTTCATACACTGACAGAGCCAATGGTAGGTAGTGCAGTGTGAAAGTGCAATAACTCTACCTTGCCTTTTTTTAGAGTTATTCCGCTTTATCAAATTTACTTGATAAATTTTGTCCGGAGCATAACTCCAAAACTGCCAGAGGGATTTTATTCAAACTTCATACACTGACAGAGCACATTGGTAGGTAGTGCAGTGTGCAAGTCCAATAACTCTACCTTGCCTATTTTTAGAGTAACTCCCCTTTATCAGAATTACTTGATAAATTTTGTCCGGAGCATAACTCCAAAACTACTTGAGGGATTTTATTCAAACTTCATACACTGACAGAGCACATTGGTAGTGAGTGCAGTGTGCAAGAACAATAACTCTACCTTGCCTATTTTTAGAGTTATTCCCCTTTATCAGAATTACTTGATAAATTTTGTCCGGAGCATAACTCCAAAACTACTTGAGGGATTTTATTCAAATTTCATACACTGACAGAGCACATTAGTAGGTAATGCAGTGTGCAAGAACAATAACTCTACCTTGCCTATTTTTTAGAGTTATTCCCCTTTATCAGATTTACTTGTTTACATTTTAAAAATCCCAGCATATACATGTATATTTAATTCTTGAATTCTTGAACTTATTATCCCCCCGCCAAAGGCAGAGGGGATATTAGAAATGGTCTCTGTCCATCCGTGTGTCCGTCCATTCCAGTTTTGTCCGGAGCATAACTCCAAAAGTACTTGAGTGATTTTCTTTTAACTTCATATACTGAAAGAGCACATTTGGAGGAGGTGCAGTGTGAAAGAATAATAACTCTACCTTGCCTACTTTTAGAATTATTCCCCTTTATCAGATTTAATTGAAAAACTTAGTCCGAAGCATAACTCCAAAAGTGCTTGAGCGATTTTCTTCAAACTTAATACACTGACATGGCACATTGGTAGGAAGTGCAGTTTGCAAGAACAATAACTCTACCTTGCCTATTTTTTGTGGGATTTTCTTCAAAAATTTTTACATTGAGTGTTTGAAAGTACAACCTTCAGGTAGCTTCTTCCCGGCGGGGGGATTAACCATGTGTAACATGGCTCTTGTTACATTTTGACATAATTATGCTATTTTCTTAACTTCACTGCTTTTGTTTGTTTTAGTACATTGGGAAAATGAAAGGTTATTTGTAACTGTTTCGAACATGACTTGACAATATATATTTATACTATTACTTGTACAATTTGTTTGTTTCTTTCACCAGAGATAAATTTTTTTTATGTATATGTATTTGTGCCACTAAAGTTATTCTCTTAACCACCTTTGCATGTTGTCTTCTGTCAAGGACATTGGTGGGGGTATGAATCGCATTCAGCGATAGTTCTAGTTACCTTTTGTTGACCATTCATACATAATTTTTGTCCAGAGCATTTCTCTTAAACTATATATGTATAACTTTCATCCCTATTAAAATTGCTAAAAGGTTCTGCTTTATTGAACAAAATGGCCAAAAATATTTCTTAAATAGCCCTTTATTATAATTGCTCAGATTGTTCTGCTCCATTAATCAAAATACCTGTCAGAGCTATAAATAGGTTTTCATCAATATTTGGCTTCAAATGACATCCCCTCCAAAACCACTACGCCATTATAAATCAAATTTGACAGACCTGTTCCTTATATTGCTCTTTTCTAAAATTGCTCCAACCGTTCTGCTCCATTGCACATAAGGGCTGGAAAAGCTAAATTTAGAAAAAATTGAAACAGCACCTCCTCAGCAAGGTGATTTTCCACCAGATTTCACAGAAAAGTTTTTTACAGAGCCCTCTATTAAAATTGCTAAAATTGTTCTGCATTGAACAAAATGGCCACCAGAGCTAAAAATAGATTTTCATCAATATTTAGCCTCAAATGACATCTCTCAAACTGCTAAGCCATTTTCTTTAACTTTACAGAAATTTTCCTGATATTGCCCAATTCTAAATTGCTCAAACCATTCTGCTCCATTGCACATAAGAGCTGCTAAAGCTAAACACAGAAAAAAATTCAAACAACATTTTCTAAAGGGCAAGGTGATTTTCTACCCAATTTTACAGAAATTTCCTTACATGGCTTTCTATTAAAATTGCTGAGATTGTTCTATTGCTAAAATGTTTCTGCTCCATTGCACAAAATGGCCGCCTGAGCTAAAAAATTTATTTTCGTCAATATTTGGCTTCAAATGGCATCTCCTCACAAGTTGCTGGCTCAAAATTGCCTGTGCCCCATGTGTTTTATTTGTATAAAATATGAGATCTTGGAATTTCTTCCATTAGAAAATGTCATATTGTGTTTGACATTTGCTTAACAGCAGACCCACAGCCAAAGTACTCAGGTGAGCAATCCAGGGCCATCATGGCCCTCTTGTTCTTATTTCTTTTGGTATTGAACCCTTACTGTTATAGCTCATTTTTGTGACCTGTTCAGTTAAAGATCGATTTAGGAAAACAATATTAGTGATGAAAGCTGAGAGCCTTTATCAGCTCCCTATTTAACAGCACTAGAACCTTCTACATATTCTGCCATTGTTTCTGCAAAAGACAAAAGAACGAAATCTGCAATAAACTCTTGTTTATAGCAAACCATACTCTTATTACATTATTGTGTTGTAGCAGTGTATACAGCTGAAAGCCTGGCAGAAAGTGATTGAGAGGTTTTCGACAGCTGTGCGGCTCTCGCCTTCAAAACTAAAAATCATGTTGGACACTGTAATGAATGCAGCCATGCCACAGTTTGTGTCACTTCTAGAGTACTCCTACAGCAGGAACATAGCTCTAGTGGTAAGTATTCCTCATATTCCTCATTCTTGTTAATACACAGCTCTTGTGATTGGTCAATTTATTTTCTTTCTATGCATGTATCAGTACATGGATATAATGCAGACTACCTGAAAGTTAGAAAAGATGTCAGTCATTCAGTTTGAAAAGATCTGTCGGGGCAAAAGAAAATCTGTCAGACCAAGATTCTGGTCATACTAAGAAGAGGGGAGCAGGGATCAGGAATGCTAACTTTCCTCATCTTACTATGAACACATTAGTTTCACCACAAAAATATTTTCTTTGAAAACAGATGATCTCTTGGACAAATTGGAAACTAGAATACATTGGGTCAAGAATAAGGTCAGTTAATTATATCAGTACAAAACATTACTGTGAACATGTCAGTATCACCACAGAAAAAATATTTCTATGAAAACTGATGATCTCTTGAACAAATTGGAAACTGGGTCACATTGGGTCAAGGATAGGCTATAGCTAACTCTACTGCTGAGATCAGTGAAAACTCTTGTCAACAAACTAGAGGCCGCATTAATGCTTCCAGTCTTTATGAAGCTTCCTCTGAATGCTTGTCCTGATGATATATCTAGGTAGAGATTGAAACTGGGTCATGTTTGGACACTCCAGGTCAAAAGCTCTGATCAGTGGAAGACCTTTTTAATACACTAGAGGTTAATTTTTTGCCAAGTCTTCATGATATTTGTTAAGAATGGTGTTTTGATGATCACACAGGTTAAACATGTGTGTGTCATATCTGTGTCACCAGCTTGGTTGGTGGAACATATTATGATCACTCTAAGGTCACATTATTGGCCCAGTTATCTTGCAACTTGGTCAGAATGTTTGTATTTATGCCTTCTTTGAATAAGAGTTGCAGCTTTTGTAACTGGAAAAACCCTTACAGGTCCAATGTTAGATATGATTTTTGCTAGACTTGGTCAGAATGTATTCTAGAAGATATCTTTGGAGAGATTAAAAGAAGTTAAGTGAAAATAAAAACTATGTTGTCAAATGAAAAATCATACCTCTGTATGACATATTATATTTGAACATGGTACTCATGTGAGCAATATAGGGCCAATATGGCCCTCTTGTTTGTTATCATTTCTACCTCAGTTTTTATACCCTCGCTTCGAAGAAGTGGGGGGTATACTGTTTTATTATACCCCCGCTTCGAAGAAGTGGGGGGTATACTGTTTTACCCTTGTCCGTGTGTCCGTCCGTCCGTCCATCCATCCGCAACAAATTTCCGTTGCAGTTTTCTCAGCAACTATAACATGCAGAAGCCTGATATTTCACATATTGCTATACCCTATAGTCCCATATGGTGTAAAGCAATTTTATGCTCCTTGCTCATCTACTTCCTGTTTACCGAATATTTTTAGATTTTGTCACTATATAGGTGCATTACATCAACCAAACGACATCTTTATTTTCCGTCGCAGTTTTCTAAGCAACTAGAGCATGCAGCCACCTGATATTTTGCATATTGCTTTATCCTATAGTCCCATATGGTGTAAAGCGATTTTATGCTCCTTGCTCATCTACTTCCTGTTTACCGAATACTTAGATTTTTACACATAGTTGACATACATTCACAATTTCCGTCACAGTTTTCTGTCAACTATAAGATGCAGCAGCCTGATATTTTGCATATTGCTTTATCCTATAGTCCCATATGGTGTAAAGCTATTTTATGCTCCTTGCTCATCTACTTCCTGTTTACCGAATACTTAGATTTTTACACATAGTTGACATACATTCACAATTTCCGTCACAGTTTTCTCAGCAACTATAAGATGCAGCAGCTTGATATTTTGCATATTGCTTTATCCTATATTCTCATATGGTATAAAGCGATTATATGCTCCTTGCTCATCTACTTGCTCATGTTTACCGAATACTTAGAAGTTACCAACACACAGGAAAGGAGGTTCACTTGATCGTGTTTTTGTGTATAAATACTTCGATGAATCAGAAATCACAGATGTAATACCTGTTCATTATTCTGACCATTTTCATATCCATCTAGCTGTGCCTTTGATGAAGTTGTATTAAGTTCAGGTAAATACTCGGAAAAATTTGACACTCTTTATACATATGACAAATGCAAATTAAATTATGAAAGTCAAATTTCTGATAGTGGGGGTATCACTAGTGAGCATTAGCTCACAAATTTACTTGTTATTCATATTGTGTGACCTTTGTAAGATGAGATTGAAGGTCACTAATCCAGAAACCTTGAAAGGTCAGGGTCAAATTTTGAGACAGAGAGTATTTTTGAATACTGACAGAAGTAGCTTAGGATCTTTAAGTTTTAACTCTATGAAAAAGAAGAAAGCCAACCATATAGTAAACCGTTATAGCTAACAATTTATCGAATTCTTCAAACATCTCAAAATATGTAACCATGAGTCAATGAAAATTGTAAGCTCTGCTCTTGAAATTTCTGTATATGTCAGTCCTATTCTAGCTGCTAATGTAAATACTGATTAAGCAGTTTGTGTGATGAAAACAAATGGTTCTTTTCTTTTAATGATTCTTTTGTTGTTGTTTTTTTGTTAGAGGCTAGATCTGTAAATAACATAAAAATCTGCTCAGTACAGACACTCTTAAATCAAAATATTGATCATGTCTCAGACTTCATTTCCTTTTCTATTGCTGTAAAAGTCTCCTTTGTTAAAAGTTACCACTATAAAGTTTCCAAAAAAATGCTTTTATTTGCTAAGCAGCATGGCATAATTTCCGCAGTTTCCTGAGGAAGATTACTGTAATAAATCAGCTGTCATGGAAAATGATAAGTTTGGTAATAGCCCTGCCTGCTTGGTAATAACTTTGCCATGAATAGCCGTAAGACAGTCCTGACGGTACTGAAGTTATTTGCTGAAGACAGTTAGACAGTCTCAGCTGTTCTGTAGTATAATTTGTTGAAGACTTCGGTATTTAATTAGATGTGAGAAAGGTTACAGAAAGTGAAAAAGTGATTTTATATTGGTGCTCTGATTTTTGTTGTGTTATCAGGATCACAGTAGATGGTATAGAAACACAGAAATGTTTGGACATAGGATTTGTGAAATTATAGTTAACTGTTTAAACATTGCTTGCTCATAGAATACTTACTCATCATGATATTAATAATTTATATAAGATGAAGTATGATGGTAATATTCATAACTTGATATTCGGCTTTGAACAAGACCACAGAAAGGTTAAACTTTAAAGGGTAAGGTCACAGATCTGAGGACATTAGCCTTTGTTTGTCACCTTCCCGCAACAGTTGGCATCAGATGACATCTCCTTTAGGGATGTCCCTTGCTGAAAGATCTATTAAAGTTAAATTTTTAAAAGAAATCAAATCAGTAATAACGTAGCTGGACACTAAATTTGTATTATCTCGTATCATTTGGTCTGTTACCACCACTGTACAGCTTTTGGGATGTGTTACAGCTAACTATATCATTAGCACATAATCAGATTTCTCTGAAAACAGTATCTTAAGGTATTTGGATGTCTCTGAAGAATTCATTATCTCAGAAATATGTTACTGAGTTGTAATAAAGAAGAGATTAGTGTTATAGTAGAAATAGGTTTCTTTTCTCTGGGCACTGCAGTCAATATCGTTCTCCATTCTTCGACTAATTAATTGATGCTACTTGTGATTTATCTTAGCTCTATTACAAGGAAAAGCTATCCAAGCTTATTTTAAGTCTCTATCAAGACAACACCCCAGATGACCCAGTCAGTTGAGAGAAGGGCTTGTGACATTCATTACTGGTATCCATTCAGTGCTAGGTGATCTGAGGTATGCATGGCCATGAAAACGTCACATGCTTTGGTGAGGTTTGAACACAGGATCTCTAACCACTGAGCTATCAAGGCCCACTATTCTTTTCTTTTGTTGTTTGGTTAATTATGATCTTGCAGACTTAATTTGTTTCGCTTTTCATTTTTTCCCCTACTTTCTATTTTGAAAATACATGAACTAAAGTATTTCTGTTTGTTGTGCAGGTAAAACCATATTAAAGCTATTGTCATTTTATGATAAAATAGACTGCAGAATGTTTTACTGTATCATAAATCAGCTATTTACAACCTTCCTTTCTTTGTGAAAACCTGGTTCTGACCTTGACCTTGAACAAAACTCTAAAAAATATATATTCATAGAGAGACATTGAATATATGAACAAATTTGACAGTGAACAGGAGTCATTTTTTCCCTAGAACTTGGGTAAATTTTAGAGATTTGTGCAAAGTTAGCCCATAGTCGATGTAGAAGTTACCTAAATCTTGATTGACAAAATAAGTAACTTTAAGAGCAGCAGAACCTTTTAGCTAGTAACCTGAATTTTCATTTAGTACAGGTAATGATAAAGGTCCATTATATTTTATTTAAAGGGCAATGTGTTAAACTATGACCTAGCTGTTAGCTAGAATTCATAACAAATATGGTGGATGAAAAAGAATTTTATTCCTCTTATATTTGGAGACCTTTACATGAATTTTAGCAATACAAGTCAAGTTAGCATTGCATGCTAATCATATATGAGGGCATATAGTTTTCGAACTGTCTGTCTGTCTGTAAGTACATCTGTCCCTCATTCCATCCAAAAACTTTAATATTGCCCTTAACTTCCATATTAGAAAATAGATTTTCTTCATACTTGGACACAACACCCCATTTGACAAAAGCTTCCCACTGAAATATATTTACTTGACCTTTAACTCTAAATGACATTGACGTCAGCGGTCCAATTGCCATAAAACTTTAACATTGCCCATAACTTCCTTATAAGTTAATGGATTTACTTCATACTTGAACACAACACCCCTTTGGTCATGACCTTTCCACTGACATATATTTATTTGACTTTGACCCTATATGACCTTGACCTTAAAGATCCAGTTCTCAAAATTACTTAATACTGGCCATAACTGCTTTATTACTCAACAAATAAAGTTCATGTTTGCACACAACAACCTTTTTGGGGAGAAATCTTCAAATTGAATATTATTTTTACTTTGACTCCTAAATGACCTTGAGGTGCAAGTGTCAAGAAAAAAAAAAACCACTTCTTTTGATTCAACAGATTTAGTTCATGTTTGCACACTTCAATACTTTGGGAAAGATCTTCCAAATGATATATATTGTTTTGACCTTGACCCCTAAATGACCTTGACTCTGAGATCAAATTGTAAAAACTATCCACTTCTTTTGAAGGATCTACAGTTTATCTCCATCTGGTTCTTGGCTCAAAGGTCAAAGCATCTATTTGGGGGCATTGTCACCTGTCAGTGTTAGTTCTTGTTTTAAATCCCTTTATTGTAAATAACTGTAAGGGATTCTTTCTTGTGGAAGTTGGTGTAATTTACCGTACTAGTATAATAGCATATCCAGTTAACCAGATATTGGGGAGTCACCAGATTTCATGCATGTGACTTTAACTTGGAAACAGATTGAGAGACTTACGGTTACTGAAGTAGAAAAAGTGGAAGTTGGTTTTGAAATAGCCAGATGATAAACTCGCATTACAGGAATTTATTTTGCCAATGCTGTATTGAGAGAAATTGTTTTTAAATTGTTTGTGACAGAAACAAATAGATTTTTAAACAAAATCGTCTGCAGAAGGTATTCAGTTCTGGAATACTGGTAAAGTAGAACCAAAATGGAGAGTTGATTAATTCTAATGGTGCAGCTTCTGGCCAAATTTGGTTAGAAATTTTGTTAAGATTTATTTGACAAGACTTAGATTGGTGAAAATAGTTCCAAAACTATAAGATAGATATATAGAGTAAAGATGATGAATATTTGACAATTATTGGAATAGTTTAACATTTTAAGGTCAACAATTAAGTTGAGATGGTTGAATATGGCAGATTTTTCACAGTTGCTGTATGGTGTGGAGATTTGATTAACAGTCTTACTACAGTAATTGGAATAATAAATAAAATTTTATTTTGTTGATAAAATGCATTTGGATGTCAAAATCTTAATTAAATCTATGAGTAAAGTGTACTTAGATCCAAATAAATGGGATCTTAAGTAAAGTCGATAAGATAAAATTTAAAGCAAAATTTCTGTAGAAGGGAAGAAGTTCTTAAATTTCAGGATATATAAATGAGAGCTTGGGTGAAGTCTTTAGGGCATTTATTGGACAGATTAGTAACAAGTAAGGTCAGTAATTATATTGGCTTTGTAATATATGATCAATTCCTCACAGCACCCTGGTAGTTTCAAGATGTGATTATGAGAAACTGACTAATTGTGAGATTAATGGGTAAGGTGAGTTTGGTGTGTGGTCTGAAGAAATTGGTAATTTTGTCAGGATTTAGTGATCCTTCATAATCATAAATATATTGTGAATGAATGTTTGGGTAATAAATATATGCAAAAGAATGTTACATTATATTAATACATAGACATTTTTCAAGGTGTGGGTAATATATAAACTTAATTTCATGTGACTGCCAGATAAATTACATGTTTGTGAATCAGACCATGCAACTTTATATGTTGAAATAAGAAGTCTTGTGACATCAAACAGAAGTGGGAGAAACCTGAAGCACATAAGTATAATAATGATTTTTTTTTTATCATTTAGCATTGGATGATTACAAAGAAAGTGAATTTGAAGGAATATATTTTCTTAAGTATTTTGTGGTATTAATTACATAAGAATAAAACAATTTAGAAATAAAGGTGATTATAATGAATGTATCATTTAGAGGAACTAGCAATAATAATTCACTTTGACATAAATTGAGAAGGGACAAGCATTGCTGTGATGATTTATTTATAACTGTTTCTCTTATGTATTCCTAGTATGTATATATTTCATAAATTTACAAATGCTAACTGCCTAGATGAATGGTTGGCTGTCAATAGATATACCTTTTACAAATAGTTGGATCTTACCTTTTATGGTGTCTGTTTACTATGCCCCACTTAAAAGAAGCGGGGGTATATTGCTTTGCACATGTTGGTTGGTCAGTTAGTCAGTCTGTCTGTCCACCTTGTCTCATAAGTAACTCAAGTACCATTTGGCTCACAGCCTTCAAACTTCATTGGTTGGTTGCTCTTATTGAGTAGAAATTCCTATTGTTTTTGGGGTCAGTAGGTCAAGGTCACTGTCACCTTGAATCTACAGACCATTTCTGCTCAATAGCATATGGGGCTCAGTGTTCAAACTTTATAGGGTGGTTGCTCTTACTAAGTAAAAGACTTCTATTGTTTTTGGGATCAGTAGGTCAAAGGTCAAGGTCACTGTGATTTTGAATATGAAAACCATGTCTGTTAAATAACTCAAGTATCATTTGACCCACAGCCTTCAAACATCATAGGATAATTGCCCTGATTGAGTAAAAGATCCTTATTGTTATTGGGATGTAGGTCAAAGGTCAAGGTCATGATCACCTTCAACCAGAGAACTAGAGAAGGCTTTGGTCTACAGCCCTGAGATCTAGTGGGCAGATTGGTCATGACCAGTAGATAACCCCTATATATATTGATTTTAAGGTCAGTAAATCAAAGATTACAGTCATTGTGACCTTGACCACAAAAAGCTTGTCTGATCAATAACTAAAGAATGCTTTGGCTTACATCCCTCAGATTTGGTGGGGAGGTTGGTCATGACTGGTTGATGGCCTCTTTTGATTTTGAGATTAGTAGGTCAAAGGTCAAGGTCACAGTGACCATACGGTGATCTTGACCACAAAAAGCTTGTCTGATCAATATCTAAAGAATGCTTTTGCTTACAGTCCTCAGTTTTGGTGGGGAGGTTGGTCATGACCAGTAAATAGAATCTTTGGATTTTGAGGTTAGTAGGTAAGAAAATGATTGTCCTTTCAATTAACTACAGATTGCTTTGGCATACAGAGATCAGATTCATTGGTGAGGTTGGTCATAACTGGTACATGACCCCTATAGATTTTAAGATCAGTAGGTCAAAGGTCAAGGTCACAGTGACCTTCACCAGAAAAACTGGTTTACAGTCTTCATATTTGGTCAGTAGGTCAAAGGTAGAGGTCACATTTAGAAGTCCATGTAACATGACTAATTGGTTGCCATTAGGTGGGGGGGAGGGGGACCTACTTGTTTTATATGTGTCTTTTATGATGTTTTTTGTGCTATCATCAGAGACAGTTGTATTTCATGTCTGGAGTGGATGTTGAACTAAGTTGGATTGTATTAGCCTGCAGCAATAATAATAAATTTGCAGTGATGTTTTTTGTTTCAGCATGTAAGAGATGATGACATTTATGATGAAGATGAAGTGAGACATTTACTCCAGTCTGGTAGTGAGGAGGACAATGAGATACTTACAGAGATTGGCTACAATGCTGACAGTGAAGACACCCACATGGACGACACAGACAAAGGTCAGATCTGGAGAATTTTGCTTTTTCTCTCCTTTAGTTACTTTTTTGGCTTTGAGGTAATCCCTCCAGCTGTTTAGGTTAAAGTCTTCTTTTTTTTTAAGTATGCATGTTTTTTTGTTGGTTTTTTTCTAAAGATAAAGGTCTCTTGACATAAAAGCTCATGGACTGTAATAAAATACAGTCTAACCAAGCTAGACTAGACTGTTACTAGATTGTATAATTTGACATTTAAATCACAACAGAATATCTGTACCCCAAGTAGAAGAATATGCCAATATTTTTTAGGTCTAACAAGTCTCGCTGCTTGAGCTAGGACATTTTTTATGTTGCAGTCAAATGATATGGCTGATCTATGGTAAAATCTTAGACACTAAAACCCAAGAGTCAGCAAAAATATATATTCATATTGGTATCTCAGATGTTTTGTTAGTCAATAATATTCCATTTAGTCATGTTCTACAGAAAGAAAAAAATATCTCAGTTTAGCAAACTGGTTTTTCATTGATTTTGGGGTAGTAAGTGTAAGATGTGAAAGATATGAATTTCCGTCTGTGGTACTGCATCTTTGATCATTTTATTGTAACATGAATTATATGTGGTTTTTCAATTTTTTCATTTTAAAAAGGCCATAGGCCTTAAAAATCGAAATGTAAGCTCTATTCTTAGCATCATAAATTTAAAACATGTCTGACTAATTTCCTCTTCCACACACTCGCTCACACAAACACAAGGCGACAGTAAAACCCAAAATCATTTTTATACCCCAAGATAGAATATCTGCATTGGTCAGTTGGTCAGTCTGTCTGTCTGTGTGTATGTCCATCTGTCCATCCATGATAAAATTTGTCTGGACTATTTCTCAGCAACTATTTCTCAGATTTTAATAATACTTTGCAAGAATCATAAGTACCAAGTCTACGGTAGTTATGCATATCTTTGTCATATCCCACCCTGATGATTCTTCAGTGAGTTTTGACCTTTGATATTTTTTTAAAAATCATTTTGTCTTGACTGTTGCTCATCTACTATTATTCAGATTTTGATAATACTTTGTAAGAATCATAAGTACCAAGGATGGTTGTGCATGTTGTTGCTGAGTTCCACTGTCTTAATATTTAACTGAGTTATGGGCCCTTTTTTTCTAATACATAAATTTTTCCATGCTTTTTCTCAGCAACTAGTTGTCAGGTTTTATTGATACTTTGCAAGCTTAGAATTTTTATATGGGGGCTGTACCACTATGCATTGTGCTCACATTTTCCTATAGACCAGCCTATGTCACTGGAAAGTAATGTGATGTACTATCTAGCTTTGTTTCCAAAAGTTTCAAACAGGATATTATTTCATTACTTATCCCATAAGTAATCCAACTTCATAAAACATCCATTTACTAACACAATAAACTATCCAGTATATTGGATTAGTAGAGATGAGGAACATGTTTTTGAAATTTTCCTAGAATGTCATAGATCAAAATTGTGAGACTATGCTAGTTTTGTTTATGAATAATTACTGTTTAAATGGTTGAAGTTAAGAGACACGGAAAAGCTGCATTGAGAGTAGACTGTGTCTTCCACTCCCCTAATAAGAGTAGACTGTGTCTCCAACTGCCCTAATATAGTAAGCGTCTTATCAGTAAAATAGAAATTGATATTCCAAGCATTTCCTATATCACTGAGTCAGGAGTCTCTTAGGAAAGAGGAAAATATAATATCCAGGCACATTTATCATTCTTGTTTAAGCCATTCTTTAAACATTTGAGAAAAGTTTTCAGTTAAAACTGTCTCAAAGAAAGCTCCATTGATTACTCTTTTGTTATAAAAACCCGTAGGAAAAAAATAACAGTATTTGGAAATAAATGTTGGAAATAAATGTAAGAAATTTGGATTAGAAGTTTTAGAAGGCAGTCGATATTCCATTGCCCATTGATGAAGGATATTTATCATTGTTTAATTAACTGACTACCATATAGATCAAATCTACAAGAATTTTAAGCTGAATTGTTTTTAAAACACAAAAATGGATTTTAAGTTCAAGACAACTCATGTAAAGTACATCAGATGTTTAGGTCATTTAATCATTCCATCAAATTATTTACACGATTGTTTATCAGCATTACCTCCCAGACATAGTGCAAGAAAATAATGTAGATCCATTTACTGCGAGAAAAGACTAGCCTTTGGCTATATCTTCGATATTTTTACTTTCAGACAAGAGGATTAAATGCAGTGTATTGAAGTCCAGAAATCCACATAAGATTTACTTCCCTACAACCTTCGGCTTGCTTTTTGATTTACTTGTGTTACTGTGGAAACAAGAAAACAATGAATCAGTGATTAGTGCTGTTTTGCACAAATTGTTACAGAATGTTAGGATGGATTTGAACCTTACCAAAGCTCTCTGTGAACAGGTGAGTAACTTTGATACTTTTTAGCAATTTCAGGACCTTTATGCTCTCGTGACTGTTAAACTTACACATACTCTTGTTACATTTTGATTACTAGAAATTTATTAATTCTTAGAAACCACTGACAAAGAGCTATTGTAATATGATAATTTATTTCTGAATTTTCCTTTCCCCCCCCCCCCCCCCCCCTTTTTAAATTTGTGTTTTTTTTTTTTTTTTTTTTTTTTTTTTAAATTAAAAAGTCTTAATAAAATTTAGACAGTAGAAATCATGGTGTGATTAAAGATAATTAATGGTTTAATAATATTGAGCTAAACCTTGAGAGAGTAACAATTATATTTCCATTTATTGGGTAAAAGAATATCTAGTACATTTTATGAACAGTTAAATATTACAATAATTGTCCACTCCAAAGAGAGACAGACATTTAACTTCTTGAAATTCCAATTCCTAGGAATCAGTGGAATTCTTTAGACTTTAATGAGGTTAATCTTTTTGTAAAACTACATTTCTGGTGCCTTTAATATCAAAGTAAACAGAGATTGATTATAAGTATTGTCTTTCAGGATGTTTTATCAGTCATTCTTAGAGACAAAGGATTCTGGGATAGCTTGCTGAAGAGTGAAGCAGACGGCACAGGTAGTTGAACTGCAGTGCAAAGTATTAGTGGAAAATACTTCCTATTTTTCTCTTTGTTTTATATAAAATCATTCTAAAGGAAGATGATTTTGAGTGCATGAAATTAAGCAATAAATTTACATTAAAGAAGACCATCTTGAAAGTACATGTTGTTAAAATGCCATTGCAACAGCTTTTGCCAGTAGTTTACGATCTTCTGCTTCTGTGAATAAAGATTTATTGCCCTCTGTTAGGATTTCTAGTGAGAATTATAGTGCTCTTGCAAATAAGTTGTGAATGTTTCACACAACATGTCTAATTTGTGTGAAAACAAACAGACTGTATAAAAACTTACTTGCATTCATGTAGTGTTGAACCATTGTTGGTCCAAAACTTCTGTACAGTTTAGGAAGGAAGTTTTTTACTTGAACTATGTCAAGGGACTGCGATTTATTTCAATTCAAGTATTTCATCACTGAAAAAGTTGTACTGACTAGAATCTGGGGATTACAGAATCAGTATGTATAGTAATAGGTGATGCAATATTTTGCTAAATTCAGTTTCAGAAAACCTTCTTGGATTGATGGAACAGCTTGGACAGCACAGGCTTGAGTCACATGACCTACAGAAGATTCTACAGCTGTTTCAGCATTCAGACATACCCATGGTGTGTAATGATAACAGTGTGACAGCAGACTCACTCTTAATCAGTAATTCTAAGAAATAAAGGATTATGTTTTTATTCATTATTAATCAGTTATATATTGCATGAGTAGTTATGTAACAGTTAGCCTGAAATTTTCACCAGTTTGTTAAAAAATGTCAGCTTATTATATACATCTTAATAATTCTGAAAATGTGCAGATATGAAAATGGTAACTCTGGTAATGTCTTGATACATTTGCCTGAAACTTTGTTGTCTTCGTTATTACTTCCTTTTTTTTAAAACTGAAACTTTGTTGTCTTCCTTATTACTTCGTATTTTTAAACAGAATTGAACTACATGTATTAGAGTTTTTTTATTTGTGAAATACTTGGAAAGCACAAGAACATGTCATTTCAGGAAAAGTTGCTTAGTGTGTTCCAAACAATACTTGAGAAGTCTCAGTTGATTGCCCATCATAGTGTTACATTCCCAGTTCTTGCCTGTGAAAGTTCACAGAAAATGGATGATGAAGATGACATTGAGAGTGGATCCTATGAGATACCACCGTTAGGAATCACACCACTAATAAAAACTGTATCAGACACAATGACTAACCTTTTTATGTTAAATCAACTTAAAATGGACAAAACAGGTTTGTAAATTGATTAGGTTGTGAACGTAAGTTAAAAGAAGCTATGGCTTAGAGAATTTATCAGAGAAAATAAAGATGAGTTAAAGTTACAAGTAAAAACTATTAATGGATTGATTCAAAGAAAAGCTTAATCTGAACAGTCTATCTCAGTGATAAAGCTGTCAAGGTCACAACACTGTAAACCCTTTTTGCCTATGAGAAATGAATTGTTCCATAGTTGCAATAGTTGAAATAGTGGCAATTTCTTAAAGATTTATGTTGGAGGACCTGTTGCAGAAAATGTAACATTATAAACAACTTTCCCATTTTTAGATTCTAGCTGTTGAAACAAACACATTTCATACACATTTCAGAAGCCAGTCCTGTTAAAGGTAAACAGGAAGTGTGGAATACTTGTGCCCTGCAGTATCGTCTTAGAGATGCTGTTGCCTGGCCTCCTTTACAGATAGGGGTTACCATTACTATGTGGCTGTGTTTGGAGAAGGAACAGAGCTCCAGGTGCTCTCAGAAAGTGCCTATCTATGACATTGAAACAGGTATTTGAAATGAATTATAATTCAAGATTTGTTATAAAATGTTTACCTCTATAGATTTTTGAATCTCTAAAATTACAAGTAAACCTTTGTAAATATTTGTTTGGGTCATCTGCAGAGATTCCTCTTGAATCCATAGAAAGGTTGTATGACCTTTAAATCTGATATCAGTAGATTTATATCAGGAGCATTGCCACATGCTCTTTTGCTTTTGCTAAAAAAACTCCCTAAATAATTCAAATTTATTTAATATATATCCTGAATTAGTAAATAAAATATTCATGATAAAATATATGAAATCAACCCTCCAAGCAACAGCCACCTCCCTACAACAGCCAAATTTAGTTTATCCAGCTGGTGGCTGTTGTTGGGAGGTTACACTGTAGTATATATGAACTTCTTCAAGGTGAAATTTTACTTGCCTGTTGTAGTTGTTAGAGGCAAGGGATCCATCAAGTTGTCATTAACTAATTTACATAAACTTAATTTAGCTCAGTCACAATGCAAGTACTTGACAGTTTTAAGTTACACATGAGACATAACTCCAGTTATCAGCAGAGCTTTTTTAAGTGATAATGCATTTACCCACAGGCCAGATTACTTGGTCTGCACCAGTCACATGAAAGATTCTTACAGTCATTGTGCAGTACCCTCATTACTCCCAATTCCCAGCATCCCATTGTCCCCCCGCCAAATGCGAAAGGGATATTACAAATGCCCTTCGTCCGTCCGTGCGTCCGTCCCTCCGAAACAATTTTGTCCGGAGCATAACTCCAAAACTACTTGAGGGATTTTATTCAAACTTCATACACTGACAGAGCACATTGGTAGGTAGTGCAGTGTGCAAGTGCAATAACTCTACCTTGCCTTTTTTTAGAGTTATTTTGCTTTATCAGATTTACTTGATAAATTTTGTCCAGAGCATAACCCCAAAACTGCTAGAGGGATTTTATTCAAACTTCATACACTGACAGAGCACATTGGTAGGTAGTGCATTGTGCAAGTCCAATAACTCTACCTTGCCTATTGTTAGAGTTATTCCCCTTTATCAGAATTACTTGATGAATTTTGTCCGGAGCATAACTCCAAAACTACTTGAGGGATTTTATTTAAACTTCATACACTGACAGAACACATTGGTAGGTAGTGCAGTGTGCAAGAACAATAACTCTACCTTGCCTATTTTTTAGAGTTATTCCCCTTTATCAGAATTACTTGATAAATTTTGTCCGGAGCATAAGTCCAAAACTACTTGAGGGATTTTATTCAAATTTCATACACTGACAGAGCACATTGGTAGGTAGTGCAGTGTGCAAGTTCAATAACTCTACCTTGCCTATTTTTTAGAGTTATTCCCCTTTATCAGATTTACTTGTTTACGTTTTAAAAATCCCAGCATATACATGTATATCTAATTCTTGAATTCTTGAACTTATATTGGTGGAGGGGATATTAGAAATGGTCTCTGTCCGTCTGTGCGTGCATCCGTCCAGTTTTGTCCGGAGCATAACTCCAAAAGTACTTGAGTGATTTTCTTTAAACTTCATATACTGAAAGAGCACATTTGGAGGAGGTGCAGTGTGTAAGAATAATAACTCTACCTTGCCTACTTTTAGAATTATTCCCCTTTATCAGATTTAATTGAAAAACTTTTTCCGAAGCATAACTCCAAAAGTGTTTGAGCCATTTTCTTCAAACTTAATACACTGACATAGCACATTGGTAGGAAGTGCAGTTTGCAAGAACAATAACTCTACCTTGCCTATTTTTTGTGGGATTTTCTTCAAACATTATTACATTGAGTGTTTGAAAGTACAACCTTCAGGTAGCTTCTTCCCAGCGGGGGGATTAACCATGTGTAACATGGCTCTTGTTTCTTTACAATTTAGTTGAGTAATCTTTGTCAGGTCTTATACAATCAAATAAACGTACCTGTGCTGTTCTCTCCAGTTAAGTCAGGAGTGTTGTTTCAAGAGTGATAAGAATAAGCATACATCACAATCGAGCTAAAACAAATGAGTGTAATTGACAGAACTACAACAATCGTGGCATAAGTGATTTAGCTTATTATCTGAAACTTTGTCAGTTAGAAAGTCATAAAAACCATAGGGTTCTGGTTATTTTACTGCTGAAAATCTGCCATTTAGCACTGCTCACTATGTTGTCAGCTCACTAAATGTTTATAAAAAAAATATGCAGAGTTTCACTAGTTAAATAATCCTCAAACTTTTACTGGAAAGACAACAGTACCATAGGTCCTGATGAATTATTTTGCTTAGTAAATTTTTCTTTTTGGGCAAGTTAAAGTGAAATAGATCGTAAATAGGTCATGTTTTTAATAAACAGGTGAAATCAGGAGTTGCAAGCATGATGCAGAGAAAACAGTTGACAGTTCAGTGTTGGGATGTTTACATATGGCCTCCATAGGAACTAGAGAAAAGTTACTGGAGATCTGGGCAGACACATACACTTGTTCTCTGATATTTAGGTAAGTTAAGATGTAGTAGATGCTTGAAAATTTTCTCTGGGTCATACAATGGAATGACTGCTACTTACAACATTTAAAGGGAAACAAAAGTCAAAAATTCAACTGACACCATAATAAAGTTTGTGCATTTATTGTTAAGTTTTGAAAATTTTATGGATGTTGAAAGAATATTTACTTAGTTTTACTGAAAAACTTAATCAGAAGCAGTGATTTTTCAGTCATCGGCTGACCGATGGAAGGCGCCATCTTGTCACATGACCATTTAGGCTGTGACGTAGTTATTTCATCTAAATTAATAATGGCTACAATAGGTAAAATTATCGGAATAATGCCTATTTATTGCATGAAAATATGTTAAATAAATTGATGGCTTATTTTGTATTTTTCAAAAATAAATAGTTTGTATGCATTGGTTCTGCCGCACTTGCTTTCACTTCAGTGAAGCTATCCTTTAAGAAAAATACTTAACACATGAAACTGTTTTTGGAAAAAAAAATAACTGTAGCTAATGTTCAACTTTTCCTGTATGAATCTGCATTTGGATTGATAATACAAGTGATAGAAATTCTACTTGGACAGTACAAACTCTGATATGTAGGTTACTAAACCTGCCTGTGGTAATTTTATTCACACTAAGTTATTTAGACAGAAAATCTAAGAAATAAATATCTTTGAACAGCATTTTGTTATTCACCTCTGTACCATTTCAGACTGACAAGTGAAGTGAGTGACACAGGTCTGGTTGTTAAGGAAAGTAGATTGTCTGGAGTGATATCCCCTGACAGGTGGCAGCACCTTGTCATCAGCTATAAAGAAGGATATGAGGGTAGCACTGTCATGGGAAATGTATGCATAATTTCTGATTTTGAAGTTGATGAATGAAATTCAATCTCTTATTTTTCTTCAAGATTTCTCACCTTGACATGTTGCGGTTGTCAAGGTATTGCTACTTAGAAAGAAACCATTATTGCTCATGCAATGGTTATATTATTTTCATCTTGAGATCAATATCATTCACGGAACAAACAGTTTTATCCTCAGCTTGAACTTAGCTCAAATGTCAGATACAACCAATTCTTAGAAGAGGATCTATGCCCAGAGCAATATCTCTATACAATTATGATTTTTCAACCTTTAAGTTTTAAGACAAAAATATCCACTAAGCTTGTCTTTTATTTGCAGTCAGCCAGTATCATGCTTTATTTCTCACAGTAAAATTCTGAAGCTCTTTAAATGCTTTATTTCATAGTAAAATTTCATAGTTTACTGAATGCTTTATTCCTCAGTTAAAGTCAAGAGTTCCTTGAACTAAGGTATTAAACTTCCATTTTTTGAAGTACTTTTGAAGTTCACATATTCAAATTGCATGAAAACAGATGTTTGATAGACAGTTATATTGTTGTGTATTGATCAGTCACAATTTGCTTGAGGGTCCAGAATTCTTTGGCAGTAATTTCATTTTAGTATTTGTAAAATTTATTTGCCATATGGAAATAAAATGGCTACAGGGATTTTAGTGTAGGGAAAATGTGAAGTATTGGCTTTCGTACTTGAAGAATGCCTGTGGAATGTTTAAGATCAAGCTGCATTTTATTGCTTTAAGGCTTAAAAAAAATCTTTATGACAGTATTAAAGCAGAGATAATTATGAATTGGAAGAAAATCCTTTGAGTCGTTTATTTTCCAGAGCATTTTGTAAATTTTTTAAATCTTTTTAAAATGTTTTTTACCATGACTGTAATGAATGTAAAATCAGATGACCTGTGAGACCTTAATTATATGAATGAATGAATTTTGGTTTAGGTTTGTGTAACCACAACTTTAGCCCTCTTAGAAGTCAGAGTCATGTCATATTGACTGCTTACTTGTCAGTCATTACTATACACCTATCCTTTACAAGAAACAGTTAAATATACTAGATTCATTTCTTCGACAAATTTTAGATAGGTGGCTTGTAGGTTTTGTTAAGTAATACAGGCACTAACATATTTGTTTATCTATTTGTTCAGGTAACTCTGGTGATAGATGGATGGCAAGATCATAGTTTTATACTTGACCATGCTCACACAGCTGTCAGATTACGCCACAGGTCGTCACAGCCTCAGCCAAAGCTTTGTCTGGGCCATGCATTAGAAAAACTGCAAACAGCTCAACTAGGAAAATGCCACCTTGGTCATATGATGCTGTTTAAAGGTAACTAGTTATGAAATTTTTTAACTGTATTAATTGATAATACTGCGTAGAACTGATAATGATTTCTGGGGGAAATCTTACAACAATATTATGTCATAATGGGACTTCGGGTCATGTTTCCAGTGAGGTTTGTATTTGCAAGGTGGAATAGGTAACTTCAAAGCATAGAAGGAATGCATCTTGCATTATTATTACAGTTATGGTAAGAAAAGGTGATATTACTTAACAAGATATCGAACCACAGACATAGTGCATGGTTTGTGAGTGGCACAAGCTGGTTTTGAAAATGCCTCATCACTGAAAGTATCATACTCATGCATAGTTTCTTTCTTTTAAGTTGTTTATTCCTTGAAAAGAATGGCCTCAGCTTTCTCTGTGATGATTTAGAGTAACTCACAAACTTTAAAAACAATCATAATAAAATAATGCTTCTAATGACAGGGTCAGATATACCAAAGGAGTTGTGTTTCCATCTGTACACACTGGGGCCTAACTATAGATCCATTCTCAAGTGTGACTCCAGAACAGAATCCAGTATATATGCTCCACACCTCCACAAGAACACAGTGACACAGTCCAAGATACAGTATGACACCCTTGTTGGACTGAAGAAACCAAACCTCTCAGATTTAAGGGTTTGCACATAGATATGTTTCTTAAAGCTTTTACCATTGATGTGACTTATTACATCAGGAGACAGCAAAAATGCTGCTTTATTGTGTCATAGCACTTGATCTTCCCTCTCTTTTAGTTGTTTGTTTTAAGACTACACAGATTCAGGTAACTAAGTCAGAATTAAGAGAATAGGAAAAATAGCCTTAAAGAACACTGGTAGATGGGTTAACTGCAGGACTTCCTGTTGGAAGATTATTGGTTAAAATCCTCCCAGGGGTCTTAGTGATCACATTCAAGATGTCTGCAAGTACTGGTTTGAACCCAAGAAGCAGTCATTGAGCAAGATTAATCTAAGTTGCAGGAACTTGTTTCTCAGTCAATAGTAAATATAACTTAGGCATAAAATTATTTCAAATTTGTTTGTTTATGTTACTAGAATTAGCATTCAAATCTGTGTAACAGCTGACTTTAAAGGCATTATTTTCACAGAGATGTTAACAAAAACTGTTGAATTGATAATAAGATACTGTCATTTAGGTAGATGAGGTTATATTTCCTTTCACATTTATTGGCTTACAAAATGAACCCAAATTTGATCTCTCTTTCAGCATAATCTTTTACTGTCATACCATCCTAGCAAGTGCAAAGAAATCTCAGAATACCCACCAGTTGCCAGAACTATGCAGAACCAAGGTCCAAGCAACCTTGCCTATACACCAGATGTACTCTTGAGTCAGCAGCCAAAGGTCATGACCCCAGCACTTCAAGGTCATCTCTACAGCAACAGCAACACAAGCTTAGAAATGGCAGTTGCAGAATCAGGAGGCATTGCAGCAATATTGTTTCTTGTTGCAAAGGTAATGATTGTCAGGTTACATGTACTTGTTTGAAGGTTTGTTCTTTGTTAAACATCATGAAATAAAAAGAATGCTACTTGTAAATTTTTATGATGAAATTTAGGCAGAGAGATGATAGTCAGTACTCATTACAATAGCATGTTTTAGTGTAGTCAGTGTAGAATAAAAGGCTCCATAGTTCTTTAATCTTAGTGGTCCCGGACCAGCCTGACTTCTACCATGAGAAAGTTTGAAGCTTCAAATGAAAATGAAGTATTTTGTTACATGAAGATGTTATATCTCTATGTCTAGGTTTATGAGAGGTGCCCTGAATGTATGCCAGCCACTGAGGCAGAGAAGATACAATCTGAGGTTCTGAAGATTCTGGTACTAGTAATGCATCATTCCTCTGAGTTACATGAAGAATATCTCAAGATTGGAGGTCATTCCCTGCTCTGTAAAGTTCTGACTAGTAGTAGAAGTGTCCCAGGACAACTCACTCTAAAGGTAGACATTAGGTTACAAGTTATGAATAAAAGTCAACACCTAGCTGTAATAATAATCCTTTTTCACATGCCACTCAAAGCAGAAAGAGGTTTAGTTGTCAGTTTCAAAAAAAAGTAAATTATAAAAAAAGGAACAACTAAATCTTCTACCTAACCTAAAGAAACTGTTGAATTTTGATACAGTTTAAAAATGATAAGTTTTTTTTGTAATCTGGTGTTCCAGTGAAGCTTGAGGTCAAGGTTAGCTTGCTGTAAAAGATTTGGCTGACTCACCATAAGTACAGTAATGATAAGAGTTGAGACTTGATGACTCTTGGAGTTTTATATGATTGGGTAAAGAAAAAAATATTCACAGGTTATCATGGATGGAGCTACCACTGAGTCATTATACAGACATTCTCCTGGTTCAGTGGAGATGACCTTGAAACAAAGGACAGATGCTGTCATTCGTGATATCACAATCATAGAGCAGCTAATTCTTCATTGGTTGATCTGGGAGAGGTGTGACCAATCAGTGATAGAGATGCTATTTGCAGGGTTGGCATGCCTTGTACAGGAGGAACACCCATATCAGTCATTTAACATCAAGCAATATCAGGCTATTAATATAGTGAACAAGATCTTCAAAATCTATCAGGTAGGAGCCTATTATTTGCATATATGACTGTTTTTGGTTAAAGTGATGTATTCTGTTAACCCATTATATATATATGTGTGTGTGTGTGGTGCATTTACTGAATTTAATTCATCAAAAGGTATGTTTAACCTAGGCAGACAAGTTAATATTTGTCAGATAAACCTGAATTTGGCAGAATTACTGGTTCGGTAAAAGCAGTATGGACTTTTCAAAAGTTAGCAGCAATATGAAACCAGGGCATCATAGGACAAGAGACATTCTTGTAATTAGGACAAGGATTAACTTTCTCTTGCATAAGAATTTTTTTCACTCTTGTATGTACCAGTCTTAAAGCAACAAGTAATCCATTGAATAGTGCATTGCATATCCCAGGCATGAACTTCAATGAGCATCAATATACATGTATATCAAACAAAAGTTTCTTACGATAAAAATCATAATCAAATGAAATTAACAGTTTACACATTTTATTAAAGATTTAACTAAGCATAAGGCCAGTAGTTGATACTTATTTAAACTTTATGTACATTTCTGTTTTATTGAATTTTACACTATTTCAGGAGAGAATCCAGGAAGGATTTCCAGCAATGTCGGTGTCAGTGGGTACCAGTGTAGTTTCCATTATACAGAATATGGTTGGTTCCCCTCCTGACTACCATCTCATACTTGAAATGTGTGATTTTCTTCTGCTTGTACACCCAGCTGCCAACACTTATATAAACCATTCAAGGTTACTGTTCTACTTCAACCTGCCATGGGGTCAGCCCCCATCCCCACTCACAAAATGGAAAATAGGGCTCGGACAGGGACTTGCCTCCAGTACACCTGTAAAGATGTCTTATAATATAGCTGGTAGAGGTAGGTTTCCATGACTGACCCGAGATGAACAGCCTGTAAATTAAAAGATTAAATCTATTTCAATTTTATGCTTTCACTTGCACCACTGTGGGTGCCAGCACTAAGTCGAAAACACAAATGCTGTATAGTTACACTGCTAAAATTCCTCCTTTGTGCACAAAACAACAGCAAAACAACAGAAAATAAAGACTTCAAACATATTAATTGTTAATGAACTAAAGGAATGCTTGTAACACTGGCTAGCTATGAGTGAGTTTAAATTTTATAAACCATAACTCACTTGCTTTCTTTATTGTGATGAAGCAGTCTGGTTTGAAGAAAAAAAAACAACAAAAAAACAGCCCACTATTGTAGTCATTTACCAATTTATTGCTTAACTTATTTTCAGCACTTATACTTCTTGGTGTAAGAATCTGAAGTGAAGAAAACTATGCTATATCACTTTGAACCATAAATCTAAAGTCTGCAGCTAAGACAAAAGTTACATTTTTTCACTCAAGAAAAAGTGTTTTCATTGGTCAGCATTTACTGGTGATTTAATTCTCTGACATGAATTTCAGTTGCAGGTAAGATCAAGAAGAATCTATCAGACAATTTTGTCAAAGAAGAGGAAAAACATCCTAACTACCCAGATGTTGAAATTTCACACCAACAGCAGCATTCAGTTTCAGGTGATAAATTGGAGGAAAACTCGCATGAAAATTCTAGGGAGAATGGTAAAGCATCAGGTGGTGGTGGATTTGAAAAGGTGATGTTAAAAGATGACGTTAACACAGAAAAATGTGCAGAGAAAGTGGAAGAAGATCAATTTGTTGAAAATCAGTCGGGAAATAAAGAAGAAAATAAAATTGGTATAAGCAGTGTCAGATATAATGATGAAAATGATAATGAAAGTGATGGACCTGAGCCATTCCTTGCAACTTCAGCAGATCTTAATGTTTCAGTCCAGATTCCAAATGATTTTGAAAGTCTGTACAAGAAAACTATCTCTTGTGATGATAGTGATCCTGTGAAATTCCACATAAGTGATGACAGTTTGAAAGAGGTTGACAATACAGATGAGGAAATAAAAGCTAAGAATAATGTTGGTTGTTTGGAAAATACGGATAATACTGGCCTAGGGTTGAATGTAGCAATGACACCATATGGGGATAATACTAGAGTAGAAGCAGACAAATTTGGTGAAAATGAAGAAAGTGAAGAATTGAATGATGCAGCCACAGATGAGACTGAAGAGGCTTCTATATCCAGAGAGAATCTCTCTCTCAATTTTGATGAAGATAATGCTGAATTACTGAAGTTAGAGAAAGGATTGGCTGCCCTATGTGTTGGTAATTAATTTTCTCTGGTTTTCATTTAGGGTTTCTTCCTCATTTTTTTTTTTTTTTTTTTTTTTGTTGTTGCTTTTTTTAGTCAGGTTTCAGTAGTTTTGGGTATGGAAATTGCAGACAACTGACTGCCTGTTGTGCTTAACTTCTTTCATTCAGTTTTTGAAACATATCATCAAATTAGGTAAATAGATGTTGCGGAATAGTCTGTTTTTATGCACCCAAAGGGAGGCATATAGTTTTTTGAATTGTCTGTTCAGACATCTCTCTGTTGTCTGTCTGTCCATTTTTTTGTCAAGGCCATAATTTTGTCAGTCATTGATGGATTTTGAAATAATTTTGCATAAATGTGTGGTTTGTTGGTCAAAGGTCAAGGTCACACTTGGACTTAAAAGGAAATTTTCATAAAAGTGCATTGATGGTCGTGTCCAGTCAACAATTCTGTCATTCCTGGATATATTTTAAAATGATTTGGCTTAAATGTGTTGCACATGATGACTTGTCACGCACAAGAATCAGGTGTCCAGCTCAGAGGTCAAGGTCACATTCGGGGGCATATGCCCATTCACTACAATAGGTCTTGTTTTTATTCAAATTTCTTTGCTAAGATATATTATTTAGGAATGATAGAAGTTACTTTGTTCAAAAATGCCCCTTTTGTATTAACATTAAAAAAAAACAGCATTTACAGCAAGAATCTAAGACATAATTGAAATTATAAAATAAAACTGTTAAAAGTCTATCAAAAACTAATTTAGAAAAGCCATATCAAATCCTATTTAAGAAATCTGTATGTATATTTATTTTTCTGATAGGTTTGTTAAGGCTGTTACAATCTGTGATACAGACTATGCCTGATGTACTCGTGGAGAAAACTTTCCAGAAATCTATTATCAATGCTCAAACTTTGATTGTACTGGCTCAGAACAGCTCAGCAGAGGTTAGAGAAGTGGTTATCAAGGTTTGTGTGAATTGTTTTGTAATTGTGTAAACGATTTTATCTTTATTGAAATATTATGAAATTATATGTTAAAACATCAGTTTTGTCATACTCTCCAAATGCCTTTGTCATTTTTTACCATATTTAAGCTTCCTGGACTGATTTTTTGTATCCAAAACTAGTAGAAAATCCTTCCAGATATTTAAAAAAAATCAAATGTAAATGTAATTTTTCATAAAAACAGCAAAATTTCATATCCAAACCCCAATCTGTCACTTATTCAGTCCTTCACATCTGTCATTAACCCATAAAATTGCCACTCTGACCAGTGGCCTGAGGCATTTATCACCAGTTAACTGATTAACTCACAAACATACATCTGTCAATAAGTGTGCTTTATTCGCAGATAGTCAATCGATTATATTAACTAGTGTGATAGATGATTACATTAACTGGTGTGATAGTCAATCCATTACATTAACTGGTGTGATAGTCAGTTGATTACATTAACTGGTGTGATAGTCAATCGATTACATTAACTGGTGTGATAGTCAGTCAGTTACATTAACTGGTGTGATAGTCAATCGATTACATTAACTGGTGTGATAGTCAGTCCATTACATTAACTGGTGTGATAGTCAGTCAGTTACATTAACTGGTGTGATAGTAAGTCGATTACATTAACTGGTGTGATAGTCAATTGATTACATTAACTTTTGTGATAATCAATTGATTACATTAACTGGTGTGATAGTCAGTTGATTACATTAACTGGTGTTCTTAAATGATAACATAAAATTTGCACTGCTTCTGATTGATATTTGAAAATTTCCGGAGCCCTGACCTGCAGCATATCATTTTATATTGAAATGTACCTAATTTTCTTGATGAAATGCATTTAATATTCTCAAAAAGGCTAACAATTGTTTTTATGCCCCCACAAAGTGGGGTGCATATAGCGTTGCACTTGTCCGTCCGTCCGTCCGTCCGTCCGTACATCTGTCTGTACGTCCCGAAATCTTGTGAACACAACTCCTCTTAAACCAGATGGCAGATTTTGCTTAAACTTCCAGGGATGAACAACCTTAATGTGTAGATGGTAGTAAAGGAAGGAATTTTCGCTGTGACCAAATTTCGCAGATTTATGGGCCTTTGTTGATTTTTTCACTAGAAATTTTGTGAACGCAACTCCTCTTAAACCGGAAGGCAGATTTTGCTTAAACTTCCAGGGATGAACAACCTTAATGTGTAGATGGTAGTAATGGAAGGAATTTTTGCTGTGACCATATTTAATAGAATTATGGCCCTTTGTTGATTTTTTCACTATATACCATATAAATAATTGAACATATAAATTTTACATTTGTAATTTAATTTAACATGTACATAAGGTTACCTGTAGATCATTTTACGTATATGTACAGAAAAAATCTTACATACAGGATATACATGCTCTTGTTTATGAGCACTTATGCATAGTGGGGGCATCCGTGTCCTATGGACACAGTTCTAGTTTTGCTTTTTTTTGCTTTTTCTATTATACCAGATGCAGTTTTAACAGAAAATTATTACAATATTTAAAACAAAATTTAAACTGGCTATACAAAAAGAAATTAAAAAAACACTTTGAGAAAAAAATGAATTGTATTATAAATACATGTACACTGTTGCCGGTTAAAGTCGTAAAGTCTGATAGTTTTGACAGTCATTTTCCTATGTCTCATTACCTGTTTGTCATGTCTGATGGAAGTTTCAGCTTTAAAAACTTTGCTTCTACCTCCATCTAAGGAATAATATTGTTTGTCTCAAAAGATATAATTAATTAGATCAGAAATGGGGTCACTAATTGACTTAATTTTTTTACATGACAGGACCTTAACTTTGGACATAATAATCTGTTGATTTGTCATCATAAACAGATGAATATTGGATGTCTTTTAAACTCTAGGTTTTAATTGGTTAACATCTGATCAGTTAGAATATGACTTCTGTATATTTCATGCCTAAGCTGATGTGGAAAATTAAATCAAATTGAAAAAATTGATGTTTCAACAGTATCCTATGCTCAGGAATGAAAGAAATTTATTTTCAAGGTTATCCATAAAACTTCATCTTAAAGTTTTGTTATGAAGACTGTAGAGGTTTTTATTTATACAGGTGATTGCAGTATACCTTGAACGTTGTAGTAATCAGAAATTAGACGAGTTTTTCAAAATGGAGGGTTTTCACCTCTTGTCTGCCCAGTTATTTCAATACCCCACCCACCCTGATCAGCTGGAGGCTGCCATCTCGATAGTGATGCAGAGACCATTTAAGATAGATGAAGGGTGAGTGATGAAGTGAAAAAAAAGTTGAACTTTTTTATTTTATCCAGAAGCCATGCCTTTTTTATTAGAAAGAATAAGAACTTTAAAAAAAGCATTTGTTTTGAAGTATGTATTTATCTTTGAACTAAATGTATGCATGGATCTAGAGGTATTTGAAAATTTTAAACAAAATCTACCATAAGATATTGTGAGTAGAAAAAGAAAACAGCTATGTAGCAGCATCTTGTTTAAAGAAAACAGTTATGTTTAAACTTTTACAGACAATCTAATGTGACTGGTTGAAAAGTTGTATCCTTGGTAAAGTTGCTTTAACTCTTAAGATCTGACGTCACCGAGCAAACTGATAGTTTTCTTCAGCAGTTGAATGTATTTTCTCTCTATTTTCAGATTACATCATGATGAGGTTATAGAAAACCTTTCAAGAACCCAACAATCAGCTATTCCTCTGATGTTGTCGTTACTAAGCAATAGTTCAAGTGATCTTGCCCTTTGCCATAATTCATTGCAGTTCTGTTGCAAACTGTTTGAGACATCAGATGTTGTTGCCACAGTAATGGTAGAACAAGGAGTTGTGGAAGTATTGTGTAACATGCTTCACAAACTGATCAAAATTGGGTCAAGGTGATCTTATATGCTTGTGATTGAATGATGATGCATACTTATAAATGTAACCACATAGGAAGATGTCTGCCGTAATGCATGTATTTGTAGATGAGTGGACACATAACATATAAGAGCTTGACTTTCAAAAATATTGTTGTGTCCAACACAACTGTTTATTCTGAAAATTATTTAGATCAGTTCATATTTTCCCTTGAGATGGTAGCATCATATTTCTTGAGCATTTCTGCAGTACTTGTATATATGTTACAATTCAGTTACCCAATTTGACACTGTTCTAAAACCTCTATTTATATTGCTAACCATAAAACCTTTTGAAACAAACCAACAATGTGCCAGTGTTTGTGTTAAATAAGACTGGGTTTACATGATTTATTTAATTGCCTTTCAGAGATACAGATGTGGAAGGTATGGATGAGAATGAAATCCTGCTTGGTGACCTTCTCGAGTTTTACAGGGTCATTGCTATTAGAGAATTTAGGTAAAATATTTACTTATTGGTGAACAATCCCATGATATAATTTAAAGTATAATATATCTGCTTGACATTGTCAGATTTGAAATATGAATTTACATGTTAGATAGCATTATGTGGTCTCTGCTTTGGTGAGTTTGTTCAGTATAACTTACAGAAGTTTGGCTGTGTATGATCTGTGGCATGTTGTTTCTTCGGCAGTAGATACAAGAAATCATTACCACAGTGTTGTAAGTTTTAATTTGCCCTGTATTGTCAGGTCAGTTTTGTCAGATGTGTTGTAGTCCTTTTTGCAGTCTGGACCACCTCTATGAGTCATACTGACCTTTGAACTGAAAATGTCAGACTTGACCACACTTGTAATGGATCTTTCGGTGAACTGAATATCTCAGTCTTGACCACACTTGTAATGGATCTTTCGGTGAACTTAAAATGTCAGACTTGACCACACTTGTAATGGATCTTTCGGTGAACTGAATATCTCAGTCTTGACCACACTTATGATGGATCTTTCGGTGAACTGAAAATGTCAGACTTGACCACACTTATAATGGATCTTTTGGTGAACTGAAAATGTCAGACTTTACCACACTTGTAATGGATCTTTCGTGAACTGAAAATGTCAGACTTGACCACACTTGTAATGGATCTTTCGTGAACTGAAAATGTCAGTCTTGACCACACTTGTAATGGATCTTTCGTGAACTGAAAATGTCAGACTTGACCACACTTGTAATGGATCTTTCGTGAACTGAAAAAGTCAGACTTGACCACACTTGTAATGGATCTTTCGTGAACTGAAAATGTCAGACTTGACCACACTTGTAATGGATCTTTCGTGAACTGAAAATGTCAGACTTGACCACACTTGTAATGGATCTTTCGTGAACTGAAAATGTCAGTCTTGACCACACTTATGATGGATCTTTCGGTGAACTGAATATCTCAGTCTTGACCACACTTGTAATGGATCTTTCGGTGAACTGAAAATGTCAGACTTGACCACACTTATGATGGATCTTTCGTGAACTGAAAATGTCAGTCTTGACCACACTTATGATGGATCTTTCGGTGAACTGAATATCTCAGTCTTGACGACACTTATGATGGATCTTTCGGTGAACTGAAAATGTCAGACTTGACCACACTTGTAATGGATCTTTCGGTGAACTGAAAATGTCAGACTTGACCACACTTGTAATGGATCTTTCGTGAACTGAAAATGTCAGACTTGACCACACTTGTAATGGATCTTTCGTGAACTGAAAATGTCAGACTTGACCACACTTGTAATGGATCTTTCGGTGAACTGAAAATGTCAGACTTGACCACACTTGTAATGGATCTTTTGTGAACTGAAAATGTCAGACTTGACCACACTTGTAATGGATCTTTCGGTGAACTGAAAATGTCAGACTTGACCACACTTGTAATGGATCTTTCGTGAACTGAAAATGTCAGACTTGACCACACTTGTAATGGATCTTTTGTGAACTGAAAATGTCAGTCTTGACCACACTTGTAATGGATCTTTCGTGAACTGAAAATGTCAGACTTGACCACACTTGTAATGGATCTTTCGGTGAACTGAAAATGTCAGACTTGACCACACTTGTAATGGATCTTTCGTGAACTGAAAATGTCAGACTTGACCACACTTGTAATGGATCTTTCGTGAACTGAAAATGTCAGACTTGACCACACTTGTAATGGATCTTTCGGTGAACTGAAAATGTCAGTCTTGACCACACTTATGATGGATCTTTCGGTGAACTGAATATCTCAGTCTTGACCACACTTGTAATGGATCTTTCGGTGAACTGAAAATGTCAGACTTGACCACACTTGTAATGGATCTTTCGGTGAACTGAAAATGTCAGTCTTGACCACACTTATAATGGATCTTTCGGTGAACTGAAAATGTCAGTCTTGACCACACTTATAATGGATCTTTAGGTGAACTGAATATCTCAGTCTTGACCACACTTATAATGGGTCTTTTGGGTCCTGACCAGACCTTTTATGGATCTTTCAGTAACGAGCAACGAAAGTAAAATTTCTTTCTATTTAAAAACAATTTCACATGGAAGCTTTTGCCTGTTTGCTTGTTTAGCTATTTTATATTTTCACTAAGGGCTTTATTTTGTATTTCTGTAGTGCAAGTGGGCCTCAGCATTACCAGCATTTTGAAGATATTCTACTGCTGTTACAGGATATGGAATCAACTGAGATACAAACACAAGGTATAATTGTCAGGATTATGATCTGTTATAACAGTTTATTCATTTTTTTTAACATTTTTATACCCCGCACAACAAAGTTGTGGGGGGTATACTGGAATCAGCTTGTCCATCCATCTGTGCGTCCGGCCATCCGTCGGTTTTTCCTTGTCCGCCCAATAACTTAAGAATCCTTTGACCCACAGTCTTCATATTTGGTCTGGAGATTGGTCATGACCAGTAGATGACCCCTGTTTATTTTGAGGTCACTGGGTCAAAGATCAAGGTCACAGGAGCTTTGACTAAAAAAAGCTTGTCGGCCCAATAACTTAAGATTCCTTTGACCCACAGTCTTCATATTTTGTGTGGAGATTGGTCATGACCAGAAGATGACCCCTATTTATTTTGAGGTAACTGGGTCAAAGGTCATGGTCACAGGAGCTGTGTCCGCCCAATAATTGAAGAATCTTTTGACCCTCAGTCTTCATATTTGGTATGGAGGTTGGTCATGACTAGTACATGACCCCTACTGATTTTGAGGTCAAAGGTCATGGTTACAGTGGCTTTCACTCAAAAACTTCACCGCCCAGTTACGCGGCATAAATGAGTAAAAATGACTTAAATCCATTAAAAAACGTAAATAAAAAGAAAATTTTTTATACCCCCGCACAATAAAGTTGTAAGGGTGGTATACTGGAATCAACTTGTCCGCCATCAATCTGTCCCTCCTTCCGTCAGATTTTCCTTGTCTGCCCAATAACTTAACAATCCTTTGGCCCACAGGGGGGTTCAAGTCATGCAATGGCAGTTTCAGTTTTGAGGTAGTAGGTCAAAGGTAATGGTTACTTTGATCTTTGCCACTAAAAACATGTAGAATACATAACTAAGCAGTGTACTGGCTTTCTACCCTCAGATTTGGCAGGGAGGTTGTCCATGACCTCAAAATGACCTCTGTTGATTCTGACAAAGCGCTATGTGGGGGTATTCATGCCATGACAGTGGCAGTTCTAGTTATACATCAGATTTTTACCCAACTTTGCAAGTGCTATAAGCTAAAGTTGATGACTGAATTTGGAATTCCAACCCATATAAACACAGTAAGGTTGGATTCTTGTAATGACTGTCTTATTAAAACTGGCTTGAAATTTTTGCTTGCATTTAATTTTCATTACAACAGTTTAAAAAAACCCTCTCATATTGTCTTCTGTGTAAATATTCAAATACAACAGTTCCCAAGCAGGGGATAGAGTAAGATAAACTCATAGCCTACATAACTTTAAATTCTGATGTACATGTAATGGTGTTAGATACAGCAGAATAAAAACTGCTATCACTGTTTAAGGCCTAGACAGCAAGAGTGCACAGATGTTACGGACATTCCAGCAGCATATCTTTGTTGCCATACTGGATCTTGTGGAGAGGACAAGTGAAGATGTCAGTCAGCAGTCATCTCTTAGTTTCTTCTCTAAACAGTCACCAACCAGACGCCCATCATCTGCTTATGGTAAGATATTATCATTGTTTAGTGGATGGTTTTATGGATAGTGTATAGTATGTTGAAAGTTTGTTAATGGACATTTAACTGGTTACAGTGATCGTTTAATTAGATGTTTTTATGAATGGTTTGATTGTGGGTCACTGTTAGTTTGAAAGTGGTTTAATTGCATTTTGATGAAGGTATAGTATCTGATGTAATCATATATATAGTGATAATTCAGTTTGTGGTTTAAATGTTGGTTTTGTTGATAAAACAATGAAAAGTGGGTCCGAGGTTTATTCAGATGTCTTTTATCATGTCAGCTCTGTTAACTATGCAACTCATGTTGAATAATGACTGATCTCATTGAGTCAAAATGTATAATCTTTACTTTTTTCTGTAGCCAACAACCCCAGTTCCTTCCCCACATTCCCTATACACAGAAACTTTTCCCAGTCATCACAGCAATTTTCACTTAGTGGCAGCTTTGGTAGACTACCGTTCCGCAAAAAATCTGGAGGATATTTTGTCCAATCAGATAATCCGTACAGTGAAGTGACAGATAATGAAGGATCAGAAGACAGTGACAGTTCACAGGAGTCTGGAACCTCTAGAAGCTTTTACAGCATGCATACCGTGAATATACCTGTACGAAAGGAATCATACAGTCGGAAAAAGTCAGTTGACATCAGTCACGGTCGACTAATGAGGAGTAACTCCCTACTACAGAGTGTACTGTCCATTGGGAAACAACGAAAGCTGTCAACTATTCCAATATCACAAAATGAGCTCATAGAAAGACTGAAGAAAGTTATAACACTGGCTGTGGATTCTGCCATGTTTGCCGGTTAGAAGATTATTTCTTTTCTAGAAAGAAGAATTTTGTGAAATTTCAAAATGTGCTATCTCTTTTTATATATAGACAAGAGAATGAAACTCTGCCTTAATTCAGTGTTTCATGTGTTTTATTAATATTTTTGGTTTTCAACAGTTTAAGTATGAATTCATGACCATGTTTGTTGTTTTATGAATCTTAATTGAACAGATCTAAAACTTAAATGCTCAGTTAAGCTATTTCTTAATATTTAGTAAGTTTTGTTTTTCAACATTTACTTCTTAAATAATTTGCATTTAACGAATAGTTTTTTCAACAAGTTCAACTGTTCCATTATAATATGAGTTTCATTTCAGATCGTAAACCAAGTGAGGGTCGTCGTGTTGTGTTTCTCTTGGAGATGTCCCCACAGTCAGTGAGTGTGGAGAGAGACTACATGAGAAAACTGTTCTCATTCACTTACAAGGCTTTTGAAGCTTCTTTACCCCAGGTGATTTATATAACCCTACAAATTGGTGTTTGCTTATGAGACTTTAAACACTGCTGAAGATGTTACTGGAAAATAAGCATTAAAATGGCCACATAGGTATGGCTAAAGGCTTGACTTTCCCAAGCAGTTTGTGTGTTCAAAGCCTTACTTGAAAGTATACCTTTGTATGAATTTGTCCTTGGTTACCTTAAACTGCAAAACCTTTTGCTGATTCAAACTCTTGGGTTTGAGTGACATTTTCCATTTAACTGCTGTGATGCATTAAGTAACACCTATCTAATATTCTAAATAAATTAGATGATTAGTTAGAATATTGGTGTTATATTGATAAATTAAAAAAATACATTGGGCTTATCTGCTGCAGTGTGATTTAGTACTGATTTTTTTCCAGGAGAAGGGGTCATATCACAAAAGGAACAAAAATGTGATCATGTGGGGAGCCAAAGATGTTCTCAGAGTTCAGGTTGGTGCTTGTCTTTAGTAGATCAATTTTTGCCTTAATCCTGTATTATTCAAAGAAGCTCTCTGCTGCATTTTGACTAAATGTAACTGACATATATATGTTTTTTTTCACACTTTAGATTTAATTGGACTGTTTAAATTGGAAAATTAATAAGTTTTCATCCTGAAAATGAGCTTAAAAAGTCAAAGGGTTCATGTTTATTATACATAATATTGATTTTTATGGTCTATTTTAAAATTTTTAAGTCTCAGTGTTATTTCTGTTTAATTTTTGTTTGTTTTTCATTTTAACAAAGAAGAAAATATTAATGTATTGTTCTGTTAAATAAAAAAACAAACCAGTTTCCTTGCCTTCATAACTTTCATTAGGCAGATAATTAGAGTCTGAAAAAGAATTTACAGACAAACATACCATTCTACAAACATGCAAAGTTTATGAAATGTGTCACTCAAGCAAAAAGTGTGTACATAGGTGTTTCATACATATGAAGATTTAGCAGATTTTACCTTGATCTGAACTGTAACTCTGTTTTTGCAGCTTGGTAGGTTACTTGGTTTCATGTTGTCCAGTAGATTGGAGTTTGACCAGCGGGCATTTGCCTTATCTTATTTATGTGGTGAACATCGGGGCTTTGAAGTTCTCAAGATGATTGTACCCACTCCAGAAGTTGTAAGTTGATTTAAAATTCATCCTATTATTCTCTTACATTCAAGATAAAGTCCAGATTATTCTTTTGGTTGTGTGACAGTCAAGTTGAGCTTAATTTTAGGATATAAATTGGTTTACTGTTCTATGGTCTGCAGACTGGTTTGCAAACTAATGCAAGTCCCCAAAAACAAACAGGTCACGTGTTATTCTCTTTAAAGGATTTCCAGTCATGATGTAAATTTTAACTTGCTTATCTGGTAAGTAATTTGTTCAGTTGTTTGGATGTCTTTTTTTTTGTTTATTTTGAAGAAAGATGGTTTTAAATTTTTGCAGGGTAATGACCTTGGATACTACATCTATGACCTTTTGAGCCAAGGTCGTAGTTGGTTGTCAGTGCAACAGATTGAAGATGGAGCAAAATTCAAAAATCATCTTCAAAGTGCAGGATTTGAAGTGTTTTCATCGAGCGGGCAACCAACAGAGTCAATGCTGGAACGTCTGCAAGAGGTGAACCCTTAAATTTATAAAAGTGACTTATCTCTTAGAGTTCATTTTTCATGATTTATCATAGCTGTCAGTTGCCTGTATGAATGATGCCCCCTGAAGAGTTTTGTTATTTTTTTTGTTGTTGGGGGAAAATGCAAGATACAGAAAGCATCCCATTCCAGAGACACTCCTGGTTCTCTTCATGGACATTGTGTAGCACCCATTCAAGGGACATTTGTTTAACATCTTGTCTAAAAATAATGTTAGTGATGGAGTTGGAGTTTGAACTATGATTGTGGATTACAAGCTTTTACCACTGAAGTACTAATGGGCCTCCCAAACCCACTCTCCAACACTAAGCTGCCAAGCTATAAATATGTAGTTGTCAGGTACTTGAAGCATTTTCTGTTAAAGGTAAGTAGTGAAAATGAAGTTTGCAGTTTAATGTATCTGGATTTTTTTCATTATGATAGTTGACATTTCTTTTCAGAGAAAAAAACTGATCACATCTAGATATGAAACTCACAAAACTTTATGGTTAAAGAAGAAGGAAATGTCATTGAACAGGTTTGTGGCAGCTATATTTTGCTTAATTTATAACATATCTGTTGTACAGTAGAAATTGAACATCATATAATAAGGCAGTACAGTTGTTTAAAGCATTATGCATTTTGAAAACAGATTCTGCATAATTCCGTAAGATTAAAAAGAATATTTTCATCAGAATTCAAATGATATCAAAAGATAAGTTCATTATGAGTGTTATATGTAAATGATAACTGGGAAGTTAATGATAACTGGACTAGCAGTTAGAACTGGAAGAGCAATGAGAAAGAGCAATAGGAACTAGAAGAGCAGTGAGAACTGGAAGAGCAGTAAGAACTGGTAGAGCATTGAGAACTGGTAGAGCAATGAGAAGTGGTAAGGCATTGAGAACTGGAAGAGCAGTGAGAACTGGATAAGTGAAAACTAGAAGAGCTTTGAGAACTGGAAGAGTAATGAAAACTGGAAGAGCAATTACAACTGAAAGAGCAATGAGAACTGGGAGAGCATTGAGAACTGGAAGAGCAATGAGAACTGGTAGAGCAATGAGAAGTGGTAAGGCATTGAGAACTGGAAGAGCAGTGAGAACTGGATGAGTGAAAACTAGAAGAGCTTTAGGAACTGGAAGAGCAATGAGAACTGGAAGAGCAATGCGAACTGGGAGAGCATTGAGAACTGGTAGAGCAATGAGAACTGGAAGAGCAATGAGAACTGGTAGAGCAATGAGAACTGGAAGAGCAATGAGAACTAGAAGAGCAATGAGAACTGGAAGAGCAATGAGAACTAGAAGAGCAATAAGAACTGGTAGAGTATTGAGAACTGGAAGAGCAATGAGAACTGGTAGAGCTTTGAGAACTGGAAGAGCAATGAGAACTGGTAGAGCTTTGAGAACTGGAAGAGCAATGAGAACTAGAAGAGCAATAAGAACTGGTAGAGTATTGAGAACTGGAAGAGCAGTGAGAACTGGTAGAGCTTTGAGAACTGGAAGAGCAGTGAGAACTGGTAGAGCAATGAGAACTGGAAGAGCAGTGAGAACTGGAAAAGCAGTGAGAACTGGTAGAGCAATGAGAACTGGTAGAGCAATGAGAACTGGAAGAGCAGTGAGAACTGGTAGAGCAATGAGAACTGGAAGAGCATTGAGAACTAGAAGAGCAATAAGAACTGGAAGAGCAATGAGAACTGGTAGAGCAATGAGAACTGGAAGAGCAATGAGAACTGGTAGAGCTTTGAGAACTGGAAGAGCAGTGAGAACTGGTAGAGCAATGAGAACTGGAAGAGCAGTGAGAACTGGGAGAGCATTGAGAACTAGAAGAGCAATAAGAACTGGAAGAGCAATGAGAACTGGTAGAGCAATGAGAACTGGAAGAGCAATGAGAACTGGTAGGGCAATGAGAACTGGAAGAGCAATGAGAACTGGAAGAGCAATAAGAACTGGTAGAGTATTGAGAACTGGAAGAGCAGTGAGAACTGGAAGAGCAATGAGAACTGGTAGAGCAATGAGAACTGGTAGGGCATTGAGAACTGGAAGAGCAGTGAGAACTGGATGAGTGAAAACTAGAAGAGCATTGAGAACTGGAAGAGTAATGAGAACTGGTAGAGCAGTTAAAACTGGAAGAGCAATGAGAACTAGAAGAGCAATTACAACTGGTAGAGCAATGAGAACTGGAAGAGCAATGAGAACCGGTAGAGCAATGAGAACTGGAAGAGCAATTACAACTGGTAGAGCAATGAGAACTGGAAGAGCAATGAGAACTGGAAGAGCAAAAAGAACTGGTAGAGTATTGAGAACTGGAAGAGCAATGAGAACTGGAAGAGCAATGAGAACTGGAAGAGCAGTGAAAACTGGATGAGAGTGAAAACTAGAAAAGCATTGAGAACTGGAAGAGCAATGAGAACTGGTAGAGCAATGAGAACTGGATGAGCAGTGAGAACTGGAAGAGCAGTGAGAACTGGACAAGCATTGAGAATTCGACAAGGAGTGAGAACTGAAAGAGAAGTGAGAACAGGAAGAGCATTGAGAACTAGAGGAGCAGTGAGAACTGAAAGAGCAGTGAGAACTTGAAAAGCAGTGAAAACTGGAAAAGCAGTCAGAACTGATAGAGCAGTCAGAACTGGACATTCTCACTGGAAGAGAAGTGAGAACTGGACAAGCAGTGAGAACTGGACAAGGAGTGAGAACTGAAAGAGCAGTGAGAACTGGAAGAGCATTGAGCACTGAAAGAGCAGTGAGAACTGGAAGAGCATTGAGCACTAGATGAGCAGTGAGAACTGGAAGAGCAATGAGAACTAGAAGAGCAATGAGAACTGGAAGAGCAATGAGAAATGAACATGCAGTGAGAACTGGAAGAGCAGTGAGAACTAGACATTCTCACTGGAAGAGCAGTGAGAACAGGACAAGGAGTGAGAACTGAAAGAGCAGTGAGAACTGGAAGAGGAGTGAGAACTTGAAGAGCATTGAGCACTAGAAGAGCATTGAGAACTGGAAGAGCAATGAGAACTGAAAGAGCAATGAGAACTGAAAGAGCAATGAGAACTGGAAGAGCAATGAGAACTAGAAGAGCAGTGAGAACTGGAAGAACAATGAGAATGGAAAGAGCAATGAGAAGTGGGAGAGCATTGATAACTGAAAGAGTATTGAGAACTAGAAGAGCATTGAGAACTGGAAGAGCATTGAGAACAGGACGAGTAATGAGAACTGGAAGAGCAGTGATAACTGGACAAGCAGTGATAACTTGAAGAGCAATGAGAACTTGAAGAGCAATGATAAATGTAGAGCAGTGAGTACAGGAAGATTAATGATTACTGCAAGAGGAATGAGAACTGCAAGAGCAATGAGAACTGGTAGAACAATGAGACTGCTAAAGCAATAACAACTTGAAGAGCAGTGATAACTGCTAAAGCAATGATAACTAGAAATGTAATGGTAACTGGAAGAGCAATGATAACTGCTAAAGCAGTGATAACTGGTAAAGCAATGATAACTAGAAAAGCAATGGTAACTGGAAAAGAAGTCAACTGGTAGAGCAATGATAACTGCAAGAGTTATCGTAACTTGAAGAGTAACTGGAAGAGCAATGGTTACTGGAAGAGAAATGGTAACTGGAAGAGAAGTCAACTGGAAGAGCAATGATAACTAGAAAAACAATGGTAACTGGAAAAGAAGTCAACTGGAAGAGCAATGATAACTGCAAGAGTTATCGTAACTGGAAGAGCAACTGGAAGAGCAATGGTTACTGGAAGAGAAATGGTAACTGGAAGAGAAGTCAACTGGAAGAGCAATGATAACTAGAAAAACAATGGTAACTGGAAAAGAAGTCAACTGGAAGAGCAATGATAACTGCAAGAGTTATCGTAACTGGAAGAGCAATGGTAGAAATGGTAACTGGAAGAGAAGTCAACTGAAAGAGCAATGATAACTAGAAAAACAATGGTAACTGGAATAGAAGACAACTTGAAGAGCAATGATAACTGCAAGAGTTATCATAACTGGAAGAGCAAAGATAACTAGAAGAGCAATGATTACTGCAAGAGCAAAATATTTTTGCATAAAATGAAAGTACTCAGTATTTATTACTAATATCATGGTCTGTTCTTATATTTAAATGACATTGTACTTTCCAGCAATAACCACTTTTTTTCTATTAAACAGTTAAGTCTTTTTGTAACGTAGAATGTGTTGGAAACAAGAAGTAGGATTGTGCAATAAATTCAGAATATTTCACATTTGACAATCAGTCTGCTTGACTGAGTGACAGTACAATGAAGATGAGACAAACAGTGATTCAATTGTAGATTAGATTATAGACTGTGGCACATCATACATAATATTGTGTAAAATATTTCAGAATATTTCATAAGTTTGACAACCAGTCTACTCGTGTGAGTGACAGTGCCATGGAGGTGACACAGACTGTGACCCAGTTACAGACTAGGGAACGGAACAAGTTTATTACATACATAAAACAGAAGAAAACAGAGAGTATCCAGGTGAAGAAACAATGGCAGGAGATTGTACAGAATCTTACACATGAAAGGTAGGTTATCTTTTCTCTAAACAAATGAAGATTTGGATAACATACAACTCAGTAAGTTTCAGATATATGATACAGGTCTTGACTTTTATTAATTTTAATCAAACTACTCATTTTAGACCTGTGAAAAGTTTCTCTTTATTTAAATTGTCTCTCATTAACAGTCATTTTGAGTACATTACCAGTAAATGGATAGTCAGATATCAGTTTTATCCTTAACTGTCTGAAAATTGATCAGATTTCAAACCTCAGAAAGTAGTTTTTGTTTACCTCCAAGATTTCCAAAGAGTAATGATCATTGCCATCAAAAAGCTATTAACTTTATGTACAGAAAATTGTGATAACAATGTCTGATGACTCATTACTCTCTCTAGTAATCTGATTTATCATTTCAAATTTATTTTAGACCCAGCTATTTGTTTATGTGCAGTACTGAAATCATATTTTGAATCACCCATTGATTAGATCTTGAGTCCACCACCATGGTGTTCTTAGAGATTGGTTTAAAATAATGCAGGATGCCTTTATATAATATTAGAATATTTCACTTTCAGAGCCCTTTGGTATGATGAAAAGTCATATCCCCAGTCCTGGCAGCTTAACCCAACAGAGGGCCCCTGTAGAGTGAGAAAGAGGCTCCAGAGGGGACACTTAGGAATACTTTCAAAGTTTCTAAAGAAGGAGTTTCAGTACAAACTTGGTTAGTTAACTAACAATGGTGTGCTTTGATAATTTTCATAATTAGCAAGTTACACTATCACTGTTTACATAACATTACTTCCAAAATTTCAAAGAAATATGTACTGGTACTCAAATTATTCATCTACAAAGTGAGTTTATTATGCCATAGAAATGTTTATGGTTAGATTCCTTCTTTTCTGTCTCAACACACTCGAGATTGGTTTGTATTCTAGATGCTAAAAGATTGAAAAACTTCTGTTAATTACTTCAGATTTGACATTTCAGATTGCTACAAGTTGAAGATCTATAATGAAGAGGATTTTATATAGTGAATGAGAAAGTGATATGCTTATTCAAAGATATATCATAAAGTTACTCGTTGACATGATTTGTATATATTTTTTAATTGACAGCTACAGAAACAGTAGACCCACCCCTGATTTATCTGTTTGAAGATGATCACCAGATGTCAGACTCAGCAGCTCTCATCTATCAACTTCATAAAAATAAGAAAATCAGGTGAATCTCCTTCAATTTCATAATCAGCCATATTATTTTAGTTCTGATGGTGACAGAGGACAATATTGTGCTATAAGTATTTGTGGCTTATTACTTTTTTAAATAGTAAAACAAAAATTAAAAAATAAAACTATAATAGATTATCAGAAGAATATGAAACATGTAAAACTAATGAAAAAAAGTATGTGTTTAGTGACCATATTTTTTAGTCATTTGAGTTCAGTGGTAAAACAATAGTAAATGCTTTGATTGCAGATATACAAGCACATGTAGAGCAGTGTCACCTGTTGGTGAAAGCAAAGGGGAACTACTCATTGGTGAGGACAGTGTGTTCTTTGTGGCCGATGAAGCCATCTCAGATGCCAACTACACCCAGGTAATGTAACATGATGATTGATTGTTTCTGGATCCAGAAATTGGTCCAAAAAGTACTCTCAGTTGTAAAAGAGGAAGTAAGTATGAAGCAGAGTCAAACCTTAGTTAAAGAACACCTTTAAAGACAGCCCGGGAATAAAGACTGCTTTCTTGTACTACAATGAAATATAAAGAAGGAAGTTGCCTTTGAACTGAGACCATCTCCTTACAAAGATGATAATTTGATCATCAGTGGCAGTCTGTTTGTAGGTTTGACTGTATTCTATACTTGTGCCTTGTAAAATAACTTCAAAACAGGATACTTGTTAAGTATTGATTTCAAAGTACAGGATTGGATAGACTTCTTCGATAGGGAGAGTTTCAGGTTTGCAGGTAGGATCACTCTTACATGTGATTAAATGTTTATTTGTGTCCTTGAATTTTCTTTGTGTTGTTAGTTACCTGATTGTTCTAGCTGTACTGAAATTTCAGCACACAGTACATTCTGATTGTGTGAGTATAATGGTCATCTATATATAAATCAGTTAGTTAACATTTTTTATGTATGGAATATAAACCTCAGTTATTTGGTTTACAGGTACTTTTTGACAGCTATAAACTATAATGCACACTCATGTCTACACAACTGTAGTTGCTTAATGCTAATAGGTTTAAGCTTTGTACATAGCGTACATAGCATAAATGAACAGAATTTTTAGAGGTATGGTTCAGTTTGATAAAAACTATAGTCACTGTCAGTTTAGTTCTTATTATGGCCTATGTCTTTAAGCTGTAACTGGAATATTGTAGGTTCCATTATGGCCTATGTCTTTAAACTGTAACTGGGATATTGTAGGTTCCATTATGGCTTATGTCTTTAAACTGTAACTGGGATATTGTAGGTTCCATTATGGCTTATGTCTTTAAACTGTATCTGGGATATTGTAGGTTCCATTATGGCCTATGTCTTTAAACTGTAACTGGGATATTGTAGGTTCCATTATGGCTTATGTCTTTAAACTGTAACTGGGATATTGTAGGTTCCATTATGGCCTATGTCTTTAAACTGTAAGTGGGATATTGTTGGTTCCATTATGGCTTATGTCTTTAAACTGTAACTGGGATATTGTAGGTTCCATTATGGCTTATGTCTTTAAACTGTAACTGGGATATTGTAGGTTCCATTATGGCTTATGTCTTTAAACTGTAACTGGGATATTGTAGGTTCCATTGTGGCTTATGTCTTTAAACTGTTACTGGGATATTGTAGGTTCCATTATGGCCTATGTCTTTAAACTGTAAATGGGATATTGTAGGTTCCATTATGGCTTATGTCTTTAAACTGTTACTGGGATATTGTAGGTTCCATTATGGCCTATGTCTTTAAACTGTAACTGGGATATTGTAGGTTCCATTATGGCTTATGTCTTTAAACTGTTACTGGGATATTGTAGGTTCCATTATGGTTTACGTCTTTAAACTGTAACTGGGATATTGTAGGTTCCATTATGGCTTATGTCTTTTAACTGTAACTGGGATATTGTAGGTTCCATTATGGCCTATGTCTTTAAACTGTAACTGGGATATTGTATGTTCCATTATGGCCTATGTCTTTAAACTGTATCTGGGATATTGTAGGTTCCATTATGGCTTATGTCTTTAAACAGTATCTGGGATATTGTAGGTTCCATTATGGCCTATATCTTTAAGCCATAACTGGGATATTGTAGGTTCCATTATGGCTTATGTATTAAGCTATAATTTGGTTATTGTAGATTCCAAAGAGAGTAGATTCTGCACATGGATAATGCTTTTATTTAAGACTTATCAATTAATCACGCTTGCTTCGTATTCAAAGTTTTATTTTGTAATATCATTAACAATTGTTAAGGTGGATTCATTTGTTTGGATTCAATTTTGTGAATTGAATTGGAACTAATAGATTGTTAGTGTGGTGTTTAACTTATTAGTACAAAAATTCTACATTCATGTCCATCAAAAGGCATCATTTTTGCTGTAGCACCAGTTTCAGTGAATTTATCTAAATTTACAATGTGTATATAAAGATATCTTTGGTGATTCTACTCAATGCATAGAAAGGACAAATACACATGTTTAACACAGTGTGGCTCAGTATAAACAATGTTGCAATTATGTGCATGGACTTAATCCCACTGATATTTGTCCATTATCCCAGTTTCAGTAGAAAACATAATCTGTATGAAATGTGTAATTTATGGTATTGTTCTGTGCATTCAGTCAAATCTATGTAAAAGCCAACAAAATTGTTGACCTTTATTCACAAGTTTGACTCCATCACTGCATAGTAGACACCTTTGTACAGACAAACAGCTGTTTATAAAAACTAAGTATGGTCTACTTAGTGTTTGCTGTCAGAGGTTGCTCTCTATTGATGTAGATAAATAAAAGAACACTTAATTGTTTTACCCTTAAAACAGGTTCTGCTTGGGAATAAGGACCAGTTATCTATGACTTGGCCATTTGAAGATGTCCTGGAGATACACAAAAGGTGGTATGAACTTACAGACACTGCCGTTGAAATCTTCCTTACCAATGGAAAAACATGCTTGCTGGCATTTAAAACAGCTAAGGTAATCATTCACCCCTTAGGCTGCTGATTTATGAATGAGACCTTTTATAACATTTGTTTATTTTTTCTTGTGATAGTGCTTCAATGGAAGAAGTATCAGGTGCTTCAGATGCAGAATAACACCATGATATCATGGCCATGCTTTAAATCTTCTTCGCTTTGTTTATATAAACTGTAAAATACATTTTTTACTCTATATGATATTCATTTTTATATAAGATATAAAAAAAGTCAGTAAGAGAGGAACAGTCATTAACAAAAAATCTCTGACATAGGTTTATGTGAGTGTTTTATACAGTGATTAAGAAAGTTATTTTTTTATTTCTGTACTCTTCAGGAAAGAGATGAGATATTCCAACATCTGCTGGAGCTGGAGCTACCAAACCGGAGAGACACAGGAAATCTTTTTGATGTCCTGGATCGGTGGCAGAGTCGACAGATTACAAACTTTGAATACCTTACATACCTAAATAAGAAAGCTGGAAGAACTTTCAATGATTTAATGCAATACCCTGTGATGCCTTTCATTCTGAAAGATTACACTAGTAAGACGATAGATTTGAGGGACTTTTCTGTGTACAGGGACTTGATGAAACCAGTGTCTGTTCAGGATTCCAGGAATGAACAGAAGTTTAAGACAAACTATGAGGTAAAATTGTGTACCAGTCTTTAATGTCTTAGAGGAGAGAAAAATAAAGCTGTAGTGAAATCCTATCCTAAAAGTGCTGCAAATTCAAGTCCAAAGTACTTAAGTCTGAAATCAGAATTCTGGATGCCAGATGCAGTGTACTGTACATTCATTGTCAAATGACTGTCTCTCTCAAATACTGAAATATGAAAGGAATACAGTAGTTTTGCTGTAAGCCATCAAACTGCAATATTAGAATTACTGTCATGCCTGTAAATGTGCCTTTTGCCAGGATACAGAATGGTGTGGCACTTCCTGTGAACTTTGAACTTTGTGAAATTATTCAAGGGAGGCTATCCCTGCTTTAAGAAAGTGGTGATCTGTTCCAGGAGTCTTGCTCAGAATTTCTGCTAAAATAAAGGGGCTGTATTGTAAACTTTTAACTTTTAGCCCTTATTATTATAATTTCTGTGAAAATGTTTCAATTTACTTTAAATTTTAAATTTTTAAATTTACAGATTCTGAAGTCTGAGTATGACCGGTTTGGTAAAGAGGGTATCACTGGTTTAAGGGTGGCACCATATCATTATGGCAGTCATTACTCTAACAGTGGTGGTGTCCTGCATTTCCTAGTCAGACTTCCTCCATTCACAAAGATGTTTTTAGGATTTCAAGGTATTGATTTTCATTCTCATTAGTTGAGTTTGCAAAAGAAATGTATTATAAGTTGTAGATGATGACACAGCACACTAAAGTTGAAGTTGAAATGTTTTATAAAAATTTGAATACCACAGATGCCAGATGTGAGATGTTCTTTGACAATAAGGAATTCCTGCTGTAATGTTAAGATGTCACAAATTAATACTCCCAAAGTAAAGACATGTGATTCTTTAAATTTTTAGATCAGAAAATGAGACGTACAGTAAATTAAAGTTTTATACCTCATTGAATTTATATTTTAAAAGTTCTGTGAATTATTCTCAAAAGTACCCTGTAATGTGGTTTTATTTTCCTTCATTATTGTGTGAATTGATTTTAATGGAAATGACTGTTTCGTTTCAGATCAAAGTTTTGACATTCCTGACAGAACATTCCATAATATCCATACCTCATGGCGACTGTCTAGTGCTGAGTCGAACACAGATGTGAAAGAACTCATTCCAGAGTTTTTCTACATGCATGAATTTCTAGTCAACACAGAGGGTTTATATACTAGCTTTTTATTGAATGTTATATAGCAGTTTAAGTCAACATTTACAGAAAATTGTTAGATGTAAAATGTAAAAGAATTACTGTTTTTCTGAGCTTTTTTTTTCATCTACATTGTACTTCTCACAGCTGTAATTTGTTTTCCCTTTCCTTTCTGAACTTATTCATCCTCATCAAAAATTTAGCAAATGAAAAAAAAGGAAATAGTGGCTGTCCAGTTTCTTAACAGGATTTGCATTTTCATGCCCTAGGTTAGGGAGACCTATGCCCCTTCAGCATGAAAGCCACATGTATTTCCCTGCAGCATGAAAGCCACATGTATTTCCCTGCAGCATGAAAGCCACATGTATTTCCCTGCAGCACGAAAGCCACATGTATTTCCCTGCAGCATGAGAGCCACATTTATTCCCCTATAGCATGAAACTTCCTTCTAATCAGTTATCATGAAATGTGACTGTAGTAGCAGAATTTTTTTTGTAAAAATTATTTGCACAAATAGAGGCAACTAGCTTAGTTTTGATGAAAATTTCATTTCAGGTTTTGAGTTTGGTAACAGACAGAATGGTGAGCCTGTAAATGATGTAGTTTTACCTCCATGGTGCAGTGGTAACCCACGCCTGTTTGTATTGATACACCGACAGGCGTTGGAGTCAGAGTATGTGTCTGATTTTATCAGTAACTGGATAGATCTGGTTTTTGGATATAAACAGCGGGGAGAGGCTGCTGTTAAGGCAATCAATGTTTTCCATCCAGCAGTAAGTTCTCATCCTCATACTTAATAAAAAGGTATTTTTAGAAGTTTTGGATATAGTAAAGTTGTTTCACTGTTAGTTTTACAGTAGGTTTACAGGAAATATAGGTTGAATGCTATGCAGTGTTTCTAATTCACTTTTTTACTGTGAGATTATTTTCAAGATAAACTGTATGTTGAAAGCGGTGATGAATTAAAATATTATGACAGAAGACCATAGTAAATTGATTGTTGGATCACTGCTTTTTAAAGACTTTTCAAGAAGTTTTCAGAGGCTAGTAGATTGTCCACAAAAAATATATGGTTAGTTACCTTATTTCACTGTGTTACTGCATTTTCAGGAATTTATGACTTTGTATTGAATTTATGCTAGTAATAATGTAGTTATATTTGACTGTAAATTACCATTTTACATGTTTGTCATCCTTCTTGGCTACAATTTATATCGGGTATATTGTTTGTTTTCAGACCTATTTTGGATTAGATGTCAGTAGTGTAAAGAATGCCCTTGACCGTAAGGCTATACAGACAATGGTACGCACATATGGACAGACACCAAGACAGCTGTTTAAGGATCCCCATCCACATCAGGAGATTGACATTTACAAGATCTGTCACACACAGACAAACAAAGTTTTCAGAAAATAAGGTAAACATAAATTTAACAGTTACAAGGAATTAGAAATTAGAAGTATGTATTTTCAACACTGAAGCCAGATTAATATGTTTGGTAAATACTATTTTGTGTTGTGTTGATCTCGTAGGTATTCAGGATTTTCTTGATTTTGTCATTGTTTGTTATTCCCTCCTTCGAAGAAGTGGGTTATATTGCTTTGCACCTGTTGGTCAGTCAGTCGGTCCATCCGTCTGCCTTTCTGTAGACCAGACCTTGTCTGATCAATAAACAGATATTAGCTTACAGTCTTCAGATTTGGTGGGGAAGTTGGTCATGACCTGTAGATGACACTTATTGATTTTGGGGTCAGTAGGTGAATATCAAGGTCACTGTTACCTTGAATTTTAAAGCCATGTCCTCTTAATAACTTGAGTACCATTTGACCTACACCCTTCAAACTTCATAAGATGGTTGCACTTATTAAGTAGAAGACCCCTATTTTTAATGGGATCAGTAGACCAAAGGCCAAGGTCACTGTCACCTTGAATTGAAAAAAACAATGTCCACTTAATCACTCAAGTACCATTTGACCTCCACCCTTCAAACTTCATAGGGTGGTTGCCTTGACTGAGTAGGAGACCTTTATATTTTTTTTTGGGGGGGACAAAGGTCAAGGTCATGGTTACCTTCAGTTTTTAAATGGTTTCTGCTGAATAACCCTAGTACCATTTGACGTACACCCTTCAAATTTCAAGATGTGATTGATCTTATTAAGTAGAATACCCTAATTGTTTTTTGGGATCAGTAGGTCAAAGGTCAAGGTCATGGTCACTATGAATTTGTAAATGGTTTCTGTATAATAAGTCAAGTACTATTTAACCAACAGCCTTCAAACTTAATAGAGTGGTTGCCTTTATTGAGTTAAGACCCCTTTTGTTTTTGATATTAGTAGGTCAAGGTCATGGTCAGCTTGAATTTGAAAATAGTTTCCCCATCATTCAGTTAGGTTCTATTTGACCCATAACCTTCATGGAATGGTTGCTGTTATTGAGTAAAAGACTCCTATTGTTTTGGGAGTCAATAGGTCAAAGGTGATAGTCATGATCTCCTTTAATTTGAAAATGGTTTAAGCTCAATGACTCAAGTATCATTTTGACCCCAAGTCTTTAAACTTAATAGGATGGTTGCCTTTATGAAGTTGAAAACCTCTCTTGTTTTTTATTTTTTATTTGGTCCAAGTTCAAGGTCACTGCCACCTTGAATTCGAAAACCATTTCCAATTAATAACTTGAGTACCATTTCACACAACCTACAAACTTCATAGAGTAGTTGCCCATACTAAGCAGAAAAGCCCTTTATTTTTTAGGGTAACTTGGTCAAAGGTCAAAGTTACTGGCACTAATGAATCAAAAGCAGTTTCTGCAGAATTACTCAGGTACCATTTGACCCACTTCCTTCAAACTTCATAGATTGGTTGCCCTTATTGAGGACCAATCATCATCTTGAATTTGATAACTCTTTCTGCTCAATAACTTGCCATTTGCCACCTAAACTCTTCAAACTTCATAATGTGGTTGATCTTATTGAATAGAAGACCCCAGTTGTTATTAGGGTCCTTAAATTAAAAGTCAAGGTCATGATCATCTTTAATTATGCCCCCGAAGGAAGGCATATAGTTTTTGAACTGTCTTTCCATCCGTCTGTCAGTCCCTCCGTCCGAAAACTTTACCATTGGCCATAACTTCCTTATTAGTATTTAGATTTACTTCATGCTTGGACACAACATCCCTTTGCAAAAGACCTTCCCACTGACTTATATTTATTTGACCCTGACCCCTGAATGACCTTCACTTTGAAGATCCAATTGTCCAAAAACTTTAACATTGACCATAACTCCTTTATTAGTCAGTGGATTTACTTCATACTTGGAAATAACACCTCTTTGGACAAGACTATCCCACTGACCTATATTTATTTTACCTTGACCCCTGAGTGACCTTTAACTTGAAGATCCAATTGTCCAAAAACTTAAACATTGACTATAACCTCTTTATTAGAAAGTCGAATTACTTCATACTTGGACACAACCCCCCAGTGGATAAGACCTTCCCACTGACCTATATTTATTTGACCTTGACCCTTGAATGACTGGTCCTCAGCCCAAAGTCGAAGCACCACTTCTGGGGTATTGTCATCATACAGTGACAGTTCTTGTTCAAAAATGGTTTCTGCTGAATAACTTGAGTACCATTTGACTTCATAGAGTGATTGCCTTTATAGTTTTTTTTATGTCAGTAGGTCAAGGTCACTGTCACTTTTAATTTAAAAACTGTTTCCGCTCAGTAACTTGAGTAACATTTGACACACAATCTGCAAACTTCAAACTTTAAGGAGGGCATACATGGTATTCTGATACCTCATGTTTATATTTGACTCTAAAGTCTTCGTAGATTTTGAAGCTATCGAGAAAATTGCTGATAGATAAATGTTAGAATTAATGGCAGCTTATAATTTGAGGAAGTTCTTACAAAGGAAATTAGAGATCCAGTTTCAGAAGGTAAAAGATAACAAATTAATAGGATTTAATTATCTGTTATTTAATTTATTTCATCTTTTTATGTGAAACTGTGCCTTTAAAAACATATAGCAAAATGTTATTCCTTTAGAAAGATACTGGTACTTAAGGGTAAAAAAAATACAACTTTTTTTACAGCTTGTGTCTGGTCTGAAGTGGGGTTCATACCTTGGTTCTCCAGACAAGCCAGACCCTGTGGTGATATGGGAGGATGATTATAGGTCTCAAGTGGCTAACCTGGTTGCCCTGCCAGCAGGAATAAGTGGGTCCTCGGTGTTTGGGATTGGTGCGAACAGTTGTCTGCTTGTCCAGCACAGTCAGGAGAAACAAAGAGGTTAGTCATACAGTGTCAAATTTTATTTCAAGTCATTTAAGGTTGTGTGTAGTATACATTTATTCGACTAGAAGATAATATGACACATCATTTTGATATAAATAGTGTAGACATTTTGCTCTATTCTTGAAAGTTATCCAGAGAATTAATAAATATTAGTACATACATTGGCTGATAAAAATGATTTAACTTTTTGTTTTCCTTTAGCAACTCTGTCAGAGACATCTTCAGGTGTTGTATGGGCGGCCATTTTGACTTGGGGTCCTCAAGATGGACTGGTTCGCATTATCAATGGTACAAACAAACCCCCACTCAACTTCTTAAAGTATAACCAGTCTGACGAGGTGAGATATGAGAAATATGAGACTAAAATATTTGAAAAGAATCTCTGTGTAATCTTTTTGGCAAAGTAATAAAATATCAGTTTATTTAAGAAATTCACAGAACTTTCCTTAAATTCACTAAGGAAAATTTTGTATGTGTAAAACAAGTGGTTTAAGTTAGTCCTAAATCAGATTTAATGATAGGTATTTTAGTCTTCAGAAGTTAAGTTTTTGAAAGATGTCTACTGTTACAGAGTAGACAGGTAATACATAAGATATGGCATACATTCTAGAGGTAGAGAATAATGTCATTAGTTCTGAAGAAAGATTATTCTTGAAAGAATGTTGACTGTAAAGTTACTTGTATACTTGCTACCATGAATTTGTCAAGAAAATTCATCATACTGTGCTATGGCTATCGTAAGAAAATAAGATTAAATATAGTTTACTTATATTGTACTTTACTTAAAACCAAGATCTTGATTATTTTCCAGCTGTAAGAGTTCATTATATTTACAGATAACTTGCTGTGTGTCAGTACCTGACTGTAGACATTTATTCTTTGGAGGAACTTCAGGGGTCATAACTATCTACAATACAAAACATAACCCAGCCAAGGTATGTTATCATATATAACACTAAACAAATCAGCCAAGGGTGTAAATATTTGTCTTTGTCATGTGAAACAATGTTACTAGAGTGGTATTTGAGAATGATGTATGGAATTATAACCTTTTCAATTTCAAAAACTAGGTACTTACTCAATTACGTTGTAGAAAATCAGTATTCTAAGAAAGTGTTATAAATTTATCATTAATCCAACTGATTTTCATATATATTTTTGCAATTATCAAATAATGAGAAATATGAGTATTTTAAGTGTCTTAAGGATAAATTTGAGGTCTTGAACTTCCATTGGTATTTGCTACTAATATTGATATGGGGTCAGAAAAATCGTGTACCCAGGGTGGAACAAGAACTGCTCTATCAGCTGAGCTACCCAGGCTGGCAAATTACCATATCACATAAGTTGGTCCCGTGATAATGATAAAAAAAATATTGCTTCATCATCCATACAAATGAAATAGATTTTAATGATAATTGTTAATTCTGACAACTTCTATCTGCAGGAAAGTGAGTTACAAGTGTTTGGCCACAAGCGTTGCCTGTATGGACATACTGGTGCTATAAACTCTCTGGTTGTGTGTAAGCCTTACAGTATACTAGTCAGTGCCAGCCAGGATGCCACATGTATTATCTGGGATCTCAATAGGTAGTTTAAGTGGATGTCATGTCACAGTTTGTTACATGAAAAAGTGTACATATACTTGAAAAATGATTCTTTTTCATGAGGTTTGCACTAACAGGATTCAAACCTACAACCAATATATAGGAATCAAGGGCTCCACTCCTGTATCAGGACTCATCCCTTTTAATGCATGAGACATAAAAAATTAGTTGCATTTGAAAGAAGACTTTATTGTATTATTGATTCTAAATGACAGAAAATTCACATTAATGTAAAGAGGAACTGTATTGAAAGTTCACACAGACTTTTACCACTGGTTTTGAAATATAATAGATAATTTGGACCATTACTTTAAGAGTAACCTTTACCTAACTATCAAGGACTAACAACAGCAACTTAACTGATTCTGATGTTATTTACTTGCAGTAACACCCAGAGTCCTTTGATCCTCAGTGAATATTATTAATATTTTATGTTTATGACACAATACATTTTTTCTACATTTTAGATTGTCTTATGTGCGGTCTGTGAGAGGTCATAAATTGGGTGTTCAGGTTTTGGCAGTCAGTGAAACTCTTGGAGACATTGCCAGTGCTAGTCATTATGGTAGGTCAAAAACTGTAGATATATTTTCTATGAGCAAATTTTGTGCGATAGAAATGTTAGTTCAAATAACTTCATGCAGTAACTGGACACTTTACATGCCAAATGAAAATATTTTTCTATTTCAAAAATTAAGAGACATTCATTTATTTGAGTTACACAGACTGTCACTAAATGATTTTAAAACATGGATGAAAAAGACACAGTCTGAAATGAATAGATAAATTTTTAGGTCTAACTCTAATAAGTCATTTGCTAACATTTCAAGAATTCTTTCGCCTTTATCTTCTAAATTTTGCTTTGCCATTTTCCCGATAGGGTTCGTCTGCAACAGCGCAAAATGACTCATTGAAATTTTAACAACTCGTGAAAAAATGAAGGCTACACACTACTTAATTACTTTCGCCTGTATGTAAACTAAATTTGCTCCAAACATGTAATGGAAAAATGCTTAATTGTTTGAAAAAAAAAAGAGTCTGAATTATAATTTAAGCGTCAGAATTTGTTGAATCAAAATGGCGGACAAAGAAACTGATTTAGAAAGAATACTGTATTGGCCCTGGTACATCAACCAATCACCTTAGCCCATTTTTGTATTGGCCCTGTGAAAGCCGTATTGGCCCTGATTATTTCGTATTGACCCTGTTTTCACGAATTATTGTTTTCCTATTCTTGATAAAGGTTACGTTAAATTTACAATATAGCCTCAAATATGTCATAGTTAATTAATTATTTATAATATAAATGCTGGAAAGCAAATGATTACTATAATTGTCGAAGAGGAAAAAAAATGTAATGCAGGTTATCAACTTTATATTTCATAGGGATGGGAAGTCACCTTTACCTGCACACTGTTAATGGGGAATATGTTTCCAAGGTAACCTGTGAAGATACAATCAGTTGTTTGACCTACTCTACAGCACCAGAGGGTGTATCTATAAATGTTATAGCTGGAGGTCTCAGCTCGGGCATTGTCAGGTAAATATATGATAATACTCCCATCCTTTTTTTTATACCCCCACAAAGTGGGAGCATATAGTGTTGCACTTGTCCGTCAGTCGGTACGACCGTACGTCTGTACGTACGTCCCGAAATTTTGTGAACGCAACTCCTCTTAAACGGGATGGCAGATTTTGCTTAAACTTTCAGGGATAAACAACCTTAATGTGTAGATGATAGCAGCAGAAGGAATTTTTGCTTCGACCAAATTTAACGGAATTATGGCCCTTTGTTGATTTTTTCACTATATACCATATAGCCAAATAAATTTGTGAACGCAACTCCTCATAAACCGGATGGCAGATTTTGCTTAAATTTTCAGGAATGAACAACCTTAATGTGTAGATGATAGTAAAGGAAGGAATTTTTGCTGCGACCAAATTTAACGGAATTATGGCCCTTTGTTGATTTTTTCACTATATACCATAAAGTGAAATAAATTTGTGAACGCAACTCCTCTTAAACTGGATGGCAGATTTTGCTTAAAACTTTCAGGGATGAACAACCTTAATGTGTATATGATAGTAAAGGAAGGGTAATGTTTTTTACGGGACCTGACACACCTGGGGTTTCTATACTTTAATCTGTAGTTAACTTTCATGTGTAACATTTTTTACATTTTACCTGCTTTCTTTAATATCAGCAACATGTAATTACTTGTGTGTCTCTTTCTTCGTCTTCACTAATGTGATTCCTCATAGTACATAAATATTTACAACATTTTTATGTCGACTTTTCAAAGAATAAGGAGGTCTATTGTACTTGCGGCGTGGCTATCGGGTTAAAGTTTTAGAGCAAGCTTCTCATTTTCACTATTTCTTCCCTTTCTACTGCAGATATTTGGTTCAAACTTGGCTGTAGACTGTGTCATTCCATCAAGGCCCATAACTCTTTAAGCATTTTTATTAGTTATTCCCCTTTTAAGACTTTGAAAAATCTTTAATTTCAGGCTTTTATTATACCTTCAAGGACTAAGAATAGTCAAGCATGCTGTCCATCCGACAGCCCTTGTTTCAGTATAAAATATCTAATTTTGAAATAAAAGGACAGCATTAATAATATACAAAACACCTCAATTCATTTGCAACTACAGAAAAGAATTGTTCCCCACCTAAATCTTACATACAGAATATACATGCTCTTGTTTATGAGCACTTATGCATAGTGGGGGCATCCGTGTCCAATGGACACAGTTCTAGTTTCCATCAAACTTGTGAGGCTTGAAATTACGCTTGGTTAGTGGAAAACAATGGTATTTCATATACAGAATTGAGGTACTATAGGGTCTTGTCAAATGTCAGTTTGCATGTGTAAAAGTGTGGGAAAATAAAAATTGGAAAGTAAGTAAAGTTTCAGTAATACAACAACCACTAGACACTTGCTTAAAGAGGATTGTGTGCTAGGAAACTGATATTCACAACATTCAGAAAATGTTCCTAGTTTGTCTATTAAATCCTTTAAAATGAAGTATTGATCACTGTCATATTAAGTGGTAAGATGCTGAAAGGGGAAGATTTGCTGTTACAGGTTTATAGGTCTTGTTTTTAATTTCTTTTTAAACCTACTTTTTATGCATTGATTGGAAAGCAACTTCTTTGATTTAAGATAAATTGTATTTGATGACCTTCTTCCTGGGTTCAAACAAGTACTCTTCCCAAAGGTATTAAATGTGGAATGTCTTCTGGGACTATTACACATGGTAGACTTAAAAGTATTAGTTACTTGAATAGGTATCTGGCATCCTACCCAGTATCTCTGCTGTCCCTGCTTATTTTATTTTTGGTTCTATGCCTATAGAAATGTACACATAAATTTATAACCCAGACACTGTATTAGACTCAAAATGTCTGCATGTTTTGAGACTGTTAGAAGAGAGAACTTCTGCTTTACATGTATCACTGTTTATCATTTCAGGCTCTGGAGTAGCTGGGATCTCTGCCCTGTCAGAGATCTGGTTCCAGGTGCAATAACTGCTTCTCCAATAATCAGGTATGTGTGACCAAAACACAAAACATATTGATAGATTGTTAAACTTTATCTACATCTGTCTGTTTTCTTTCCATCTTTTTGATGATAAGTTTTTGTTTGTGTCTTTACATGCTGTTTGAATTAAATCAAATTAAAACCATGAATGTGCGTGTAGAATATACTCTGATTTTGTATTTTTATCAGGAGATAATTTGTTACTTTCTAAATAGGAAGAGATATTATACATCTATTAAATAACAAATGAAATGTTTCACAGGCAAAATTAATGTTTGGTAAAATGCATCCTTTTACAAGATGAAAGCTTTGAAAAAATTTTCAGAAAATATTGTACTTTTGGAAACAGCAGATCATGGAAACAGATTTCATAGAGGGCTATGAAATATACTGTCTTTATGACATGTTTTTATTGTTAAAAGTTCTCTTTGATATTTGTGCTATATTCTTTCAGTTTAACATTCACGAAGGATTCTCAGAGACTGTATGTGTCTAGTAGTGATGGAAGGGTAAGACTCTGGGAGTATGGTGGACAGCCCAGACTAAAGATCAACAAATGGTTTAAACCATACCTCTATGCAATCTGAAATAATTATGGAGATATAGTGCAGTGACAAAAAGTGCCATATACCAGTAGGGTAGTTTAAGTAATACAACATTAGGGTAGTAACTGAGCATAAGAAGGACAAAACAATATCATAGCATTTGTTTGATGACTTTGGGTCTACATTACAGTGATAGAATTTGAATTATGGCTTTATGCTATAGATGAAATTCCTCATTCTTGACAGAGTCAAAAGCTTGGGTCTATGTCAGAATTATTTGCTTTGTTATATAAACATTATCAGCAATAATTTGCTGTGTGACTGTCAGCAAGTTCACTCACTTCATAAAAGTTGTTCTTCTGACTGTCTGTAGACCGATCATTCACAATCAAAGGGAAGCAACAACAGCATTCCAGCCTAGCACCCTCTAAAAACAGCTTCAAGTCAAAACTTGTCATTTGTACTATCATGTAATAAAAGAGTATTATAGAATACATGCTGAAATATGTGTATACTGCAAAGTGATCTCTGAAGAGTGGGTTTTCATTTCATTTTCATTCACTAGATAATGCATGCTTTCTTTCAAAGATGACGGGTGATAAGGTGAAAAATTCCGATAACTCCATTTCCTTTCTTAGCTTTTCAGCAAGAAAGATTTTAAATGTGTACATATTATGCTCTCCTGGCTTCCATTTCATTTCGTTGTACAGTAAAGTCTCGCTATTAAGACCACTTTGGGGACCTGGGAGAAGTGGTCTTATTATCGAATCGGTCTTTATTCCGAGACCCGTGCTAGCCTTCAATCAATTTCTCATCTGTTGTAAAGGGTTATCATTAGCTATAATAACCTTGTTGAAAAGGTAAATTATGGAAAAATACTAACTAATGGCATCAATTAGCTATAATAACCTTGTTGAAAAGGTAAATTATGGAAAAATACTAACTAATGGCATCAATTTTATTCTACAATAACATGATATTTTTCACATAATTTTCATGTTAGTGCGACATAAAACGAATTAAAACTCGAAAGTATACAGTGCAATTTTTCTTTCAAGCTGTTTTCATAATTAGCAACACTGAAATCCTACTGTACACGCTATTTTTGACAGTTTTTCACTCGTAGCCGTGATGACGTACCTACCCGAAATTGGGCATAAGTTTTAACACCTATTTCGTCTTTCATAACGTATTTTTTTGTTCTGCATTAATCAGTACCATTTTTATGATACAAACATTGAAGTATATAATAATTTTCCTTTCAATTACTAATAGCCTAAAGTTTATTAATATTAATTTTTATAAATTTTACCGCAAATCATTCACACCTTGATGCCGATTGTTGTATTATGTTGTTTATTGGTGATAATTGGTGACACGTGTCATTTTAGTAAACAGTTAATGGTCGTCTTATGGGGCCCCACTTTCATTGTAAAATGGGAACTCGGACCCGAAAAAGTGGTCGTTATACGTAGTAGCGGGTCGGTCGTAATATCGGACCTTACGACCATTGAATTATATAGCAAAAAAGTCGGGACCGGAAAAAAGTGGTTCTAATATAGATTTGCCCGCAAAAAAGGGTCGGTCGCAAAGCGAGACTTTACTGTACATGTATTGTGCTTTGTTATGCACGACTGTTAATGCATCTAATTGTTCTTTTTCTCTTATTCATTTTCCTGAAAAAAGTGTGTAAGTTGTAGAAATTTTCAAATCTGGTTCATCTGTTCATACATAATCATAGTATCATTTATTATCTTTAGATAACTCTGTATAAATTTTTAATGCAAATTAACTCCCTTTAATGCACAAAAGTGTTGATTCATGTTGTGTTTCAAAGGACAGGAGGGATATTAATAATCAGCATTAGAGATATTATTTGTATGTATGTGATTTCTGACATACTGTTTTATGCAGTCTACTGATTTCTTTGTTTATTTGTGGCTTTATTCCTTAAAAAAATATCTAGTTGAAACATATAAGGGGTTTCGTTCTTTCATTGTCATAACCAATATATCACTCTATTCAGTGGCTTAATAGGCCCCCAAGGTGAATGTACTGTATAGAAGAAATATACATGCCCCCATATATCTACATTCATTGAATAAAACTTGTGTTCTTGAACTGTGTAAGTTAATATAACATTAAGTTATATTCATTCCATGTTTTGAAAATGTATAACATTCCATTTGTAACGATGCTTTGATGAAATAGACATATAACTTCAATGTTAAAACTCATTCATTATTTTAGCTCTGCCGAGCATCTAACTAATTCTGCAATATAGAATTATTTTACATCTAGTCAGTAAATCGAGAGTGTGAAGTGAAAATGTACTGTCTTTTTGGCAGTCACCACTTGAATTAATGTATTACTCCAATTTAAGGAAAAGTTTGTGTGTGTTTTAAGTGATGTATAAAAATGTTGCTTAGTGATCTATTTTTTCAGCATGTTTGCTGATTTGTGTATATTTACAAGTTACTTATTGTCTCAGTTGTGGGTCAAACCAGCTATATGCATACAAAATGAGTAACTATGAGAATAATATTTTTTTTTTACGTCTTGCCTCAAAGAAAAGGCCTTTCTTATCTGAAAGCATGCCTGGTAAATACTGTTAAGTATAAATCTGTGTTTAGAAACAAGGAGCTAGCTAGCTAGCATGAAAACATGCTGATACCTTTGTACAGTGGCAGAGCTAGCATGAAAACATGCTGATACCTTTGTGCAGTGGCAGAGCTAGCATGAAAACATGCTGATACCTTTGTGCAGTGGCAGAGCTAGCATGAAAACATGCTGATACCTTTGTACAGTGGCAGAGCTAGCATGAAAACATGCTGATACCTTTGTACAGTGGCAGAGCTAGCATGAAAACGTGCTGATACCTTTGTGCAGTGGCTGAGCTAGCATGAAAACATGCTGATACCTTTGTACAGTGGCAGAGCTAGCATGAAAACATGCTGATACCTTTGTACAGTGGCAGAGCTAGCATGAAAACATGCTGATACCTTTGTGCAGTGGCAGAGCAAGCATGAAAACATGCTGATACCTTTGTACAGAAAACATGCTGATACCTTTGTACAGTGGCAGAGCTAGCATGAAAACATGCTGATACCTTTGTGCAGTGGCAGAGCTAGCATGAAAACATGCTGATACCTTTGTGCAGTGGCAGGCTAGCATGAAAACATGCTGATACCTTTGTACAGTGGCAGAGCTAGCATGAAAACATGCTGATACCTTTGTACAGTGGCAGAGCTAGCATGAAAACATGCTGATACCTTTGTGCAGTGGCAGAGCTAGCATGAACACGTGCTGATACCTTTGTACAGTGGCAGAGCTAGCATGAAAACATGCTGATACCTTTGTGCAGTGGCAGAGCAAGCATGAAAACATGCTGATACCTTTGTTCAGAAAACATGCTGATACCTTTGTACAGTGGCAGAGCTAGCATGAAAACATGCTGATACCTTTGTGCAGTGGCAGAGCTAGCATGAAAACATGCTGATACCTTTGTGCAGTGGCAGAGCTAGCATGAAAACATGCTAATACCTATGTACAGAAAACATGCTGAGACCTTTGTACAGTGGCAGAGCTAGCATGAAAACATGCTGATACCTTTGTACAGAAAACATTCTGATACCTTTGTACAGTGGCAGAGCTAGCATGTATGCTTTTTTGCCTTAGTATATTTATGCATCAGAAATAAGTTTGCCAAATTATCAATTATTGTTCATGTGGTCATTTTGTTGTCATAAGTAAAGTGTGATCAGATTTTTGGAAATAGATATAATATACAAGGCACAATGTTTATATATATGTATATTTTTGATGATAAGACAGCACAGATGTGGAAGCAGGTTTACAATGGGTACAAGAGGCAGAAACAGCAATATGGTTAAACAGGCCTGTTATTTAAAATGTTGATACAAAGGCAAGTCCTAATAGGTTTAGGAGTTTAAAACAGGATCAGGTTTGACACCTAGGAACCTAGGTGGGGTTAGGGCATATCTATTTATGTGATCAGATATTGTGTATACAGAAATGATTTGCTAAGTATTTATTTACAGAAAAGGAGCACAGATTGGAATCAAAATCGAAAAATGGTATACATATGTGTTTGCATAATATAATGTTAAAAACAATTAACTGTTTGTTATACTAAATGTTTATTATTTATAAGAGGCCAGATTTGTGTATTTATTGAGAGGATACAGTTGTTTTTATTTCATGTTACATAATGTGTTGATTATTTCAGATTTTATTGAAATAAAATATTTGAATGATGCAGTGTTCAAAATACATTATTCATTAAATAGGATAGTTTATCCATAATGTTGTAACCATGAAGTGCAGGACATTACATTTCATTTTACCCAGTTCTTGTATTAGCTTAAAGCTACTCTGTCAAAGTTGTTTGAAAACATGTTTCTAATGCTGGCAAGGTTCAGTAAAGGAGAAATGGCCATGCACTATAATTCAGCTCTACATCTTGCTGACAGTGAGCCAAGAATTTAAAAAAAAAGCTCAGGGCCTAGGTTGCAACAAAGCATTGCTATAATCTGTATTGAAAATCAGATACTCTGTGATCTGCTCCATGAAGGTAAAAAATACCTCAGCTGTTTTCCAGTTGTTTTAAGCTCACCTGGGCATTTTAAGTGCTCACCCACTGTCTGGTGTCCATCCACATTTACTATGTGAACACTCTGATAGTTGCATTTCCTATCCAATTATCATGAAATTTAGTCAGAATGTTAAGCTTGATAACAACTAGGCTCTTTTCAGATATGGAAGTGGTGGGTCAAAAACTAGGTCACAAAGTCAAATCATAGAAAAACTTTGTGAATACTCTCGAGGTTACAATTTAATTCAATTACCATAAAACTTGGTCAGAATATTAAGCTTGATGACTTCTAGGTTCTTTTCATATATGGATCATGTTGGGTCAAAAACTAGATCACAGAAAAACTTCATCAGTCATCATGAACTATGTCAGAATGTTTTGCTTGAAAACCTCTAGTACTTTTTTAATTAAAGGGTTATGTTGGTCAAAAACTAGGTCACCAGGTCAAATTCTTGAAAAACCTTGTGAACACTAGAGGCCACATTTTCCATCCAAACACCATGAAATTTTTGTCCGAATATTTGGCTTGATGAATTCTAAGCTCTTTTTACATACGGGTCACGTTAGGTCAAAAATTAGGTCACCAGGTCAAATCTTAGAAAAACCTAGAGGCCACATTTTCCACCCAATCATCATGAAACTTTGTCAGTATGTTTGGCTTGTTGACTTCTAGGTTCTTTTTAAATATGGGTCATGCTGTATGGAACATGTTGGGTCAAGAACTAGGTCACCAGGTCAAATTCTAGAAAAACCCTTTTAACAATATAGAGGTCACATTTTCTACCCAATCATCACGAAACTTTGTCTGAATGTTTCACTTGATGATCAGGTGAGCGATATAGGGCCATTTTGGCCGTCTTGTTTTATATCAATGTCGACTTTTTTCAGTTATTTTAGTAATCTGATTACCAAATAGATTCTACTGTGAGCACCCGTAACTAGAAGCTGGAAAGTAATTTTTTAATTAACTTAAACCAACTAGATAATCAAATGCATAAATACTCTACCAATTTCTTTGATCACTAGTCCGTGAAGTGAAAAGCATGGCCTCATTGACATGGGTTAAACAAATCACATGACTAAACTTATACAAATACAATATTCATCAATAAAATATCTAATCAATAGAAAAAGGTTAAAAGTTTAATAAAAAGAATATTGAATATAAGTCCATATTAAAACGAGTAACTTCATTGCTGAACGTTAATTTAAAGCTGATAACTGATAGGGACAAAAAAGCGTGTCAAGTATTTCACCCTGTCTCCACGAAAACCATTCATGTCTTGATATGATCAAAATTGACCTTGAACTAAATATCGGCCACCGAGTTGGCGGAAAAGAAATCTGAAAAAAAAAATGTTTTAAAAATTTCGTTAATATGCAAATGTTTTTTGATGATTCATATCGTGTAGAAACATGATTTATCAGTTCTATTCGGTATTTTGGGGGTATTAAGTGTTTGGTTTTGTATGGACAGATCAATACATACCCCCGATAAACCCATTAAATTCTAGTATGTAAAGTCGGTGTTAATGTAAGCTGTGAAACGTGTTGTTTTCGTTTTGTGTATATTCGCGACGGTTGGTTCCGGTTTCCGCCTTCACCCACGTGGTGGCCGAAGTAGGGTTTAAAACTAGTTTTTACGCGGAATAAAATATTAAACCGGTAAGTACATACGTGTTTCTATTGCTGATGACTAATATTAGAAATTAATATTAAAAGTTCATCTGAAAAAAAAGCAAGGACTTGCAGTTTATATTACATTACAGGGTTATTCAGTCATTTTTACACTTGGTTGGTTTTATAAAGTTCGTATTGGTATGTAGCAAATACTTAAGTATAGCTGTAAAATATGTATCCTTCTTCATTTGAACTGGTCATAACTGAATGACAAAAATACTGTGTAAAATTTAAGTGAACTATTTTTTCTTTCTTTCTTTTTTTAGGTGTCTATGAAACTCTGAGAGTATCATGTTTTACAAAATCAAACAAAAAGATCAGTCATTTATTTATTTCAGATATAACCTTAAAAGGGAAATCTTTTCGTCAAGTTTATTTCAATTTTTTCCTGCACTCTTTAATATACCTGTGGTATTTTGTAGATATTGACATACATGAATGTTAGCATAGATAAAGTTTGGACAAGCACTCCAGTCAGTGTTGTAGAAAGAACAATTACCTCAAAGACAAACTTGTGCTGTAAAGACCGCCCGGCGTATTGACTTAAACATCAGAAGGCGATGTAATAGGATATAACAACAACAACAAAAACAACAACTTTGCTTTAAGAAGTTTTTCTCGTTACATCCTCAAAAGACTGTTTATTGAACAGTATTCTGATTACACTACACACTATAAATAAATGACTTGTGCAGCTGATATATCGAACCCTTTGAAAAGTTGACATTCGATTATAAACTGCAGAATTTTTGACAAATAGGTATTTGCTAGGTATAGGCAGTTAGTGGGGCGCTATGAAAGATATTACCATGGATGCTTCCGGTTTGGATCCCATGAACGTGACTTACTGGTTCCCGTTCGAGAAGACGTTTGTCAGGGAAAACTTCGACAATTACATGAAGCAGCACTGGTCAGACTGTTTCGTTTATTCAGCTGTCTATGTAATGATCATATTTTCACTGAAGTTCTACATGACAAATCGTAAAGGCGTACAATCTAAGACCATATCTAGCGATATGGAGTACATCGCTAGCCGTGTTCAGCATTCTGGGTACAATACGCTGCCTTCCGGAATTCATCTGGAGTCTTAGGAATCATGGCTTTGAACATCTGTACTGTAACAACTCCTATCTAGAGCAAGGAAAGGTGTCAACGGTTTGGAACGTGCTTTTCTTGCTGTCAAAAGTGGTAGAGTTGGGAGATACCGTATTTATTGTATTAAGAAAGCAGAAACTTATTTTTCTGCACTGGTATCACCACATTACGGTAATGATGTACTGTTGGTATAGTTATAATGACCATATTGCAAACTGTAGGGTTTTTGTAATTACCAACTTCGCTGTTCATTCGCCAATGTATTCTTACTTTGCTTTTAGGGCTATGAAATTCCAGTTTCCTAAATGGGTTAATATGTGTATAACATTTCTTCAACTTGCTCAGATGATCTGGGGTCTTCTAATTGTCATCTTGACCTGCATGGCATATTCCGCCGGTAGACCGTGTGTTACTCACTATCAGAATATAACATTTGCATTACTTATGTATTTTAGTTACTTCATGCTTTTTGCAAACTTTTTCTACAAAACGTACATTGTCAAAAGCCCATCGGTACATGAAAAGAAGCATTGAAGCAGTAATTGTAAAGTGTTTATGTATGAACCAAACATTTAAACATATAATAATCTAAAAGTGCGCCAAACATTCATCAGTATCGACTTTCAGTGCAGTATTGAATTTCACCCGAAGGCTTAACCATCTTTACCGGTATAAAATGCTTTTTGAACTTCACGCAGTTAGACTAATCTTACAAAAGTGTAATCTTCTTAAAATGTATGACAACATGTGTTTGGCCGTATTTCTTAAGGAGTCAAATACATGTGTAGACAAAATTTCCTATTGTAATCAACTGACTATGTCATAGTTATTAAACTACACGCTGAGGAAGTTTTACACAGAAAATCCTGTATGGCTTGCATACAATGTGGTTTGAAAACACGATTGTGATATGATAGTATGATCCTTTTATTCATGTAAGACGTACAAATGAATAAAAACGCACTTTTACTGCAGTTCTGTTTTACTGAAATTCTGAGAAATCAAGTGACTGTCTCCTCAGTTCCTCAACAGACCGTCGGGTTTCCTTCAATACTGTCCCGAAGTTTTACACTCGTGTGAGAGTAGCAGTGATAAACAATACTAATATAAAACCTGAAAATTAACTGAACTGACTGAGAAGGCAATTCTGTTCATAGAAGATTTTGTTATATTCACTGGCCTGGAGGTCTACAGAGAAGATGTAAGGTGCTGTTTTTAGAAAACCTATTTATAGATACCACTTACAAGACAGTGTAAATGAGTTTTCACTTTTTGACAGGAACCAGTAAAGTTAAATTGAAAAAAAATGTGCAAACAACTATGAATATAGTGTTTAAGAACCTTTTTTCATGTGAATGAAACCATATACAATGTATTGTCAATTGATTGATTATGGAAGGAATAAAATCAAATATTATATATGATATTTAATGGTTTATTTAATGTTATTTATTTTCAGTTCTAAATGTTGAATAATAAAATCAATTGTTGACTACATGATATTCACCAGAGATTATTAATATTGACATCGGCTGTCCCATTTGTTGATAGCACTTGGTTTTCAATATCACAGTAGTCAAAAACTGTAAGGTATAAAGTGTAGTACGTCATGATGGGTATTATGCATATATTCTTTGCTACTGAAAGTTCAGCTTTGCCAATTCAAGGTTTGCCATTTCTGGGTTAAAATATCCCGCCTAAACTCGAAACCGCAGCATTTCTTTGTTTTGTGACGGTATAAAGCGATTTTACTTTAGTTTGCACAAAATTATAACATAGTTGTCTGAGCACTTAAGCAAATAATTTTAGAGTTTGAGACCGATTGTCTGTAAACAAAAATGTCATGTACAAGTTGTGAAAATAAACCTTTACGAATAATTTGTTGTCTTGTATTATATCGATAATTTATAAGATCCTAATTTCACGAACGATAACCACTGTTACTGACTCGAGTGCTCGTTATATATCAGACGTCTGACTTTCCATGAATCGAAGTCTTTCTTTTAATTCGTATATTTTGAAACAAGACTTTGCGGGCGTATGTAGTCTAAACAAGCACATAACTTATAGTTTGTAGATACAGAGCAAACACGAATCCGCCATGTTTGTTTGGGATGTGATGTGTGTATATATCTTCAAGACTGTATCACGATTTGCTCTATATGAGCTATATTTTTAGAAGAAATTTTTTATCATATGACCGAAAAAAATGTTACTCAGAAGTTTTATTCCTGCACAATAAGAACTGATCAACATGTAAGATAACACAATCTGTGCCAGAAGTGCATAAATGATTACAGATAAGGGACATCATACTGCCATGACGCTACTCCATTGTTCTTATTTCTAACGAGCTAACAAATTGAAAATACTGTCATATTGTTATTCATAAATATTAATAAATTATAAATATTTGCTACGGTATTATATATTTTCCGGATTTGAAATATTCTTGTGTGGCGGATTTAAGTCTGCTTGTACATGTAAGTCCATGTTTAATATTAGAACATCATCTTTGAGATTTTTTTTATTTAATACTTTTTATTTTACCACGATAATGTACAATATACATGCATTTACATGACAAGGAAATTTGTTTTGACAGTTTTACATGTAACGCCGAGAACAACCCTGGCATACTTCTACTTATTTGCCTATTGACGGAGAGGGGTCAACGTTTTACACAAATAGAGCAAAATCAGTCCTTGTAATGAAGTCAAGTATAATTCACCTACTATTATAATCATCGTTATAGAGTGTGTCCACAAATTGACCCAGTTATAGATTACATATTACGCAATCTTATGCAAACAGAGCATATTATACAGGTGAATTTTACAATTACAAATTTAAAGTACAGAATTTTATTTCACTTGTGATATATCAATTAGAAATTAGTTTAATTAAACTTGATAGGCTATTTTTAGGGTAGAGAAATTGTCAGGACTTAATTCATCGAAAAAAACGCGAATCGCGGTCTAAACAAAGTTAACGCCCCTAGATGATACTTTATTGATGAAACACACCAATTGAACTCACTGTGGCCATATACCACGTGGTTGCTGTCGCAAACAACATTTTTTTTGCTTCGATTCGGAGGAGAAAACTGCTGTAAGTATTTTATTTCTTCACCAATTTTAATGGCATATAGAGCATGCGAAGCGGAAAATCATGCCCTTCACATTGGTCATTGATTGTTTTGTCAGATGTACAGAATTTTCTAACATTCGGGAAAGCTGATGCGGTTTTCGCGATAGCAAACATATTTTTTACTGAACTCGTTATTGCCCTGAATGTTAAGAAGAACTGTACATCTGACAAAAGAATCAGTAGGACCTATATGTAGGGCTTAATTTTCCGCTTCGCATGCACTATATCCCCTTAACATTGTTTAAGAGTTACAATATACAATACAATAGCAGTTTTCTCCTCCGAATCGAGGGGGAAAAATGCTGCTTGCGACTATATACCACGCGGTAGGGCCACATTGAGTTCAATTGATGTGTTACATCAAATAAAGTTTCATCTAGGGTCGTTAACTCTGGAACTGACAGTTTGTTTATCTCACTTAAGTGATGTATACCTGAAATCGTAGGTTGTCAAGTTCAAGTATATTGTATTACCTGAAGTTTTAGATAATTTAAATACAGACCACTCCCAAATTAGTTGCTTTTCAAGATTTCGCTTTCGAATTCATTATTTGACTCTAATCCTCATAACGGACTGATCGTGCTGAGGGGTAAGTAAAACATTTTAGGATCTGAAAACTGTTGTGGGACAAGAACTCGCAAAGGCCATTTGTCCCCTTTACTATTAAGTGATTAATGGGTGATCCAAAGTAATACCATGTACAAATGTTTATAGGCAAATTCCAAACTGTATGCTTCGTCTGTTGATCCAGTGTCAAGAAGATGGATAGAATGGCAGGTAATCCTGACAAGTCCGAAAACAAGTCCTCTTAACAAACGTATCAACGTAATCAGGGACAGATGATACCTCATTGTCTAGTGTTTACTACACAGAAGACTTTATTTTGACCATAAGAAGAGAAAAGTTTTAGAATTTTGATCTGACATCGTCATCATTTCTGAGCGGACTTTTTTCATCTGTCTCGTACATGGTCATCTCCAATGTACAAACATGTTTGTATAGCAGATGTTGTTGCCTTCAACAGATATGGTACAAATCTATTGTATCGAATACCTGTAATGTGTGTTGTGAGGAGCAGTAGTCGACGGTTAGAGGGTCGGATCCCCGATTTTGAGGTCGCTGGTTCGATTTCAACTAGGAGTAAGGGACTCTAGTTGCTTTCTGCATTCCACACTTGGTGGTATGAGTACTTGTTTGAACACAGACAGCAGAATTATAAGTTGCCCAAACTTGTTTCTCAATCGATGAAAAATAGGTTTTAAACTTATAATTTTGCAATTGAAATTTTCTTTTGACGTTCAACGCAGTCACTCATATAACGCTTTGAATTATAGGAATGCAGGTACTTTTGGCGTCCAATTTAGCGCATCAATGATACACATAGATATCAGAAATACACCTTGAATTCAGCCATATGTACGACTGATATCATAAGTAAGACAAAGATTGGCCTATCACTAAATATACCCTCTAGGGACAATCCATTACGTTCTACATATCACGACCCCAAAAAAATGATTTTGACATTTTAGATAATGTTTGAGTATGATAGAAAAATGCCCTTTGAGCATAGTTTGTTTACATGTTGGGATTATCATTTACTGTGAACATGTTCACCTAGACACGTATTGTACTTTAAATATTTTTACATTTATATTAATCAATATGCGTTATCAAGGCTGTGGAATCTTACACAGCCGATCCTGCTGAATGTGACAATCGTACCCAATGCAATAGTTGTTAAAAACATTAATACTGTCCTGTTAAAGGGTATGTCAGCTTTAATATTCTAGGTCCAGTATATTTTACCTAAACTGAATCAAACGGACTGAAAAAAAGGCAATTTCTCAGAGCTTGTGCTCTTATTTCATCCCAGACGATTGACAGTAACAAAGTGTTTTTTTTTAAAATCTAAAACAAATTAAAAAGAAATTTCACCAAAGCCACAAGCAGTGGACATAGGTTCTAATTAGTAAAAAAATCATTAAAAAAAAGAAGAAAAAAAACCAAACAATATTCTACGGTGGCACAGAGGTAACATGCGCGAGCTTTTTTCTTAATTGCACTTCTCTTTTTTCTATCTCGTCCCCACGAGATACTAACGAGTTACTAAGTCGTGGGAACGAGATAAAAAAAGAGAAGTGCAAATCTGAAAAAGAGTATTGCATTTGAAAAAAGAGTAGCGCAATAAAAAAAAAAGAATCATGATATGAAAAAAAAGAACTGTGCATGTTAGCTATGTCGAGGGAACGACTAACTAACTCGTGGGAAGCAGTTAGCTATGTCGTGGAAACGAGTTAGCTATGTCGTGGGAACGAGATAGCAAGGTATTGTGCTACTCTTTTTTTTTCAAAGCAATACTTTTTTATTGCACTTCTCTTTTTTTATCTCGTACCTACGAGATACTAACTCGAGGGAACGAGATATTATGTAGTTCCAACGACATAGTTAACTCGTTCCCACGAGATAGTAAGTCGTTCCCCCGACATAGCTAACATGCACGGTTCTTTTTTATAACACGATTCTTTTTTTAATGTGCCACACCTTTTTTTAGAATGAAATACTCTTTTTTAAGATTTGCTCTTCTCTTTTCTTATCTCGTTCCCACGACTTATTTACTCGTTCCCACGATATACTAAGTCGTTCCCTCGAGTTGGTATCTCGTGGGAACGAGATAAAAAAAGAGAAGTGCAATTAAAAAAAAAGTTATGCATGTCAACTCTGCCACCGTAATATTCCCTGTTCAAATTTCTGTGCTATGTAAAGTACAGTAGTGGGATACTAGTCATCGCGCACCTGTTTTATGCTCTCTGGTGTCAAGAATTCGTCGCCTGAAAGGTAAAATGGTCTTTTTCAATAAGAAGCCTGTAGAGTTGCAAAAAAATCATGTTGTGCACTGAAGATTGGCTGGTGTGCTTTGTATTTACGTAAATAATGTTTATAATGTAAAATTCTAGTTTAGGCCTGAAAACTGGTGAAAGTTTTTCAGCATGCATTCTGAAAAAAATAGTAGCCTACTATTGAAGTATACAGCAATGATGTCAACTATAGCTTGAACGTCTCGAATACTTAACGCCGGAATACAGGAGCTCACGTACTGTAAATTTTAAAATCAATTGCTCTAAACATTAAACGGTTAAATTTTATAAAACCGCTTTCCTTTATAAATCCAAAACTGACAATGTTTAAGGCTAGACTCGGATTTTCTTCCCCCCCCCCCCCCCCCTTAAGCTGAGAGACAAAAATATTTGTGTTATCAGTCGATACGCAACACAAAATGTTTAGTGGAAAACAACAACAGGGAAATAATACGACTATCGTGTCTAAATAGATCTACATCTAGATCTAATTACTAGCATTTATCCAGATAATACTCCAGTCTGTGTATTCAAAGTAGTTCTATAATTTTAAGCTTAGAAGTTCACCATTAGTGGCAGGTAGTTTGAAGACCCACATGTAATTTATCTTTAGACCTATATACTCAACAGTAAGACGAAACGTGTACCCAAGGTCACTCACTCCACCATACTGTTTTATTGATTTCATAGTACGGCATAAAGATACGAGGTACGGAAATAGCCGTGGACGTGTTTAAACATTAAGGTATGTTTTTACAATTTTCTCGATATCATAGAAAAAAAGTACTAAGTATATTCAGTATCTTTCTGTTAGGAAGTAAAAATTATAACATTCATTATACAAGTGTTCATTGCTAACATCGCTGACTAGTGACTAAGAGATAAACTCAGCTTGTATGTAAACTGCACAGGTTAAAATGTAAGTACAGACGCATGTATTGCTTGATTTGTTCATTAAAACTTAATTTTCGCTTTTTGGGGGATTAAGATAAAATATCTTATGAATTTTTACTCATGAGTCCGATTGCTAGATCGAGATGTTTAACTTATCTTAGTTTCCATGGACGCCAGCCTCGTTTTCATTTGATCGTATGGAAAAATACAGTCCTGAGAACTTTAAAAAGAAAAGAAATCACACGCTCATACTTTATTTTGAGAATATGAGACTAGATAATAATATATACTGTTTGATATTTGCTTTTCGTCATTTTCTGTATCGTTTTAACGAAATGCACCTTCAGACAGCGATACAATACACGAAAATTCAATACAATTGTCTTTCAAATGTGCCCACGTATATTATGACGTATTGAAAGAAACAGTCAAGTCTTCAGGATACAGAGCCAGACATTTTTGCATTTATATGTCATATTGCATGAGGGTAGGATTTAAATATAATTAAGCTGTGATAATTTCATTTTTTGTCTGTACATTGAAGTGTACCTAAACCAGTTGACCTCAGGCAGTTGGTCCGAAGGACACCCTGGTCGCGTTTAACAATCACGATACAGTTGCAAGAACAAGAGAGAAAGGTCCGCTGGTTTCAGTGATTATTCATAGATAACAAATCAATATTTAAACGTGGCCAATTCATATTAAATCATTCAAATTTTCAAGAGACCCAAAAAGTTTCATTAACTTAATTTAGTTATTGTTCTCTTACTTGCAGTTTTTTCGGCACCAGTCGGAATGGATACATCGAACAGAGATCCTGCAAATATAACTTACTTATTTTCTTTCGAGAAAACACATGATGTCAAAGCATTTGATGACTTTATGGATCGAAGATGGAGTGACTGTTTCGTGTACTCTTTGATCTATTTGATATTTGTTTTCGGAGGACAGTATGTCATGAAAGACCGCCAGAGATTTGATCTCAGACCATACTTGGCTTTGTGGAGCGGACTACTGGCAGTGTTCAGTATCATGGGTGCTCTGAGAACTGCCCCAGAAATGTATTGGTCCCTGACGACACATGGGTTTGAATATTCCTGCTGTAGCGGCTCGTACATAGACCAAGGCATGGTCTCTAGTTTCTGGACTTACTTGTTTGTGTTGTCGAAAGTAGTTGAGTTAGGAGACACCGTCTTCATGGTCCTTAGGAAGCAGACAGTGATATTTCTGCATTGGTACCATCACGTGACTGTCCTGATATACGTGTGGTCAAGTTATACTCAGAGGATCGGCTCGGGACGCTATTACATGGTCATGAATTACATGGTTCATTCCCTAATGTACAGTTACTATGCTCTGCGAGCGATGAAATTTCGGATCCCGAGGGTAATAAGTATGGTTATAACAACTCTTCAACTTGCTCAGATGTCTGTGGGAATTTTTGTAATAATAGTGTCTTACAATGTTCTGTCAGCAGGTGGGGAATGTGTCACTAGCTTTAGAAATATAAGGTTCTCTTTATCCATGTATTTCAGTTATCTAGTACTGTTTATACACTTTTTCTATAAAAGCTACATAGCGAAGAAGCCACAAACCCATGAAAAGAGCGCATGAGTTTGGATATTTGCATATATAACATGATGTATTTACATTAAAGAATTCATTACAGCGAAAAGTGCTTTTATGAAATTACAGTACAAATGCTATATTTACCAAAGGTGTTGCAAAAATACATTTGTGTTCACTTTTTTACATCATAAAGTTTCAAATGCTATGTTTAACGAAGATGTTGAAATTATGCATTTGTGTTCCTATTTTTATCATGAAGAATAAGTTGTAATTGCTACTTTTACCAAATGTGTTGACTTTATACATCTGTGTTCCTTTTTCAGAATAGGGTTTTTGTATTTATCTGTTACTTACAAGTATTTTTTGGAGATGATATAGCAAGTCATAGCGCAGTCTGCACGGCATTTGTAACATGTCTTTCTTAGGTAATTTCAATCTATGTTTTCCTAAATCATTTTTGCATTTCTTGTATGTTTTCTTCTTTCATTCTAACTCAAAACACGGAATTAAAATACTAAAAGAAAAAAAAATCTCTATAAAGAAGTAAACTGAAAATCAAGCTTCAAAAGTCGACACGAAAAACTTGTTATTTTTTAAATAGTGGGCGACTGTTAGACTACATGTAGTGGCGGTTGAAAAAAAAAAGAGTTTTAAAAAAATACTTTAAACATGGTTTTGTTAAGTCTATATGTGTTTATTCAAACTTAATTCGAAAACAATAGTTCAATGCAGATAAATGATTGTAGCCAAAATATGTTCTTTTGCACGTCAACCTTCGAGTTTTTTTCTTCAAAATATCTCACCTTGTAATAGACGTTCTCTGTTTCACCTATTTATCGATTTGAAACAAAATATTCATTTAATGACATAAAATATAAGATTTAAGACAGTATAATAAATGGCTTTAATGTTATCACCATTTATTTATTATCATTTTTTTTCTTTTCTGTCATTTATTTATTGAATGATAATCAAATAAAAGCGATCCATTTCTTTACTGTCTTATTGTCCCAATGTAAATGACTCGTGGAAACAATTGAAGTAACCCGTTACAAGGGCAACAACTAATAAATTTTGTATTTATTTCATAGAAAAAAAAAGTACTATGCAGATGCCATGATTCTGAACCTTTTGGCTGGATTTATACCTTGTGCTTCTTTTCATAATTTTGATATTTTTTTATTTTATTTTATTTGAAAAGACGGACTTCTTTTTATTATTCTAAATGTTATCCATAATAAAAGAAATCTTAGATAGATAGATTTATTTCAATATAAAATGTCAAACAGCATGGCATTATAATACAAATAAAACATACATGAAATTAACAATAAACAAGAGCATGTATGAATTAAACATATTCAGCCACGTCAACCAACATTATATATCAAGGATAACACAAATGTGAAAACTCTTATTTCCATTGTGGTCCTTGAAGTACAGTATTGTGTGGCATAAGAAGACATATCGTTATCAAAGGACTTATCACAAAAATATCTCATAATTGAAAGACTAAGTAAGTTTGTAACAAAAATAATTTACAATACAAATACTAGTTGTGAAAAAAAACTTAAACAGACCACTTACAGAACTAAAAGTACATTATAAAATTAGTAATCAATTAAATTGATAAAATGTTCCTTAGTATCGAGTTTGAAGTTTGTATATGACCTGGATATTATAACACAAATGTATTTGATAAACGACTGTATCTGAAAGTTGTAAATGCATCTATAAGAATACTGATACCACTCGGGTTAGAAACTATAACTGCAGATAACCAGACCCTGACTTACTTCTTTTTATACTATCTTGGTAGATGGCACACTTACTGACTTGTTCACTTAATCGGAAGTTAATGACCTCTTCAGCTTGCTACGTTATCGGCAGTTGGGTGGCAGGATAGCTGCTTGCTTGCTTGCAAATAGTCGCGTGTCTTTTAACCTTGATCTCTAGTTTGTGATTATACACCTGTGCTGATTTCTTTATTACAGATAAGAAGTTTACCTTTTCTAGATTTTGCAACTCAAGAAAAAAGCTAAAGCCTACATCAGACATACATTCTTGCACTTCTCTTTCTACGTTTTCTTTTCCGTTTAATTCTTCGTTTCATTTGTTCGTTCGTTTCTTTCTTTCTTCATTCATTTTCGTCGTGTTTTTTTCTTCTTCTTTCTTTCTAGTAAATTATCTGAATGTGAATGTACATTTCGATTTTAAGTAAGTTACCCTGAAAAGATTTTGAGTTTTACCTCTTTTGTAAGTGAATAATCGTTATATGAGGAAGTCATTTTAAATAGAAAGGAAATAAAACTCAATCGAAGTAGAAACATCTGATTATAATATTTATCAAGTAAAACAGGAAATAAAATGAGTGCTTCCGTCATGCTCTTAATTGCTACTTAAAATCTATATATGTATTCAGTAGAAACTGATAATGAAAATATATACATTTTTACAAACTGTATGGTAAAGTAAAAGGATTTAACTTTTCATTTTCAGTATATTTTAAGAAGTAAGCTTCAATGGTGCAAACATTTTAGCTATAAAAGATTAAACATTATCAAAGGGAGGTAAATGCATTTTACATAAGACAGGATAAGACAAATTGCGTAGTTGTTCAGTTTCGTCACGATATCACGGCCAGTTTTTTTTTAGTATGCTGTTTTGTCCGTCGTCTGTCCATCCGTCTTCAACAAATGACTTCTCCTCCTATACCACTGGCTCAGTTGCAATTAAACTGATATCAATGATCCTTGTATGACCCTCTTTCAAAATTTTATAAAAAATGGAATTCCGTGCAGAACTCTGGATACCATGGCAACCAAAAGAAAATACTTTAAAAATCTTCTTGTCTGTAACCACAAGGCTTAGAGCTTAGATATTTGGTGATGCAGCATTATATAGAGGACCTCTACAAAAATGTTATAAATCATGGCTCTGGGACCTCTGTCAAGTTTGTACAAATCATGGCCTCTGGGTCAACATTGGTCAACATTTCAGAAACCATAAGTCCTAGAACTTAGATATTTTGTGTTTACCATTGTCTAGTGGATCTCTACCAAGTGTGTACAAATCATAGCCCCTGTTTCAAATTTGGCCCCGCCCCAAGATTCACTTGATTTTACATAGATTTATATAGGAACAAGTTTTAAAAATCTTTTTGTCTGAAACCACAAGGCAATGAGCTTAGATATTTGGTTTGTAGCAATATATAAAAGACCTTTACCAAAACCGTATGAATAAGCCTCCCACACAAGGGGTCACTTCATTTTACAAAGACTTATGTAGGAAAATCTTCTTGCGAGAAACCGTTAGGCCTAGATGTTTAGATATTTGCTGTGTGACATTGTATAGTGGACCTCTACCAAATTTATACAAATCATGGTCCAATTGTTCAAAATTGGCCCCGTCCCAGGGGTCACTTGTTTTTATATAAAGTTATATAGGAAAAGTTGAAAGATCTTGGCCCTCACCAGGGTACCCAGCTCCACTGCACCTGGGTACTAAACCTCCCCCCCCCCAACCAAACAAAACAAAAAAATCATCAGATGGTGTAGGAAGGTACTCAACTTTGATCCACTTTTGTCCTTCACCTTTATATGATTGTGAACTTCACGTGCCTTACTGACCTATTTTCTTGTTTTTTGAGTATTTTATCATTTTGCATGCAGACTTCAACTTTGACCTTGGCTGCTCTTGACCTTAACATACTGACCTACTTTCTTGTATTGAAGATATGTCATTAAAATTTTAACTACATGTATTTGTTTATGTTTGCATACAGACTTCCAATTCGACCTTAGTTTACCTAGGCCTATTGACCTTCTCTCTTGGTTTAAATATATTTTCGATATCTAATGTGTAGTTTAACCGCCTGTCATTTGACAATTTTGCACATGCCTTAGGTGCCCCCCCCCCCCCCCCCCCCCAATAAATTGTTTGATAGTCAGGTATTAGGTGAGCGACCTAGGTCCAAATGTTACAACAAATGTCGAACATCTTGTAACCGAGTTCACGCTGAACTGAATTACATGATTATTGTTTATCTGACCATTGAACATGGTTTTCCCTACAGTATCACGAAAACGGTATAATTCAGTCAAAATGTATCACTCACGAAACAGGTCGAAAGATATTTAACAAGACTAAAGTCCATTTGCTGACACTGCTCTACTTTATTCTATGTTATATTGACCTATTTTTAATGAAATATCTAACCACACTCAACTGTTTCTTTTTACAATTTTGTTACAATATAGAATAAGTACATCAACACGAATATGATCATCTGTCAGTGGATTTACTTTTCGATTTACAAATAACCAAAACATACTCCTTCATACTTAGACGTAGATATGTAGAATACGTCTGATATGTACTCACAGTTTACACGAATTTCTCGATTTTCAAAGAGATCTGAGAGTCAGCAAATTGCCGATAAACGTTATATCATGTAAGTGATAAAAATGACATATCAATTGCTTTGCTAAGCGTTTCCACTAAGCCTTAGAACGAAATCGTCCATTTATTTGAAACTGCTTGAGAACAGGGTATATATAAAATGTTCACTCCATTAAATGACCGAGCATGTCCAGTGGAGTCTCATATCTAGTTACTTAGACACGTAACGAATGAAAAAATATCATTCACGCACATTTTCAGGACCCCAGATTCATGCGAAGTGTCTGCGGTAATGAACCAGTGACTTTTCCCCAACATGAAAATGTTCTGATGTGAAAACTCAGTGATTCGTGTGCTCAAAGGTTCAGAAATGCATTCCTCAATTTTACTCTTTAAGCTACGCCGTTGCAATCCTACACATTTAGCTTTATCAAAATTAACCATAGTCTTAATTTTGAACAAGAAGAACAGTGATACAAAAGTATCACAGCGGACCGACTGAACAGAGCTGCACGCAAATATTTTGAATTAGCCATTTCGACTTGAGGCAGGTATATACAGTAGTTTGTTAACTTAATTTGTACTATGTGTACACACTTCTAGAAGTAATGGACTTCTCAACATGGTTAGGCAGTAGTATAGCAATACTGAGAACGACAGACGGAAAGTCAGTACAGCAGAACAACAACATGTTAGGTCCACTTTGATCGGGAATTCACTAAGAAATCGGAGTCTGTATTCGGGCAGGGAATATGAGCAGAGTACCAAGTGTTTGGACATTAGTAAATCGGAGATAGATCACCACGGTGTTCATAATATAGAAGAAGAAACACAAACTAAAAGCATCGTATTTATTCAAAAATAAAAAGATATTTGAGCAAAGATCACATACAGAAATATTTTAAAAACAACAAATATTTAAACAACTACTAAGCATTTGCAAACACCTGGGGTTACTATCAAGCAGTTTGGATCAATCTAATGTGAAAACAATTTGAGATCATCTTAATTTTAATGTGAAATAACCAAATATACATAGACAGCTACACTATACCTTAGTGTTACGAAGCATAAAAATGACTATGTCATAAATATATATTAGGATACAGAGTTTACCCTGGTTGAAAATTTCTTCAAGCTAAGTTTGTTTGATTTTCTGATTTCATGTGAAATTCTATTAAAATAGCAAAACAAAGGCAAGATATCCTGTAACCAAATTATAATTTCTGTAGCCAAATTAATATAATTTAGCAAATGGCTAAAATACTTAATAGCAGGTGAGCCTTGAGGATATAAAAGGAAGAAAAATTACAGTTTTCATAGAAACTGATATCATCTCTCCAAATATTTTGCCTAATTAAGGGAACAATTTACTAGGAAACAGGATCATTGCTGACCTGTGGTAGGTTTGTACTATTAAATGAGTTGCTCTCAAGGTCCTCAGAAGGACAGGGCAGATGAACAACAGAACCATGTTGATTTAACCTATATGAAATTAACCAAAAGATTTACAAAGCAATTATTTAAAAAATAACAAGCAATGACACAAAACATTTACAAAAGCTGTCTGTAAGACAGGATATTCGACTGTTCAAAAAAGTTGTTCAAAGTTGTTAATTATTTAAAATGGGTAATAGTTTCTATATTTCAGTATGTAGCTACAGTTATCTAACTTGTTGGTTTGATGACTTGTCAAAATAAATGCAAAATATCAGTCAGGAGTTACCTAACCTGCTTTTTTGATGCCCCTGAATATTTCTTTCACTTCTCTTTCACACATATTGTGTTATAATAGCCATATAGTGAAAAATTAACATTTTTTAAAGTGCCGTTTGATAGGCAAAACATGTTTGTTATAGACTCTAGAGGTCACAGATTGTAGAAAGGGTGAAAAAAATGGTACAAGATGCACGTTTGGACAAGAACCGCTCTATTACATCCAGCACAAAATACAGTCCACTCTTGATATCTCGAATTCGGGCGGACCGAATAAATTGCTTCGACTTAGCCAGAATACGACATATCCGGAACTTGTATTCCTAACTATGTTATATATCAGTTATACGTTTATTGTCGCTTACAAAGCAGCAACGCTTATGAAATGTGAATCAAGTGATTAAAAAGCATTTTTTCTGGAATGTATAGCACTACCCGACATATATTCAACCAGTGGGTAATTTACGGAAAATAAAACTACTTTTCTGTTTTGACTCATGTACACGACATATTCCCAGGACTTATAGCTCATTTTCTCTTCAAGTGTAGGCTTAACTAATACCACAGTCTTACATGAGTATATTAAAACCAGACAATGTTTTATATCTTATTCAAAAGAACGTGATGCGAAACAGGGTAAAAACAAACATGTATACATGCTATAAATAGACGGTGGGTAACAACAAACACTATAAGAAACTTTTTAGCAACATTTACATAATGTAACATTTTCAGACGCACACACATTAAATATGTGTAGCTTATATAGATACAAGAAAATCACATTTCAATACTGAATTTTTCAATCCCTCAAATTAGTTAAAATTTAAGAATGTATCATGCTGAAAATTTACTAGCTTAATGACAATTAAAATCACTAAACTGCAATTCCAATCAAATCCGGTGATTTCATTAAATCAAAATAAACTTCTTACAAATACGAATACGAAAATTTATTCAGCATTAAACATGTTATAAAAGTGTTAATAGCCTACATAAATATAATACAGTGTGAACAAAATTAATGCATTTTAATACAAAATGTAACAAAACAACTTGGAAAGATGTGTTTCGTGGAACGTTTTTTAACAAAGATAAAGATACAGATGTCAATGTTGTTTTAGGTGTATAGATTGATGCTTGTCAAATTCGTATTGCTGGACTATGAAACTCTTATTTTATTTGCAAAAATAACATTCCTACTAGTGAAAATACAGATCTTAATTAAGCAAAATTTGGAAAGTTGCAATCAACAAACACTCAGTGACACGTGTAATTTGTCCAATCAGTTCTCGCTTGAAGTACCCAATAGTGACAATTAACATCCTAATTAAAGTGTGATCTGCAAAGTTGCAATCAACAAATAATCGTTGACACGCGTAATTAGTCCGATCAGTCCTCATCTCGAAGTCGGCAGGAATACTACGTTATTAATACATTTTCACACTTCGACTTACCGAGTAGAAAAATACATAGGAGAATACACGATGGGACAGAAAAATACGATTGACATAGCCGAAGTTCGCACACTTCGAATTCGACTTAACAGGAGTGTCAATAATATAAATAAAGAAGGTTTATTGACGGGACTTGAAAATTATTTCGACTCGGCCGGAAATTTGAATTAAGCGATTTTGATATACCAAGTGTGTACTGGGAAATCCCAAATAATAGCGTGAATTCTTACTTAATGTTTACCGTTTTTTTGACAAGAAAGAAAGATGTTTGTGTTTGTTTTTTCTTCCATCTTTGGTAACAATTTAAACTAGCGTGCTACAGATCAAAGATTCATCACCTAGATAACTTTTCCGTTGCCCTTTGATATATGACTTAAATGTTCCCTATGGGTTTTGTATCAACAAAACAGCAGATTCGGCATTCGAAATATCACTCAATCTTGCTCATAACATTCGATCAGACAAATTTTTCGACATAGTCGAATTACTTTTGGTTTGAACTCCCGTTGGCATTGACGCACTGCTAACAATTTCTTTCTAATCTAACCAATCAGGATTCTAGAATCTGTCCAAGACAACTTTAAAAAAACACACGAGAAAATGGTAGGCCTTTCGGTTTATCGACGGTTTGTTACAAATAACCTCCTCTGTCTTAAGGATGAACCAGGAAGATAGCCAATTTAATTTACAATATGATTTTGTTCAACCAATGAGTAACCATCCACTGGAAATTCGGTCAGAGAAACGAGTACACCGTAAACGCAATCGATTTGTCTTTACAGAGAATGGAATGCAATCTATTTCGAACCAACAGAAAAAAGGGATAACATTTTCTCGCTGCGTTAAGCAATGAATTAGAGATATTAGTTAAAACTTTATTGCCTAGTCAGTACAAACCGATGCAATTTGTCTGTACAAAGTCTTCTGGACATTCGATTGATTCTAGTAGGGTTACAGTAATAAGAACTAGTAGCCTTGAGAATAATCGATTACTTGTTTAAATTGATAATACTATCCTTAATGTACTTACGTCCACTAGCTTTTTACAAAACTATATTTCTTGTTCAAATTATATTCTGTCATTTGACATCCAACTCATAATGTTTAGAATTTAAACATCTTTTCCAAGTGTTATCTGCACCCTGACGGCTTTCGTTTTTTCGAAACTGAAATAATAGAAAAGAAAAGCCTACATTTAAATATGAAAAAAAGTCAGTAATACTAAACTTCAAGAAGACATTCTTTATGTGAAGAATTTAATTCACAAGTCTTTCAAAATGTCAAGAAATATTTTTCGACAATGATGCCTCTATCTCTTCTATTGACGTCGTTAATTAAGTCTACATTTTTAACTATTATAAAAAGAAGCAAAATATCAGTTCAACATAATACAAATGCCTAGTGTAGTATTCCTGATGAAACTGCAAACCACAGTCAAGTGAATGCCCCCAAAAATTAAAACTGATATTATTTGCTCAAATCACGTTCAGTATGAAGAACTTTAGAATTTCCAGTATGTTTGTCCATATGAATAAAGTGAAATGCGGACTTGAAAGTAAATATTTGAACGTTTTTAACAGAAAGTAAAGAGAACGGAATCACCGAGTTATTTTAAAATACGTCTACGTGACAAGAACAACCGATCGTCGTTTTTCAGTGGGTTGCTTTTTGCCGTAGATTACGTGACAGGTACTTCCACCGTCCAATCATTCACTGCGAAATTTAGCGCGATATCTAAATTTTCTATCTTGACTCACGTGGGTCAAGTATATCCCTTTAAGATACAAACCTAGCTTCGACTTTCCAGCCATCACAGCAAGATACTTTGTCGTCAGTGTATTCAAGCTGTTCATAAGCCCATTTTGCCGTTTCTCTTCTACGTTTGAGGGCAACGTAGCATCTTCGAAATCCCAACAGGGGATTGCTAAAGCCAATGTACAAATAAACGTCGTTGTATCTATACATCATTCCACCGTAAACCCCCGTCAAAGCTTTAGTACGATTGCAGAAATAATGATAAATACTTTTGTCGCCATAGTAGGTCTGGTCTAAAGCTTGGCCGGATACTCCCGGTTGGTTGTTGTCATGCCTTTTGCCACTTTCTAAGTAATTCTCCAAGGAATTCAAGCGTAGAATTTCCTTGTTGTAGATCTGTCATCTGTATAAAGAACGTGTGATGGTAGTCCTCCCAAATTTTAAAATCATGCTCAGAGTACTTAGCCATTTTCTGCAATGAGAACCATAATCTTAAAGAAGTCGACTCATGAGACATTTAAATACAAACCTGTAAAAAGTCAATATTACATATAGATTTTACCGGTATTTTTTCGCAGCGGGCTTGGTGAATTGAAAACACGTCACGCTTATCTACACTTATTGGTGAAAAATGCACACTTAGTTTCAAATTGGTAGTCCTAGAAATGTGGAAGATTTTCGCGTCACAAAATTTCTGAAACTGACCGACCAACTCCTCGGTCGGTCGATCGACAAACTGACAGATCTAACGTAAGATCGTTCCTTTTAAACTCCTGCAAACAAAGTTTGGCTGGGATATAACTATGAAAATAAAATTGGTCATTGAAATTATAATTAATTTTGTAAGCTGGGTATGTGATTTAAAAGTTTAACACGCGAGCTCAACATTCGGCTCGAAATTCCGGAGGGTGGGGGTGGGGGGGGGGGGCACGGAAAAAAAGTAATAAAACAAGAAAAACAAAATAATAAAACAAGAACACCGCTGGGCGGAGCATTATATGCCCGAAGGGTGTTTTTTTCTAAGTATGATGCATTTGTAATATAAGGGAGGAAACCTTAGGCTTTGGAGTAAAATGATTTGCTTTAATTTAGAAGTTTTTTGTTTTGATTTATAATGTTTTGATTTTTAAAACTTTATAAATTTAATTTTAGAGTTTTATAGATCTTTATCAAATCTGAATTTCAAGTTTTATAATTTGTATAAATGTCAGTCTTTCAGAAGTTAGATGTTCATGCTGTGATGCATGGTTATCAAGTTATAGTGCAGAAATATTGATTGTTTGGCTGACTGTCACCTTGACCTTTTATGTACTTACCACGAACAGTATAGGGGTCATGCAATTAATGATTGCAATTATCTAAAGAAGTCTGAAGTCTGTATGAGAAGTAGTTGCCAGGCTATACAGCAGAAATGCTTTTCAGTGTTTAGGTCATTGTGACCTTGACATCTGACCTATTTATCCTTAGATGTATAAGAGTAATTTTTTTCTCAATGTATTCAATCATCATAGAAAGTTTGAAGTCTGTACTACGATTGGTTGTGAAGTTACTCAGCAGAAATGGTTTTCTATATTAAGGTGAATGTGAGCTTGACCTCTGACCTACTGACCCCAAAATCGATAGGGTTCATTTTCTGAATGTAAGCAATAATGATAAGAACTTTGAAGTGTCTATGAGATATGGTTATAAAGTTTTACAGCGGAAATTGTTTTCAGTGTTTAGGTCACTGTGACCTTGACCATTGACCTACTGAAATCAAAACCAACAGATATCATTTATTCAATGTGTGCAACCATTATATGAATTTTGAAGTCTCTAAGACAAATGGTTGTCGAGTTACATGGCGGAAATGGTTTTCAATGTTAAAGTCACTGTGATCTTGAACTTTAACCTTTTAACTCTAAAATCAATAAGGGTCATGCACTCGATGTGTGCAACCAGTATATGAATTTTTAAGTTTCTAAGACAAATAGTTATCGAGTCACAGAGTGTAAATGATTCTTAACATTTAGGTCACTGTGTCCTTGACCTTTGATATACTGACCCTAAAATGTATAGGGGTTATTCACTCAATATGTTCAATCATGATATAAAGTTTGAAGTCCCTATAGTAAATAATTGTCAAGATACATGACGGAAAAGGTTTTCAATGTTTAAGACACTGTAATCTTGACCTTTTGACTCCAAAATCAACAGGAGTCATGCACTTAATAAGGACAATCATCAAATAAAGTTAAAAGACTGTAGGCCAAACAGATCTCATGTTGTCCTCAAGAAGCCAAATTGCTAACGGACAGACGGACGGACGGACGCCCAGGACCATAACATATGCCCCCTTCAGGCATATAAAAACGAATGTCGAGCTAAAGGTTCAGTCAACTCGACATTCGGTTCGACATTAAATTAAAAAAAAGCGGATGTCAAGGGAGCTTGACATTTAGCTTAAAATCAAAATAAAAAATGAATTGGTATAGTAAAAGTTGAATGTCGAGCTATTCAAAAGACCGAAAAATGCAGGAAATGAATGTCAAGCTGAATGTTGAGCCAACTCGATATTCGGATCGACATTTGAAAAAAACAACAACGAAAAATGATAAGAAAACTTATACTAAGCAAGAAAAAAACGTTATACAGCGAATGTAAAACTTAAAGTTGAGTCAGCTCGACATTTGGCTTGAAAAAGATGATAAATGGTGACCTCAATGTTGCGCCAGTTCGACATTAAGAAAACAAAAGAATGCAAAATAAAGGAAAAAAAAATGTCGACCTGAATGTTAGACCCTCGACGTATGGTTCGTCATTCAAAAGACTGTAAAACATAAAAAGATGAAGACATTTGTTTCTGAAAAAAATAAATAAAAAATAATATAAATAAAAAGGAGTATCGAGATGAATGTTGAGGCAGCTCGACAGTCTAAAGGCCTTGAGTTAAAAAATGTCGAGCTGAATGATGAGCCAGCTAGACATTAGAAAAAACAGCAAAAGGAAAAACAAAACAAAAACAACAAACTCGGTAGAACCGATGGATGCTCCACATAATAGCACTATTTCAAAAAAAAAATTCAGAGGGGGGGGGGGGGGGGGGGGGGGGGGGAGAGGGGTAAGAAACATATGCCTATGCATACAAAAGATATAAGAAAGATATAATTTTGAGGGGGTTGGTGGTGGGGAGGGCACGGTGGGGGCAGGGGGCAGATGTGTGTGTGTGTGGGGGGGAAGGGTGCAAGTACCTACGTATAAAAATGTATTTTTGGGGGGCGGGGGTGGGGAGGGGCAGGGGCCGGGAGTCAGGGAACGGTGGTGAGGGGGGAAGTGCCTACGTATAGAATTTTTTTTTTTTAAAAATTGGGTAGGACCTAAGGGAGGAAATCGGTGGGGAGGGGGGGATGAAGGTATTCAAAAATAAGTAGAAAAGAAAAAGTTTTTTTGGGGGCAGGGGTGCTGGGGATAGGGACGGTGGGGACCAAGTACAAAACAACAAAAAATGGGTGGAGTAGGAGGTCGTTTTTTGGGGGGAGGTGGTGGAGGGGAGGGGGGGATGTACGTATGCAAAAAAAATTAAAAATAAAAAAAAAATGGGGTGGGGGCATTGAACAGTGATGGTGAGGGCACAGTGCCTACGTATATTTAAAAAATGTAAAAAAATATTGGGGTTGGGCGGGGAGGGGGAGGGGATGTGATGAATAATCAGAACATTAAAGGTTTTGCACGACGCCGCCCATGACGCCACCCGCTGAATCAGCGACCATAGTAGTTCGACTTTTTTGTTCGGCGAGCTAAAATGAGGAAAACTAATGTTATCGTTTTTGAACACTGTACTTCCTGCCACCCCCTCTGTCTATGTACCCAATATTAACTAAATGCCTTTTAATAGTTTTAGAGTTGTGCCCCAGACAAGCAAAATGTACTAAGGGGAGATAATGAAAACACTAGTAAAGATGAGTTATAGTTATTGTGCACTGCAATTACTCTGAATGTCTTTTTTTGCATCTTGTGAAGTTATAAGTAAATACCTTTATCGGTTTTAGAATTATATTCCACATTTAATCCGAAAACCATTAAAAATGTATTAAAGGGAGATAACTGAAAAATGGGGCAAGGGAGAGCTACAGTTATTCAACACTACACTAATGAATACACTCTTTATCAATATCTTAAATATCAACTTAATCCCCTTAACATTTTTAGAGTTATGCTCTGGACAAGCATTATATCATAATAACAAAACTTATAAAGGGAAATAACTAAAAATGGGGCCATCTAAAGTTATGATTCTTGGACACTGCATTTCCTGCCACTCTTGCCACTCCTCTCTATCAATGTGCAAAATATCAACTAAATGTCTTTCATGGTTTAAGCGATTTGCTCCTGACAAGCAAAATATACTGAGGGGAAATAATGAAAAACTAGATAAGATGAGTTATGGATCTTGTGCACTAGACTTACTCTCAATGTCCTCTATCATCTTAGGAAGCTTAAAGTAAATCCCTGCATTGGTGTTTGAGTTATACTCTGGACAAAACCGGACAGACAGACGGACGGACAGACGGACAAGTCGCCGACCTTCGTGGAGCATAAAGTCGATCACTAAAAAAAGAGTAAAACTACGAATGGCTAGCTAATATTGAGCGAGCACGACATTCGGCTCGACAATTTAAAAAATGTCGAGCTAAATGTTAAGGAAACTCGGAAATCGACTCGACATTCAAACACTGAGAAATAAAAAAGAGTAAGATTTTAAATTGAACGTTCAGCCAGCCCGACAGTAAAATTTAAAATGAAAGAAGTATAAAAAGGAATATCATGCTGAAAAAGGTAAAATATTAATGTCGAGCTTAATGTCAAACAATCTCGACATTTGGCTCACCACTAACAGAAAAAATAACAAGAGTGCCATGATGGTGCTGAGGGTCTGTTGTTGAACAAACATCAGAAGCAAACTTATATTTTCTAAATTGAAAAGTTTCAGGTATCTTATATTTTATAGAAATAGAACCCTTGAGGTAGGGTCAATTTTATCCTGAGGAACATAATTTGAACAAACTTAGTACATATCCACTAGACAATGCTACATACAAAATATCTAAGCTTATGACATGCAGTTTTAGACAAAAAGATTGTTCAGTTTTTTTTTCTATACAACTCTTTGACCAAAAATCATGATATCTGAATTAAAATGTTGCTTCTAGAGTGTTTACAAGATTTTCCTTTGATCTACGCCAGTAACGTAGTTTTTGACCCCAGATGACCAATAATCAAACCTGACCTAAACATCATCAAAACAAGCGTTTCCACTCAAAATCATGATTACTGCCTTTAAAATGTGACTTCTAGTGTTAGGTGTGACCCATATTTTACAGAATCCTGTTGAGGCCAATTCAAATGTCGCCGTCGCGCTTAAATGTAGACGCTCAACAACGCGACGCGACATTGCGAAAATGCGATATGACGCTCGACAATGCGAAGCGACGCGCGACAATGTCAAACGAAATATCGCGATTTCATTTCAGTATTGTCGCGCTATAAAAGCGCAAAATTCGCATTTGTCGCTTCGCATTGTTGTGGCGTCGTATGCATTGTCCGCGGTTTTTTTTTTGTTGTTCTGTCGCGTCGCGTCCTCGCGATGTCGCGTCGCGTTGTCGTCCGTCGCGTTCTGCATTTGTGTAGGCCTCGACACACGAAAATGCCAAACGACACAAGACAACGCGACGCGACGCTCGAAAATGCGAAGCGACACTAGACAATGCGACGCGACATTTATTGGAATATCGTATCGCGTTGTCGTGCGTCTACCGGAAATGGGCAAATTGTATATTCCGGCCATCAAATTAAGAACAAATTCCACAAGGAAAATGCGGCAATCACGGCCATGCTCTAAAAACGCGACATGTACGGAATACTGTTGAGGCCAATTAAAATGTCGCCGTCGCGCTTAAAGGAAGACGCTCGACAACACGACGCGACATTGCGAAAATACGATACGACGCTCGACAATGCGAAGCGACGCGCGTCAATGTAAAACGAAATATTTCGATTTCATTTCGTATTGTCACGCTATAAAAGCGCGAAATATCGCATTGTCGTGTGTCGTATCCCATGGTCGCGGTGTCTCGTCGCGTCGCGTTGTCGTCCGTCGCGTTGTCGTCCGTCGCGTTCTGCATTTGTGTAGGCCTCGACGCACGACAATGCGATACGACGCTTGACAATGCGAAGCGACGCGCGACAACGCGACGCGACATTATCACAATTTCATTACCTATTGTCGCGCGTCGTGTGTGATCGTGTGTGAACGCAACACACATAAATGCTAAACGACACTAGACAACGCGACGCGACGCTCGAAAATGCGAAGTGACACTAGAAATGACACCCAACAGGATTCCGTAATATTTTAACCTGACCTAGAAATCATCAAAACAAACATTGTGACTGAAAATCACGATGCCTGACTTCAGAATGTGGCCCCTTAAGAGTGTTAAACAGATTTTTCTTGGATTTAAACCAGAGACCAAGTTTTGGACTCTAAAAATCATCAAGAAAAACATCTTGACTCAAAAAAAAATGATATCTGAATTCAAAATAGTACCTGTGGAGTGTTAAAAAGGTTTCCCTTTGATTTGGCCTGGTGACCTTATTTCTGATCCGACAAAAATCAGTTTCCTTTGATTTAGCCTGGTGACTTTATTTCTGATCCGACAAAAATCAGTTTCCTTTGATTTAGCCTGGTGACCTTATTTCTGATCCGACAAAAATCAGTTTCCTTTGATTTAGCCTGGTGACCTTATTTCTGATCCGACAAAAATCAGTTTCCTTTGATTTGGCCTGGTGACCTTATTTCTGATCCGACAAAAATCAGTTTCCTTTGATTTGGCCTGGTGACCTTATTTCTGATCCGACAAAAATCAGTTTCCTTTGATTTGGCCTGGTGACCTTATTTCTAATCCGACAAAAATCAGTTTCAAACTGATCCAAGGTCTTATCAAGGCAAACTTTCTGAGCAAATTGTATGAAGATTATATAATTAATGGGATCTCTAGTGTGTTAAAAAGGTTTTCCTTTGATTTGGCATAGTGACCTAGTTTTTGATCGTACATAACCCATTTACGAACTCCTTTGAGGTATCATCCAGGCAAACATTTTAAACAAGTTTTTGTCAAGATTTGATCACAAATGTAGTGCCTAGAGTGTTAACAAGGTAAATTGTTGAAGTCGCACGACGCACGTCACAATCGACCTATCACAAAGGCCTACCCTGAGCATGCTCAGGTGAGCTTAATAGAAATCGAATATCGTGCTAAATCTTAAGTCAGCATTAGAAAAACACGAACATCGACATTTGGTCCGGCGTTCAAAAAACGCAAAACAAAAGTAAAAAACAAAGCCGAGATCAGTGTTGAGCAAGTAACTCGACAAACTCGGCTGAACATTCAGAAAAAAAAGAAGAAACCGAATGTCGAGAATAATATTGAGCTAGCTCAAAATACGGTTCAACATTAAAGGAAAAGAAATAAAAACGACGTAAAACGAATATCGAGCTGAATGTTGATTGCTGATCTCAGAGCCAACTTTGTGTAGAGAAATTTATATAACCGCATGCATTAGCTACTTTCTGTCTTACAACTTGTCAAATTTTAAACATTGAAAACACATAATTTACATTGCAAAGACGTAAGAAAAATTAGACATGTCTTTATTCTTTAATTCAGGAAGTTTTAAAAAGTTTATACCAAAGGAAATCTTGCAGATTTGCTTTTGAACTGACGCTTTATTTTTAGTGATAACGAAACATTGTGTGCAACTAACATAGTAAATGTTCCGGGTTAGCAGCCATTGTCATTCAAATCGTTTTTTTTGTTTAGGATGTCGTAGTTAAACAACGTTTTAAATAAAACTAAAAACCTCTTAACCGTTTAAAAATATCATGCCACTATCATGGAATTATCTGGAGTTCTGGAAAGTGGGATTTAACCTCGTGGTTAAACAATTTCTTTCATTTTTGTTATGTAACAATTAGTACTTTTTTCAGAAATGACAAAACCGTCCAAAAAAATCAATTTGTTTAGTACCTGTTTCTTTTCCTGCAGATAATTGCCAATAATCAATGTAGTTAGTAAATCACCACTGACGCGTTTCTTAAAATTAGTCTATGCGCAACAAAGGAAAATATGTCAATATATTACGGCTTTATTCAGTTCAGTGTATTGAGCTTTTTTATAAAGCGAATCTAATGGAATATAGATAGATATATATAAAATATAAAATATTGATTAAATGCGAGGGCCGTTCAATATATTCGTAGACTGTGCTTATAACTTTTTTGTTAGGCAAACATAATTCATAAAAATTACATAACGGAAACGGCAATTTAATATACACTGAAATTTCAACCACGTATGACAAACTGTATTTGACGGCGATAAGGCAAGGCAACCCGACTGTCAGCGCCCCAGGTCACGCTGGTGTTTCCCGACGTCAGCGACGTCACTGGAGGTTACTTCGATTTCTGACGTGTTCTGCATCGCTCATAACTTCTCAAAGTAGCGTCCGTTACATTCAATACATCTCTGATGTCGATAAATCCACTGATTTTATATGTTTTCGTACCACTCTTGAGGATACATTTTGATAATAACATTTGTTGTGTTCTGTAGCTGTTTAAATGGTTCAAATTTATAACCTTTTAAATGCGATTTGATCGTTGGAAATATGGCAAAATCAAAAGGCGCTAAGTCAGGTGAGTAGGGCGGATGCTTAGACAAATAAAGACACTTTAATCATGAACTTTGCACGATATGACAATAAAAGTATTAACCTCAAACCTCGCCAGACTTAATAGGTCTCTAAAGCAATCTGATTAAAATCAGCTCCTAAATAATGAGTGAGACCATTTGAGCAATTTTAATCGAGAGCTATATTTATATATTTCTGTCAAATTTGGTAAGGGAACAAAACTTCTTGTTTTGGCGTAGATATCGATTTTTTAGCTCTTGCAGCCCTATTGGGCAACAGAGCAGAAACATTTGAGAAATTTTAAAAAAGCAAAATATAAGAAACATTTATATAAATTTTGATGAAAAACGGATGAGCTGTTTGTACGATGTCATTTGAAGCCAAACGTTGACGGAAATATATTTTCAGCTCTGGCAGCAAAATTGTGCGACAGAGCAGAACCATTTGAGCAGGAGTAGAAAAGTTCAATATAAGGAAAATTTCTGTTAAATTTGATGCAAAATAACGTAAGGGTTTGAAAGGAAGTCATTTGAAGCAAAATGTTTACCTGAATCTATTTTCAGCTCTTTGTGCAATGGAGTTGAAACATTTGAGCAATTTTAGAATTTTTGAAAATCTTCCCTGAAACCAGAAGGCCTAGGGCTAAGATATTTTGCATGTAGCATCATCTGGAGTCTTCTACCAAGACCGTTCAAATTATATTCCTTGGGTCAAAATCGAACCCCACCCTTGGGGTCCTCTTTGCGTAAAATACAAAATCTTTGAAAATCTTCTTGTCGGAAACCATAGGCCTTAGACTTTGATGTGGACCTCTACCATATAGACTGGCATAGGTAAAAACTTTTGAAATCTTCTTGTCAGAAACCACAAGGCTGGAGTTTAGATGTTTTGTGTGTGAATGAAAGAAGTTGCAATTATATTTAGATGAGCAATAAGAGGGCCATCATGGTCCTCTTCTATAGGCTTTTCACTTCTGTTGCCACAGCAACTAGAGTTCTGAATGGAATTCAATTCTTTGACCAACTTTGGCAGAACACCCTTGCAGAAACATCCATACAAAGTTTCATCACCTTCCATGCAGTGGTTCAAGAAACGTTCAACCGAAAAAGTTGACGAATGAACGAACAGGTGACGGACAGAGTCCGGTCACAATGCCTCACCTTGAGCACCTCCAGCTCAGTTAAGCTAACAAGAGGGCCATGATGGCCATAAATCGCTCGTCTGGGTCCAGTTGCTTAGTGGCCATAACTCTGGAAGCCATGATGCGATCAGGTTGCTTCAGTTAATAAAGGAAATATATTGTTTATAAATGTTTTGTGAAAGTTTGGTTGAAATTGAATCGAATGCGAGTGTAACACTATGATGTTTCAGAGAAAAATCTTTTTAAATTTTAACGAATTTTGACCTTGAACTTGACCCCAGTGACCTCAATGTACCTACATCTTAGAGATAAGTCTATAAATGAAGGCTACATATCAAAAAGTAGAAAAATCTAATTGTAGCCTTTGTAACCTTGTACCTGGGCAGTGAATGATGTTCATGGACGGTGCCTTTAATTCAAATATTGACCAAAAAATAAAGGCTAAATGACAGAAAGACGAAAAATCTATATTTAACCTACTTGACCTTGACTGCAGTGACCTCAAACATCACTCTGTGGTAAAGGTCCATGCAAGGTACTTACATACCAAATATCTAAGATGTCGGTCAATAAATGAACGCCCCATAACGAAAAGTTGAGAAATCTATTTGCAGCTTTGGTGACCTTGACCGCAGTTAATGGTTGAGGTTCATGGAAGGTGTCTACAAACCAAATATCTAAAAGATCAGTCAATGAATAAAGGCTCTATGACAGAAAATAGAAAAATCTATTATTAGCCGTGGTGATCTTGACCTTTACCCGGTGATCTCAAACCACATTTATGGGTAGAGGTCCATGGAAGGAAGCTACAAACCAAAATCGCAAAGATATTGGTCTATAAATGAAGGGTCTATGAAGTAGAGCAGATAAATCTTTTTCTTGCTTCGGTGACCTTTACCTACAAACTAAATATCTGAGATATCGATCAATAAATGAAGAATCAACGAGCAAAAGTACAAAAATCTGTTGATAGCCTCGGTACCTTTACGATGACCCGAGTAAATAGCAGAGATTCATTCAAGGTGCCTATATACTTAATATCTAAGGTTTCTGTTATTAGAGGAGATGGAGGTTTATTGTGCTCTGCACATTTTCTTATGATGGTGAACATCTGGGGAGGCTATTTGGAAATCCTTTCGTGCTTGAGGAAGCCTGGCCAAGCGAAATGGACCCTATTTTTGACCTTGGAGGTAGGTACTTGCCTGTTGCGCTCAGCAGATCATCTCATGATGATAAAAGTTATGCCAGGTTATTTCGAAATACCCTCATGCTTGAGGAAGTTATGGCACTCTAAGTATGATCTTGAGTGTTGGGGTAGGGACCTAGGTGTAGCGCTCTGCACATCGTCTCATGATGCTCAACACTTGTGACAAGTTATTTCAAAATCTTCGCAATAGTTTGAAAGAAATGGAGCAGACACAAAAAAGCACGAGGAAGTTATAGTCCTCTAAGTGTGACCTTGACGGTAGGGACTTGGGTGTTGTGCTTCGCACATCATCTCATGATAGTTAACATTCGTGCCAAGTTATTAGCTCACCTGACCTTTCTGTGGTCACGGTAAGCTTTTGTGACCACCTGATGTCTGTTGTGCGTGCGTAAGCTGTTTTTTGTCTGCACGATAGAAGTTTCACTTTATATTTGATTTGAACCAAACTTGCAAAGAACTGGTATCATAAGTGGATCTTGGTTCTTTTCTTGAAGCGGCCTGATCCCATCACGCATTATGGAGTTATGGGACAAAACAGGCATATTTTGCCTTTTCTGCATGGTAATGTTTTTTATAATTTTATTCCAACCGAAGTTATACAAAACATTGACCAGCAACAGATCAAGATTCCTTTCTTGAAATGGCCAGATCCAGTCATTGACTCCAGAGTTATAGTCCCTAATAGGACCAAAATAGGAATATATTGTATAGACTTACATTGTAAACAAGAGGGCCGTGATGGCCCTTAATTGCTCACCTGTCTCCAATTGCTCAAGTTTCATAATCATTGCTGTGCTAATTATGTCTCCCCCCAAAAATGGGGGAGACATATTGTTTTTCCCCCGGTTGTCCGTCCGTCCGTCCGTCTGTCTGTCCGTCACAAAATCGTGTCCGCTCTGTATCTTCCAAAGCCCTTGAAGGATTTTTATGAAACTTGGGCCAGATGTTCACCTCATCAAGGCGACGTGCAGAACCCATTTTGTGGGTGTGGTGTCTCAAGGTCAAGGTCACACTTGGAGGTTAAATGTCAAATGCCACAAAATCGTGTCCGCTCTGTATCTACCAAAGCCCTTGAAGGATTTCTATGAAACTTGTGTCAGATGTTCACCTCATCAAGGCGACGTGCAGAACCCACTTTGCGGGTGTGGTGTCTCAAGGTCAAGGTCACACTTGGAGGTTAAATGTCAAATGCCACAAAATCTTGTCCACTCTGTATCTTCAAAAGCCCTTGAAGGATTTTTATGAAACTTGGGTCAGATGTTCACCTCATCAAGGCGACATGCAGAAACCACTTTGCGGGTGTGGTGTCTCAAGGTCAAGGTCTCACTTGGAGGTTAAATGTCAAATTTTACAATCGTCTGACTCAATACTGCCTGCAGCAACTGGCTGGGGGAAGACATATGTTTTTGTTCAATCAAAAACCCATTTCTAGTTCATTTTGAAATCATGCCAGTGGTTTGTAAGATTATCAAAACTGTGAAACCACTTTCATGCTGACATGGAAAGATGTGTATATTGTGGTCCCCATACCTCTGCAAACAATGATGGGATCATGTGTTCAGGTAAAGAAAGGACATCTACCGTTTATAAATGTTTTGTGAAAGCGTGGTTAAACTGAATCGAATGCGGGCATAACACTATGATGTAAGGTATAAAAATCTATTTCAACCTTAGTGACCTTGACCCCAGAGACCTCAAGCCCCATCCAGTGGTGAAGGTCCATGATACCTACATTTCAAATATCTAAAATATTGGTTAATAAAAGAAGGATCCATAGCAAAAAGTAGAAGAATCCATTTGTAGCTTCGGTGACCTTGTCCCCAGTGACTTTAAACCATTGCAAGGGTAGATGTCCATACAAGGAACATAAATTCCAAATCTAGGATATTAATCAATAAATGATGGTTCTATGAGGTAAAGTAGAAAATTACATATTTCACTGGCCTTGGAAAACTCTACCAAGTTTATTCAAACCATGACCCTGGGGTGAAAATTGGTCACTTTTATACAGAAAAGGTTTTAAAATATTATTGTTAGAAATCATAAGGCCTTAGTTGACCAAAATCTAAGATATCTGATATGTAAATAACTTGCAAGGACCTCTACCCTTGGATGGGGTTTGAGGTCACTAAGGTCAAGGTCACAAAGGCTAAAAATTGATTTTTCTGCTATTCGACGTAGTGCCTTTATTTTTTTGACTGATATTGGGTATATATACTCGGCCAAAATAGAAACCTAACACTTGTTTTATCAAAACAAAATACATCTATAACGTTTGACTGGCACGATTTCATTCAATTTCACGTTATGTTAAAATAATCGTTTCTGCACGTAAACCTCATGCGCATGAAATGAAATACATTACCTCAGGGACTGCACACTTCAATGCATACTTAAAACTGTAAGTTTTTGCAATGACGCATTTGTCAGAGACCGAAAGAAACCATGTAACAGGGATGTTACAAGCAGGTGCATATGCCGCTGATGTCAGTAGGGCATTTAACTGCAGTCGAAACAGTCCATGAACTTGTTAGACACTAGATTAACAGGGGATGTGCATGATCGTCCAAGGTCAGGTAGACCAAGAGCAACTAGCCAAAGGGATGACCATGCCATCGTGTTAATGCACTTGCGGAACAGGTTCAGACCTGCGACGCTGACAGCGCATGCATATGATCTTTGTTCACAAAGCATACGTATTTGTTAATGTGAACAAAATCACCCAAATAAAGCGTGCCATCAATATACAAAGGGCATAATGACTCACGTGTATGTTGGGCATGTGCACATCGTGGCTAGATTCGCAGAGACTGGAACACAGTTTTATTCTCAGACGAGTCTAGGTTCAATCTTAGTCACGCCCATGGTCGTCATTGTGTTTACCGTTGTCATTTGCTCCTGTTTGTGTCAGACAGTATAATCAATGTGGAGGCGGTGGGGTTACGTTGTTGGGTGGAATAATAGGCAGCCAAAAGACTAGGCTCATTTATCTTCGAGTAATTTGAATGCCCATTGTTTTAAATGCGGAAGCCATTCCATTTATGCCAAGGAATGACCCAGCTATTTTCCAACAGGACAATGCCCGTCCGCCCTCCTGTACATTTAGCCGCAGCCAACATTAACAAAATGCAATAGCCTGCCATGTCCCCAGACATAATTCCACTGGAACGCATCTGGGATGAGCTGGTGAGACGCGTCCGCCGTCATTATGTGCCGCGTAACATCAATTAGCTTACAAATGCTCTTGTTAGGGAATGGAATAACTTGCCCAATCACATGATCCAATATTACGTAAACTCAATGAGAAGACGTGTAGTGACAGTCATTAGATTGATACTGATTGATACTTATGTTAAACAAAATGATAAAAAGATTACACAGAACCAGATATCCTATTTGCAGCAGTCTGATATGGCAGTGATAAGAATCCATTTGACACCTGTGTTAAAATTGATGTCATTTAACAACGATGTAAATGCCCAAGAAAGATCAAAATCCTTGTGTTACAAAAACATGACCCTTTACTTCCAATAATGCTTTTTATGGTATCTTGATCCGCTTTCCGAAATATTGACAAACTATAGTGTCAGATTTCTTTTTTGAAGATCTACCCTTTAGTGGAGTTTGATGTCAAAAGGTCAAGGTCACTGCCAAATAATAGATATTTCTACTTACTGTCATAAAGTCTTGATGTATTGACCAATATTGACCTTCCATGACTGGGGTCAAGGACAATGTCATCAAGGCTAAAATTAGGTTGTTCTACTTTTTCGTTATCGAGCCTTTATCGATTGTCTGGTATTTTTTTGTATGAAGGTACCTTGCATTGACCTGTACCACTGGGGTTTGACGTCAATGAGGTCAAGGTCACAGAGATTAAAAATAGGGTTTTTATACTTACGTCCTTGTGTTATGATCAAATTTGATTTTATTTTAACCAAACTTTCACAAAACACTTAAAAACAATAGATTTCTTTTCTTTTGTCGGACCAACCTGATTCTATCATTGGTTTCACAGTTATGGCCACTGAGCAATGGGCTCATGTGAGCGATTAAGGGCCATCATGGACACGAAAAAGCATGAGGAAGTTATGTCCCTCTGAGTATGACTTCGATCTCTCTTGATGGAAAACATTTGTGCAGAGTTATTTAACAAATTTTCCAATAGTTTGAAGGTTATGGAGTGGACACAAATGATGATGGATGGACAAAAACCATTCCTAGATCCTTCTCCCGCTTTCATGGCCGGAAAATACAAAATGAAACCAGGAGATAATAACTTTGCACATTTTATTCTTATAAATAAAAACGTCAATAACCTACTCACATAGAACATAAAACAGCCAACACAGCGCTTAAAGAGAAAATCAGCAATTTGAAAGCACCAAAGTATAAAATTTAGAACCAATATTTTTGGCTTTTAGGACCCCTTTTTGAATGGTCTTAATGTTGGCTTTACTGTATAATTGAGACAATAATGCAGTTTTCAGCAGAAGCAATTGAAATATAACCTTAGAAAGTTTTTAAAACAACTTTTTTATTAAGATTTTAGTCTTAACCAGAGTTAACAAGAGGTTGAAATACAGTTGTATAAAAAAGTTTGGCAAAAAACCAACTGAACACTTAAACCTCCATTCACGGATTTGAGAAATGAGTCCAGGAAATGACTACTTTCACTTCCTGCATATCTGGTAACTTAAGTGTACATCAGTATCTAAGTTGTTAATGACAGCTACATTATCAAACGTAACTTTTACAAGATAAAAGTCATTTTTTATCTCTTTTCCTATATGAATAGACACTAACTGATAAAAAAAGAGATTCCAGCATAGCAAAAGCAATGATATGCTGAGTAGAGGCTGTATACTTAAGCAACTATGCTGAAGCCCCAGCCTTGTTTCAATGGATCCAAATCACTTCACTCTTGAATTTGCACCCATCACATTCTTTGCCTGAAATTTAAAAAAGCCACTGTTTTCTATTGAGTTACCATATTTAAGTATTGATAAGTCAAGACTCCAAGACGACCAAGACTGTCCAGTTATGCTCACTTACACTTCAAGAAATAAGAGGACCAAACTGTTTTTTAGTAAGAGATTGCCCTAAATTTCAGATTGAACATTAGAACTTTACATCATACTGAAATAAATTCTGACCAATTATCAGTACGTTTTGTAAGATACTGTGACCTTCAGAGATTTCTTTATATTTCAATTTGCTTGTAGCTGGTGGCCAGCTTTTCAGCTTTGAAGTACATGACCAAAATTACAACATAGACAATAGATCACTGTAAGGCTAACTGAAATTTAACAGCTAGAGCTGAGACAATAAATAACCGACATACTTAACAATGTCGAAGCTACTGTGTAGCAGCCGACACAAAAATCATCATTTATGATGACGAATGGTGTTGTGTATTCTTAGATCAGAAGATCAGACAGAAATCTTGGAATATTTTTTTTATTATTTAATATTACAACTAAGTCCAGGAGGGGGTAATCCCAGATGAGCCCCCATCTTACGAACATGAAAGTTCGCAAAAGAAAGTTGCAATACATAACCCAGAGCGGGATTCGAACTCCAATCTCCCAAGTGGCAGGCCAACACTATAACCACTGAGCCAAAGAATCGATTCCCTTACGCAACCGTCTGAGGTTGTATTATACAATTATAGGTAGTTTTGCACTAGCCCATAACAGTGTGTAAAGGAGGGTTCATGTTGGATAAATACCTCATAAGATAGCCGGTACTCATCATATAAATATTCTTAATATTCTCCTGTAATTTCAGGATTCTTCAAGGTGTTCAAAAGATATGAACCAGACGAGAAATGGGGGACAGAAGCAACTTTTGATCTCATGCGTGACTCTGATCCTTTGACAGAGCCAATCAAATCATAAAGTCTCCCCATTATGTGGCTATATTAAATATTTCTACAGAGAAGTTTCAATATCCTTTAAGATGTTTAAAAGACGTGAGACAAACACAAAATAGGGTCAGATGGACATTTCAATTATTATATGCCTCCTTATGGGGAGCATAAAAATGACTTGTTTAACAATCATACCATAATAAAAATTCCCTTGCAAGCTTCTGATAGAACCATTCCAGTCTCCTGGCCCTGAAATCATGATTGAAACTTTAGTGTATGAGACTCCTGTTTCATTTTAGAGTAAATTTAATACACACCTGTCACAAACTGAATGCTACATAAAATATCACAGCTTTAAAGTTAAGTGCAAAATATTTATAGCATATTTTTTCTCCTGTAGGCAATTAAAAGTTAAAACTCAGGCCTATGTAACAAGAGAAGTACTTCAGTGATGTGTACAGCTAGGGGACAGATTTCTTCATCAAGCATACTGACTTAACCAGTGTTTGTTTATTGGATTTTGTATATAAGCACTTTCTAATGTTGTGACAACACTACAAAGAGTAACATCTAGTAATATTCTCAGTTCAGTTAAATCAAAGTTATTGCTTTCATGTTAATTTCTTTGAGACTGTTTAATGTTTAAAGCTGTGATACAGCACTTTTACTCACACATGACATGTTGACATGTAAAAGTCACATTTAGGCATTGAAATAAACAGAAAACAGACTTTAAAAGACATACTTAAATCACATGACCCTAAAACTAACATCTTTGAGAATTCATTAACTTCTCTGGAAAAAAAATCTATATCTGCATACACTTCTAGCAAGCTTCCCAAAGTTATTAATGTCCTCCATTCTCCTATCCAAGAACTGCCAAGTTTCTTCATAATCCTGGGATTTGTCTTGTACCATAAACACTTCTGTTGTTTTGTACACCCCTGCCAATGTCATACGCTTTGTATACCAGTTGAACTGAAAGATTTTGTTGTCTATTAATAAAAGCAGTGAAGAACGTAAGCAAGTATGGCTAAAATCATTTATTTTCACATCAGTTACAATTATTTGAACAAAGAGTTGAAAAGCAATCAAATGAATTGTGATGAATTTACAGTGTACGCTTAAAACATTTTTTGATCCTTTCAGTAACCTTGTTCCTAGGAATTAATGATGCATACAACAAAAAAATTGATTTTATAAAAGAAATAGTTTGGCTTGTGACTGATTTAAAGAATTTCATTTCATCGGTATATCAACTCTTATTTGAACCAAAAGGAGTAACTTAAAATTTTCTGATTTTAAACATACTTCCTAGCTGATAAGAATCTAGTGCTTTACTTTAAATCACAATGCTTCCCAAGCAATTCAAGAACAATTTTTTTTTTAAGTATTTTAAATTCTTAAACACTAAACTATCAAGACTTTATAGCTAAACCTTCGAAAAATTGTTTCTTGTTATTTCAGTGAAAAGTTTATTTTAAAACTTCTCTACTCCTAGAATCACTAGATTTTATCTGTAAGGGTTTTACACTTACATCTGTGGAAGTGTCCCCAGCATAGAACCAGATATCATCAGTTAGATTTAGGAGATTAGAAAATGCTTCAGGTGCATTCTGGGGCAGAGCCATCATTGCCATAGCCTGTAATGAAATCCAAATGTGACAGACACCCTGTGAAAATCTAAATATCAAAGTAACTTTTCAAATCCAAATATCAAGCTCACCTTGCAAAAAACAAAACAAGTTGGCCATGATGAATCTTGAGCACTCACCTAAGTTTAACTGTTAAAGAAGAGGGCCACGCTGGCCAAATATCACTCACCTGAGAACCATTGTATATATTGTTCAATATTTACTTGCAGTATCTTCCAAAATAAGAACAAAGATCAGTATGTCAAGGTTAAATATATTTTCAAAATTGTCATGTGCTTAAATTTCCTAAATTATTCTAAAATTGGACCTGCAGTGTCTCAGAAGAAGAATTTTAAAGTTTCCTATATATACATAAAAGAATATAAGCCTCTAGCAGCCAAGTTTTTTCACAGATCTCAATGAATTTAAAAATTTACATAGCCGGTCACTCAAGGAATATTTGTGTCAAATTATTTTCAAATTGGACTTGCAGTATCTAAGAAGAAGATTTTTTTTAAGTTTCCTATTCAGACATATGAGGCAAAATAAGCCACACTCCCCGGTGGCCATTTTTTTCAGATTGAAATAAATTTCAAAATTATAAGGAGGGTGACACAATGAATATTTGTGCAAAATTATTTTCAAATCAAGCCAGGAGTTTCTGAAAAAAAAGAGCTTAGAAGATTTTTCTTTCAGTTGCCATGGAAACCCGAGTTCTCCATCAAATTCTTTTTTTCATAAAATTTTAAAGGGGATGATCCAAAGATCATTCCTGTTCAGTTTTATTGCAAACAGCCAAATGGCTTTTAGAGAAGAAGATTGCCAAAGCTTTTTAGATTAAAGTCAATGCAAATGAAATGAACTCTAGGGTGGGGCCAATTCTGATCCTAGAGCCATGATTTTTACTATTTTGATAGAGGTCTACTAGGTGATACTACAAACCAAATACCTTAGCTCTAGGCCTAGTGGTTTTAGGAAAGAAGATTTTTTAAAGGTTTTCCTTTCAGTTGCCATGGCAGCCAGTTCTGCATGGAATTCTACTTTAAATAAAGTTTTGAAAAGGGACAACAAAGATATACAGGCTACCTATGAGTGTTGAACAATTTTCAGTTAATTACTTACATTACATACATGTAGCGAATGGCCCTTGTCACAATTTATGGAAATAAAAAGAACTTATTACCAGTCTTGCATCTTACCTGTGGCCATTTCTCAATGTATGGTGTAATCATTTTCAGCCTTGTTTCCACGGCTCCCCTTATAAATGGCCTGATCTTTGAACCACTAAAATAGATACTTAATTTCAAAACTTTTAACAGAGTAAGCCGCAATAAAGTTAAAACTAATTCTAGCTGTAAGCACATTAATTAAAGAGAAAAGAACTGTTCATACAGTTTTGTTTAGTTTTTTTATAAACGCCAGTTTTAAGATTCTCCTAATTTCTGTAACATGGCAGGACCAATATTAAGCCACTACATTAATTTTTATTTGCTAGATTAACTGAGTTTGGTCACAACATCAATTCATCCAAAATCATTTCCTAGATAAGAACTCTTTTTCCTGCCACTATAGATTCAGCTTATTATTTAGGCTCAAACCTGTGACAATAAAGCAGTGAGGAAGAGCTGGTTTAAAAAAACAACAACCATAACAACTCAGTAATAGTATTAGACAATAATCTAGGAACATATGACAAAACTAGAACCGTGTCCATAGGACACAGATGCCCCCACTATGCATAAGTGCTCATAAACAAGAGCATGTATATTCTGTATGTAAGATTTAGGTGGGGAACAATTTTTTTCTATAGTACAAATAAATTGAGGTGTTTTGTATATTATTAATGCTGTCTTTTTATTTCAAAATTAGATATTTTATACTGAAACAAGGGCTGTCGGATGGACAGCACACTTGACTATTCTTAGTGCTTGAAGGTATAATAAAAGCCTGAAATTAAAGATGTTTCAAAGTCTTAAAAGGGGAATAACTAATAAAACCGCTTAACAGAGTTATGGGCCTTGATGGAATGACACAGTCTACCGCCAAGTTTTAACCAAATATCTGCAGTAGAAAGGGAAGAAATAGTGAGAATGAGAAGCTTGCCCTAAAACTTTAACCCGATAGCCACGCTGCAAGTACAATAGACCTCCTTATTCTTTGAATAGTCGACATAAAAATGTTGTAAATATTTATGTACTATGAGGAATCACATTAGCGAAGACGAAGAAAGAGACACACAAGTAATTACATGTTGCTGATATTAAAGTAAGCAGGTAAAATTTTAAAAAATGTTACACATGAAAGTTAACTACAGATTAAAGTATAGAAACCCCAGGTGTGTCAGGTCCAGTAAAAAACATTACCCTTCCTTTACTATCATCTACACATTAAGGTTGTTCATCCCTGAAAGTTTAAGCAAAATCTGCCATCCGGTTTAAGAGGAGTTGCGTTCACAAAATTTCAGGACGTACGTACAGACGTAGGGTCGTATTATCGTACGGTCGTACGGACTGACGGACAAGTGCAACGCTATATGCTCCCACTTTGTGGGGGCATAAAGATACACATGTACTTCTTAAAACATAAATCAACATTAGACAGTAGCAAGCTTTACCTTTTGCTTTGTTCATTTTCATCTTGCTCTTGTTTCACTTGTTCAGCCAGCTGCTCAGCCAATCTTTTATTACAGTCTGAGTAGAAGAAGTAGACTAGCTCTATGCCACCCCTAGGGAACAAACCATGTGCCACGCCTGGCAGACCCTCTGCCTCTGCACCTGAACATTATCAATGGGAGGGTCAATAAAGTCTCAAAAAAATATGAAGTTCAATCAATTTTAATGGAAGACAAGCATTATATTATCAAAGCTATCTAGAAGCAAACAGGTGCCTCATAGTCCCAAGTGGTTCTTGTGGTTAACAATTAGTCTGCAACCTTTACTTTTAATCAACAGAGGCACATATCTTGACAGCTTCAAATAAACAAGTGTTCATCAAGGTTAACTGTTCAAGGCCAAAGTCACAAAAGTATTACAAAACGATCCAGGTGAGCAATTTTTTTTTGGCAATAGCATCGATCTGTCACGAGTGTCAGTGTTAATCTCTCTATGAAATATCTCATCTTATCTTGATAACTTATTCAATATTCAATGACTTTAAAATAACCTTGACAGAAGAAAATCTATTCAGTTTAGTTAAAAAATTAAAATTTCTAGTGTGTCTCTAACAAAAATGTTCTACCTTTTGGTGAGACACCTTGTACAAAATGTATCATTTCATTTTAGTCCTAGCAGACTGTTGTTCTTGTGACCTAAAAACTTCATGAGTAAAGGTCAAGGTCACACAAAACTGAAAGATCAATTGCGCTTGGGTCCACTGAAAATAATGTCACTTACCAGCTACTAGAGCATTCTGGGTCCATCCCTCAGAAAACACAAAAGGTAGAGACGACCTTAGAATTCTTTGTCGAACTTCATACTCAGTCTCCTCCGAGTTTTCTACACGTCTGATAAATATATAAAAATAAGAATTTTGACAGTGGTCTAACTATTATTATATGTTCAGAGAACTGCAAGAGAATAGGTACTGTTATATGCAAGTGTAGGCACATCTTCATGCTTTACATTCTGAATGATAAAGTGCATTTTAGTCATATTTCTGAAGTTTAAAAATACATCAAATATTAAAAATATATTTATCTCCTCACCCATTGTTTCAGTTTTTACATTTGTGTCTGAAGTTTTCATTTTAGGGAATGAAGTGTAAGCCCTGGCCTACCATACTCATAGGAGCTACCCTAGTACACCTCTAATAAGTTTCATTATTTTGCAGCTGCATTACCTCTAATGTTAGATGCTGAAACACAACATACCCGTATGAACCAGTATTTTTATTTATAGTTTCATTATTTAGATAGGTTACAAAATGAGTAAATTTTTCCACAGATGACAAATTTACTTTCATATTAAATCTTACTTTTCAGGGACTATAAATAACAGAGCAAGAACTTAGTTAACGTGCAAAGCAAAGGAGCCAAGTTGAAAAGTGGTGTTTTAACCATAACAGATTTTGTATGTTCTAACAGTCAATGAGAGACAAACATTCCAAATGGAAATCCATGCTAGAGACTGCAATCTTCAAGAACCTGCCAATTTTTCCATACGAGACACAATGAGAGATGTTGCTAAAAATTGTATCAGTACCAGGTTACAGTGATTTAAATTCTGCATCCTTACAGGCACCAGAAACCTCTTGAGTTCCTTTACTTAGTAACTTTCTTTTCAAATATATCATTATCATTTACAGAATCAAGATAACATAATAAAAACACTAATAAGAATTAAATATTCCATCTTACTTGTCTGCAGAGCCATTTCTGTTGGTTGCTGACTCTTGTGACATCATCCGACATGATGCTCCTCTCAGGTGACTTCGAACTGCTCAAAATAACAAATTATCATTTTCACTTTGTCCTAAACAGTTCTTATTTCTAAGTTTGATTCTGAAACTGTTTTTAAAACAGCATTCATGTAGGTCTTAATTCACTGAAAATATGTCACTGAATACAAGAGTTTTTCTTACAGTCTGTTGAAAATCTCATTGACAATTATTATAAACCAACTTGGTAGAAGTTCACTGGACGATGCTTCAAGCTAAATTTTAGAACACTGGGCCTTGTGGTTTCAGACAGTCATGAAATTTTTTAAAGATTTATAGGTTTTTAAAATGCCAGTGTCTATTCAAAATATTTGACACCTAGGGTGGGGTCAATAGTGATATCAGAGACATGATTTGAACAAACATGGTAAAGGTCCACTGAGCAATTCTACCCACCAAATTTCAGACCCCTGGGCCTGGTAGTTTTAGACATGATTTTATTTTTTTATTCTTGTTGCAACAGGAATGAATTTCTTTAAACAATTTTGGTAAAGCTTTTCATTCAAGGAACATTCCTGCAAAGTTTCCACCTAGGGGTTTAGGATACTTCATTTAAAGTAAAAAGTTGATGGTATGCAAATCATTACATACACAGGGTGATCACAAAAGCTGAAACTGAGCATATGCTCAGTTAAGCTAAAAAGTTGATATTTTTTTTATTTTTTCATAACCATCATCATGTTAAATCAAATTTACTTTCAAAAGTTGTCCATGAATGAAGGTGGACTGCAGCAAAGCAGCACAACAGAGGAATTTGGAAATAAGTAGGGATAGCAATTTTCCTGGATTTTGCTAACCGGTTTATGGTTAACCGTTAACCGGTTAACAACATCGAGGATTGTTCTGTCCTTTTTAATACACAAGTGAAATGCGGGAAATTATCTGTGTAGGGGTTATTGGGATTGTTATGTATGCAAAAGATTCTGTTGCATCAATAGGAGACGTTTTACTGACATATGACCTCACAAAGGTATTGATGGGCAGACAGACTTAAATTGCTACGGAAATATTTACAATCTGATCGTTTCTGCTACTTACTTTCTGAACTTTGGACTTCGCCGACATTTGCCTAAATATTTACTAAGTTCAGAAAGCTAGTAACGAAACAATCTGTTTGCATAAGTTATGAAGTTTGGCAAAGCAAAAGCAGATTGTGAGAAAGTCAGGAAGAGAATGTGTTTATATCTTTAAATCGCTACTCATTTATAGTAAAAAGTACCGCGTGTTACAAATAATTCCCTTTGATTACGTTTCTGACCTTATGACATTAAATCATTTAAATAATAAGACTGTGTTTGATTCCTGTCATTAAAAAGTACATCAATAATCGCCGATATATCTAATTATTAAACAAGTGATGAAGCAATTTGCTAATCGGGCTATTTCAATTGTTAGGAGAAAAACTTGTGTCAGAGTGTCATTGTTCTGTTTATTTGCACAATGAGGGTATTTTTCACACCGGTGGACTAATTTACTGACAAGTAAACACCTGCAAGAGGCAGGCAGAACATGACATTAACCCGATGTTTGATATATTTCATAAACTTTCAATTTAAACTTTGTATTTTTTATTTTTCTTTTTTCTATTTTTTTCCGGTTAACCGGTAGCCAAATATGAAACTGGTTAGCCACACATACAAACACTTGATTGGTTAACCATTTGCATTCTTAGAAATAAGGCACATGTATTTAGTTCTACATGTATACAAACTGCCAAAGGAATCCATAAATAAGTCAGTTAGAATGGAAGCCAGCATCTGACACTTATTCATTAGTTAGATTGATAAAGGGATAAAATTATGGAAGAATAGAATGTTAAGGTTTCTCTTTAATATTCTTTTTTGAAAATTGATTTATGTTTGTGTTTTTTAAAAACAAATATTTACTTCTAAATTTTTATTCACATCCCATGTAGCAATGGAAAACATTTTAGTGGAACTTACTGTCATAGCAAGCTTAGGCCAATCTATTGAAAACTTATTACATGCATTAATCAGGTTGTAATGCTCAGGTAGGCATGTGGAAAAGAGTTTTGTCCATGTGTGTTTCCAGTGCAAAAAAACATCAAAATTAAACATCAAAATGGTAATGACTGACAAAATTGTAACAATGTATGAAGAGTGCATGATCACTGACCTGACTGTGCATATGTAAAGAAATGCTCATGTGCATTAATACAAAAATATAGAACAAACGTGACTTTTGCTGCTGGAATTAAGGGTGCCAATTCAATTCTTTAAACAGATCAGCAGGATGGAGCATCAACACTTTTGATAAGAATGATTCTTGTACCTCTTTTTAAAAATTTTATTGTATCATTCTTGGTCCCAGCTACTTCTGTTTTCACTGCGACCTTGGCCTTTGAGCAAGACATGTATAGCATATGGCACACCAACTAACCTTGAACAAAGGTATTTCAAAATCCTTCCTTGTATACAGAAATTATCGCCTGGACAAGGTCTATTGTCAAACCGCTTACCTTTGATCAGTGACTGTGACCTTGACCTTTGAGCTATGGACCTAGGTCTTACATGTGACACACCGTTTCATCAAGGTCTAGACAAAGTCTATAAACAACATTTTTTAACATTTAACCAGTGACTGTAACCTTGAACTTTTAGCTAGGGTCCAACACGTCACACAGGTGAACAATTTGCCAAGGTATTTTAAAATACTTCCATGCACAGAATAGTTATGGCCCAGAATCAGCATTTTTTACTTTTAACCAGTGACTGTGACCCTGACCTTGGAACTATGGTCTTGGGTCTGAAACAAGACACACCATCTCATCGAGGTGAACAAATAAGCCAAGTTAACTTAGAATCCTTACATAAATGGAGAAGTTACGGCCCAGACAAGGTTTAAAATCCATTTTTTGACTGACAAGGTGAATAAATATGCAAATCCTTCCAGGCATGGAAAAGGGATTACCCTGACGATGACTCTAATCAACATTTTTTACCTTTTCATCAGTGACTTTGAAGTTGACCTTTGAGCTATGGACCTGGGTCTTAAACATACATTTTACACACCATTTCATCAAGGTGAACAACATGCCAAGGTATTTTAAAATCCTTCCATGCATTCTTCCTTACACGTGACACATCACCTCATCAAGATGAACAAATATGCAAAGCCTTAAGGTATTTTAAACTCTTTCCATGCATGGAGAAGTTATGGCCCTGACAATGTCTATAATCAAGATTTTTTTTTTTATCTCTAATCCATGACTGTGACCTTGACCTTTGAGCTATGGACCTGGGTCTCACACACAATACACCATCTTGTCAAAGAGAACAACACTGCCAAAGTATTTTAAAGTCCTTTAATGCATGGAGAAGTTTTAGGCCGAACAAGAAAAGTGATGGATGAACAGATGGACAGAGAGCCAAAAAGTGAATCAAATATAGCCCCAACAAACAAGGTGTGTGAAGGTATAATGAAGAAATACATAATAACATTATAATCAAGTTTAATAAAATTTAACCAGACAAATGCACTAAAAACAGTGTATATATTCTCAAAAAATTTGAAACATTGTATCAGTCTGAACCCTTAAAAAAATAAGAACCACTCTAGATTCAAAATATTCTGTTATTCATTAACAGTCTTACCACTTTGCAATTAATGGAGTTTCAGAAATAACTTGAGTCATATAGAATATTGTTATATCTGAGCATTCATTATGAACTACATGTTGTATATTAAACTAGAGATGTGTCCATAGGACATGAATGCCCCCAGATTCCACTGAATTGTCACAAAAAAATCCTGTCACAATTACAGGTGTGTATAAAGACTAAAAGTGCTATTTTTTAGCTTTATCGGGGACAGAACTATGCCGATCTCCAATAAAATTGCGTCAAAATACCCAGGTGGGTAACTTCCCATGCTGAAAACTTTTCTAAGGAAGTTTCATGGCTCAAGCAGTTACATGTATATTGTTGGAGTTATATGCGACACAAACCTGTCTACATACAGACAGCGGGACGGATGGACAAGGGCAGATCTATAAGCCCCCCCCCCCCCCCCAATGTGGTACTATAAATATGAATGTATTTTCCTCTAAAATATACATTTTATTCAAATTAAGCTTAACATAATCCACAAATCTCATCTGCTCATACTAAGAGCTACAAAGTTAATTTGATTTCCATTTTCTTCTGCTGTTCAACAAGCTCATTTACTCGAGCAAGCAAGCTTGTTATTAAGTCAAGTGTATTCAGTGCTTGGCTCATAATAGAAACCTTCTGTTCATGTGCCATTTTCGGTAAACTAAATCCTGCCACACTAACACTCATCTCAACCTGTTCCTCGCTGCTATCTTTTGACACATTGTCTTTTTCTAGACCAGTTATTTCTAGTCTGTAATGCTCTTTTGACATATCTAGTCCCAGCTGAAGGGGTTTCAGGAAATTTTTTTCTAAATGTGTAAAGAAATCCCAGAAACCAGTCCTGTTTGCCTCTGGAGGATCCTTCAAAATCAGGTACCTTATTAAATTCAGAACTGCGATGATTCTGTCAGACTTTTCTACCATATCAGTAGCTGGTCCCTCAGGCAGACTGGTAATCAGTATGAAAATTCTCCTTAGGTTTATTCCTAAAAACATTTCTGCAGTTGGAGAACCAGTCCAGGGATTAGTCATTATTTCTTCCATTTGATTTTTGAAAAGCTGAACACAGTATCCAAAAGCACCAGAATGTTTCAAGGTACCAAACAATTTCAGAAAAATCTGGTACCTTGCTTCATGGCAAAACAAATGTATAAAGCTAGGTACAATCTTCACACACTGTTCTCTTACACCTCTGACAGGGCAGCGAATCATTATATCAAACAAAACATCCAAAAGTTTGAAGTACTCTGGCCTGTCTAAGTCTTCATATGTAAGCACTGTATCTTCACCTAGCTTTTCAAGAAGACACTGGAACAGTTGCACACCTTTAATTCGAACCTCAGTTTCCTCTCTTTTCATCATTGCTAGCACAAATGGCAGATTACTCTCCATGACTCCCTGCTGTGTAAACAGACAGGGTAAATCATGTTGTCCATACCCTTCCACATGTAAAAGATAAGACAAACAACTCAAAGCTAGCATGGAGACAGGTTCATCAGAACTTTCATAAATCATTTCTTCACATTCATTTTCTTTCCTTCTCTTTTTCCTCAACAATCTCTGATTACTTTGCAAACAGTCATTTATCAGTTCTGAAATACTAGGCCAGAGGACTGTGAGCTGTTGCATCAAACATTCTACATTCTGAACTTCACCAGATTTCACAATACGTCCATTTATATCTGTTGCTTGTAAATCTAAGTATACCAGAGGATTCTCTAAAACTTTGAGTAAGTATTTCACAAATATCTTTTTCTGTTTCTGTACCAAACTAGTCTCTCTTTCCTCTTTTGCTGTAAATTTGTCTACAAATACTGCTAGGAAATTTAAATAGGCATGCACATCCGTATTTATTTTCTCAACTAAAGGGTCAAGGTCATGACCCCTCCTTCCAACACCATCAATGTCAAAGGTCCTTGGCAACTCCAATGTACTCAAACAATCTGATAAGGTCTCGAGAGCAAGCTCTAATGAATATAATTGGTTTGAGTCAATTTTCAAGACAGTTTTCTCTATTAGATTAAGGAAAGTTGAAAACTTAGTCGAGTCATTAAAACCATCTGCCTGTTCTAATAAAGCCAATAAAAGTTCCTTTGGATTTCCTACATCAAGAATGTAATTCATGCAGCTCTCACACACAGACACAAAGCCTGGACAAACCTTTAAGTTCTCATCATTTATGCAGTCCCCAAGAATGGAGATGAGCTCCCAGTGTTCAGTGTGCACATTAAATTTATCTTCTAGAATTAGTTTCTTTACACCTACTGGGTCTTTATAACCTATGCTTTCTTGGATAAGTTTCATTCTTCCCTTAGTTGATTCTACATGAATCATTTCATCTGGCTCCATGCTTGTGTTTATAGTGTTTTTTCTTGATATTAATGGTTTATTCCTGCAAGATAAATAAAAAGGCAGCTTGTAATCAAAGGTACTTACTAAGAAAGTTAATTATACATAATATACTTCTTCTGTAATCAGTTTCCCATTCTAAAATTTCACTCTGAACTGATGACTCCTGATTCAAAATTTCAGGCATTTTAACTTTCAAACAAGCAAATTTGTTGAATTTATATCCATCATAGTAAAATATTCATTACTTTTGAGACATGTGTGTTTAAAAATAAACTCAGGGCTCTACAAATTTCTTTGAAATTGAGTTGTCCAAGACAACTGACTATGACAAAATAGAGTTGTCCCAAAAACAAAGTCAGATGTCCGAGTGACAAGTATAACATTTTCAATAAGCTTTATTAATTGGGCTTTTTATTTTAAAAAGTCAATTTAAAAAAGTATTAGAAACACTTTTAAAATGAAAGATTCTTTCATAGATCTTTAAAAGGTACCCAAACTTCTGAACATAAATTGAGTTCACTTTACTCTTTTTCAGTATATATGCATGGTTTTGGAAAGAAAAAAATAAGCTCTATAGATGAGTATTCTTTAACAGAATGTAAGTTGGGATATGAAATATCAAATATAAGATATCTTAATACCTCCAAAGTGATGATAAATTGCTCATATTTTTCAATAAGAGAAAATATATATTAAGCATACTGATGTAAAACATTGTTTCCGGCCAATTTATTTATAGCAGGGGTCTCTGACCGATTGAGATTAGAAAATTTCCGGAGCTATGCTGGTAATTCATATTTGTATCAAGTGACAAGATTAAGTTTTACAGGAGTATATACCTTATATATTTTACAGAAAATTAATCAAAGCACTATGACTCTGGTGTTACTCATCTGATGAGAACAAACTTTGTGCCAGCATCCATCCCATACTGATGATACATACATGTAATTGTGTTGAGTGACATGATTATAGATTTTCCCTATGTAAGAGGATATGCATTAAAATTTTATAGAAAATCAAAGGGCTATAATTCTGGTGTTACTGATCTGATCCTGGCATCATCCAGTACAGATGATACATTTGTGTTGAGTCTCATTTAATACCCTCCATTGGTCATGAAACCAGACGGAAAGATGGGATGACAATTTAAAAATAATATCCCTCTGCCTACATATTCATAAATTTTCATACACTGCAAGACTTAACACCCTTATTTCAGGGTTTATAAACCAGTGTACATGTAATTAGAGAAAGAGAAAGACATATTTATATCATTCATCAAAATTCCCTATACTTAACCTTTCAGGGGATTTTGGCACACAGATAAAACAAGAACTGTCACTGTAAGATGACTATGCCCCTGAAGTGGTGCTTTGACCTTTGAGCTGAGAACCAGTCATTCATGCAGTCAAGGTCATATAAATATAAGTCAGTGGGAAGGTCTTGTCCAAAGGGAGTATTGTGTCCAAGTATGAAGTATATCCACTTACTTATGTAAAAGTTCTGGCCAAATGTTAAAGTTTTCTGACAATTGGATGTCCATGGTGACGGTCATTCAGGAATCAAAGTCAAACAAATTATAGGTCAGTGGGAAGGTCTTGTCCAAAGGGGTGTTGATGTCCGAAGTATGAAGTAAATCCACTTACTAATATGGAAGTTATGGCCAATGTTAAAGTAACTGGATCTTCAAGGTGAAGGTCATTCAGGGGTCAAACAATGTTAAACAAACATAGGTCAGTGGGAAGGTGTCTTGTCCTAAGGGGTGTTGTCCAAGTATGAAGTAAATCTACTTACTAATAAGGAAGTTATGGCCAATGTTAAAGTTTTCAAACAGACTGACAGATGGATGGACAGAATGACGGACGGACAGTTCAAAAACTATATGCCTCCCTTCGGGGCATAAAAAAGAATGAAAATGAGGTTAAAAGATATTACATATTTTGCAGTACATTTAATTATTATCACTTTCCTCAGATAATAATAAATAAAACTTTGTCATCATATTGACTTTAGACATGGTTTGAAGATTCTGTCCTTTAAACTGTTACAATTTATAGTAAGTCTGCAAGACACCTGGGTAATGCTTGCCCCATCAATTACAAGCTGCCAATTTTTACATCTGTCAGAAATTTTTAAAAGTAAGCTTTCACTTTACATATACCCCTGTTTAAACATACAGGGGAAGCTTTAAAAATATGTTGGACTGTTAGTGAGGTAATATGTAGAATTCATTCATTAAAAACTGAAAATGTTTTTGATACTGAATAATTTTTTGGAGATGGGAGGAGATGTGTGTAACAGGGATATAATGTACCATACACTTTTTGAAAAGCCTATTGTTAAATGCAACATAATTCAAACTAAAAATGATGATCTAGTGTTTTGTAACTATATGCTTCTAGTATACATTTGATTCAGCATAATAACCTTTTTTTTAATTCAATGAACAAAGCTGGTATTACTTTTCACATGTCAAGAGGTTGGTTTTAAAGCTCAATAGACTTTCTGAAATCATCCTTCAACCCATTCTTTCTAAATTTAAGTAAAACTTAAAAAAACAATAAGTCACTGGTGTTGCTTGCAAACATAATATTCCCCACCTGGTTCCACCTTCAAAATAAACTAGAGCTATTACCCACAATACCACCTTGTCAGAAGAAAAGGGAAGATATAGAATACGTTATGCATCTATATTTATTGGTGATCTTGCAGTCAAGTTTCAAATCTTTAATCCTAGAGATGTGAAGGTAGTTTGCATTATACATGTAAGATTTCACTATGATGGGCCGTAAAACCACACAACAACCATTGGTGGGCATAACAAAAAGTGTCATGACATGCACATTTATACTTATTGGTACCATGCACACCTGGTTTCAAATCATTAGTCCTAGAAATGTGGAAGAAGATCTAGTCACAAGATTTTGCTATGATGGCCATAAAACCGCTGCTGTATGAAACAATTCACCATAATTTGTGAAAAATATTTATAAATTGGCTAATAAAAAATCTATTTGGCTAAAATCTTGGCTTAAGCACTTTTTCTGATGAACAGGATATATATATTTTGTTTTGAAACCAATTTGCCCCTAATGTTGTCCTTCACACCTATAATAAACTGATAAAATTGCCACTTTGACCAGTGGCCTGAGGCAGATTTCACCAATTAACTGATTAACTCTTAAACAAGCGTCTGTCAAAAGTGTGCTTAATTAAATAACATTAACAGGTGTTGTAAAATTATAATGTCGTAACATATGCACTATTAGACAGACCGGAATAGTACACGGACACTTTTTCTTATATGCAATTTTATAAATATTTTCACAATCACCTTACAAACACAAGAAACAGCAAATTCCTCATCCCACAATCAAAAACACAACATCACATGAACTCATTCTTCTAAGGACTCTGGAACGAATTACCGACCAAGATTAAGGCTACCCCAACTGTACCAGCTTTTATCAGTGGACTAAACAAGTTTTATAGATTTTAAGTACTTAAAATAAATGTTTAAGTAAGATCTTCAGTTAAATCTTGTTTTCTTTGTTATTATCTTATATAATTTTAATGTTCCTGACACGGGCCTGCCTAGTATAGTCAGTATTGACTTTTGGCAGTAATAAGTTGAAGTTGAATGTAACTTACCCATGTAAATCAAGTTGTTTTTCAAATCATCCAGTCTTTGCAGTTTTAAAGATGAATCCTTGCCTTCAGATTTAAAGGAACTCGCGATTGTAAACAAAACACTCACTGCGCAGTGAGGCATCGCGCATCCTGTAATCGAGAGTTCCTGTAAATCTGAAGGCAAAGATTTTCTTAAGACACTAAAGTCCTTTGAGTACGAAATGACTTGAGAACGAAATCATCTATAGCACTTGTGACACTGACGTTATGACAGATACCTCAGGTTGAAATTAGGTTTTTCTTTTTACTTCTGAAATTTTACCATAAGAATTATTTGTGAATAATGTGAAATTTACCGAAATTTTGAAGAAATCTAGAAGAAACTGCCTTGCAGGTAATGGAGACTGCCATCTTACAAAATTATATAACGAATGAAATAAGTCGTCGTTACCATCTTAAGTTTTCTGTATGTTGCTGAAAAAAAAATCGTTCTTTTATAAGACATTGTTCTCTAATGTGGTCATTTAGGTTTATAGACTTGAATAATGTGAGCTATATATTTTTTTAAAAGAGACATGTCTCATAGATGAGTTATTTTTCATTAGTAATATTTACTGCAGCTCTTGAAACAAAAATGTTGCTATAACTTCTCAATAACCATAAACGTTTAAACATTTTTTTATGCTCTTGATTAAGATCCATTTTATACTAGAATTCTTGGTATTTGGAAAGAGTATTTTTTTAATTTAGATAAACCGTACAGGAAGCAATATTGGAATTGATATTTTGTGTACTGATGGATTGTGTGTTAGGGAAATACCGGTTCTAAATAATCGATATACGAGTAATTAAATTCCTCTAACTTTTATAGGTGTAACTTGTTAAAAATTTATTTCCACACTATCCAAAGATTAACACTGCTAATTTGTTGCAAATATTCGTGCTACGGAAAAGGCAACTTATGATGTTAACAAATTAAGTACCAAAACATAATTCTCCAAAGATCTACACCTGAGCACACAGTTCTCATGTGAGCTTTTAAGATAGATGGCTTCTGGCTTCCGGCGTCGTCCTTCGTCCACAATTACTTCAAAGGACATCTGCTCTGAAACAGATAAAACTTGCCTAGAATTTCCCTTGCATGAAGCTCTACTAAAGCTGTTCCTATGGTTCCAGTCCATTGTCTAAAGGTCCTCTATAAAGATGATTCAAATTATGCTCCCTGGGATCATTAATTATTGTTTTATACCAGTTTAGCATTTCAGATTAAAACACATCAATTTATGTCTAACTGAAAACTCACATCGGAGATAGCTTACGCAATGCTGCTTAAATTTTGTCATTGTCGGCACCGTTTGAAAGTGAAAAATTAATGTTCTACATGTTGAAGTGTAACTGATATTAAATGTGTTTACAATCTTGCTTTACAGGAATACTATTGCATGAAATGGTTGAAAAGTTTTACTTCAAATTCTTCCTCAATAGTAGAATTTCAACCTTGCATTTCATATACTGTATGGGTCTGTTGTTCATTTATTTTCAGCCAATAAGTAAAGGAAAAGATAGCATAAACCCGAGAGGTTACCGCCTAGGAACGGTTAGTGGCAAAACATTTACCACTGGGGGTTTAAACCAGGTTCTAGGTTGCACCAACCTCACTCTTGCCCAAACAGGTCTTCATAAGAACAAAAAAGGAACAAGTTGTCTTGGTGATTTAACTCCAACCCACCCATCACCTCGACAATGTTGCAAGCGAAAGCACACAAACATATACAATATAAGAAGTTGGTATTGTAGAGTGAAAAAGGTAGGTACTCAGTGACTTTACTGAGACCAGAGCACTTGGAGTAAAATCAGCAAGAAGACGATGGCAGGAATAAAACAGACTGATCGAATATCTACATTCTTTTCAAGATTTCTATAGAAACCTTCATAAACTCTTAAACCCCTGCCACCGTCATGTAAGCAAAGAGGTAAGCTGTAGAAGGTTAATCACCAAGCTGGCAGAGCGCTGCAGAATATCATATTGGTAGCCTTTCTTTTTGAATTTACAGATTGGTTTTACAAATATCATTGAGAAATTAATATTGCTTTTTTTCCTTTAATTTACAAATCAAATCTCCTTAAAACACTGGTTGAGAAATATTTTGTTGTAGTAGTGATTTTTAACTGCAGTTACATTTTTGACTTAAATCTGGATATGGGCGATAAAACTTGCAAAACGTTTACTAAATTTGTGGTACCGATACCCCTGTTTCAAAAGTTTTTCTGTTATGCAAAACTTACGTTCATTGACATCATTAAGATTGTTACACTCTCTAGAAAACCGAACAAGCTGTGAAATATATACCCCAGAAGATGTAGCTCGTGGGATATCACCATCTAAAAATGGATAATTAACATCAAAAATGTCCTCTATTTATTGTATATTTTAGTAGTAACAAAACTATTTTCAGTAGAATATATTTAGATTAAGAAAGTTTGCTTGCTTTTCTGAAGTGCTTTATTAAGCTGGAGTTCATTTGGATATATTTTATTGACTAGAGATGGAAAATGGTAGGCCCTATTATCTTTATTTAACAAATTGTCAAGATACCTCAATGTGTTTTAAAGGCTGTAATATTGTCATCTTGATGTTCACTAGAAAGAGATAACATAAAGTCTCTTCCATAGCAGTATAACAACAGATCAACAAAAAGGGGTGCGTAATTAGTTCCCATTGGGGATACCCACTGTTCCAAATCTGGCATGCTGATCAACGTTACTGTGTCATCGCGAGGGCTCATTAAATAAGTAAGCGAAATATTCGAGAAATATTTAATAACAAAGTCATCAGTTTAAATGTCTGAACGGATATGTTTAAATTTTTGAAATTTACCAAAAAGATAAAAGTTGAACTGACATTTGAAAACAGCAATGCAGTTCTTTCTTCGGGACAATGACAGTGAAAACTATAAAGAAAACAATTGTGCATAAACTTCTTCACATCTCTGTATTTACATAATTTCATTTTCTCTTCCCATTCACCTTAACGCTTGGGATGATTCTAATTTTCTGTGTTTTTCATTTGAAATAATCTCTCAATGCACTGACTGAAGTTGACCCCAGAATTTCGGTCAATGTTAATGGGTTAATGGGTTCACGTTTAGCTGATAAGCCATATTGTGTTAAAATGAAAAGCGGCAAAATCAAGGGGGATTTCTTGGCATGCATAAAAAGAGTGAATCGATCATGTCTTGCCAGGAGCGGATGTGGTCCAGTGGTAACGCGCTGGACTGGTAAAGTCGGGGTGCCGAGTTTGATCCCCTGCTCCTCCACTAACATTACTAATAGTCTTTCGGATGAGACGTTAAACCGAGGTCCCATGTATCAGTGCTTTACACTGAGCATGTAAAAGAACCAGGGGTGTCTCTGGAATGGGATGCTTTCTGTATCTTACACCTACCCCTACGACATAAAATAACTAATCTCTTCAGGGGGCGTCGGTCATAAGGACAACCGGTACCGACGATAAATAAGCTGAAATAGAATAGATGTCTTGCCAAGGCCATAAAGTATCATTATCATACTATACATGCTTTATGAAGGTTTTATTTTCTCTTGCAAACGTTTTTTTTCAAGGAGATTGAACTTGTCTCTTATTAAAGTATGAAGAATTGAAGTATACTATGTAGAAAAATGATAAGATGACAAAGAGAACGCCTAAAATTTATTTGAATTAAATTTATTTAAAACGTCACCCGAATTTTGGATGGACTAACATAGATTTTTGCCAGTTGTCTCAAAAACCATTTCGCAATTATATGGTGTTTTATGCATTTTAGGCAACCAACACATTGAAGGTACTTCATCTTGTTTCGGTTCAACACTGATTCTAAATTTTGAAATTTGTAAAGTGTATGCAGAAACAATATCACTCTCTGATGGAGAAATCAGTGTATGAGCTTTACCACTATCTAGCTCTTTAGTTTGAATTGTTTTAGATTTAAATATACTTGAAAGGCCAGTAAAATCAATTCCTTTATTTAAAAAAAAAAAGAGAAATCTTCAGAAAATGTCCTTGATGATCAGATTCTAAATCAATGTGTGGTCGGAGAACATGCCGAGCGTAAGATTGAATAAGACTTGCAACTTCATTTGGATGGATGAGTTCTTAAAACAATGGCATTGGCTTCCTCATCAAGGAGAATGATTTGATATAGAAATAGATGCCAAATATGAAAGCATAGCGTGTCTGCCAGATTGTTTGAAAATAATTTGAAGGTCACGAATTGAATAACGAATACGTGACATTCTTTTGATGTTACCGATGCTACCTCGATTTACGTTTTCGTATATCAAGTAATTCAAAACGTCATAATTAGGAATTTTTTAAGTGTTTTAGATGTCATTTAAACCTATTGGGTAGGGCGTTTGAACTTTTTGAATCCATTTATGTTTCGAAAAAAGCCTGGCTCTGACTTTAAATGCTCTAGATGCACTGCCATCAAAAAGTTTTTCTACAGTTTGAATTAACTTGTAAACGGTGTCCTGAATGTTTGAAATGTTGATATAAAATGCTTTGTTTGTTTCAAATTTTAGTACAGGTACAGCGTTAACCAAAACCTGTTTTTTTTTTCTCCAGTTTGTCAAACACACAGAATCCCAGATATGAAAATTTCAAGTCAAAACATAGACAACATTATCAGCTAGTGTGTCAGTCAATCTGATTAAAATCAGCTCCTAAATAACGCTCTGCTATTAATCATAGTTAGATCGTGTACTTTAGTCGGACTGTGTTTCAGTCCACATGAGAACATTAATAGAAACAAGTCTTCCGTTAACGGTCGATTTAACAATAGAATTACATGTCAAATACTTATAGCATTCAGCTTTTTTAATTGCACTTGTAAATAAAAGGATAGATTCTGCGTCTTTCGTAGTTAGATATTTTTAGCGTTACAATTTCGAAGAATAGTTGATTTAATTGGCGAAAGTATTAATTGGCAATGGCGTCACCAGAATCTCTTGAAGTTCGCGCTACTATTAAATTTTGCAGCTCGCTCGAAAACCAACAAGATAAATTTTCAGGACATGCATAATATCGGACACAGCTGCTTGAGAGGCATCGACGGTTTGGCGGAGGCGAAGTTTGTTAGAAGATGGAAAAGGGTGGGGTCGTAGGGGTTTGTTTGATATGACGTTAGCGTCATCGATCTAAGACGTCGTCAACAGTGACCGGCGCTTTACTATATGGGACATTTGTAATCTTACTGGAGACAGTAACGGGGCAGTTCATCGTGATTAAACAGAGCAGCTTATTATGAATAAGGTCAGTGCCAGCTGGATTCCACGTCTGTTAAAGGATGAAAACAGACACATTCGTGTTCGTGTGCCTGAGAAATTCTGACCCCGCTCAGTCAGAGAAGGGAATAATTTTTAAGATAGGATCATCACAAATGATGAAACATGGATTTATCTCTTCGATCTGAAATCAAAGGATCAGTCTCGCCAATGGAAGGCAAAAAAGGCTAAAGTCTGCAAGACTTCACGAAAATAGACGTAGGCTTACGTTTTCTTTGCCGACAGCCATGGGATTGTCCAGCAGCACGCTGTACCGATTGAAAAGATTGTTTTTAGTTCATACACAAATATTTATATCCTAATAATAAACCTAAATATGCTCGTGGTATGAAAGCAATCGAAAGCATTTTAATGAGGGACATTCCTGATAACAAATTATCTCCCTTACTCAGATAAACATCAAAGTTAGACCAAATTCCAAATTGTTTCTTTCAGTTGGAATCCTCTAACTTTATCATTGTTTCTCTTTATGATAGTCTTGACTTTTAGTTGTGAAAATTGTCACTTATATATTAAATTCAAATCATGTTCGATGAACTGAATGTGGAAATTACATATTTAGAAATTTAATGTTTTAATGTTTGTTTGTTGGGATGCAAAAAAGTACCAAGGTGTTGATTCTACAGTTTATTTTCTAAGACTGATCTCATATCAATGTAGCAGAGTGGTCAAGACATAAGGAGGCGGAGATTATTCAATCATAGTTTAAAGGTACTTCAAGTAATAAAGCATTAAACATGAAACATCTCCCTTTTTTTAACAAAACAAATTATACATATTATACTTATGATTTCATGATATCTAAACAATATTTCAACAGTTCTAGAATGAATATATTCATGGTGGTCCATTCTGATAACTGATTAATCTTAATGTGTATTTTATTGCCCTTTTAATGTTCTCAAATCTCTTCTCACACAGCAGTTGTAAAAATGTCAGGTAATTATTCATGGCTTATCAGCACTAATCTGATACTGAATGTAATGTCCATTTTATTGACACCGATTCCATGCTGAATCTTTACACTAATAGCTAATAAAATACACTGACCACAAGAATGCTAATATTTATGTGTGCACGTGATTCTTTGTTACAGTGTTCTACAGAATATTTTAAGTTAACAATACAATTGATAATTAGTTAATATTACTAAGAAATTTAGTCATCATCATTTTCTTTTAAGTTGTGACTTAGTAAGTAAGCTTTTGAGGTTTTTTAACACACCGACCTGATCTTGTTCTGTATTCTTTGTCTACATTTTCAGACAGGGGTGATTGATGTTTGACAGGTGAGGTTTGTTTAGGTGCCATGGGCTGTAAAGGAATGGGAGATTCTTGAGAACTGGCATTTTGACCTGGTGTCAATATTTGATTGGCAGGGTCATTTGCAACAGGGTTATGAACATTGGAGTTGTAGGTTTTATTTTCTAAAGGTGGTGGCAGTAATGGTAACTGAGAGCTGTTTTCTATTTCAGGAAATGGCTGTTCATTTGATTTCAATAACTGATATCTATTCCGTCTGTATATTGCACCATCCTTTGTTCTAACAACATAAGATCTGTCATGAAATTTTTGCATAACTGTTGCAGGTAACCAACGTTTTCCTAGCCTTATCCTAACACCTTCTCCAATTTCTAGAGATTTCATGACTTTACTTGACCTGTCAAAGTAATATTTTGACTTTTGTTTTGCATTCTGCATCTTATTTCTAACTACCTGTGTGTCAGTGACTTTAGGATCAAGCTTTTCTGAGATGAGTGGTAAGGTTGATCTTAACTGTCTGCTCATAAGCAGCTGTGCTGGGGATTTTCCATAGGGTAAAGGGGCATTGCAATATTCAAGCATTGCAATATAATGATCTTTGTTTGCCTGCTTGGACTTTGTAAACAAAGATTTGATAGTTTTGACAGTGATCTCTGCAAGACCATTGCCTGATGGATGAAGTAACATGGGAAAAGTCATACTGTTTTGCAAACTGTGAGAAGACTTCTGAACTGTAACAGGGACCATTGTCTGAGTACAGTATTTCAGGGATTCCATGTCTGCTAAAGTAACTTTTCAATTTGTCTATGACTGTATTTGACTGAGTATTTGAGATTTGACTAACCTCAAAATACTTGCTGTAAGCATCAACTAATAACACAAAATCTTTGTTATTCCAGTGAAATAGATCAGTGGCACAAACTTGCCATGCTCTATCAGGTACATTGGTCTTAAGGGTTCCTTTGGGTTTGAACACCTGTGCTCTATACATATAGGGCATTCGAGCACTTTTGACTTTATGTCAGTTGCCATGTTTGGCCAAAATAGTACATCTCGTGCTCGGTTTGTGCACTTATCTACACCAAGATGTGATTCATGAATTTTGTCAAGCATGAGAGGTCTGAGTTCTTTGGGGATAAGGATTTTTGTACCTTTTAGAATAATATCATTCATAACTGAAAGTTCATCTCTGAAATTCCAGTATTCCAGTAAAATATTGGGACATTCGGACCTATCATTAGGCCATCCTTCATGAATAACCTTTGACAGTATTTGCATCTGCGGGTCAGATATGGTTGCTGTCCTAATTTGCTCCATTTTTTTGGTCACTTACTGGTAAGTTTGACATAACAGTGTGTACGTGTGTCTCTAAATTACACGATTCTGCAATTTCTGGGCACGTGTCTGGTAAAAATTTACGGGACAATGTATCTGCCAGAGGTATTTCTTTCCCAGGGGTGAAGACCAAATCAATATCATATGGGTGCAAGTGCAGTAATATGCGCTGCAGTCGGGGAGGTGCTGAGTGCAAACCTTTTTTCCATATTGCCTGGAGAGGCTTGTGGTCACTTTGACATTTAATGCGTTTACCATAAATGTACTGGTGGAATTTTCTACATCCGAGGAGGATAGCGTATAATTCCTTTGTGATTTGTGCATAGTTGACCTCAGTAGGGGTGAGTGACTTGGAGGCAAAACAAACTGGTTTACCGTCTTGGAGTAGTACTGCTCCTAGTCCAAATTTAGAACAATCAACTTGCAGAGTGATTTCCTTATTTGGGTCAAAATAAGAGAGTATTGGTCCAGGGCTCTGAGTGATAATTTGTTTGACCTGTTGTAGGGAATTTTCCTGGGGCGCATCCCAACTAAAATCTACATCTTTAGACAAGAGTTGTCTCAAGGGTGCAGTAATCTCAGAGAGTTTGGGTGCAAATCGCTGTAGGTATGTGACCATGCCTAGGATTGTTTGCAGTTCCTGTTTGGAAGTAGGAGGTGGCATTTCTGCTATAGCCTTAACCTTTGCAGGATCTATTTTTAAACCTTTGTCAGTAATTAGGTGGCCCAAAAAAGGTAGCTCACTTTTACCAATCTCAGTTTTGTCAGGATTGAGTTTGATACCCATTTCTCGGCATCTGCTCAAAAGGCTGTCAAGGTTTTTGTCATGATCTGCTCTGTCTTTGCCATATACGACAATGTCATCTACAATCGTCCTAACTCCTGGCAAGTTTTCAAGGCATTGTTCCATTTTTGAACAAAATGCATCATTTGCATTTTTCAAACCATATGGAAGTCTTAGGAACCTATAGCGTGCAAAACAACTGTTAAAAGTTGTCAGGTAAGAGGACCTTTCTGTAAGTTGGATAGACCAGTAACCACTTCGTGCATCTAGTTTAGAAAATACAGTAGCATTTGACAAATCAGGCAAAATGTCATCTAGGGTCCTATTGGGGTAGTGTGGTCTTTTGATGGCATTGTTAAGGTATTTCGGGTCTAAGCATACCCTTAATGAGCCATTGGGTTTTTCTACAACAACAAGGCTATTAACCCAATCTGTTGGTTCTGTGACCTTTTTTATAATGCCTAGGATTTCCATTCTGTCAAGCTCTACCTTAAGTTTGTCACGAATGGTGACAGGAACTCTTCGCGGTGGATGTACAACCGGTGAAGCATTGTCTTTCAGGTGTATCTCAAATTCACCTGGCAACTTACCTATTCCAGTAAACACGTCAGAGTATTTACTTAACACATGCTCTTTTGTGAGAGACATGGTACAAGTATTTGAAAGTACTAACTTGATTAAGTTCAGCTTAAGGCATGTTTCTAGTCCTAGAATGGGGTTTGAACTTGTATCTACTATGTAAAACTCTTCATTACATATATGGCCATTGTACTCGCAGGGGAGACTGATGTAACCATCAACATTTAGACGCTGACCATTGTATACAGTTAACTGTTTCTGTGATGGTCGTAGTGGACCTAATTTGCCTAAGGACTTGAATATTGACCTTGGGAGGACATTGACCTGAGCTCCTGTATCAATTTTCATACTCACAGGGATTGAACAGATCATAACTTTGGCAAATGCTTGATTAGTCAATCTGTCATGTTCAACTGTACTAACATAGAAGTCATCATCAGGAGGTAGGGGACGATCAAGATCAGATGTGTTAAAATGTGTTACCTCATTAACTTTGTTGCTGCGTAAATCCTGTTGTCTTTGCCTGCACACTTTAGCAAAATGATTTACTTTTGAACAGTACAAACACTTTTGACCCTTGGCCGGACATATATCACGTTTAGAATGGTAAGTCCCACAGTTACTGCACTGGTCTGGATTTCCATTGTGTATGCGTTGATTTGCTGATCCTCTAGCCTTGCTCCTATCACCAGCTGGCTTCCGGTTCTGTGATCGAAATTGTTGCTGCTTTGGTGCTGCTGACGACTTCTTGATAGTACTTATGGATTGGGCCTGGCCGCTTATATCCTTTACTTGCGTCTGACTTAGCTCGTAAGTGCGTGACAAGTCAATACATTTTTCAAGAGTCAAGTTTGATCCTTCATTAATCAGTTTTTCCCTGATTTTGTGCGAGCGCACACCAAAAACAATATGATCACGGATCATTTCACCTTGTATATTATCTGCATATCCACAGTCCTTGATCAGTAATTTCAGCTCCGTAACAAATTCCTCAAAAGATTGTCCTTCAAGCTGAATGCATGATTTGAACTTGTATCTGGAATATATGTGATTAACCTTGGGCGCACAATATGTTTCAAAGCCAGTGTAATAAGTCTGTAACAGTTTTCTTTCATCATCTGTAATTGTCCATGTAGAGAATATCTGGCGTCCTTTCTCGCCAACCCACAGCATTAAATGATTACATTTAGCCTCTTCTGTTTTCTTCTCTAGTGGCCCACCGAACATAAATTCACAATGTTCCTTGAATTTCTTAAAAGCGTTTGGCAAGTCCCTTGCTTCCCAGTCCATTCTTGGATTTGCTTGTGTATCCATCTTTTTACAATGGTAATGAATATATGACTTTCAAAAATCAGTTAAATCCAGATAAAAGAACACTTTTGTCTTTGTTGTTGCTTAAACTTTTACTTCTGACACCATGTTTTAATGTTTGTTTGTTGGGATGCAGAAAAAACCAAGGTGTTGATTCTACAGTTTATTTTCTAAGACTGATCTCATATCAATGTAGCAGAGTGGTCAAGACATAAAGAGGCGGAGCTTATTCAATCATAGTTTAAAGGTACTTCAAGTAATAAATGCATTAAACATGAAACAATTAAAGCTGTAAAACAGTTAAAGTGTAATACTGCAAGTGGACCGGATATATTTTTAAATGAATTTTTTTATCTATGGTATAGATCAGTTAAAAAGTTATCTTCATGCTCTTTCCAGTAGTTCTTTAAGTATGGGTTACTTTCCTGCACAGTGGAGTCAGGGTTTTGTTGTTCCAATTCATAAGTCAGGGGATGTAAATAATCCCGCAAATTATCGTGGTATTACGTTACTTAGCACTATTGGGAAATTGTTTAGCCGTATTTTAAACAATAGACTTGATAGCTGGGCTGAAGACTACTCTATTTACGTTGAAGCCCAGGCAGGATTTAGGAAACACATGGGTACAACTGATAATATTTTTGTTCTGAATAGTTTGATAAATCATTGTTTATATAATAAAGAAACTTTGTTTTGTGCCTTTATAGATTTTCAAAAAGCCTTTGATTATGTTGTTAGAGATGTATTGTGGTATAAGTTATTGCAATGTGGTGTAAGAGGTAATATTCTGAATGTTATAAAATCAATGTATGAAAATGTCAAGTCACAAATGAAAAGTAATAATAATGTTGGTGGCACATTTTCTTGTAATTTAGGGGTTAGACAGAGTGAAAGCCTTTCTCCTTTCCTTTTAGTATGTATTTAAATGATTTAGAACAAACGTTAATTGATAAAGGTATTGAAGGTATTGATGTAGGCATGATCAAAATAGGTTTGTTGTTGTATGCTGATGATATTATACTATTTGCAAAAACAGAAACTGAATTGCAAGCTTCTTTGAATGTATTAGCTGAATATTGTAATAGATGGAAATTAATTGTAAATACAAATAAAACAAAGATTATGATTTTTCGGAAATCTGGTAGATTGCCTCGACATTTAAGTTTCAAGTATGATAACCAGAATATAGAAATTGTGTCTAGTTTTAAGTATTTAGGAGTGTTATTTACTGCAGGTGGATCTTTCTCAGAGCACGATAAGCTATTATCTGGTCAAGCTTGAAAAGCCATCTTTAAAATGAACAAATATTTGTACAAGTTCACTAATTTGTCACCTAAGCACACTCTAGATTTATTTGATAAATTGATATTTCCAATTTTGATGTATTCTTCAGAAGTCTGGGGTTTTTATAAAGCACCACAATTAGAAAGAACTTATTTAAATTTTTGCAAAAGACTGTTAGGCGTTAAATTAAACACACACAACGATTTTGTTTATGGTGAACTTGGCAGACAAAGTTTAATTTCGTATAGAATGTATAATGTGATAAAATATTGGTTAAAGATATGTAGATGTCCTGATTCAAAGTATATAAGCCAGACCTATTTAATGTCAATGAACGACGCTGCTAATGACCCAAACAAAACAAACTGGGCAGTAAACGTCAAACGGTCTCTTGTAAGATTAGGATTTGAACATGTATGGTTAAACCAAGGTGTTGAAAATGTGGAATATTTTCTTTTAATTTTAAAGCAAAGAATAAAAGACTTATGGCTTATTGATTTTAATAATAGATTAGAAAACTCCACAAGAGCTCTGTTTTATAGAAATATAGTTTCTTGATTTTAGTAAATATCTAGATGTTATCAATATCCGTAAATATAGAATAGCTTTAGCTCGTTTACGAATGCTCTCTCACAGATTAGCTGTGGAATCAGGTAGATGGAGAAAACCTGAATGTGTCCCCTTTAATGAACGTATATGTCCGCTATGTAACATTTTAGAGGACGAATATCATTTTGTACTTATATGCAACATGTATCAAGAGTTGCGTAAGAAATATATCAAAAAAAATTCTATTGGAACCAACCTAGTAATTTCAAATTTATTGCATTAATGACCACTGAAAATGTGTCTGAAATACAAAATTTAAGTATTTTTGTGTATCATAGTTTCATTTTACATCAGCAATCACACAATGCAATTTGACCTGTGTTAGTTTGTAGTATGATAATGCAAAAACACATAAATAATATTTTCCTTTTTGTAATGTTACTTAAGTTCGGAAAACTCTCTGTTGTATTTTGTATTTTCTATTAATTTGTTTCACATATATTGCTGGGAGTGATGTCGTTGATGGAACTTGCTAAGTATAATTGTTCTGTGCAGTTATCATCAAGCCGTGCCCTACATTTTCGTTTCGTTTCTTTTCGTTTTGTTAGGGCGCACGCTCATGCTTGTTGTTAATGCATGTAAATAGTGATATGGATCTTTTGGGGTTATCACTTTTTCTTTGAAAGGGTAAATACCTCAAACAGATTTTATAAAGTTTATTTGATCTAAGGAACAATCCATCAACATCCCTATCATATAAAAACATAGATTGTATGTTAAATTGTCAGAATTGCATTCCACTGCCTCTCCCGGGTGAGATATCATGTGAAAGTTAATTTTTATACTTTTATACTTTCAATATTTCTATATCCTATCGATTTAAATATTTAGGTAATTATTTAAAGGCAATAACAAGTACTCAAATTTATGCTAACCATTCTACTTTTGCTAGAAAATAATTTCTACACAAAATAATATGATATCTCGCCATCTTGCCTTGCGCTGCAATGTTTATTTGTTATTATGTTATATTGATGCTTTGTAAATGACCCTTATTAGGGTTTTAGTACAAATAAAGTTCTTCTTCTTCGTCTATTTTAAATAGTAATAAAAAAATCATAACGCTGTTAACAAAACATGTTGCTTAACTAAATGTGTAATCTGACTACCACTGTTATACAATAATTAGGCTTAAGTATCACCATATCAAAAAGAAAATAGCGATAAAAGCAGAGGAATCCAAATGGAAGGACCAATGTAATATCAGAGAGTATTCAGAGTAGATAATTCACTAATGCCCCCCTCCCAATTGACTTTGAAAATCACCAAAAGCAATAATACTCAAATGTTAAAATCAAAGAATTTATGTACTTTTGTATTATCATTTATTGCGTCAAAAGCATGCGCGCGCTTCTGTGGAATATGAAACAAAATCAGCTAGTGACAAGGATTGTAAAGAATGAGGCCATGTTTGTATGTACTTGGAACAATAGTTTCTATTTTCGAACAAATATTTTATATAGCTACGTAGATTGAAATAAATGATACACAGTAAAGACTAGCTTTTTTTAAAATTTTAGTTGGTATTTAAATAAGATATATAGTTTCACGCCTCTGACAATTCAATGTGATACAAACTGATTTTAGTGTCCGATATCCTTGACAAAATATATAAATGGAGGCTTTCTTCTTATAAATGAATAAAAATCAAACACCACTGAAAAAGTCCGTCTATTACAGGCCCATTGAACAATGTAATACCACTCAATATCCTGCAATTTTGTAAAGCATTTTATTCGAAAAACATCTTTTGTACATTACTTAAAACATATTTTATTTCCATCAATCATATTTACATATATATAAATTTACAACTCTATACGAGGATTTTTGACAAAAATAGGTGAGAACTGTTCTTGCAAATCGGGTTTATCATATCAGACATTTATTTTGTACTTATACATGCAGGTTTTGACTAACCTAATAATAAAGGGGACAACCTCAAAATTATTTTTTTTGCAAATTCCAAAAAATGTCAATACGATCACTCGATCACATAAACGATACATCTGACTGTGTTTTTCAAGAATACATCATGTGCATTATCCTTTTTGTCTGATATTTAAGGGTTTATACTTATTCCACTAAAAAAGGAATGAACACAGTTGAGAGAATATCTTTTATTGCAACCCAATCGTACTCTGCTGGATAAGTGCACAATACATGTTATATAAGCAACAGAATAATCATATGGTGATAACAGGGGTATACATGTAACAAAAAATTAAAGTGCAACAATTATACAACATTTTTTTTTAAATGGATGGTATCTCTATACCTGGTCAGTTTTGTCTTTGTATTTTTATACATATATCTCAGAAAAATACCCAGTCAAACGGAAATTAAGAAAAATCATATGAAAATGTGAATAATAAATAAAAAGAAGTAAAAGGACCTTCAGTTTCATAATCTTTTTAAGTATATGGTTGATTAGAAGACAATAATGAATTTCTGAACTCAAAATTCCAAAAGAAAGGACACTATTTAGAGTTGTCTGATCAAACAATGAACAATTCAATGGGTTATTTATCTATTAAGTTGATTTATCATTGGTACCATTGTCTATGTGGCCATCTGATTAAATTTTGTAATAGTGTAGTAAGCGTATGGTTCATTCACGTGCTCACTGTAAAGCACCAATATACGGTGCCAAATTTTGGCAACTCGTCAGAAAGACCGTTACCTGTGTTTTTAAACCACCATGATGTCATCAGTGATACATTCAGAAATTTACCTGTGAATTATCACCAAAAGCGATGGAACTTCTTTCCACATTTTCTGTAACACGGACGCATCAAATCTTTTGTGTATACTTCAGCCGTATTACCAACGAGTTTATTCTCTCATAGAATTCCGATAATAGTCGAGCTCAGACCTACCAGCCTCACTGCCGAAATACTGGTAAGGTATACAATTTCATCTCGCTGTACCTGCTTGTCGAGAACTCGATCTTTTCCGGGATATAAATAAATAATTTCAAAGTAACTTTCACATTTCAGACATTGTTTCCTTGGCACAGAATTGCTGTTTTTTCCTATCTCATTTTTAAATGTTTAATTGACTTCATAAAACTTCAAAACATTGCTTTTCGAACTTCATCACAATATAAGTATCTCGTGGCAGAAACTTGAACATACATAAAATTAATTAAATGTTTGATATAGATATCAGCAATTGTTTCCTATTTCAAAAATACAAATATTTATTTGAGTTATTACACAGCTACTTTTTAAAACTATGCCAGGGCTTTTGAAAGTAAATAATGCAGTAATTTATGACGTACACCGCAAAAGCACCTTCTTTGCTTTGATTGTTTTTTCCTGTGGATGATGCTGTGTGTGTTCAAACGTAAATAATTTACAGGATTCTTACAAGTCTCTTCAAAATCAGTGTTCTATTGTCAAGAAAAATAAAGCAAATTTATCATTCTAATTTAAATGGTTACTGTAAACTACATGTATATAATGTTGCCAAGGGTTGGCCACTGGCAAATTTTGTGTAGAAATTGACAAAAACAACACACACACACACACACACACACACACACACACACACATACACACAGGCAGAGAGAGAGAGAGGGAGAGAGGCAGATAGAGTGTGTGTGTGTGTAATACTAAGCAATACTAAGAACTAACGAAATGTAATTGCAAACATACCCTATCCACTTCATGGTGTGTGGGATAATATCAAAATTAAACTTCGAACTATATTCTCTTGGCTTCAATTCAGCAATGAATATTTCTATTCTTTTCTACTCGAGTAGGCAAACTATCAAAGAGGTTTACTATGCAGCTTTTGAAAAAATAATAACTGAACTCACTGATAAATTTTTGAATGCTTTATAAGAATTGCAATTTGATACTTAAGTTTAGAGTAGGAAAACATACGTGTTTGTCTCCGACAATACTTCCCTTTCGTGGACAGTGACCAAAGAAATGTCGATTTCATTTGTCCACTAATGAAATGTAAGCAGCGACCCTACTTTCACTATACAGTAAACTGGAAGTAAGTGTGAAATCAAAAGGCCTTCCACCGAAAAGGTCCACTACTTGAACGGCAAAATTCCAAATAGGGTACATCTAGAAAGTATGATTAATAAAGGAAAAAAAAATAATAATAACGCTACTTTTTGTTATTGTCGAGCCCGCTTGCGGGAAACTCGACATAGTCGTCACATTTGGTACCACAGTTCGGTGTATGTATGTGCGTGCGTGCGTCCGTCCGTTCAGATTGCCTTGTCCGGGCCATAACTTCTCTCTGCATGGAGGGATTTTGAAATACCTTAGCACATTTGTTCACCTTGATGTGACGGTGTGTCCAGGTTTCCAGCTCAAATGTGAAGGTGACAGTGACAGCCCAAAGGTCCAAAATGTTGATTCTAGACTTTATCCTGGCCATAACTTCTCTTGCATGGAAGGAGTTTGAAATACCTTGGCACATCAGTTCAGGTTGATAAAACGGTGTGTCGTGTGCAAGACGCAGGTTCCCAGCTCAAAGGTTAAGGTCACAGTGACAGCTGAAAAGTCCAAAATGTTGATTCTAGACTTTATCCGGGCCATAACTTCTCTCTGCATGGAAGGAGTTTGAAATACCTTGGCACATGTGTTCACCTTGATGAGATGGTGTGTCACATACAAGACCCAGGTCCCCAGCTTAAAGGTCAAGGTCACAATAATAGCTCAAAGGTCCAAAATGTTGATTCTAGACCTTGTCCGGGCCATAACTTCTCCCTGCATGGAAGAATTTTAAAATCCCTGGTCACATTTGTTCTGATGGTGTGTCGCGTGCAAGAACCAGATTCGAAGCTCAGAGGTCAAGGTCACAGTGACAGATCAAAGGTCCAAAATGTTGATTCTAGACCTTGTCTAGGCCATTACTTTTCCATGCAGGGAAGAATTTGAAAATACCGTTATTCATTTGTTATGTTTCCTGAAAGAGACATCATATAGGCCTGCCTTGTCCTTCCATCATCATTTTTCCACAGTTTCCATTTCGCTGTCGCATCCCCATAGGCGGCTTTCCATTGGCGGGCTCGACATGGTGCCCACTGGCATTATACTTCAATTTTGTTTTCACTTCTATTAATGTGCCATTTCGAAATTTAATAATAAGCACCTTGACAAGAACGGTTTAAGTAAGTAATACCTGTTTACAATGAAAAACAAAATTCCCTGTGATTTGATAACTGGGAAGACAGGTTAACGACAGGGTATCTTTACAAGTGGGTAGTTCTGGATCGGGCCTTTTTTATTGGGATTTTAAGGTTGGTACAGAAACGATCGAAAATCCCTATCTTACTTTATGTATGTTTTGACAAGAAAGAACCATTTACGCATTTTTTTGTTGTTGTTGTTCTTTTTAATTCATCACTAAGATAGCTTTTCCGATACCCTTTGGTACCGGTATTTGCTGCAATGTTCAAATTCGAGGTTTCATATACAAGTGTATCTATATATAAAATAAACGAAACAGCAGATTTTGTATTCGAAATAAATTGTTCCCCAAACCATTTCTTTTTATTTCAAAATTTAAACATTATCTTAAACGGCAGTAATAACATTTGATGAGATTTTCATTTTTAAAAGTATATTCTTTCATTTGACATCCAACTCATAATGTTCAGAATTTACCATTTTCACCAAGTATTATCTGTACCCTGGGGGTGTTCGTTTCTTCGAACCTGAAATGTTAAAAAAGAAAGTGCTGACATTTAAACATGAAAACAACGTCAGTAAAATTTATCTTCAGCAAAGCATTCTCTATATGAAGAATAAATTCACAAGACTTTCGAAAGCTCAAGGCATAGTTTTCTACATTGTTGTATCTCTGCTATAGCCTAAGTTTAAAAAGTCTTATTTTCTAACAATTTTCAAAAGAAAAAAACACACTATCAGTTCAAACGCACTCAAATGCCCAGAGTATAATTCCTGATAAAACTGTGAACAACTTAAGATAAAAACCTAGCCTCCACTTTCGAGCCACCACAGCAAGATATTTTGTCGTCAGTGTATGCAAGTTGTTCATAAGCCAATTTTGCCGTTTCTCTCCTACGTTTCAAGGCGACATAGCATCTTCGATATCCGATCAAAGGATTGCTAAAGCCAATGTACAAGTAAACGTCGTTGTATCTATACATCATTCCACCGGAAACCCCTGTCAAAGCTCCATGGCGATTGCAGAAATAGTGATAGATACTTTTGTCGCCATTGTGTGTCTGGTCCAATGCATTGCCGGATACCCCCGGTTGGTTGTTGTCAGACCTCTTGCCATTGTATAAGTAGTCTCCAAGGAATTCAAGCTTTCCTCCATGTAGATCTGTCATCTGTATAAAGAACGTGTGATGGTAGTTCTTCCAAGTGCTTAGAAATTGTCCAGTGTACTGAGCCATTCTCTACAATGAGATAACATAATTGTCAAGTAATCGACAAATAAGATATTGAAATACAAATCGTAATTTTTTTCACAATATGTAAAAGTCAACATGAGATATATATTCTACCGTATTTTTCTCTTTTATCCGACAATATCGGTATACATTGACAACAGATAAACTAAGACATATCAATTCAAATATGAAAAACCGACCTTTGAAATGATAATTATGTTGCTTATTTGATGTGCTATTTAAAAGTTTAAGACGCCAGCTCGCCATTCTCCTCGACTTTCAAAAAAGAAACGGAAAAGTGAGAAAAATGGGATGTCGAGCTAAATATTCAGTAGCCCGACATTCGAGTCGACATTAAAAGAGGTAAAAATACAGATGAGATTAAAAATACATCTGTATTTTTACATCTTTTAATGTCGAGGAAGCTCAGTATAAAGCAAAAGCAAAAAGGGTATAGTAAAAATTTAATGTCGAGACATTCAAAACACTAAAAATTATAAGAAGATAGAATGACGAACATAAAAAAAATGAAAAAGAAGAATGTCGAGCTAAATGTTCAGCGAGGTCAACATTTGGATCGACATTAAAAAATGAATGTCGAGTTAAATGTTGAGACAATTCGAAAGTCGACTCGGCATTCAAAATACCGAGAAAAAAATTAGAATTGCAAGCTTAACGTTGGGTAAGCTCCATATTTAAACAAAAGAAGAAACAAATATCGTTATGAATCTCTTGACATGTGGCTTGGTATTATGAAAACGAAAAGAAAAAAGAAAAAGAAAAAAACAATGGACTGACTGAGTCAGCTCGAAATTCGACATTCAAAAACCGAAAAATAAATGAAATATCGAGTTGAATTTAGGGCCAGCTCGACTGGAAATTAAAAAATAAATGAACATCCACCATCGGCCATTCACTGAACAAAAACAAAATTAAGGAAAAACGCATGTGAAGATCAATGTTGAGCAAGTACCCCTACATTTGGCTCAACCCTCAACGAAAAGAATTTCGAGCAGAATGTTGAACTAGTTCAACTTTTGGCTTAGATCCATAAAAATAAAAAATGAATGTCAAGCTGAATGTTGAAACAGGTCGTGAATCGGCTTGATCTTTAAAATAATATAAAGTAAAGATAATAATAAAGAAGTAGAAAAAGAAGAAAAAGGTAGAAAATAACTCTTGAACTGGATGATGATTTCAGAGCTAACTTTGTGTAAAAAGTTTATTCACACAAAATGGTTTTGTTTAAGCCAGTATCTTTTCTTACTGTCTTTACTTCTGTCAAATTTGAAACCTTGAACTCGCGTCACTTAGATGGCGATGACAAAAAATGGATGAAATATGGAAAAACTAGGTAGGTCTGCATTATTTAGTACAATTATAATTTGTTTTATCATAGGAAATCTTCCAGAATTTCTTTTCAACTCACGCTTTGTTTTTCAGCATCGACGAAACATTGTACGTGCCCACCAAAGCATGTGTTACTGTTAAATAAACAACGGTTAACAGCCATTGTCATTCAAGCCGTTTTTTAATTATTGTAACTAGTCTTAGTAAAAAAAAAAGTAAGTTTTGCAATAAGTACCTTTTTAGAAATAATAAAACCGTCAAAATATTATTTGCTTACCTGTTGATTTTGTGCAAATAAACTGCAAGCATTAAATGTTGTTAGTAAATCCTTCCTGACAACTAAAATGACAATTAAATTAGTCTACGTGCAGACAGGATAATATATCAATAAAACGGCTTAAAGACAATTATTCTTATCTTAAACAGAAATCTACATTTGTATTTAGGATATGTTCTTATAATTTGATTGCACGCAAGGATTGTTTTGCATATCTTCTCATTCAGTTGCGTATACGCATGATATACTTTGTTTAAATTTCTGCTTCTTTGGGCTTGTTTATGAAACGAATCTGTTCAAATGTTCAGACAACTTTAGACATTTGAACCATGAACTTTTCAAGATATGACAATATTTGCCAATAATAAACTTTTGGCTTTTATAACATGCAGCAAAACTGTTGTTTCTTAGGTTTCTTATCTTTAACGCCCAAACCACAATAAAAAGTATTAACTTCAAAGCTAGCGGACAAAATGGGTCTCTAAAGTAAAGAGAATTCTTTGTCTCATTTTTTAAACAATAGTAATATATTATTAGTATGAAGACATGATGATTGCTGAAACACACACATACTCATTTGTCCTATCCACTTCATGATGAGCGGTTGATATCAAAATCAAAACTTCAAACTTTTTCATGAGGGCTTCAAATCAGCCTTACTTACTGATAAATTTCATTCTTCAAATGCTTTATAAGAATTGAAACGCCTTTTTAGAACGAAAGAAATTTAATTTAATGTCAATAGCAATTTAATGTCAGGAACAAAATTGAAAAAAAAAAAAAACTAAAGAGAAAATGGCTGGAGTGCAATTTAAAACAATGTCCTTCAGTGAAAAAGTTTTCAAACTTACACAAAACAATGAAATGGAGTACTCTTCAAAGTTGAAGTAAAACATTACAGATACATTTAGCATAGGTGCTGAGAATGTATCTGAGACCCTTAGCTTTTGAAATAAAAATGATAATTACAAGGGGTCATATTCTATATAATATGCTAACCAATAGTTTGTCGAAAAATATAATGAATGCTCATTAGTTGAGCTTGTTATTTGATGTTTACGTTACGGTAAAATCCTAGAACCTGTGATTTTAACCAAATTCTACGACTGGGGATAAAATGAGCGATTATCTGTAGTCAGTAAGATTATTTCAAAGTAAACAATTTCAAAATCAAGCACAAGAAAGAGCTTTCAGTTATTAATCGGAAACTTTTCCAATATGAAGGTCAATTTCACCTTGATATGTCACCTAGTGAGCCTTAAGTCGATAGTGGTAAACATTTATAGATTAAATACTTTACAAGTTTAAAGTATGTAGGTCTATATTTTTTGTTCATGATCGGAAACAACTAAGTCAGCGACAGATAGGATATTTCATTTTTTTGTAATTTTACTTTACATTCAGTTGATATCAACCATTATTTCGTTATATCCTGAAAATTGAATTAAAACATACTTGGAACATACTTGGAAGGTGGGTCTGTTTTTTTTCAAGATAATAAAGCCCTCCATAATCATAACCCTTAAACTTGTCATAGGTGAGAAAAGGTCCGTTTTTTGTTGTTTATTGTTCGTTATAAGCATAGTTGTTACACATAATATGAAAATCTGGTTATCATAATATATTTTATAGGATATGTACATTTACAAATATGACCGAGTCCTTACGTTTTGCAATATATATAATATGCAGGCTTTTCAAGTTTTCAACATGATCAATCGATGAACATGTTTATAACCTCCCTTCAAATGATAGTTGGATATTAGTAATTATTCTGTCGTTTAACGTCTATCAGAAGGTTGGGATGTGTCACCAGCTACAGAAACATTAAATATTGATTACTCATAATATTATTATGTATTCAAGCTATCCTGTATTATTTTGAACTCTTTTACATTACTTACTTTGTCAAACAGACGGAAACCAATATTAAGAAAACATAAAAAACACTTATTGAAAAAAAAGTGAAAAACACAAATCCGAAAAAAACAGTCAGAAAACACAGTTTCCCCAAACAGTCAAAAATAAAGAGGATAAGAAATCATACACTTATATACTGATCAATGAAAAAAGACACAACAAACAGTGAACGAAAATGAGAACCAGCAGGATCACCACTTTGAATTGGTCAGTCGCAAAACATTTGCCACTGTGGGTTTTAAACCAGTTCTAGGGTGGACCAACCTAACACTTGCCCCAACAGGTTCTCTTTGTCTTCGTGAATTTATTCAAACTTACCATGTTGCATACAAAAATACACAAATATATTAAACATAAGAAGCTATTGGCATTGTAGAGCGAAGGGAGTATGTACTCAAGTTGCCAGACTGAGACCAGAGCACTTGGTGTCAGATCAGCAAAAACTTCTTCATACTTTGTAATGGAGAAAACTATAGGCAAAATGTTAGTAAAAGTTAGTTAACTCCAAAATTTCTTCATTTGTTAATTCCTCATTTACTTTACGAGTTTTCTCTGTAAGTAACTTTCATAGAAGCTTTTCAATTACCAGTCACATGAACAGATACTTTACTTTGCAAATTACAATAAGAAGGAAAGTCTTCAAAATTCTTTCATGCCACCATGGTTATTAAGCTTGTCATTATATTTTATTCGTTGTCAGTATTTATTTTTAGATATGGCGTTATACAGTGTTCAAAAATACCGGAAATATAAATAATTTCTTATCGCAAAAGAGAAAGAAGACTGATATATAAAAGAAGAAAAAAAATAAAGTAAAGCATTTCCTTTGCTTTTTTACCGATATGAATAAGTACCTTTGATATGCAGTCTTTCATTACACAGGAAAATACTTAAAGGCAAAAATAAATTCCTGTGTTTCCATTGCTGTTCTATTGTGAATGGACCATTTACCATTTCAAAATTCTAAAAATGATCATTAATATCTCATTTTGATTATATTCAGCTCACCTAAAGATCAACACAAAAGTGTGTTTTGGTGCCACTTGGGATTGTAGAGGTTTGCAAATGTTTATCAAATCTTTTAAAAGGTAAGTAACTTATATTTTCCTGAGAAAGAGCAAATATTATCATCAATAAATAAATTAGTACAAAAACAGTTTTGTCTTTATCAAAGACAATCCCATGCTGATATCGGATCAGTCTGCACCAAAATACCAGATTGCATAATTTCAAATTTTACATTTTTCAAAATTCTCTGATATTTAATGATCACCGACCCCTAGCTTTTCTAAAAATTGTCACACTGAATGTTTGTGGTATAAAATCTTGATTGAAACTTAGAAAATTAATTGATATGGTCCGAAGTTATGACATAATTTATTGTTAGGAATGTAAGTTTGACCAGTGTGGTGATGGAATATTTTTGAAAAAATCAATTTTGTAAAACAAGTAGGTAACAAGTGTTTATGAAAAAATCAGGTGGCAAGAGATTATTTTTCATACTGACAAAGAAGTTAAAATTGTGAAGATATTTGAATCAAACTAAGATCATCTTTTGTAGCAAAGATAGAGAACGGGTTGTTTAACCCAAGCAAATTCTTACTCATTGGTCAAAAGTAATGACATAATTTGTTGTACGGAATGTAAGTTTGACCAGTATGGTGATGGAATTATTCTTGAAGATCTAAATTTTGTACAGCAAGTCGGAAAATAAGATTCTGAAAAAAAAAATCAGATGGCATGGGAATTTTCAATACTGACAAATTACTTGTTACAATTGTGGAGATATTAGAATTAAACATCTTTTGTTATAATTAAACAAACAAGAACGAGATGTTTAGCCGAAGTATTTTTCTTCTCATTGGTGTGATTTACATACCTCAAGATTCGTCAAAATATTTTAACCACGATTATCTGTAAATATTTGAAAAGAAGTTGTTAATACTTGTTATGTGTCTGAAAATTTGTAATAAACTGATGATAATCATGTCTACACGAGTTTGTTCTAGATTGTTTTAGAGCCTGACAGATATCTTTAACAGTGTTTTGATAACGATAAAACTTTGCAGATACCAATTCTATTGCTAATGAAATCATGTAACCCATTTACAAATTCGTAATCAGATTGAAGATCGAAAACCAGTTCTTTGCAGAAGAAAATTGGATTCTGTCTAACACATCCTTAAACGAAACAAGAAGTATCTTAAAAAAAGACACGCGGTTGTGGAACAAAGTTTAAGAAAATGGAAAGAATACACTGACAGTTATAATACAGCGGTTTAGTTACTGACTTTGTAATGGTTATTTGGTGGAAACCGTACGCTACAAGAAAACGTAATTTTGTCTGATCAAAAGGTAAACAAAAGCAAAAAAACAAAAACAAAAAATGTTGAATCCGACTTCTACGGCATTTTGCCAATAATTTACCACTGTTTCCATTCTTTCTCGAATATAAAAAATAAATGCACAAAATGTATAACAATTGAAAAAAGCTTATGCAGCTTTAAGGTGATATTTAAGTTTAGGGTAGGAAAGCATAAGTGTTTGTCTCCGACAGTACTTCTTTTTCGTGGACAGCGACCAAAGAAATGTCGATTTCATTTGTCCACTAATGAAATTTAAGCAGCGACTCTACTTTCATTATACAGTAAACTGGAAGTAAGTGTGAAATCAAAAGGCCTTCCACCAAAAATGTCCACTACTAGAATGGCGAAATTCCAAATAGGGTACATCTAGAAAGTATGATTAGTGAAGGAAAAAATATCGCTACATTTTGTAATTCAAATATTGTTTTCATTTCCATTATTGTGTCATTTCGAAATTTAATAATAACCACCTTGACAAGAACGGTTTAAGTAAGTATTACCTGTTTACAATGAAAAGAAAAATCCCTGTTATTTGATAACTGGCAAGACAGGTTATCGACAGGGTATCTTTAGAAGTGGGTAATTCTGGATCGGACCTTTTTTTATTGGGACTTTAAGGTTGGTACAGAAATCGCAAAAACGATGGAAAATACCTATCTTACTTTATGTATGTTTTGACAAGAAAGAAACATTTACGCGTTTTTTCTATTGTTTTTTTTTTTGGTTTTTGTTGTTGTTGTTGTTTTTTAATTCATCACTTAGATAGCTTTTCCGATATCCTCTGGTACCGGTTTTTGCTTCAATGTTCATATTCGAGGTTTCATATACAAATGTATCTATATATAAAACAAACAAAACAGCAGATTTTGTATTCGAAATAAATTGCTCCCCTCAACCACCCCTTTTTGTTTCAAAATTTAAACATTATATTAAACGGCAGTAATAACATTTGATGGCATTTTCATTTTTAAAAGTATATTCTATCTTTTGACATCCAACTCACAATGTTCAGAACTGACCATCTTCACCGAGTGTAATCTGTATCCTGGGGATATCCGATTCTTCGAAACTGAAATGATAAAAAGAAAGGGCCGACATTTAAACATGATAAAACGTCAGTAAAATTTATCTTCAGTAAAGCATTCTCTATGTGAAAAATAAATTCACAAGTCTTTCAAAAACTTAAGAAATAGTTTTCTACATTGATGTATCTCTGCTGTTAACTACGTTTAAAAAAATCTTGTTTTCTAAGTATTTAAAAAAGTATTAGCACACATCTGTTCAAGAGTACACAAATTCCCAGTGTAGAATTCCTGATAAAACTGAGAACGACTTAAAATACAAACCCTTGACTTTCCAGCCACCACAGCAAGATATTTTTTGTCAGTGTAAGCAAGCTGTTAAGCCCATTTTGCCGTTTCTTTTCTACGTTTGAGGGTTAGGAAACATGTTCGAAATCTGACCAAGGGATTGCTTAAGCCGATATACAAGTATACGTCGTTGTATCCATATGCCATTCCACCGGAAACACCTGTCAAAGCTCTATGGCGATTGCAGAAATGTTGATAGATACCTCTGTCGCTATTGTGTGTCTGGTCCAATGCTTTGCCGGAAACCCCCGGTTGGTTGTTGTCAGACCTCCTGCCAATGTACAAGTAATCTCCAAGGAATACAAGCATACCTTCTTGTAGGCCTGTTATCTGTATAAAGAACGTGTGATGGTAGTTTTTCCAAGTTTTTAACTATTGTCCAGAGTACTGAGCCATTCTCTACAATCAGATACATAATCGTCACTAATCAACAAATTAGATAATGAAAAACAAATCGTGATTTTTCACGGTCCGTAAAAAAGTCAACATGAGATAATTATAGATTTTACCGTATTTATCTCTATTATCCAACATCAATATCGGTATACATTGAAAGCATATGAATTAAGATGACGTCAATGCAAGCATGTTAAACTGATCTTTGAAATAATAATCGTTTTGCTTAGTTTAAGGCAACACATTCGTCTCGACATTCCGAAAAAAGAAACGAAAAAGTTGGGAGGAAAGGGACGTCGAGCTTAATGTTGAGTAGCTTGACATTCGGGCCGACATTAAAAAGAAAGGTGAAATACGGATGTCGAGGCAGCTCAACAAAAAGTCTTGAATTAAAGACAAAAACGAAAGGGGTTTGGTAAAAATTAAATATCAAGACCTTCGAAACACTAAAATCTTATAAAAAGATAGAATGTCGAACATAAAAATAAAAAATGTTGAATGTCGCGCTGCATGTTCAGCGACCTCATCATTTGGCTTGACATTAAGAAATGAATGTCGAGTTCAATATCGAGAGTCGACTCGACATTCAATATACCGAGAAAAAATAGAATGTTAAGCTTAATCTTGAGTGAGATCCACATTTAAACAAAAGAAAAAGAAAAAAGAATATCGTTCTAAATCTCTTGACATTTGGCCTGGCATCAAGGAAACGAAACAAATAAAGAAAAGAAAATTAACAATGGATTAATTGTTGAGTCAGCTCGACATTTAACATTTAAAAAGAAAACGAAAAAAAGGTGAAAAGGGAATGTAAAGATAAATCTCAAACCAGTTCGGCATTTGGCTCGATACTCAATAAATGGAATATCGAGTTGAATGTAAATAAACCGGCTTAAAGAAAGAACAAAAAACAATTTTATCTTAAACAGAAATCTGCATTTGTATTAAGGTGTAATTAACCATAATTTGTGCTTATGAATTGATTGCACAAAAGTGTCAATTTACGTCTCGAATTATTCAATCACATGTACCCATTAAAGACTATGTTCAACCTTCTTTATATTGGATTTTTTTATGAAACTAATCTGGTGAATTATTTAGTTAGAGATACATTTTTGAGCATGAACTCTTCAAGATATGACAAGATTTGCATACAAGATCCTTGATTGCTTCAGACCTTAGTATAGGTCCTCTGTATTCGAACCTCCCTTCTTATTTGATTGTCATATCTTTTATATGCATACTATCTATCAATTTTTGAAATAGTCATTAAAATGACTGCAGTATAGAATGAAGACATGATGACTGCTGAAACACACGCGGGCGCACACATGCATGTACGCACACACACACACACACACGCACACACACCCACGCATACACATTCACACACACATTCACAAACACACTAATGATAAGAATTAACGGAATATAATTGCAAACATGGCACTCATTCGCCCTATCCACCCAATAGTTTGTCGACATAGACAGTGAATGCTCATTAATTGTGCATTTTTTTTAAGTGCCTGTGAATTCCTAGTACCTTTTATAAGCCAACCTACTACGAACGGTCGTAAAATGAGCCATTATCTGTAGTCAGCGATATTATTTCAAAGTAAACCATATCAAATTCTAGCATAAGAAAGAGCTTTCGGTAATTGATCGGAACCGTTTCCAACATGAAAGTCGATTTCACCTTGATCTTTGACCTAGTGTGCCCAAAAGTCGATAGAGGTAAACCATTATAGGTTAAATACTTTACAAGATTAGACTTTGTATGTCTACATCATCTTTTGGTCATGATCGGAATCAACTAAGTCATCAACAGATAGGATATTTCATTTTTTAAATTTCAAGTTACATTTGTTTAATATCCACTATTATTATAACCCTTTATCAATCATTTCATTCTAAATATTTCACAAAACCAAACGTGTATCAGTTTCATGAAATTCTATCTACTGCATTAGCATATCATGTTTAAGATATATTTCTTAAATAGAAATTGTATCGGGGAAGAAGTTTCTAGTGTTTAAACGTTTCATTTGTATCTGTATTCAAATTGTTAATAAGACGCATGGTTTGTCATATTATCACAATTCAAGGACGAAAATTTATCAAGTATTTAAAATTTAATCTTCATAAATCATGTGAATGTGAGGTTGTAAGTCGGAAACTCGAATATTTTTTCCGAAACATTGTCATCGGTAAGCTATACCGAAGGTACCGGTACCCGGAATTTACATTTTGTCGTATCGTTACTGAATAAATAATTTACCATTTAACATGTTTATAACCTCTCTTCAATTGCTGCAAATGATCGTTGGAATATTTGTTATCACTTTATCGTATAACGTCTGTCAGCAGGACGGAAATGTGTCACCAGCTACAGAAACATTACATATTGATAACTTATGTATTTAAGATATCTTGTATTATTTTGCACATTTTCTACACAACAAGCAGCCGGAAACCCGTACACAGAAAACATCAATTACAACGCTTATACTGAAAAAAAATGAAAAAAAGCACATCAGGAAAAACCAGTCGGAAAACACATTTTCCCCACACAGTCAAAAGTAGAGGAAAAGAAATCGTACATTTATATACAAAACATTTGTCACCGTGGGTTTTAAACCAGTTCTAGAGTGCGACAACCTCACAATTGCCCCAACGGGTTCTCATAAGAACAAAAAAGCACGCTTTGTTCTGGTGAATTTTCTTAAACTTAAAATGTTGCAGACAAAAGCACACAAATATATGAATCATAAAAACTATAAAAAAAAATTGGCACTGTAGAGCGAAGGAAATAGGAACCATGGTTATCAGGCTTGTCAATATATTTTATTTGTTTTCGGTAATATATTTTATTTTTAGGTATGGCGTTAAACAATGTTCTAAAATACAGGAAATATAAATCATTTCTTATCGCAAAGGAGATAGAAGTCTGATATATAATTTAAAAACTCAGAAAGTTAAACACTTCCTTTGAATTTTTACCGATATAAATAAGTATTACTTTGGCATACAGTCATTCATAACACAGGAAAATACTAAACGGGAAAAATGAATTTCTGTGTTCTCATTGCTGTTCTATTGTGAAAAGAATCGAAGTTTACTATTTCAAAATTGAAATCTTAAAGTGATACATGAATATCTCATTTTGATTATCTTCAGCTCTCCTAAAGGTCAACACAAAAGTGTGGTCAACCTTAAAGTTGTCACTTAACATTTGAATCAGAATTACTCAATTCTTGTTTGTTTACTTGTTTGTACCCGTATTGGAGTTTAAATCTTTATTTCGGGTCATATCCCGGCGGTCAGTCCACCTAACCAATGTTCCTGATTATCCAGCCAGTCACTTTACAGTCTGTCCCTATGCGACTGCTTCCGCATTTGAATTAGAGGTGAGGGTCAAATTATCTTTATTGTATTGATCAATTATTACGTTGAAATTTATCTGGCCCTGGTTAAGTTTCAACGGAGAGCCTGTGGATTGACAATTCGATGCTCTTTTCCTTAATTCAGTAATTGTTTTCATTTCAGTTAGTAATCTCTGGTAATACCAGTGGTGTTAAGTTTTTCGAGAACATGACTCAAGGTAATTTCATCGACTCTTTGGGAAAGGTTAACCAGACATTCTTAGAAAATGATGAATATTCATTTACATCTCCAGTCTTGTCTAGTACAGATTTGTTTTCAGATATCTGTCCCTTTTCATCTTTCAAATGTACACGCACTGATATGTGACGTGTGTTTTGTGCACTTTAGATCGTAGCAGTTTGCAAATGTTCATCAAAACTATTTAAAGGTAAGTAACTCGTAATTTCCTGAGAAAGAGCAGATATCATCATCAATGATAAGTACAGAAAGCCAGTTTTCTGTTGATCAAAGGCCATGCTCTGCCAATATCGGATCAGTCCTGACCAAAAAAAACCAAAAAAAAACAGTACAATTCTAAATTTTATATTGATTAAAATTCCCTGATTTTTAATTGTCACAGACCCCTTAGTTTTCTTATAGTTGTCACACTGAATGTTTGAGATATAAAATCTAGACTGAAATTTACTGAAAATCAAATGTAATGATATATTTTGTTGTACGGAATGAAAGTTTGGTTCATGGAATTATTTTTGAAGATCTGAATTTTGTAAGACAAGTCGGAAAAAAGCTTTTGTTTTTTTTTAAAAAAACTATATCAGATGGCATGGGAATTTTTATTACTGACATATTAGTAGTTACAATTGTGGAGATATTAGAATCAAACTTGTATCATCTTTGGTAATAATTAAATCAACAAGAACAAGTTGTTTAGCCGAAGTATTTTTTCTCCTCATTGGTGTGATTTACAAACCTCCAGATTCATCAAAATATTTAAACCTGTTAATGTTTGAAGAAATGTTGTTCATATCTGTTATATGTCTGAAAATTTATTATAAACTGATGATGATAATGTCTTTACGAGTTTGTTCTAGATTGTTTTAGAGCCTGGCGGGTTTCCTGACCAGTGTTTTGATAGTGATAAAACTTTGAATATACCAATTCTATAGCTAATGTAATCATGTAACCCATTCACAAATTTGTAATCTGATTGAAGATCGAAAATTAGTGCTTTGCTCAAGAAAACTGGTTTTTGTCCAACCATCTTTCACGGTAGTAATAACATTTGATGACATGTACATTTAAAAAGTATATTCTATCATCGACATCCAACTGATAATGTTCAGAATGTACCATCTTCACCTAGTGTTATCTGTATTCTGGGGGTGTCCGCTTCTTCGAAACAGAAATGATAAAAAGGAAAGGCCGACATTTTAGCATGAAAAAAACGTCAGCAAAATTATCTTTAAAAAGGCATTCTTTATATGAAGCATAAATTCAAAACATTTTCAAAAGCTAAAGAAATATTTTCGACATTGATGCAGGTAAATCTGCATAAATAAATCATGAAAAAAATATCAGCAAAATTTATCTGCAACAAGACATTTTCTTAAACGAAGAATTAATTCACATAACCTTCAAAAGCTCAAGAAATATTTTTCGTCATTGATGCACGTATCTCTGCTAAAGACTAAGTTTAAAAGGTCTTATTTTCTAAGGATTTTCAAAAAAAGAAATAGCACACTATCAGTTCAAACGTACAAAAATGCCCAGAATTATTGATAAAACTGAAAAAAACAACTTTAAATACAAACACTGCCTTGACTTTCCAGCCACCACATCAAGATACTTTGTCCTCAGTGTGTGCAAGCTGTTCATAAGCCCAATTTGCTGTTTCTTTCTTACCTTTGAGGACTACGAAGCATCTTCGAAATCCAACCAATGGATTACTAAAGCCGATGTACAAGTATACGTCGTTGCATCCAAATGCCATTCCATCGGAAACACCTGTCAAGGCTCCATGGCGATTGCAGAAATAGTGAAAGATACTTTTGTTGCCATTGTGTGTCTGGTCCAATGCGTTGCCAGATACCCCAGGTTTGTTGTTGTCAGACCTCTTGCCACTTTACAAGTAGTCTCCAAGGAATACAAGCTTTCCTTCTTGTAGGTCTGTCACCTGTATAAAGAACGTGTGATGGTAGTTCTTTCCAAGTATTTAAAAATTGTCCAGAGTACTGAGCCATTCTCTACAATGTGATACATAATCGTAAAGTAATCGACACATGAGATATTGAAATATAAATCGTGGACGTTTTCAGTATACATTAAAAGCATATGAATTAAGATGACTTCAATGCAGTATGTAAAACTGATCTTTGAAATAAGAATCATTTTGGTTAGTATAAGACGCCATTTCGGCTCGACATTCAGAAAAAGAAACGAAAAAAGTGGGGGAAAAGGGATGTCGAGCTAAATGCTGAGTAGTTCGTCAATCCGGTCGACATTAAGAACGGTAACAATACGGACATCGAGGCAACTCAACATAAAGCTTTAAATTAAAAATTAATACAAAACGGTATAAGAATAATTTTGCATAGTTTAAGATGCCAGCTCGACTTTCGGCTCGACATTCAGAATAAGAAACGAAAAAAGTTGGGAAAGGGATGTCGAGCTAAATGCTGAGTAGCTCGACATTCCGGTCACATTTAAAAAGGTAAAAATACGAATGTCAAGGCAACTCAACGCAAAGCTTAAAATTAAAAGAAGAAACAAAACGGTATGGTTAAAATTTTATGTCGAAACATTCAAAACACTAAAAAATTATAAGAAGATAGAATAACGAACATAAAAAAAGAAAAAAAGAGGAATGACATGCTACATGTTCAACGAGCTCAACATTTGGCTCGACATGAAGAAAATGAATGTCGACTTAAATGTTGAGACAGCTCAAAATACAGAGAAAAATAGAATACTCAGCTTAACGTTGAGCCAGCTCCGCATTCTAACAAAAAAAGCAAAAAAAAAGAATATCGTTCTGAATCTCTTGACATGTGGCTTTGCATAAAAGAAACAAACAAAAAAGATAATGACTAAGACTAACTGTTGTGTCAGCTCGACATTCGACATTCAAAAAGCGAAAAAAAGGTGAAAGGAATGTCAAGCTGAATGTCAAATTCGTTCGACATTTGGCTCGAAACTCAGAGGAAAACAATTAATGGAATATCGAGTTGGATATCTGGCCAGCTTGACATTCGACTCAAAATTTATAAGAAACGAACATCGATAGAGCTCTACGAGCTAGTTCGAATTTCGACTTGGACCAAAACAAAGTAACAGACGAATATAGACCTGAATGTTGAGCTAGTTAAACTTTCGGCTAAGACCCAAAAAATTAAGAAACGAATGTCGACCTGATATTTGAAACAGGTCGTGATTTGGCTTGATATTCGAAAAAGACAAAGAAAAAATAAAAGAACAATAAAAAGAATTAAGAAAAAAAAAGATAAAGAAAAATGACTCGAGCTGAATGATAATTCCTGATCTCGGAGCTAAATTTGTCTACAGAAGTTTATTCCCACACAGTGGTTTTGTTTTAGCCAGTATCTTTTCTTACTGTCTTTATTTCTGTCAAATTTGAAACCTTGAATGCGCATAACTTAATTGGCGATGACAAAAGAATAGAAGACAAATGGAAAAACTAGGTAGGTCTGCATTCTTTAGTCCAATTATATTTTGTTTTATCAACGGAAATCTTGCAGAATTTCTTTTGAACTCAGGCTTTATTTTTCAGCATCTTCAAAACACTGTGTTTAACTACCAAATGTAGATGTTTGATGAACACCAGTTAGAAGCTACGGTCATTCAAACTGTTTCTTAATTAGTTTGAGAAGACTTTGTGAAAAAGTTAAACAAAAATAAAGGACAAAACCGTCAAAAAGTTAATTTGCTTATCTGTTGTTTTCTTGCAAGTGTTCTGCAAGCATAACGTGTAGTTAGTAAATCACTATTGAACAAATGACAATTAAGTTTATGTAAGCGCAAAACAGGATAATATGCAAATATAAAGGTTTAAAGACAAAATACAATTTATCTTAAAAAGAAATATACTTTTGTATGTAGGTGTAATTAACCATTAATTGTGCTGATGATTTAATTGCACGTAATCGTTGTTTTACGTCTCTAATTATTCAATCACGTGTACCCATAAAGACTTTGTTCAATCTTCTGTTTATTGGAATTTTTATGAAACGAATCTGATGAACCGACAGATACAGATATTTAAGCATGAACTTTTCAAGATATGACAAGATTTTGCATATAAAAACCTTATTTGCTACATATCTTAGTATAGGACCTCTGTATTGCTAACCTGCCTTTATTTCATTGTCTTATATTTTTATAGCATATTACTTATCCTGTTTTTAAAAAAGTATGATCATTAAAACAAAAGCAGTATATTAACAGTATGAAGACCTGATGATTGCAGAAACACACACACGCACACAGACACAGACACACACTAACTAACTAACTAATGATAAAAACTCGCGGAAAAAATGCAGACATTGTACTCATTTGTCCTATACACTTCATGATGGGCGTTTGATATCAAAATCAAAACTTCAAACTTTATCTTAGGGGCTTCAAATCAGAATTAATTATTAAAAGTAATAACTGAACTTACTGATTTAAAAAAAATAAATTTAATGTCAATAGCAATTTAATGTTCTAGAACAGAGATGAAAAAGCATAAAACCTAAAGAGAAAATGGCTGGAGAGCAATTTCCAAGCCCATCAGTGAAAAGTTCTCTTACCTACATAACCCAAATGAAATAGATTACTCTTCAAAGTAGAAGTAAGATATTATAGATTCATTAAGCAAAGGTGCTAAGAATGTAACTGAGACCCTTAGCATGCTTTTGAAATAAAACGAAACTTACAAGCGGTCATATTCTATCATACTTTACACAATAGTTTGTCGACATAGACAGTGAATGCTCATTAGTTGTGCTTTCTATTTGATGTGTATGCTCACGACATAGACAGTGAATGCTCATTAGTTGTGCTTTCTATTTGATGTGTATGCTCACGACATAGACAGTGAATGCTCATTAGTTGTGCTTTCTATTTGATGTGTATGCTCATGTGAATTTCTCGCACGTGTCATCTTAAGCCAACTTCTACGAACGGGGGTAAAATGAGCGATTACCTGTAGTCAGTGATATTATTTAAAAGTAAACAATATCAATATCAAGAAAGAGCTTTTGGTAATTGATCGAAACCGTTTCGAATATAAAGGTCAACTTCATTTCGATCTTTGACTTAGTGAGCCTAAAGTTGATAGGGGTAAACCATTATAAATTAAATACTTTACAAGTTTAAAGTATGTAGGTCTAAATCATCTTTTGTTCATGACCGGAAAAATCTAAGTCATCGACAGATGGGATATTTCATTTTTTAAATTTCAAGTTACATTCACTTAATATCCACCATTATTTCATCATATTCTGAACATTATATTTAAACAGCATACTTGATAGGTGGGTTTTGTGTTTTTCAGGATAATAAAGTCCTCCATAAGGTCTAAAATAAAATATTGTTTGTTTCCCCTCTTGCTACCTACCCACAAAAATCATACACAGCTACCAAAAAAATTTAATTGCAAAACAACAAACAAAACATTTATTGCACATGGAAGCAAAGTATGTCAATGAGTATCACATCTTTATATTTGACTCATATCTTTGCATTGTAAATATACAAATTGAGATGTATATATTGAGTAAAACTTTGTAACTTTGATTCTAATCAGATGCTAAGCACTCACAATTTCAATTTCTTTGAAATCCAGATAAATCAGATATAAAAATTATAATCATAATCAATAAAAGATATTTTTGATTTAAAAAAGTATTTTACCTACCTACCTACCCTACCCAAACTGGAATGGGTCGCGGGAGGGGAAACAAACAATATTTTAATCTGGGCCTTATCATAACCCTTGATCAATCATTATATTCTAAATCTTTCACAAAACCAAACGTGTATCAATTTCATGGAATATCGAAACGAAGTAATTCTATCTAGGGCATTAGCATTATCATTTTTAAGATATATTTTCTTAAATAGAATTTTATCTGGGAGGAAGTCTCTAGCGTTTTAGAGTTTCATTTGTATCTGTATTAAAATCGTTAATATGACGCATGGTTTGTTTAATTGTCACTATTTAAGGACGAAAATGTCTCATGTATTTTAAATCTAAGCTTTATAAAACATATAAATAATGTGAGGTTTCAAGTCGGAAACTCGAACATTTTTCCCGAACACGGTCATCGGTAGGCTACATAGAAATTTTCATTTTGTTGTATCGTTGCTAAATAAACTATTGTTATAATTTGCAACGGATTTTTTGAAATTTAACTTGTCCATTCAAGTTAGTGAAACTGTCGTTGTTAGCAAAGTAGGCTACATAGAAGGTACCGGCACCCGGAATTTTCATTTTATTGTATCGTTACTAAATAAACAATTGTTATAATTTGCAACGGATTTTTCGAAATTTAACTTGTCCATTCAAGTTAGTGAATCTGTCGTTGTTTCCTTTCAGGGCTGTAATAAGTTGTACGTTAGAAGCATAGTTGTAACACATATGTAAATTTTGTTATTATTGTATATTTCAAAATGTGTTTATGTTGAGTAAGAAGGCAGTCTGATTTAAACCATCTCCTGATAACCGCTACGCTATCAGGATCTGATGACGAAGCTGTAAAACGGACTTCCATCAACCAACATAATGAGTGTAGGAAGAATTGATATGGTAGCGACTTTCCATTTCCTCTCGGATGTACTTTCTTAAGTGTCGTTATTTACAGCATTGTTCACATGCTTCACATGCTATGACACCTATTAAGCTTTCTTCGGCTAGTTGTGTTACGTTGACTGGTCAATTATATTTATATAATTAAAATAATTTAAAAGTAACACTTTCACCAATTAAGTCATCTATTCTTCGAAATTATAATATATTATACACTAATTAAACTACGAAAGACGCAGAGACTATTATTTTATTTACAAGTGCAATTCGTAGAGGTGCAAATGCTGCAGTTATTTGAAATGTAATTCTACTTTTTTTCTATTAATGTACTACTCAAAATTTGATAGGAATCACTAATAAGAATGTGCATATTTACTGCATAAGGTTGAAAGGTTACATATTTTTGTTGTGATTCTGAAAATATGTTCATATGACAACAGTTTGGTACCAAAAAATGAGTAAGTCTGTAAACCGTTGAAGCGTGACTGAGGCTGAACCGTGGGAGAGGCAGGCACGAATTTGGGATAACACAGACAGGAGATGAAATGGAACTTTTTGGAGAAATCAAGTCTATGGCCTGAATTTTGCTTTAATATCGCGTGTGGTGTCCGTTTGCTTGGATAACTGCTCTGCACCACCTTCTCAAGCTACTAATGAGTCTCCGGATGCTTTGTTGTGGGAGTCGAGCCCACTCGTCCAGAAGGGCCTGCTGTAGCCCAGGGACCGTGGTTGGCTGGACTGGGCGAGCAGATATTGCAGCCTTCAACATGTCCCAGGCGTGCTCTATTGGATTGAGGTCTGGAGACCTTGCTGGCCAGTCCATTCTCTCTATGGCTGCTGCCTCCAGGTATTCGTCGGTGACCCTTGCCCTGTGAGGCCGTGCGTTGTCGTCCATTAAAATGAACTCAGGGCCTATAGCACCAGCGGAAGAACGTACACATCTAAGATCTCATTGACTTATCGTACAGCCGTCAATGTGCCGTTTTGAACAATGTGCAGGTCCGTTCTTCCCTGCATGCTAATGCCCGCCCACACCATGACCGAGCCCCCGCCATGACGGTCAAGAGTAGCAACACATAAGGGTGCCAAACGCTCATTGGCGGATCTCCATACTCGCACTCGCCTTTCAGTGAATCTTGACTCGTCAGTGAACAGCACTGGGGTCCAGTCATGCAGCGTCCACCTGGCGTGATCGCGGGCTGGATGTGGTTTTGCGTCAATGGGATTCGGATTGCTGGCCTTCTAGCCCTCATACCAGCTGTATGAAGACTGATGCTGATGGTTTGAGTGGAAAATCTTACACCAGTGGCATTCTGGAAGTCATTTTGGAGGGTAGTAGCGGTAACAATGCGCTGACGTCGCGCTTGAACGACAATAAACCGGTCCTAAAGCTGAGTTGTGGACCTCTGACGCCCTCCGCCATGCCTATGCGTGACATGCCCGTAAGTTTGAAAACCGTCGCCACATCCTGGCAACGGCGCTCTGAGACACCCCATGGACACCTGCCACGTGCCGTTGGGAACGCCCAGCCTCAAGCATCCCTACCCCCTATTCATCTCCTCATCGTCAATGCGCCGTCTTTGACGTAGATTTGCCATGATCAGTGCTAGGTTCGATATAAACGTTACCATGCACAAGCGAAGTTTGAATAAAACGGATGTGTACATGAAGGTACATGCCCGCGGTGCACCACTTTTCCAGGGGTATCGCTTTTCCCGTGCAGCTCGAGCCATGTACAGGTAAACAATCAAAATCTTTAGGACAGGTCGGCTTTGCCATATGAATAAACTACATGTATAAGAAAAAACAGTTCTCTTGAGGTTATCATTAAAAAGATATTTAAGAAATAAAAAGTGATCCCTATCAAATTTTGAGTAGTATATTAATGCTGAGTGTACTGAAACACTGATAATGTTGTATATGTTTTAACTTGAATTTTTTGTTACTGTGGGATTCAGTATGTTGGACAAACAGGACGCCCTTTAAAAACACATTTTGTCAACAATGTACAAAAAATTCAAGATAAAAGCTAAATCAAAACATTTATATATCAACATTTTAAACATTCAGGATACCTTTTACAAGATGTTTCTATTTATCCTGAAGAAAAAGTTACTTTTGACAGCAGTGAATCTAGAGCGTAAATTGTAAATCGAGGTTGCATAGGAGTAGGTCTAACAATAACATCAGAAGAAAGTCACGTGTTCATTGTTCAATTCATCATCTTCAAATTACTTTAAATTTTTAATTCTAAAACAATGTGGAAGACACGATATGCTTTCACATTTGACATCTATTTCTATCTCAAATCTGCAGTGACTAGATGAAGGAGCCGATGCCATTGTTATAAGAACTCATCCACTTTATGAAGGTGCAAGTCTTATTCGGTGTTACGCTCGGCATGTTCTCTGACCACATATTAACTTGGAATCTAATAGTCAAAGACATTTCCTGAAAAATTCTTTTATAAATAAAGGAAATGATTTCATTGAACCTCCAAGTATATTCAAATATAAAACGGTTCAATCGTCCGTGCCGAATGATTTTAAGAATACTGAATCACCTATCGTTTTTTTAAATACAATAGGCCAACTGGAAACAGAATTTTTAATTACAATAAAGTTTCCTCTGATTTACAAATTGTTGAAAATGCACCGTCATCTTGAGATTGTTAAAAAACTGCTTTCAGTCTGCCGGTCATATCGTAATCGTGTTAAATGTTAATGTTATCAACGACTATAGAATCCGTAATTTAATTTCTAAAGGTTCCAAATACAGACTTCCATCAGAAATTGATTTAAATGTCTCTCGTGCAGAAATTGACGAGTCATTACGCTTATTTTGTAATAAATGGGGTAACAGAGAGCATGCTGAGCCTAATGATCTTTCTAATTGGAAAAGACAAATCTTCAAAATAACTGACACTCGCATATCTTTTTATAAAAGAAACATAGCTTTATTACCACCTCAACGTCGTTTAGACTTTCGTCGTTTGAGAAAGGGAATTCAAGACTTTCATTACAGATTTGTATTGGCAACTGATAATAAGGCTGCAAATAATGTTATTATTGTATGACTGTTACACTTTATTAATGTTCAAACTAAAAAGCTAAATATTACTAATGCTTATATACTGACTTCGTCATCAGAGAGTAATATTGTTTCTGCACACACTCTACATATTGTAGAATCGAAACAAGATAAAGTACCTACAATGTATTGGTTGCCTAAATTGAACAAAACACCATATAAAGCAAGATTAATTGCTAATTCCAGTTCTTGTTCAAGTACTACATTATCTGTGCTCCTTACATCTTGCCTTACAGCCATAAAGAAACGTATTATTAGGTATTGCAAAAAAGGTTCTTGAAACCACTGGAAAAAAATATTTTTGACAAATAAATTTACCTGAGTTCAGTAACACTTTATACGTGGCAGATAATTGTCTGGGATTCCAGCTATATAAATAGATTTTCACAAATTGAACATTTACCTCCATGAGGGTGGAAGCGTTGCTCTGATTGGCTGATGGATAGGTCACGCGAAGGTGAACTTCTATTGGTCGTCCTCAGATCCTAATAACATAGCGATGTTTAGGATATGAATTTAATCAGATTGGACAACGGACATTCTACATATCTAGGGGGTTTTCTCAAAACGTATGGTAACTTCAAAAGCAAAGGAAATGTATTGCATTGCTTTTTTGAAGAAATACAAAAAAGTAATCATATTTTAATATTTGACTTAATTGAAGTGTTCAAGTCAATCACTTTCAGTAGTGTCGTGCTCAGAACTGATTTCCAATTCTCTTAAAATTTTAGGCATTTTTTTCTTCATAAATCTGTTATATTGTGTGTGATTTTCCCTCACAAGATCTTCCAGAGGTCTTTTCCGCGGTCTACGTCTTTGCCTTGCTGGTTGCTGCTCCTGTTTGCTCACACTTGAAAGTGCAGCTGCCAGTTCGTCTCGCATGTCCAACGGAAGGCGACCCTCCGGATTTGGGGGTACAGGTGTTGCTGCAGGTTCTTGCTCAAGAGATTGGCGCTGCTGTAGCGCCTGAACCAATCGCCGCTCCATGTTTCTTATGGCATTCAGTGAATTTCTGAAATATAGCATAAACTGAGCTTTATACTAATTTTTGTTTGATAAATTTAGAGGCATTGAGGCAAAATAACAATATTAAAGAAGAATGTAATAGGGTAAGTTTTATACTAAGAGGTTTTATATTTTTAACTTTAGCAGAATATAACTATATGATTATATTTCTACCTTATTGGCTCATTTTATTTATTTTACGGTCTCGTTGATAACAATGAGCTCAGTTTCGTTGACATGCGGTCTCTTAACTGTTTGTCTAAAACTGACTGATAGATCTCTCTGGTTCCTTGATCCAGTCGATCTGTGTTCGCCTTAACATCGCCTATTTCTCCGAACAAAATAAAAAGAATTTCTTCGCTAAATTTTACTGTTCTATTTTCTACTTAGCAAGATGGTTACTGAAAAATATAATTCATGGATTGGATTATACTTGTCTATAGAGAATCCCAAGATGTCATTTGCAAGTTTGCCTTATGAAATTAAGTACACACGTGACATACAGTTACTATCGATAACAGTTATATCGAACGGATGATGATTGAATAAAAAATAGTGTGACATAAGGTTATTTATTATGATTACATAATGAATGATCAAGCAATAGAAATTCTTACCTTCTTCGTTTAAAGCCATGATCGTCAATGATTGTAATTAGTTTACACTATCCAGTAATGGTTTATGTCGCCACCGATTTATCGCGAAAATCGTGCACATTACTCGCCAGCAATAATATTATATAATACTGTAAAGTCTTTTCTTATTCGAGTTGCTAAATGTGTGTATCACATCCTAGTTTTATTTAGAAGAAGATGGACCGCCGACGAAGAAGACGTATGTTACAAGCAATTATTTTGTTTGCTGAACTACCGCCCGCTTTCACCGAATACCAGAAATTTGTTATAAGATCCTTACTTCTTCTCTGTCGCCTACCTCCAGATCCTCTACTAGATGTAAGAAACAGGCTTATACCCAACTCAAACGGTCAAAGTACTGGCCGGAATGTGTTTTGCTTGATTTCAGATAGGCAATACGAGTTCTTTGAAATCACTGGAGAAAATCCCGAGACATTTCTAGAACTTGTAAATATTATTGCTCTGCCAAGTAAACATGATCATATTTTATCTAAAAGAAACCGGATTTTACTTGTCTTGATTTGGCCACGCACTTACCATTCTCACAGAATGCTGGCCGTATTGTTTAACATTAGCGTCACCAATTTGCAATAGGAGATAAGCGTGCACTACCCGTTTTCGATACATCATGTTCTTACTATATTCGCTGGCAGAGTTTGGAAGAATGGGGCAACTTACATGGAAACTGGGCTAAGATCGATGCTGCCGTCGGAGCAAAAGATGGTACAAGCCACGAAATATACAGACCAACAGTGAACCAACAGAAATATTATTCTGGCTATAGACATTTTCATCGTTTACACTCACAAGTCGTAGTTGATAACACGGGGAATATCGTTTACATAGAATCTGGGTTTTTGGGGCATCAATATGATGCACAACAGTTTGGCTTAATGCGACATATTGGTGTAGAATTACCATTTCCAGATAATTGCTTTTATTAGGTGACAAAATTTATCTGAACAGGTACCCTGTTCTTACTCCATATTTTGCTGCACAACTGCAAAGAAGACATGGGGAAGAAAGAAGACAGTCTTTACGTTTTTATTGTGATATAGGGCATTACAGAGTTTTGGTGGAGCACGCGGTTTGTGAAATTAAATGTTATAGTAGCGTCAGTACCGTATGGCGCCACCCGAGGCGGCTGCTTGCTAGAACTATTTAAATGTGTGCTGCGCTCGTCTGTAGAAGGAAAGAAATTAGACTAATCATGTTAATTTTAAATAAAAATAAGTAAAAATGTTCTGTTTTACGGCTTGTAAACTCAAAGTGCACTTCGAAACAGTCTCTCAATTGTTTCCGCGCTCCGGTATCCACTAACGCAGTCCGCTTTAGACCGTACATCTCTATTATAACCTTTTAGGGCAAGTGTGAAGTTTGTGATCCCTGGAACCTGGTTAAACCCCCAGTGGAAAATATTTGCCACTGTCCGTTCCAAGGCGGTAACCCCTCGGTTATCATTTTCGATAATTGTTCGTGGTGTCCTTTTTTTAAAAAAAATGAATTTATGCTGTCTTTTCCTCAACTGTTTGACTGTGTAGGGATGCTGTGTATTTGATTGTTTTATTTTATATGATTTTTCCATTTTTTTCAAAGCCAATTCTTCTTACGTAACGTTGTTTACAGCATTATTCTCATGTTTCAAAGTGTACATGATGGGTCGTCACAAAATGTTTTACAGTTTAAAAAAATGAAAAGGTTTTTAAACTACGAAAACGGCGAAGAGCAACATCGTCAGCAGGCGTTTCTCCTTCTCAAAAAGACGTGGGATGGCGAGAGAAGACAAAGACTATGCAGATATTACCTACATATTCCCCTTTGAAAAGAGTCATTTACTTTCTGTCACGAACATCAAATGTGCAAAATGTAAAGCAATTGAAAAATCACTTTAGAAGCTTTAAGATTATTACAGGTTTAGAGTCCGAAAACATAAGTGCTCGTTTCCGAGAGTTCTTCCCTTTCTGTTGACAGATACCAAAGAAATGTCGATTTGTTTTTGTCCACCAATGAAATTTTAGCAGAGACCCTCAATAATGACCACTTCAATAATGACCACCACGGTTTTGGTAAACAATTCCTGTTTACAATGAAAGAATTATACTCTGTTATTTGATAACTGCCAAGATAGCTTAACGACATGGTATCTTTAGAAGTGGGTCGTTCTGGAACGGGCCGTTTTTGACCTCGACTTTTTGGTTTTATGTAATTTGGGTCAGAAAGCGCAAAAGTACAACGGAAAATCTCTATCTTTCCTTGCGTATATTTTGCCAAGAATGAAAAACATATGTGTTTTGTTTTTGCTTCCATCTTTGGTAAGAATTCAAACTAGGGTGTTAAAGATTAAAGATTCGTCACTTAGACAGCTTTTCCGAAGCCCTTTGGCAGGTATTTGCTTCAATGTTTTTATGTATGAAATCAACAAAAAAGCAGATTCGGTTTTCGATATAAATAACTCACACCCCCCCCCCCCCCACCCACACACATACACACACTTTATTTCAGAATTAAAACATTAAATTTAAATGACCTTTATAAAGTATATTCTATGATTTGACATCCAGCTCATAATGTTCAGAATTTACCATCTTCACCAAGTGTTATCTGTATCCTGGGGGTGTCCGTGCTTTCGAAACTGAAATGATAAAAAGGAAAGGCCGACACTTTAGCATGAAAAAAAGAACGTCAGCAAATTATCTTTAACAAGGCATTCTTTATATGAAGCATAAATTCAAAACATTTTCAAAAGCTAAAGAAATATTTTCGACATTGATGCAGGTAACTCTGCAATAGACTACCTTTAAAAAGTCTATTTTTCTAACGATTTTCAAAAAATGAGAAATAGCATAATATCAGTCACAAATGCCCTTGAATGAATTCCTGATGAAACTGAAAATAAAGATACAAACCATGCCTCGACCTTCCAGCCACCACAGCAGGATACTTTGTCCTCAGTGTGTGCAAGCTGTTCATAAGCCCATTTTGCCGTTTCTCTTCTACGTTTGAGGCCAACGTAACATTTTCGATATCCGATCAAAGGATTGCTAAAGCCAATGTACAAGTAAACGTCGTTGTATTTGTATATCATTCCACCGGAAACCCCTGTCAAAGCTCCATGACGATTGCAGAAGTAGTGATAGATACTTTTGTCGCCATTGTGTGTCTGGTCCAATGCGTTGCCGGATACCCCTGGTTGGTTGTTGTCAGACCTCTTGCCGCTGTATAAGTAGTCTCCAAGGAATTCAAGCGTTCCTCCATGTATATCTGTCATCTGTATAAAGAACGTGTGGTGGTAGTTCTCCCAAGTCCTTAAAAACTGTCCAGAATACTGAGCCATTCTCTGCAATGAAATACATAATTTTCAAGTAATCGACAAATGAAATATTGATTTACAAATGGTGATCTTTTTAAAGATCTGTAAAAAGTAATCACAAGATACCGATTTTACCGTATTTTCATCTATTATCGGACAAAACAAAATATTGAATAAAGACACCGAAAGGCATGCAGGTATGGAAAACTGATCCTTGCATTAATAAATATTTTGCTAATTTGATATGCGATTTTAAAGTATAAGACACCTGCTCGACTTTCGGATCGATATTCAGACAAAGAAACGAACAAATAGTACGGATATTGAGACAGCTCGACATAAACCTTAAAATTAAAAACAAAAACGGAAAGGGTATGGTAAATATGTCCATACATTCAAAATACTGAAAATTACAAGAAAATGAAATGTCGAACATGAAAATAAATACAAAAAAAATATTTAAAAAAAGATAAATGTCGAGATGAATGTTGAGCGAGCTCGATATTTGGTTCGACATTAAAAAATGAATGTCAAGATGAATGTTGAGGCAGCTCGAAAGTCGACTCGATATTCAAAGAACCGAGATAAAATAGAATGTCAAGCCAAACGTTGCGTCAGCTCGACATCTAAATAAAAGAACTAAAAATTATCATGCTGAATGTTTAGACATGTGGCTTATCATTAAGGAAATGAAAACAAAGAAAGGAAAAGATATAATGGATTGCGACAGTTGAGTGAGCTCGACATTCGGCATTCAAAAATCGAAAAAATGGAAAAAGGTATGTCGAGTTGAATGTCAAACCAGTTCGACATTTGGGTCGATACTTAAAGGGAAAAATAAAATCGAATATCGACCTAAATGTTGGTAAGCTTGTCATTTGGCTCGACATTAAAAAATCGGACAAAAAGATAGAAAAAAGTGAATATCGAGTTCAATGTCGGGCCAGCTCGACATTTAACTCGAAATGAAAAAAAACTAACATCTTTATTTGGCACACCATTTTCTTATGAAAAGCAAACTTAAGGTAAAAACGAATTCAAGGATCATTGTTTAGCAAGTAGCCCAATATTTGGCTCAACACACAGAAACAACGACAACAAAAATAGAAAACGAATTTCGGGAAGAATGTTCAGTTAGCTCATATGACGTAACATTGACAGAGCGAAATAAAAGCAATCATTAAAACGAATGTCAAGCCGAATGTTTGGGCAGTTCGACATTCTGCTAAAATAAAAAAACCTACTTGTTCGACATTCGACTAAAAAAAGTAACAGACAAAAGTCAAGCTGAATGTCTAGCTAGTTTTTTTATTCTTTAGTTGAAAAATCTTTGTTAAAAGGATAAACAAATTTTGCAATAAGTACATTTTGAAAAAAAGGCAAAACCGTCAAAAAATTAATTTGCTTACCTGTTTCTTTTTCTGCAAATACCTGTTAACGACAAATGTAGTTAGTCAGTCTTTTCTACGACTATAAAATGAAGCGTTTCTTAAAATTAGCCTTAGCGCAACAAAGGAAAGTAAGATATAATGTCACTATCACGGGTGTAATTTGAACCTTTCAAGGATTTTTCAAACAAGTTTCATCGTAAACATCAATTTGAAAAGGTGTAGTGTAATTAGGGGAAAATAGGCCATCAAAACTGACAGGTAAAATTTTGAGGCCAGAGTCATTTACTGAAAGACTGTTAAAAGTAAAATTATGTGCAGACATGTTTACATAACTGCTCGTCTGGCTGTCAGAAGTGTGTATTCTGTATGTCAATTTTCTGTACTACAGATAGGTATTTAAGTTTGGTGATATAGATGTTCAGGGAGATTCAAGGGGACGTAGTCCCACGTGGGTCCGAGGCACGTTTGTCGGACCTACGTCAGACAAGTAATAATGTCGTAAATACGTTTAATACTCTAAATCTTTAAGGAGCAGAGTTGTAATTCTGTTATAAGAAATTTGAAATAACATTTGAAATTAAGAATACCAGAAAATATTTATGAAACAATTGTTAATTAAAAACATAAATAAAAAGTGTTTGAACGTTTCTTCTGGTGTTGTGTGTTGTATGGTTGCTATCAGAACCCCAGTGAAAGGGCCAATCCACGCCGCTAGATTACAAGGCGCTTTTATGGTGACCGTGACCATTGGATCGAACTCAACAAATGGGTTGTCGTCGGACTCAGCGAAGTACTACCACTACACGAGAAGGAGAAGGATTAAGCGATCACGAGAAGATTTAAACTGTAAGTCTGTTATTATACTCATACTTCTAGTATTATGCAAGCTTACATATCATTTCAGGCAAAAAGTCTTATTCAGTTTGGCACATTTTACAAAATTCATGAAAGCTAAAGGGCATTTGAATACAAAGCTCCTTAAACAAAAAGAAAAGAAAACGAAAATGCATGAAAAAATAAAAATAAGAAGAATAACGGGTATTAGAATGTTTCTTGTGTTACATTAGGGCTTGTTTTTTTTCGTTAATTTTTTAGATGGTTTATTTCAAACCCTGAAGTTTTGGTGTTATGCAATGAAGTTTCTAGAATCCAAATTATGCTCTACTTTTGTATGGCTGTATTGAACAGGTTACTCATATTGTTTTGCTCAGCATTCAAAGATAACTATCATGTCTTAGTTTGACATTGAAACGTTCCGGCCATCCTTAATATAATTTGTGTCACACATTTATAACATCTTATTTTTATTATTTATTTATTGTATATACTTAAGTCATTGTTGTTCATATTTAAGTACAGTAACCTGTCATAGTAGTGTTGTTATGATTATGTAAATTGAGGTCGTTTGGGTCAAATATTGTAATGGTCACTTCGATCAAAGGTTTGCCTAGAGAAGACGGATTGGATCAAATATTTGACAACCTGCAGAGGTGTCGAAAACCATGATATATGTCTAAATTACCCGACGATAAAATAACATGGTGTCTAAAGCGCTAAATGTTATGAAACAAAAACAGCCTAGAGGGCTAAAACTGGACAGTTGTTTGTTGTGTAAAAAATCTGTTGGTCATGAATGTAAATACTTCCTGGTGTAGGTAACTTGTGTAGTTGTTTTGTTTTTCAATGGATCTCTATATAGTTATTTAATTGGTGTGAAAATTGCGTTGTGAATTTGCAGTTCTGTGTAATTAGCTTAGTTATTTGTGTCCTTTGATTTCGTAAAAGGGATAAGGGCCCTTTGTTGTTATTACTGATTATCTGTGAGTTATGCTGGATGCATTCAACTTATGATGTTGACTCACAAAGAACACGCGTAGTGTTATTTGTAGGCGTAGGACATGTGATAGGCGCATGAGAACCTTGAAAACGTCTACTGGATTTTTTTAGGACTTGTAGGTATTTTTGTTACCTGCCATGAAGGAACAAATCTAAGGTAATTATTCTGTGAATAGAACTAACCCGCTTTTATTTGTTGTTGGGATTTTGATTATTCAGTTTGAGTATTGTTTGATCCAACGCTTATTGATCGACCATGAATACTTTTTTCTAAATTTCGAATCGGGCATTAGATGTGACATTGGGGTTTTTATATAAGAGTGGGTCTTGTTATAAGCTAGGCTTATTGTCCATTGTCTATTTTGAGAAAATAGGTTTATACTATTAGGACACTGGCTTGCAAGAAGTACTAGAATGATGGGTAAGGTAACAGGCGTGTCTGCTGCTGTTATTTAAACGTGCATCGTGGTACCTGTTTTGAACTTAGACGTGACTATGTAAATAAAATATTCTGTGAAAGGAAAACGATGAAAAAAAAGAAAATAAATAAAATGCGTTCATTCAATTGATTTAAATTGGAGAATAGACTTTACCATAAAAGTTCAAATGAAAACGTGGAAAACAGCTTGAGAGAAAAAGTAGTTTAGGCATATTAAGCATCTGGCAAAACAAAACTCTGCCCTTGTGATATTTATCCGAAGTAATATTATAAACTGACCAACAAATAACACACTGAAACTTATTTCTAACATGAAAAAATCTGAAAACAATTGTGACTAGTGAATTGCAGACATGATTCATCGGCTGTTCACGATACAAGCAGGCAAAAGGGTACCAACATTCCATGGAGATGTCGCTGGCTGTTAATCGTCATTGGTATAACACTGGTGGTCTACGAAAGATTCGACACAATGGTCTTTGACTGAATGCGGAATAATTCTTTTTACCTCTTATATCTTTCAGCTTTAAAAGTTATTTTCTATAATACATAGCAGTTTCATCCTTAAAATTGTATTTTTCTTAAGAATAAAGTAAACATGTATAAAATGTTGTACCCAATGAAATACAGTTTGCTTTAAAATTGATGGTTATAGAAACTCAATTCCAATTTAATGAATTAAAACAACAGTATACATTTAAACAGAAATTATGTGTCTCTTTTCTTTTTCCGACACATTTATGTAAAGGTTAAGGGAAAAATGTCTTTATTTATTTTTTTTCAAAAACAGATTAAGTGCATAGATTTTAAATTAACTGGGAGTAACTGACATTTTGTTGCATTAAGTATTATACTGTTGTTAATTTCCATTGTGATTAAACTGTTGATCTGTTGGTGTATGAAGTATTGAGAAACATGACACATAGTAATTTTATGCAGATACATGTTAATATCATCACATTGTATTGTTGCTGAACTTCTATGTAACTTTGCTAGCAATATCAATTCACTTAAGATAGTTAAAATAGCTAATTAATATGTCTTTTGTTCTAACATTTGCAGCATAGACCTTTATACGTTTTTAGTTGCCTATTTCATAATTATACTCGGGCATCAAACTTATTTTATTGTTTTTTTTTTTTAAAGGAAAGGAAGGAATTTGTAGTGTAATTAGGGGAAAATAGGCCATCAAAACTGACAGGTAAAGGTTTGAGGCCAGGGTCATTTACTGAAAGACTGTTAAAAGTAAAATTATGTGTAGACATGTTTACATAACTGCTCGTCTGGCTGTCAGAAGTGTGTATTCTGTATGTCAATTTTCTGTACTACAGATAGGTATTTAAGTCTGGTGATATAGATGTTCAGGGAGATTCAAGGGGACGCAGTCCCACGTGGGTCCGAGGCACGTTTGTCGGACCTACGGCAGACAAATAATAATGTCGTAAATACGTTTAATACTCTAAATCTTTAAGGAGCAGAGTTGTAATTCTGTTATGAGAACTTTGAAATAACATTTGAAATTAAGAATACCAGAAAATATTTATGAAACAATTGTTAATTAAAAACATAAATAAAAAGTGTTTGAACGTTTCTTCTGGTGTTGTGTGTTGTATGGTTGCTATCAGAACCCCAGTGAAAGGGCCAATCCACGCCGCTACATTACAAAGGTACGGGTATTTTATGATTATATTGCACTTTTCCACAGGTCTTATCTTTCAAATGCATACACTCATGTTAGACTATGTTCAACCTTCTATATTTTGAGCTTTTGCAACAAACGAATTTATGGACATTAGACAAATTTGACACTTTTATATACCATGAACTATTCAAGATATGACAAACTTCAAACCTCGATAGACTTAATAGGTTTCTAAATTAAAGCTGGAGTCCCAGGGTGAGTTATAGTTGTCAAGGTTTGGCCTGGGTCATGCGGGGTCAAACATAAGGTGACTGGGTCAAATCATGTGAAAAACTTGTTCACACTCAAGCGGTCATATTTTGAACAGATTTTTAATAAAACTTTGTCAAAATGTTTCCCTTAATGAATTCTTAGAACAATTTAAAACTGGGTCTTGTGGGTCAAAACCTAGGTCACGGGGTCAAATTATGGTAAAACCTTGTTTTTCTTTCATCTGAGTATTGATACTAGCTACGCAACCCCCATAGTCCCCATCCTCTTTCCCTAGTCAGTAAAAAAATAATTTCAAATTGTGAAGAAAAACAGTGCCACGAGAGTAGAGCTTAATTGCTTTAAATGTCTATAATAGAAACTTGGATAACCATCTATATCAATTGTGAAATTTATTGCAATCTGTGAAAAAACATGGCCACCAGGGGCGGAACTTATTTTCTCTATGTATATCTATACGTATGTAGGAAAATTTCAAAATCTCCTTCTCCTTCTCAGAAACTTCAAAGTTTGGCACAAATATTCCTCGGGTGACCTTCTGTATAAATTATGAAATTAATTGCGATCGATTAAAAACATGGCCACCAGGGGCGATGCTTCTTTTCCTTACATGTCTTTATGAGAAAACTCTGAAAATTTTATAATAGCTCCACCAAACTTTGTTTACAAGGGTATACATGAGTAATCTTACGGTAGGTTGGTTGGTCGGTCGTTGGGTCGATTTGTTGAGTTGAAGACATTTTGTGACGCAAGTGTCTTCCACATTTCTTGGACTCTCAATTTGAAACTTGCTGTGCATGTAGATTTCCTTTTCGTGCACACCAATGTCCGCTCTGCGGTTTTACGGTCCGTCATAGCAAAATCTTTTGATGTGAACTACAAGGATTGATTATAAACTTTTTTCTGTTTCTTACAGTTTCTATTTTCTTTATATGACTAAATATATTACTATTAAATGCTGGCGACATTTACTCAACAAATTTCACTAGAACAAATTATACACGAACCTACCCACTACACATAACATTCACATTCTCGTCTTGACTTGATTTCTGTATCCAATCGTGATTGTGTCCTCCATTCTTTGGTCAAATATTTTTTTGTACAGAATGTGTGTTTGACCAGTATGGTGATGTAATTATTCTTGAAGATCTAAATTTTGTAAGACAAGTCTTTGAAAAAAATTCAAATGGCATGGGAATTTCCATTACTGACATTACTAACAAAATATATAAAAATAAATATCATATTTTAGTTTAGGTTACGCTCCCTAAGCAGCTATGTGAATAAACTACCGTTACTTCACACCACTGCTTTAATAAGAGTAGATTTATGATATTGACCTTTACAATGAACTTTTAAACAACCAAAGAAAGTGCACCAATATCCCCGAAACCGAAAAATCTTGAAACCATTTTTCATTGGTTTAAACGATCATGTGATTCTAAAAATTATAAATAGACAGGTGTTTTCTGACAATTTTGTAAGCACATTTCAACTACGCGTTTACGTTAACATCTTAATACAGCAATTAAACGTCTAAAAACAACCATCCTATCTTGATTTTAACCTTTTTGATAGTTTTACTAGTTTATTTACGAATACATATTTAAAAACACTTTGAAAAGTGAAAAAAATAAGTAACATGCAGACATGCACTGTTTGTTTACATTTTGGGTTGTCAAGTGTATGTATTGACGTTTCGTTCTAGGCTAGTCACTGAATGGCTGAAAAGTAACTGTGGATTTCCCTGTCTAAAAATAAAAGTATTGTTCTGAAAATTGAATTTTAGCAGAGGTAAGAAAGATAAACATTCGACCAAAGCGCAGGAGAGTAGTTTAGGTATGCTACCGAAACTAGAAAATCGAGGTTTTAACGAAGATTCGGCGTAAATCGGCGGAGATTTCCGTCAATCACGTGGTTTGAATAAATTATCTCTCAAGTATCAACAATAAAATCAATCATACTGTAGACATTTTTGGCAGTTCTGACTTCTGTATTCCTTTTGGTGACGACTTCCATTTGTGAAAACGAGGCTAATCAACATTCAGAATCTTCCGGCCATTTCCGATTTATTTATACGGAAACTACCGAAGGGACATGTCTTAAAAATGAAGTAAAATATGCGTTTCTGTTTTGGGGTCTTAAAGTGTCTTTGCAAAGCTTTTTCGTGACTATCATTGAGGGTTCATCTAATAAGTGTACATTAGACATATTTTCGTAAAATAACACATACGACTCGATATAACTACATTTTCCATTGATAGACCATACGCATCTTTTAATTAACAAGAACGAGTTGTTCAGCGGAAGTAAATTTTTCTTCTCATTGGTGTCATTGATTTACATTACATACCTCTAGATTCGTCAAAATATTGAAACAACGATTATCTGGTAATCATTGAAAAAAGTAAATATTTGTTATATGTCTGAAAAATTATTATAAACTGATGATAATGTCTGCACGAGTTTGTTCTAGATTGTTTAAGAGCCCGGTAGGTTTCTCAAGCAGTGTTTTGATAATGTTAAACTTTGACGATACCAGTTCCACAGCTAATGTTATCATGTAACCCATTTACAAATGCTGATTAAATATCGAAAACTGGTGCTGTGCTGAGAAAAAAAGGTTTCTTTCCAACACATCCTAAAACGAAACAATACGTGTCTAAAAAAGATACTTCTTGTGGTACACAGACATATGAAATAGGAAAAGAATACACTGACACTTTTAGTACACGACCTCTACGACATTTTTGCTTATTATTTACTATCATTTACTTTCTGTCACGAACATCAAATGTACAAAATGTAAAGAAATTGAAAAAGCACTTAAGAAGCTTTTAGATTATTACAGGTTTAGAGTCCGAAAACATAAAAGCTCGTTTTCGAGAGTTCTTCCCATTTCTGTTGACAGATACCAAAGAAATGTCCAATGAAATTTTAGCAGAGACCCTACTTTCAGTGTACAGTAAACCGGAAGTCAGTGTGAATTCAGACGGCCTACCACCGAAAATGTCCACTACCAGAACGGCCCCATTCGTGATAGGGAACCTCTAGAGAGTTTGATTAATGAACGAAATTAATATCACTACATTCTTTTATTCAAAATTTGTTTTCATTTCCATTTTTGTGTCATTTCGAAATTCAATAATGACCACCTCGACAAGAACGGTTTTGGTAAACAATTCCTGTTTACAATGAAAGAATTATACTCTGTTATTTGATAACTGCCAAGATAGGTTAACGACATGATGTCTTTAGCAGGGAGTCGTTCTGGAACAGGCCGTTTTTGAACGGGACTTTTTGGTTTTATGTAATTTAAGTTCAAGTTAAGTTTAAGTTCATAAATTTCAGAATTTACCATCTTCACCAAGTATTATCTGTATCCTGGGGGTGTCCGTTTATTCGAAACTGAAATGATAAAGAGGAAAGGCCGACATTTTAACATGAAAAAAGTCAGCAAAATTTATCTTCAACAAGACATTCTTTATATGAAGCATAAATTCAAAACATTTTCAAAAGCTAAAGAAATATTTTCGACATTGATGCAGGTAACTCTGCAAAAGACTACCTTAAAATGTCCACTTGTCTAACGATTTTCAAAAAAATGAGAAATAGCATAAAATAAGTTCAAACGTACACAAATGCCCTTGGAAAAAATCCTGATGAAACTGAAAATAAAGATACAAACCATGCCTCGACCTTCCAGCCACCACAGCAAGATACTTTGTCATCAGTGTGTGCAAGCTGTTCATAAGCCCATTTTGCCGTTTCTCTTCTACGTTTGAGGCCAACGTAACATCTTCGATATCCGAACAAAGGATTGTTAAAACCAGTGTACAAGTAAACGTCGTTATATCCGTACATCATTCCACCGGAAACCCCTGTCAAAGCTCCATGACGATTCCAGAAGTAGTGATAGATACTTTTGTCGCCATTGTGTGTCTGGTCCAATGCGTTGCCGGATACCCCTGGTTGGTTGTTGTCCGACCTCTTATATATAGGTAGTCTCCAAGGAATTCAAGCTTTCCTCCATGTATATCTGTCATCTGTATAAAGAACGTGTAGTTCTCCCAAGTCCTTAAAAACTGTCCAGAGTACTGAGCCATTCTCTGCAATGAAATACGTAATTTTCAAGTAATCGACAAATGAAATATTGATTTACAAAGGGTGATCTTTTTCACGATCTGTAAAAGGTAAAGACAAGATACAGATTTAACCGTATTTTCATCTATTATCGGACAAACAGAAAACATTTATTTAAGACACCAAAAGGTATGCAGGTATGAAAAAACTGATCCCTGAATTAATAATTATTTTGCTAATTTGATATGCGATTTTAAAGTATATGACACCTGCTTGACATTCGGATCGACATTCAGATAAAGAAATGAACAAGAACTGTCACTGTAAGACGATAATGCACCTAAAATGGTGCTTTTACTTTGAGCTGAGGACCAGTCATTCAAGGGTCAAATAAAAATAAGTCAGTCGGAAGGTCTTGTCCAAAGGGGTGTTGTGTCCAAGTATGAGGTAAATCGACTTTCTATTAAGGAGGTAATGGCCAATGAAAATTTTTTGGACAATTGAAACTTGAAGGTTAATGCCATTCAGGGGTCAAGGTCAAATCAATATAGGTCAGTAGGAAGGTCTTGTACAAAAGGATGTTGTGTCCATGTATAAAGTAAATCCATTTACTAATAAGGAAGTTTTGGTCAATATTAAAGTTTTCGGACGGACAGACGTACTGACTGACTGACGGACAGTTCAAAAACTATATGCCTCCTTTCGGGGGCATAAGAAATGAAAAAAAAATGTCGAGCTAAATGTTGAGCCAGCTCGACATTTGGGTTGAAATTCAAAAAGTAAAAATTAAAAAAAAAACATGGAAAAAATACGGATATTTAGACAGCTCGACATAAACCTTAAAATTAAAAACAAAAACAAAAAGGGTATCCTCGTAACCAAAATATGTGTCTTAGTGAGATCACTATATCTCCCACAGAGGTCTGTGATGTCCTTAAATATTTAAACGTAAACCAAGCAGCAGGACCAGATGGTATTAGTAACAGGATTCTTTGAGAAGCGGCTATTGAACTTTTTTATCCACTTTGCAATCTCTTTAACTATTGACTTCAGCAATGTAAACTACCTTCAACTTGGAAAGAAGCCAATGTCACAGCAGTATTTAAAAGGTGATATTTCTTTTCCAAATAAGTATACATACGCCTATATCCTTAGTATTCCTTACACAAAATGCTGTCGGAAAGGTGTTCTAACGGAATGTTTTTAAACATGTTTCAAACATCTAACAGAGCTTCAATTTCTTACTCCTGTTCAATCTGGGTTTATAACTTATTTATAAAATACATTGTGTAAGGCACTTGATGATGGTTTAGACGTTCGAGCTATATTTTTTGATATCAGTAAGGCCTTCTACAATGTTTGGCACAAGGGTTTGCTAGCAAAACTTCGATTGGCAGGGATAACGGGACATTTACATCGATAGTTTTCTAATTATCTTTCTTCTAGACGCCAGCATGTTGTTCTCCAGGAACAGTTTTCCAGTGGTGTGAAGTACAAGCAGGCGTTCCACAGGGATCAATCTTAGGTCCTCTGTTATTTCTGAGCTTTATAAATGATATTGTAGAAGATATCAATTCCTCGATAAATCTGTTTGCAGATGACATAAGTCTGTATGTTATAGTCCAATATCCCACCATTGCTGCTAATCGGCTTCAAGTTCATATCGATAAGATACCTTCCTGGGCAGGGAATTGGTGGTAACTTTTAAACCAAATAAGTCTAAATCTTTAGATATATATCTAGAAAGATTAACCGTCCTGTTCACCCTGTCACGCAAATGCTTGGCCAAAACGTTGCAGATGTCAATGTCCATAAATATTTTGCAGTGTACATTTCTGAAGATGCCGGGTGGCACGTACATATTGATTGTATGGCTGAAAAGACATTGAAAAGGGTAAATATAATGAAAAGATTGAAATTTCTGCTAGATTATAAATCACTGGATACTCAATAAATAATACATTCGTCCAGGTCTTGAATATTACAAAAATAGATTTTAAAAAACTTGACAAAATACAAAATGAATCTGCCCGTATCGTAACAGAGGCCACACGGCTTATCTCTTTGGAACGTCTCGAAGTCGAAAGCAACTGGGAATCCCTATCTGATATAAGATTTAAACACGGGATGACACACTTTTATTAAATATATTACAATATTGTACCTGGTTATCTGTCTTTTCAAGTTCCTCATCAACAAAATAAATGGTATAATCTTAGAAACGAGCAAGATGCCCCACGAATAAACTTTAGGTCATTACTTTATCAAAACTCATTTCTCCCAACTTCTATACATGATGGCAATACCCTTCCTCTAGAAACTAGAAATGCACATATCCTCTCAGCTTTCCAAGAACATTTAAATCAAAACAGATACAGATTACCTACCTCTTATTTCTCAGGAACAAAAAAAAAACTCACTAAATGTAGTTTTCTAAAATACTATTTATATCTCTGCAATATTTCTCCAACAGCTCTTTGTAATTGTGGACAAATAGAGTCAAATTACCACTTCTTCTGTGAGTGTCAACTTTATTAGGATATCCATGTATAAAGTAAATCCATTTACTAATAAGGAAGTTTTGGTCAATATTAAAGTTTTCGGACGGACAGACGTACTGACTGACTGACGGACAGTTCAAAAACTATATGCCTCCTTTCGGGGGCATAAGAAATGAAAAAAAAAATGTCGAGCTAAATGTTGAGCCAGCTCGACATTTGGGTTGACATTCAAAAAGTAAAAAATAAAAAAAAACATGGAAAAAATACGGATATTTAGACAGCTCGACATAAACCTTAAAATTAAAAACAAAAACAAAAAGGGTATGGTAAATATGTCGATAATTTTGAGCTTGATATTTGTGTGACATTAAAAAATGAATGTCAAACTGAATGTTGAGGCAGCTCGAAAGTCGACTCGACATTCAAAAAACCGAGATAAAATAGAATGTCAAGCCAAACGTTGCGCTTGTCAACGTTGTCGAGTTGAATGTCAAACCAGTTCGACATTTGGGTCGATACTCAAAGGGAAAATAAAATCGAATATTGAACTGAATGTTGGTAAGCTTGTCATTTGGCTCGACATTAAAACAATCGGACAAAAAGATAGAAAAAAGTGAATATCGAGTTCAATGTCGGGCCAGCTCGACATTTAACTCGAAATGAAAAAAAAAACTAACATCTTTATTTGGCACGCCATTTTCTTATAAAAACAAACTTAAGGGAAAAACGAATTCAAGGATCATTGTTTAGCAAGTAGCCCAATATTTGGCTCAACACCCAGAAACAACGACAACAAAAATAGAAAACAAATTTCGGGGAGTATGTTCAGTTAGCTCACATGACGTAACATTTACAAAGCGAAATAAAAGCAATCATTAAAACGAATGCGAAGCCGAATTTTTGGCTAGTTCGACATTCTGCTAAAATCAAAATACTACTTATTCGAAATTCGACTGAAAAAGTAACAGACAAAAGTCAAGCTGAATGTCGAGCTAGTTTTTTTTTATTCTTAGATTGAGAATTTTTTGTTAAAATGATAAACAATAATAATTTTTGCAATAAATCTACATTTTGGAAAAAGACAAAACCGTCAAAAAAATTAATTTGCTTACCTGTTTCTTTTTCTGTAAATATCTGTTAACAACAAATGTTGTTAGTCAGTCTTTTCTACGACTATAAAATGAAGCGTTTCTTAAAATTAGCCTAAGCGCAACAAAGAATAGTAAGATATAGTGTCAATATTACGGGTTTAAATGGAACATTTCAAGGATTTTTCAAACAAGTTTCATCGTAAGCATAAATTTGAAAAGGAACGGGTATTTTTGTAAAAAGGTGTATTTACCATTTACTATGCTTATGATTAGATTGCACATTTTCACATTTCTTATCGTTCAAATGCGCACACTCATGTTAGACTATGTTCAACCTTCTATATATTGAGCTTTTGCAACAAACGAATTTATTGAAATTAACCAAATCAGACACTCTTACATACCATGAACTTTTCAAGATATGACAAACTTCAAGCCTCAACAGACTTAATAGGTTTCCTAATTAAAGCCGGACTCTCAGGGTGAGTTATAGTTGTCAAGGTTTGGCAGGGTAATGCGGGGTCAAACATAAGGTGACTGGGTCAAATCATAGGAAAAACTTGTTCACACTCGAGCGGTCATATTTTGAACAGATTTTAATGAAACTTTGTCAGTATGGTTGCCTTAATGAATTCTTAGAACAATTCAAAACTGGGTCGTGTGGGTCAAAACCTAGGTCACGGGGTCAAATCATAGTAAAACCTTGTTTTCTTTCATCTGAGTAATGATTCTAGCTACACAACCCCCATAGTCCCCATCCTCCTTCCCTAGTCAGTAAAATTAATTTCAATCTGTGAAGAAAAAATATTGCCACGAGAGTGGAGCTTATTTGCTTTAACTGTCTATAACAGAAACTTGAATAACCATCTATATCAATTGTGAAATTTATTCCAATCTGTGAAAAAACATGGCCACCAGGGGCGGAACTTATTTTCTCTATGTATATCTATACGTATGTAGGAAAATTTCAAAATCTCCTTCACGGAAACTTCAAAGTTTGGCACAAATGTTCCTTTGGTGACCTTCTGTATAAATTATGAATTAATTCCGATCGATTAAAAACATGACCACCAGGGGTGATGCTTCTTTTCCTTATATGTCTTTATGAGAAAACTCTGAAAATTTTATAATAGCTCCGCCAATCTTTGTTTACAAGGGTATACATGAGTCATCTTACGGTCGGTTGGTTGGTCGGTCGGTCGGTCGATTTGTTGAGTTGAAGAAACTTTGTGACGCAAATGTCTTTCACATTTCTTTGATTATCGATTTGACAATTGCTGTGCATGTAGGTTTCCTTTTCGTGCACACCAATGCCTGCTCTGCCGTTTTACGGTCGTCATAGCAAAATTTTGTGATGCGAACTACTAGGATTGACCTAAAACTTTTTTCTATTTTTTATTTTTACTCTTTCTATCTTCTGTATATGACTAAATATATTACTATTAAATGCTGGCGACATTTACTCAACAATTTTCACTAGAACAAATTACACACGAACCTACCCACTACACAGAACATTTACATAACCTTCTTTCTTGATTTCTGTGTCCAATTGTGATTGTGTCAAGGGGTCAGGGGCACTTTCTTGAGCAGGAGTTAAAGTGTCATCGCCCTATATTTGGTGAAGTTAAATTTCAATAGTCCAAACGAAATATATGGACTTATGAACAGGGTAGTTATACAAAGTTTCGAACTGATCGTGCTTCCTTTAACTGGAACTCTTGTTATGGCGATAACATCGATATGTATACATCAAACATTACAATTACAATTCTTGATATATCCAAGTAAAAAATCCAAACAAAATCGTTAAAACAAGCTCAAATGAACCTTTTTGGATCACAAATGATATTCAGAAAACAACAAGGAAAACTAATGTACAGAAAAACAAAGGAAACAAAATCTCTTTATCATTTAAACACATTTATGCAGTACAGGAACCAAGTAATACTTACTATATGAACAACAAAAACACACTTGTTACTAAACTAAAAGAAGGATCTCAATCAACAAAAGAGTGGTGGAAAATTCTTAAATCATATATAACTACCAATAATAATAACATAATTCCTCCTTATGACAACTCTAGTACAGATGACATTACATCATCTGACTAAGAAAAGACAGACGTCTTAAATTGTTACTTCCAAAGTCAAACAATCCTTTATGACGATGGTAAATAAGGACCTTATTTATATCCTCGTAACCAAAATATGTGTCTTAGTGAGATCACTATATCTCCCACAGAGTTCTGTGATGTCCTTAAATATTTAAACGTAAACCAAGCAGCAGGACCAGATGGTATTAGTAACAGGATTCTTTGAGAAGCGGCTATTGAACTTTTTTATCCACTTTGCAATCTCTTTATCTATTGACTTCAGCAATGTAAACTACCTTCAACTTGGAAAGAAGCCAATGTCACAGCAGTATTTAAAAAGGTGATATTTCTTTTCCAAATAAGTATACATACGCCTATATCCTTAGTATTCCTTACACAAAATGCTGTCGGAAAGGTGTTCTAACGGAATGTTTTTAAACATGTTTCAAACATCTAACAGAGCTTCAATTTCTTACTCCTGTTCAATCTGGGTTTATAACTTATTTATAAAATACATTGTGTAAGGCACTTGATGATGGTTTAGACGTTCGAGCTATATTTTTTGATATCAGTAAGGCCTTCTACAATGTTTGGCACAAGGGTTTGCTAGCAAAACTTCGATTGGCAGGGATAACGGGACATTTACATCGATAGTTTTCTAATTATCTTTCTTCTAGACGCCAGCATGTTGTTCTCCAGGAACAGTTTTCCAGTGGTGTGAAGTACAAGCAGGCGTTCCACAGGGATCAATCTTAGGTACTCTGTTATTTCTGAGCTTTATAAATGATATTGTAGAAGATATCAATTCCTCGATAAATCTGTTTGCAGATGACATAAGTCTGTATGTTATAGTCCAATATCCCACCATTGCTGCTAATCGGCTTCAAGTTCATATCGATAAGATACCTTCCTGGGCAGGGAATTGGTGGTAACTTTTAAACCAAATAAGTCTAAATCTTTAGATATATATCTAGAAAGATTAACCGTCCTGTTCACCCTGTCACGCAAATGCTTGGCCAAAACGTTGCAGATGTCAATGTCCATAAATATTTTGCAGTGTACATTTCTGAAGATGCCGGGTGGCACGTACATATTGATTGTATGGCTGAAAAGACATTGAAAAGGGTAAATATAATGAAAAGATTGAAATTTCTGCTAGATTATAAATCACTGGATACTCAATAAATAATACATTCGTCCAGGTCTTGAATATTACAAAAATAGATTTTAGAAAAATTGACAAAATACAAAATGAATCTGCCCGTATCGTAACAGAGGCCACACGGCTTATCTCTTTGGAACGTCTCGAAGTCGAAAGCAACTGGGAATCCCTATCTGATATAAGATTTAAACACGGGATGACACACTTTTATTAAATATATTACAATATTGTACCTGGTTATCTGTCTTTTCAAGTTCCTCATCAACAAAATAAATGGTATAATCTTAGAAACGAGCAAGATGCCCCACGAATAAACTTTAGGTCATTACTTTATCAAAACTCATTTCTCCCAACTTCTATACATGATGGCAATACCCTTCCTCTAGAAACTAGAAATGCACATATCCTCTCAGCTTTCCAAGAGCATTTAAATCAAAACAGATACAGATTACCTACCTCTTATTTCTCAGGAACAAAAAAAAACTCACTAAATGTAGTTTTCTAAAATACTATTTATATCTCTGCAATATTTCTCCAACAGCTCTTTGTAATTGTGGACAAATAGAGTCAAATTACCACTTCTTCTGTGAGTGTCAACTTTATTAGGATATCCATGTATAAAGTAAATCCATTTACTAATAAGGAAGTTTTGGTCAATATTAAAGTTTTCGGACGGACAGACGTACTGACTGACTGACGGACAGTTCAAAAACTATATGCCTCCTTTCGGGGGCATAAGAAATGAAAAAAAAATGTCGAGCTAAATGTTGAGCCAGCTCGACATTTGGGTTGACATTCAAAAAGTAAAAATTAAAAAAAAACATGGAAAAAATACGAATATTTAGACAGCTCGACATAAACCTTAAAATTAAAAACAAAAACAAAAAGGGTATGGTAAATATGTCGATAATTTTGAGCTTGATATTTGTGTGACATTAAAAAATGAATGTCAAACTGAATGTTGAGGCAGCTCGAAAGTCGACTCGACATTCAAAAAACCGAGATAAAATAGAATGTCAAGCCAAACGTTGCGCTTGTCAACGTTGTCGAGTTGAATGTCAAACCAGTTCGACATTTGGGTCGATACTCAAAGGGAAAAATAAAATCGAATATTGAACTGAATGTGGGTAAGCTTGTCATTTGGCTCGACATTAAAACAATCGGACAAAAAGATAGAAAAAAGTGAATATCGAGTTCAATGTCGGGCCAGCTCGACATTTAACTCGAAATGAAAAAAAAACTAACATCTTTATTTGGCACGCCATTTTCTTATAAAAACAAACTTAAGGGAAAAACGAATTCAAGGATCATTGTTTAGCAAGTAGCCCAATATTTGGCTCAACACCCAGAAACAACGACAACAAAAATAGAAAACAAATTTCGGGGAGTATGTTCAGTTAGCTCACATGACGTAACATTTACAAAGCGAAATAAAAGCAATCATTAAAACGAATGCGAAGCCGAATTTTTGGCTAGTTCGACATTCTGCTAAAATCAAAATACTACTTATTCGAAATTCGACTGAAAAAGTAACAGACAAAAGTCAAGCTGAATGTCGAGCTAGTTTTTTTTTATTCTTAGATTGAGAATTTTTTGTTAAAATGATAAACAATAATAATTTTTGCAATAAATCTACATTTTGGAAAAAAAAGACAAAACCGTCAAAAAAATTAATTTGCTTACCTGTTTCTTTTTCTGTAAATATCTGTTAACAACAAATGTTGTTAGTCAGTCTTTTCTACGACTATAAAATGAAGCGTTTCTTAAAATTAGCCTAAGCGCAACAAAGAATAGTAAGATATAGTGTCAATATTACGGGTTTAAATGGAACATTTCAAGGATTTTTCAAACAAGTTTCATCGTAAGCATAAATTTGAAAAGGAACGAGTATTTTTGTAAAAAGGTGTATTTACCATTTACTATGCTTATGATTAGATTGCACATTTTCACATTTCTTATCGTTCAAATGCGCACACTCATGTTAGACTATGTTCAATCTTCTATATATTGAGCTTTTGCAACAAACGAATTTATTGAAATTAACCAAATCAGACACTCTTACATACCATGAACTTTTCAAGATATGACAAACTTCAAGCCTCAACAGACTTAATAGGTTTCTTAATTAAAGCCGGACTCTCAGGGTGAGTTATAGTTGTCAAGGTTTGGCAGGGTAATGCGGGGTCAAACATAAGGTGACTGGGTCAAATCATGGGAAAAACTTGTTCACACTCGAGCGGTCATATTTTGAACAGATTTTAATGAAACTTTGTCAGTATGGTTGCCTTAATGAATTCTTAGAACAATTCAAAACTGGGTCGTGTGGGTCAAAACCTAGCTCACGGGGTCAAATCATAGTAAAACCTTGTTTTCTTTCATCTGAGTAATGATTCTAGCTACACAACCCCCATAGTCCCCATCCTCCTTCCCTAGTCAGTAAAATTAATTTCAATCTGTGAAGAAAAAATATTGCCACGAGAGTGGAGCTTATTTGCTTTAACTGTCTATAACAGAAACTTGAATAACCATCTATATCAATTGTGAAATTTAATCCAATCTGTGAAAAAACATGGCCACCAGGGGCGGAACTTATTTTCTCTATGTATATCTATACGTATGTAGGAAAATTTCAAAATCTCCTTCACAGAAACTTCAAAGTTTGGCACAAATGTTCCTTTGGTGACCTTCTGTATAAATTATGAATTAATTCCGATCGATTAAAAACATGACCACCAGGGGTGATGCTTCTTTTCCTTATATGTCTTTATGAGAAAACTCTGAAAATTTTATAATAGCTCCGCCAATCTTTGTTTACAAGGGTATACATGAGTCATCTTACGGTCGGTTGGTTGGTCGGTCGGTCGGTCGATTTGTTGAGTTGAAGAAACTTTGTGACGCAAATGTCTTTCACATTTCTTTGATTATCGATTTGACAATTGCTGTGCATGTAGGTTTCCTTTTCGTGCACACCAATGCCTGCTCTGCCGTTTTACGGTCGTCATAGCAAAATTTTGTGATGCGAACTACTAGGATTGACCTAAAACTTTTTTCTATTTTTTATTTTTACTCTTTCTATCTTCTGTATATGACTAAATATATTACTATTAAATGCTGGCGACATTTACTCAACAATTTTCACTAGAACAAATTACACACGAACCTACCCACTACACAGAACATTTACATAACCTTCTTTCTTGATTTCTGTGTCCAATTGTGATTGTGTCAAGGGGTCAGGGGCACTTTCTTGAGCAGGAGTTAAAGTGTCATCGCCCTATATTTGGTGAAGTTAAATTTCAATAGTCCAAACGAAATATATGGAGATATGAACAGGGTAGTTATACAAAGTTTCGAACTGATCGTGCTTCCTTTAACTGGAACTCTTGTTATGGCGATAACATCGATATGTATACATCAAACATTACAATTACAATTCTTGATATATCCAAGTAAAAAATCCAAACAAAATCGTTAAAACAAGCTCAAATGAACCTTTTTGGATCACAAATGATATTCAGAAAACAACAAGGAAAACTAATGTACAGAAAAACAAAGGAAACAAAATCTCTTTATCATTTAAACACATTTATGCAGTACAGGAACCAAGTAATACTTACTATATGAACAACAAAAACACACTTGTTACTAAACTAAAAGAAGGATCTCAATCAACAAAAGAGTGGTGGAAAATTCTTAAATCATATATAACTACCAATAATAATAACATAATTCCTCCTTATGACAACTCTAGTACAGATGACATTACATCATCTGACTAAGAAAAGACAGACGTCTTAAATTGTTACTTCCAAGGTCAAACAATCCTTTATGACGATGGTAAATAAGGACCTTATTTATATCCTCGTAACCAAAATATGTGTCTTAGTGAGATCACTATATCTCCCACAGAGTTCTGTGATGTCCTTAAATATTTAAACGTAAACCAAGCAGCAGGACCAGATGGTATTAGTAACAGGATTCTTTGAGAAGCGGCTATTGAACTTTTTTATCCACTTTGCAATCTCTTTAACTATTGACTTCAGCAATGTAAACTACCTTCAACTTGGAAAGAAGCCAATGTCACAGCAGTATTTAAAAAGGTGATATTTCTTTTCCAAATAAGTATACATACGCCTATATCCTTAGTATTCCTTACACAAAATGCTGTCGGAAAGGTGTTCTAACGGAATGTTTTTAAACATGTTTCAAACATCTAACAGAGCTTCAATTTCTTACTCCTGTTCAATCTGGGTTTATAACTTATTTATAAAATACATTGTGTAAGGCACTTGATGATGGTTTAGACGTTCGAGCTATATTTTTAGATATCAGTAAGGCCTTCTACAATGTTTGGCACAAGGGTTTGCTAGCAAAACTTCGATTGGCAGGGATAACGGGACATTTACATCGATAGTTTTCTAATTATCTTTCTTCTAGACGCCAGCATGTTGTTCTCCAGGAACAGTTTTCCAGTGGTGTGAAGTACAAGCAGGCGTTCCACAGGGATCAATCTTAGATACTCTGTTATTTCTGAGCTTTATAAATGATATTGTAGAAGATATCAATTCCTCGAAAAATCTGTTTGCAGATGACATAAGTCTGTATGTTATAGTCCAATATCCCATCATTGCTGCTAATCGGCTTCAAGTTCATATCGATAAGATACCTTCCTGGGCAGGGAATTGGTGGTAACTTTTAAACCAAATAAGTCTAAATCTTTAGATATATATCTAGAAAGATTAACCGTCCTGTTCACCCTGTCACGCAAATGCTTGGCCAAAACGTTGCAGATGTCAATGTCCATAAATATTTTGCAGTGTACATTTCTGAAGATGCCGGGTGGCACGTACATATTGATTGTATGGCTGAAAAGACATTGAAAAGGGTAAATATAATGAAAAGATTGAAATTTCTGCTAGATTATAAATCACTGGATACTCAATAAATAATACATTCGTCCAGGTCTTGAATATTACAGAAATAGATTTTAGAAAACTTGACAAAATACAAAATGAATCTGCCCGTATCGTAACAGAGGCCACACGGCTTATCTCTTTGGAACGTCTCGAAGTCGAAAGCAACTGGGAATCCCTATCTGATATAAGATTTAAACACGGGATGACACACTTTTATTAAATATATTACAATATTGTACCTGGTTATCTGTCTTTTCAAGTTCCTCATCAACAAAATAAATGGTATAATCTTAGAAACGAGCAAGATGCCCCACGAATAAACTTTAGGTCATTACTTTATCAAAACTCATTTCTCCCAACTTCTATACATGATGGCAATACCCTTCCTCTAGAAACTAGAAATGCACATATCCTCTCAGCTTTCCAAGAGCATTTAAATCAAAACAGATACAGATTACCTACCTCTTATTTCTCAGGAACAAAAAAAAAACTCACTAAATGTAGTTTTCTAAAATACTATTTATATCTCTGCAATATTTCTCCAACAGCTCTTTGTAATTGTGGACAAATAGAGTCAAATTACCACTTCTTCTGTGAGTGTCAACTTTATTAGGATATTTATGTATAAAGTAAATCCATTTACTAATAAGGAAGTTTTGGTCAATATTAAAGTTTTCGGACGGACAGACGTACTGACTGACTGACGGACAGTTACAAAACTATATGCCTCCTTTCGGGGGCATAAGAAATGAAAAAAAAATGTCGAGCTAAATGTTGAGCCAGCTCGACATTTGGGTTGACATTCAAAAAGTAAAAATTAAAAAAAAACATGGAAAAAATACGGATATTTAGACAGCTCGACATAAACCTTAAAATTAAAAATAAAAACAAAAAGGGTATGGTAAATATGTCGATAATTTTGAGCTTGATATTTGTGTGACATTAAAAAATGAATGTCAAACTGAATGTTGAGGCAGCTCGAAAGTCGACTCGACATTCAAAAAACCGAGATAAAATAGAATGTCAAGCCAAACGTTGCGCTTGTCAACGTTGTCGAGTTGAATGTCAAACCAGTTCGACATTTGGGTCGATACTCAAAGGGAAAAATAAAATCGAATATTGAACTGAATGTTGGTAAGCTTGTCATTTGGCTCGACATTAAAACAATCGGACAAAAAGATAGAAAAAAGTGAATATCGAGTTCAATGTCGGGCCAGCTCGACATTTAACTCGAAATGAAAAAAAAACTAACATCTTTATTTGGCACGCCATTTTCTTATAAAAACAAACTTAAGGGAAAAACGAATTCAAGGATCATTGTTTAGCAAGTAGCCCAATATTTGGCTCAACACCCAGAAACAACGACAACAAAAATAGAAAACAAATTTCGGGGAGTATGTTCAGTTAGCTCACATGACGTAACATTTACAAAGCGAAATAAAAGCAATCATTAAAACGAATGCGAAGCCGAATTTTTGGCTAGTTCGACATTCTGCTAAAATCAAAATACTACTTATTCGAAATTCGACTGAAAAAGTAACAGACAAAAGTCAAGCTGAATGTCGAGCTAGTTTTTTTTATTCTTAGATTGAGAATTTTTTGTTAAAATGATAAACAATAATAATTTTTGCAATAAATCTACATTTTGGAAAAAAAAGACAAAACCGTCAAAAAAATTAATTTGCTTACCTGTTTCTTTTTCTGTAAATATCTGTTAACAACAAATGTTGTTAGTCAGTCTTTTCTACGACTATAAAATGAAGCGTTTCTTAAAATTAGCCTAAGCGCAACAAAGAATAGTAAGATATAGTGTCAATATTACGGGTTTAAATGGAACATTTCAAGGATTTTTCAAACAAGTTTCATCGTAAGCATAAATTTGAAAAGGAACGGGTATTTTTGTAAAAAGGTGTATTTACCATTTACTATGCTTATGATTAGATTGCACATTTTCACATTTCTTATCGTTCAAATGCGCACACTCATGTTAGACTATGTTCAATCTTCTATATATTGAGCTTTTGCAACAAACGAATTTATTGAAATTAACCAAATCAGACACTCTTACATAACATGAACTTTTCAAGATATGACAAACTTCAAGCCTCAACAGACTTAATAGGTTTCTTAATTAAAGCCGGACTCTCAGGGTGAGTTATAGTTGTCAAGGTTTGGCAGGGTAATGCGGGGTCAAACATAAGGTGACTGGGTCAAATCATGGGAAAAACTTGTTCACAGTCGAGCGGTCATATTTTGAACAGATTTTAATGAAACTTTGTCAGTATGGTTGCCTTAATGGATTCTTAGAACAATTCAAAACTGGGTCGTGTGGGTCAAAACCTAGGTCACGGGGTCAAATCATAGTAAAACCTTGTTTTCTTTCATCTGAGTAATGATTCTAGCTACACAACCCCCATAGTCCCCATCCTCCTTCCCTAGTCAGTAAAATTAATTTCAATCTGTGAAGAAAAAATATTGCCACGAGAGTGGAGCTTATTTGCTTTAACTGTCTATAACAGAAACTTGAATAACCATCTATATCAATTGTGAAATTTATTCCAATCTGTGAAAAAACATGGCCACCAGGGGCGGAACTTATTTTCTCTATGTATATCTATACGTATGTAGGAAAATTTCAAAATCTCCTTCACAGAAACTTCAAAGTTTGGCACAAATGTTCCTTTGGTGACCTTCTGTATAAATTATGAATTAATTCCGATCGATTAAAAACATGACCACCAGGGGTGATGCTTCTTTTCCTTATATGTCTTTATGAGAAAACTCTGAAAATTTTATAATAGCTCCGCCAATCTTTGTTTACAAGGGTATACATGAGTCATCTTACGGTCGGTTGGTTGGTCGGTCGGTCGGTCGATTTGTTGAGTTGAAGAAACTTTGTGACGCAAATGTCTTTCACATTTCTTTGATTATCGATTTGACAATTGCTGTGCATGTAGGTTTCCTTTTCGTGCACACCAATGCCTGCTCTGCCGTTTTACGGTCGTCATAGCAAAATTTTGTGATGCGAACTACTAGGATTGACCTAAAACTTTTTTCTATTTTTTATTTTTACTCTTTCTATCTTCTGTATATGACTAAATATATTACTATTAAATGCTGGCGACATTTACTCAACAATTTTCACTAGAACAAATTACACACGAACCTACCCACTACACAGAACATTTACATAACCTTCTTTCTTGATTTCTGTGTCCAATTGTGATTGTGTCAAGGGGTCAGGGGCACTTTCTTGAGCAGGAGTTAAAGTGTCATCGCCCTATATTTGGTGAAGTTAAATTTCAATAGTCCAAACGAAATATATGGAGATATGAACAGGGTAGTTATACAAAGTTTCGAACTGATCGTGCTTCCTTTAACTGGAACTCTTGTTATGGCGATAACATCGATATGTATACATCAAACATTACAATTACAATTCTTGATATATCCAAGTAAAAAATCCAAACAAAATCGTTATAACAAGCTCAAATGAACCTTTTTGGATCACAAATGATATTCAGAAAACAACAAGGAAAACTAATGTACAGAAAAACAAAGGAAACAAAATCTCTTTATCATTTAAACACATTTATGCAGTACAGGAACCAAGTAATACTTACTATATGAACAACAAAAACACACTTGTTACTAAACTAAAAGAAGGATCTCAATCAACAAAAGAGTGGTGGAAAATTCTTAAATCATATATAACTACCAATAATAATAACATAATTCCTCCTTATGACAACTCTAGTACAGATGACATTACATCATCTGACTAAGAAAAGACAGACGTCTTAAATTGTTACTTCCAAGGTCAAACAATCCTTTATGACGATGGTAAATAAGGACCTTATTTATATCCTCGTAACCAAAATATGTGTCTTAGTGAGATCACTATATCTCCCACAGAGTTCTGTGATGTCCTTAAATATTTAAACGTAAACCAAGCAGCAGGACCAGATGGTATTAGTAACAGGATTCTTTGAGAAGCGGCTATTGAACTTTTTTATCCACTTTGCAATCTCTTTAACTATTGACTTCAGCAATGTAAACTACCTTCAACTTGGAAAGAAGCCAATGTCACAGCAGTATTTAAAAAAGTGATATTTCTTTTCCAAATAAGTATACATACGCCTATATCCTTAGTATTCCTTACACAAAATGCTGTCGGAAAGGTGTTCTAACGGAATGTTTTTAAACATGTTTCAAACATCTAACAGAGCTTCAATTTCTTACTCCTGTTCAATCTGGGTTTATAACTTATTTATAAAATACATTGTGTAAGGCACTTGATGATGGTTTAGACGTTCGAGCTATATTTTTAGATATCAGTAAGGCCTTCTACAATGTTTGGCACAAGGGTTTGCTAGCAAAACTTCGATTGGCAGGGATAACGGGACATTTACATCGATAGTTTTCTAATTATCTTTCTTCTAGACGCCAGCATGTTGTTCTCCAGGAACAGTTTTCCAGTGGTGTGAAGTACAAGCAGGCGTTCCACAGGGATCAATCTTAGGTACTCTGTTATTTCTGAGCTTTATAAATGATATTGTAGAAGATATCAATTCCTCGAAAAATCTGTTTGCAGATGACATAAGTCTGTATGTTATAGTCCAATATCCCACCATTGCTGCTAATCGGCTTCAAGTTCATATCGATAAGATACCTTCCTGGGCAGGGAATTGGTGGTAACTTTTAAACCAAATAAGTCTAAATCTTTAGATATATATCTAGAAAGATTAACCGTCCTGTTCACCCTGTCACGCAAATGCTTGGCCAAAACGTTGCAGATGTCAATGTCCATAAATATTTTGCAGTGTACATTTCTGAAGATGCCGGGTGGCACGTACATATTGATTGTATGGCTGAAAAGACATTGAAAAGGGTAAATATAATGAAAAGATTGAAATTTCTGCTAGATTATAAATCACTGGATACTCAATAAATAATACATTCGTCCAGGTCTTGAATATTACAAAAATAGATTTTAGAAAACTTGACAAAATACAAAATGAATCTGCCCGTATCGTAACAGAGGCCACACGGCTTATCTCTTTGGAACGTCTCGAAGTCGAAAGCAACTGGGAATCCCTATCTGATATAAGATTTAAACACGGGATGACACACTTTTATTAAATATATTACAATATTGTACCTGGTTATCTTATTTTTCAAGTTCCTCATCAACAAAATAAATGGTATAATCTTAGAAACGAGCAAGATGCCCCACGAATAAACTTTAGGTCATTACTTTATCAAAACTCATTTCTCCCAACTTCTATACATGATGGCAATACCCTTCCTCTAGAAACTAGAAATGCACATATCCTCTCAGCTTTCCAAGAGCATTTAAATCAAAACAGATACAGATTACCTACCTCTTATTTCTCAGGAACAAAAAAAAAACTCACTAAATGTAGTTTTCTAAAATACTATTTATATCTCTGCAATATTTCTCCAACAGCTCTTTGTTATAGTGGACAAATAGAGTCAAATTACCACTTCTTCTGTGAGTGTCAACTTTATTAGGATATCCGTAAAACGTCAAATGACCAGCTTCAAACCTTTAAAGTCAGTTTAAACCTATTCTTGTTTGGTGATACAGCCCTCTCGGACCAAGAAAATATTTTCATTTTTAGCCAGGTTCGATGATAAGAAGTCATTTAAAAGAGAAGAATTTATCAGACAGTATTGTCGTCTATTCTTATCATTTTTCTTTTTTTGTACAAAATGTATTTTTATATGTGTAATTATATATAATTGGGAATAAAATATATTTACACCAAACTTTGTGTGCATGTTCACTGATAAGTGTAAATGTGCGTGACTTATTTTTCATGCACTCCAATGTCTGCTCTGTTTTTCAAGGCCCGTCATAGCAATATCGCGACGAGAACTACTATAATATTTCTCTGGCTATCTATTTGAAACTTTGTGTGCATGTTCAACAATAGCTATAGATGTGTATGGCACATTTTTATGCACCATACCCGCGGGGGAAAAATTAGGTGGGCGATTCAGGACCATTTGGTCCTCTTGTTCTGATACTGACCATTAAAACAACAGTATATTAACAGCATGAAGACCATATGACTTCTGAAACACAAACACGCGCGCGCTCGCGTGCGCGCACACACAACGTGCTTATCAAAGTAAACTTCAGCCAATATCTTAATCAGCTGTAAAAAGCTCTAAATCATCTATAATTATTTTTTATTCTATCCTACACAAATATTCAAAAGCAAAAAGTTTTAGACTTACAGTTCTAGGGAAAGTAATAACTGAACTCGCTGATCTCAATTTTATTTTTTAAATGCTTGGTAGAAAATTAAAATATCTTGAACGAAGGGAATTTAATTTAATGCCATTTAAAATTTTAAGTTTTAGGATAAAAATAAAAAGAAGGCAAAATATAAAAGAATTTAACGATACAGTCTTTTGGGAAAGTAGTAAGTGAACTCGCAGATACCCAGTTTTATTTTTTAAATGATTTAAAAAAAAAATAAAAAATATTCTAAACGAACTGAATTCAATTTAATGCCAATACAAAGTTAATGTTATAGAACAAAACATAAAAAGCCCGAAACTAAAGAGTTAATGGTTCGAATGCAATTTCAACCCATGCCTATCAGGGAAAAGTTTTCAAACCTACACAAAGCAATGAAATAAAGTGTTTTTCAGAGAAGAAGTTAGCCATTATATACATTAAGCTTAGGTGCTATGAACGTTGCTGAGACCCTAATATGCTTTTGAAATGAAAATTACAAACGATCAAACTATGTAACACCCAACTCAGCATAGTCATTGTCGATATAGAGCGTGAATGCTTATTCGTCATACTTTTTATCTGATGTGCATGTTCACGTGAACTTCTAGTATGTGTGATTTTAAACACTGATTTAGTGGAATAGTTTACTTAAATGATTCTTTCGCATTGTCTATTTCGGAAGTGTTAGAATAACTGTTGGTGTACGGAACATATAAATACCTAAACACAAGTTTAGCATTAGAAATATTTAGCTACTATACTAGTATTTACAAAATAATTGATACATGAAAGGGGCATTATTCTATTTATCGATAACTGTAAGAATAATAAACTGAAACCTTAGACTTAAGGGTTATTATTGAACACTAGGCAAACGAACCCCTTTTGCATTATTTAATTATAAAGAATTTTCTAAAGGAACTGTTTCGTAGAATGTCTAAAAATGTTTCCTCTTCAAAGGAAATATCTTTATTGGTCTAGAAAACTACTGGAGAATTAAATTCTATTTACTTTTCAAGTTTAAAGTATGAATGTGTATATCTTCTTTTGTTCGTGATTGGAAACAACTTAGTCATCGACAGATAGACAGTTTATAACATATTTTTTTTAAATTTTAAGTTTCATTTATTTGAGAGCTACATTTTACCATTATTTCATTTAATTCTGAAAGTTGTATTACAAGAACACAGGCAGGCAGGATAATAAAATCCTCCATGGTCATAACCCTTCCTCCATCATTTCATGAAGTATTAAAGAACAAAGCTGAGTCCTTTAGAATGCTTTTGAAATGAAAATAGAAATCAATGGTAACAAGAAGAATAAACAATTAGCTTCATGTCATAGTCTATGAATGCTTATTTGTCATGTGCATGTTAATGGTCTCAGTTAAATTACTAGCATCTGTGGTTTAAAGCTCTGATTTAATGGGAAAAAATCGTTTCTTCTTAGAAATTGTTCAGAACTGCCTTGTTCCGATGTGTTAGAAGAACTGAGGTTGAACTGTACATATAAAGACCTATACATAACTTACATTCAGCTATACACAAAAAAAGCTTATGCAAAACTTTAAGACACTGAAACAGATTTCTTTACAATACGGTCAGATGTTTGGACTTTTATTCATAGTAGGTAAGACACACATGGATTACTTTGTCTGACAAGGTTGTGCCGTTTGCGGTTGTCCGTCCGTCGCCTTTTTCGCCACACAGTTTCTTTTCATTGACATTAATTTATCCATGCATAAAGTATAATTAAAAAGCACTTACAACTTTTCGCTTATGCCCCAAGACGTGTTTTTCCACTCACTTTAATTTATTAGATCAGTACGTTTAAACAGCTACGCCGAGAAAGGATTTTTAAATAAATTGACTATGATTTAGGTCACATACACATGATGCTGCGGACCAGCAGGTAGAAGCTTCTTCAAAAGAGCAAAAATCTGGCTCTATGCCAAATTTGAAATTTAAATTTACACCACTCGCGAGATTTCTCTATGCACCGGACGGTACTGCCTGGGATTGTTTTCCAACGAGTTTGACGTATTATAATATAACGATATTTAATATTTGAATATGAATTAATGTATTTGAAGTTATACCTTTATTTAGTTGCACTTAAATGTTTAGCACTACCTGTGACCTGCCATTATCTTACATATGCACGTTAACATGAATAATAGGTTATTCCATTCTAACGTTTTCCGAAAACGTGTTTTGTACCTGTACGAATACTACTTTAAACGTATACTTTCGTTTTAAATCGTTCAGATTTAGATCATGACGCAATAATGTTTTGCGGGAAATTCCAGTGTCATACTGATGTACATGTTTGTACAAAAAAACAGCAAGCTTGTGCAATTTCTTTTAAACCCAGTCCGACAATCAAAATGGAACAAACCTGTAAGTGACGTTTTGTCTTTTTCAGTTTTTGCTAAATTTTTTATGTGTATTTACCTTTTAATGATAACTGTAATTGATTAAGGTTCTTTTTTATCAAACAGGGGTTATTTAAACGTGCTTTGATCAGGTAAAATCAGCTGATCTGATAATACAATGCTGGAAACTCACGTAACAAATTTGCAATCGATTATCATACCCACTTTTATTTTTCTAAATACATGTATATTGGTTTTTACGTATGGCTATGTTTGTCAAATTGTTAGAGGCTTTTTTTACCTCTCAATTCATTTTCTTTTTAAGTTACAACATACCCAATAGCATAATACAGACACTTTAACCTGGACATTTATAGGTTACGACAATTATATCTTCCAACCTCGCCTGACTTAATTGGTCTATCAAGCCATGAGGCATTTCAAAAAGCACTGTTTTTCTTAATCAGAACATAAAAAACTACATATTTCTTAAGCGCTGAGAGAAGCATTTTACTTTCCAGCTTTGAGTTCAGCATTAGTGTTATATATTTCATGACTGTTAATTATTTTAAGGTTATGAATATTTTTATAATCAGAATTATTTTACGTACAATAAATCTATTTAAGTTTGAAAAAGAAACACAAAATAAATAAATTTATTTTATAATTTTTACTTACAGGTTATTGTTATCGAGAGGGTAGTAACAAATGCATTAATATATCTTGCAACAATTATGACGAATTCTTGAGTTTGCTGCATAAATGCGAAAAGAAGGAAATTAACAGTGTTTCGGGTTGCCCTTCGATACGATCATGTCCGCATTGTCAAGAAGCTATAGAACACACGGATGGATGTCCTAATATGCAGTGCTATAGCTGCAAGAAACACTTCTGCTTCATTTGCCTAGAACCAGTAACTCCAAGCGGGAGTTTTACATGTAAGCAACCTCACGTGGTCGCTCCAGTGCAGAGATTGAATTGAAATGTTATGTTATTACTTTTGGATAGCTTTGTTTATTAGAACAATATTTAGAATAAATTTTTTGACTGTGAAATAAAGATAAATAGTTAGGGAGTATTCGTTCATAAAATGTATCTGTATATCGATATATAAAGATATAGAGGCTATGATGTGGCTATATTAAGTACCTGTTGATTCTAAATAAGATATGTGAATATTGACTGGTGAATAAAAAATGAGTAACAGCTGCAATTTTGTGTTGATATGAAATAAATTTATCTATATAAAGTCATGAATAATATTATTTTGCAAGAGTGTGGATATTTCACGTGTCCTTACATTATAAATGCTATTTTCATTTTTTTTTAAAAAAAACGTACAGAATTTAAATAAAAAAACAATTAAACATACATTGTTTCAAACATTTTTTAAGACTTAAATGTCTCTATACAACAAATATTGCATAATCTTTTAAATCTGCATTTTTATTTATATCACAGGGTCTTCTCAATGTTTTTGTTTAAGCAAATTGTACGTAATTGTACGTAACTGTCAGTTATCCTGTTCTACATAACGATTTGGCTCGCTTATATTAACGTTTACGGACGTAACTGATACTATTGTTCAGTGTTTATGTAGTCCGCCCATTAAAGTTACAAAACAGGTCCTTCAATGATTAAGATTTTATATGATTTTATGTTAAGTTAATTGTGATAAACTATGTAGATTAAATGGTTGGATGAATTATATCAACACTACCAATTATAACAGTATTTTACTTACATGTCACTGATAAAAATCAAAGAAATGTAACAATATTCTATTTGTATCACATTAATTTCCTCAGATACGAATCCCGATAATACTTAAGGTGTGTTGCGGCTGGATGCGTTACATATGTACATATATAAGTTCAAATTATACATAGGCTTGAATTACAATAAAGTATTTGAAGAAAAAAAAAGCATATATCATTTCAAGTGTATTTTTCAAAACAAATACAGATCAATTTCTTCTTATTCAACAATCGTGATTGATTTATTACAAATCAGTTAGCTACAAAATTGTTTATTCTTGAAAATAACTACTATCAGACGAGAGAATGTTGTCTCAGTTTAGTGTAAACTCAATAGCTAAATACAATTTAACTTTTGTTTCTCAAAAAACATGTTTTTGCTTTGAACCTCGTATTTATCCGACTTAAGCAGAAATTATGGGCATTGCATATGTTTGATGAAATTCAATCTTGCAATTTGGATAGAGATTTAGAAGGGGTTTTTGTCACATCTATATACTCTAAGGATGGAACAACAGCATGATTTTTTGTTGTTTTTTTTTTAAACATTTTTTTAAACATTAAGTTGCAGTTGGTTTTAACAGATTTAATAGATGTAGGTGAAGCTGAAAAGTGGTGTGGAAATGAGGAAATACTTTATGTTTTTACACTCAGAAAGTAAAGATATTGGTTACCTAGTGTCAACTGATGTCGAATATCAGAAGTAGTTTAAGCTATCAAACACAGATGGAATTTGATCTATCAGTTGTTCATAGAGGCTCTGTGTTGTTGTTGATCCGAATGTTTGCATATGTAATTACATGATAGCTGTAATAAGTTGGCACAGTTTCAGATTGTACAACTGCAAGTTTTTTTTAAATATATGTGATCAATCAGTATTTGTCGAATTGAAGTCGGAATTGTTATAAGTTGACTAAAGTTAGTCATGTTTTATTCGAGCTCATTAGCTGACACTGGTGCATTAAAGTCACCGAGAACAATTGTTTGTGAAGTTGGTAAATTGCTAAGAATCAAACTGAGCTGTTCACAGAAATAATGCAGGGGAAGCATTCAATACGGAAATAGACGGAGATGTTATATGAACACCAACACCAACACATTCACCGACACAATATCTGCCAAAGAAGTATCAATGCGAATAAAGTCAATGTCTTGGTGGACAAAGATGCCAACACCTTCTCTTGGAGACTGGTTGTTTTGGTGTGTTGGCCTATGAGTGAACACAGCTTGGTATCGTGTATTGGGGGGGGGGGCGGGGGTTGAACTATGTCATTAGCACTTGTTCACATATCCTGAAGGGTTATAATATCCGTCTGGTGTAAAAATAATTGTTTTTAATGTCATGAAAATGGAGTAGCAAAGCAGAATATGCAGGCGATATGCACAACAAGGGTTGGTACTGATAACTCCTGTAAAGTTTCGTCGAAATCCCGCCAGCAGTTTGACCTGTAAAACCCGGACAAGGTTTCTTTCTATTTTAAGCTCTGGCTGCCATTTTGTGCAGCGACGCGGAACATGCCGGCGAAATCACAACTATGGTTGGTACAGATCACTCTTGGGAAGTTTTGTCGAAATCCTGCCAGCAGTTTGACCTGTGAAAGCCGAACAAGGTTTTTCTATTTTTAGCTCTGGTGGCCATTTTGTGAGCGAGGCAGATGATGCCAGAGGTATGCACAACTAGACTTGGTACTTATCACTCCTGTGAAGTTTCGACGAATTTCCGCCAGCAGTTTGACTTGTGAAAGCTGGACAAGTTTTTCTACTGTTAGCTCTTTCGGCAATTTTGTCCAGCGAAGCGAAACGTGCCGACAAAGTGCACCATTGGGGTTGGTACTGATCACTCCTGCAAAGTTTCGTTGAAATCCCGCCAGCAGTTCACCCTGTGAAAGCCAGACAAGATTTTTCTATTTTTAGATCTGGCGGCCATTTTGTGCAGCGAAGCAGAACGTGCCAGCGACTTGCACAACTAGGGTTGTTCCTTATCACTCCTGCGAAGTTTCGTTGAAATCCCGCCAGCAGTTCAACGTGTGAAAGCCAGGCAATGTTTTCTTTTTTAGCTCTGGCGGCCTTTTCGTGCAGGAGGATAAATGTGCCAGCGAAATGCACAACTAGGGAAGGTACTTATCACTCCTGTGAAGTTTCGTTGAAATTCCGCCAGCAGTTTGACCTTTGAAAGCCGGACAAGGTTTTTCTATTTTTAGCTCTTGCGGCCATTTTGTGCTGCGAAGCAGAACATGCTGGCGATTTGCAAAACTAGGGTTGGTACTGATCACTCTTGTGAAGTTTCGTCGAAATCGGACCAGCAGTTTGACCTGTGAAAGCTTAATGCGGACGGACAGACGTACGGACGGACGGATTGACGAGCAGCGAAGGCAAAAACAATATGTCTCCCAGAAAGTTTGGGAGACAAAATGATATAGTTCAGAAAATTATACAAATGCGTGATTTAACCATACGAACCATAGACTTCTGTTTAGTTTTTCGGCTTTCCTTTTCTCTTACAGGTTTTGTGAATATTTATGTTGCGTGAAATAAGAGTTAAATGAAAACCTGCCATTACCTTTACTTTAAGTTCTGATTTCATAAGTGTGTACATTCTGTTTAATAAATATTATGTTGCATGTTTTAACCATTTTTAGCTTTTGTTGGTACGGCGGTAGATATGCTTATTTAAGTAAAAAATTAACTAGAAATGTCGATGAAAAAGTGAAAACTTTTGAGTTAATCCCTTGGAAACTCGAACATATTTTGCCGTCATATTTGACGTTCCTAAATATACATTGAAATGAATAACCTATATGATAATGATTATGAGTCACTGCTTTTTTCTCAGAAATTGAAATAGTCATAGTTACGTTTACCGAAAATATATCAAGGGTTTTCGTTTTTTTAATCTTATTTCAGTAACTATAATTTAAACATTTTTATCTAACTCCATGCTAGTTGTGTATATTGTATCGCATCAACGATATACCCTAACTGAATGGTTAGAATAGTTCAGTAATTTGTTTTTCCTCACCTTTGAACACCTAGGTTCGTTTTTGCCGCTAAGGATTTCACTGACTATTTAGAATATGACGTAATGATTTATTTCCGGGATTTCATTTGAAAACTTGATTAATATTTTTACTTAATCACAAAAGAGCAATTTGAGAGTTTCAGTGGAACAGAACGGTTAGTTAAATAAAGTTGTCTTTTCTCATGGTACCGTACCATTGTGTAGGTCTGTATTTAATCCAACCCAAAAATATCAACATAGTTTTATCTTGCATTGATGTCATCCGACCCTATAATGAAGCGTTGGAACAGCACTCTTTAGGCGCCTTTTAATTATGATCAATTTTTTTGTCATTTGATACTTTAATGAATGGCTGCATAAAAGGAGCAAAATAAACATCTAGAATAACATAAAATGACAGTGATTGTTTACATTCTTTTTAGAATGTCTGTTTCCTAGAAAGCAGCTTCAGAATTTTGTTCAAGGTACGTTTAATTTATAAGGTTAAGATACATAATGATATTTCCAAACAGAACCGTATTCCAGTCTTTAGTGATGTGTATTTATAGGTTCATGTTGAAACACAAGGTATTGTTTTGTTATTTCAAGATACATAATGATATTTCCAAACAGAACCGTATTCCAGTCTTTCGTGATGTGTATTTATAGGTTCATGTTGAAACATTAGATATTGTTTTGTTATTTCAAGATTGTAAGTTCTTCAGAAATTGATTTAAATGTCTCTTGTGTAGAAATTGACGAGTCATTAAGCTTATTTTGTAATAAATGGGGTTACAGAGAGCATGCTGAGCCTAATGATCTTTCTAATTGGAAAAGACAAATCTTCAAAATAACTGACACTCGCATATCTTTTTATAAAAGAAACATAGCTTTATTACCATCTCAACGTCGTTTAGACTTTCGTCGTTTGAGAAAGGGAATTCAAGATTTTCATTACAGATTTGTATTGGCAACTGCTAATAAGGCTGCAAATAATGTTATAGTTGTATGACCGTTACACTTTATTAATGTTCAAACTAAAGAGCTAAATATTACTAATGCTTATATACTGACTTCGTCATCAGAGAGTAATATTGTTTCTGCACACACTCTACATATTGCAGAATCGAAACAAGATAAAGTACCTACAATGTATTGGTTGCCTTAATTGAACAAAACACCATATAAAGCAAGATTAATTGCCGATTACAGTTCTTGTACAAGTACTACATTATCTGTGCTCCTAACATCTTGCCTTACAGCCATAAAGGAACATATTATTAGGTATTGCAAAAAAAGGTTTTTGAAACCACTGGCAACAAAATCCATTTTGGTCTATCAAAAAATAATTTTCAGGCGTTCTCTTTGTCAACCTATGATTTTTCTACATTGTTTACTTCACTTCATCATAAATTAATATGAGACACGCTAACCAGTCTCTTTGTAAAAACGTTTGCAAGAGAAAATAAAACCTATATCGCTTTTAATCAGCATAAAGCATTTTTACAGATGCTTCTTATGACAATTACACTTTATGGACTTCAAGACATAACCGAGACGCTCTCTTTCTTACTTAATAATATTTATGTTAGATTTGGAACTTATATTCATAAGCAGGCAATGGGCATCCGTATTGGAACTAATTGTGCAACCCCTGTTGCTGATCTGTTTTATACTTCTATGAAACTTCATGTTATCTCTTTCTAGTAAAAATAAAGATTACATTATTAAAGCCTTTAACAACACCTCGAGGTATCTTGACGATTTGTTATAGATAATAACCATTTTCCTTCTCTGAAATAGAACGTAGAAACTCGATCAGTATTTTTTATTCCTTCCATCGTGTTCTTGCTGTTTTTACTCTAACAGTTCTGGCCTCAGTAAGGTCATTGAGTATCTATCCTTTTCAATCTACAATGCCATTAGCTTTTTATGTTTTATATGTTTGTGTGTTTTTGCATGCAACATTGTAGAGTTGATGGGTGGGTTGGAGTAAATTCACCAAGACAACTTTTTCTTGTTTGTTCTTATAAGCGATGTACGTGCTACAATCGGATATGGAGATGGACAACGGACCAATCTGACTGGAATGCATGATCTCCCTACGGTTAGATCTGAAGACGACGCATTCATCTCTGTGTTCTCGATAACCTTGAATTCCCACTTTTTTCTTTATATCTCAGCCAGTGACACGGCAGCTTATGAGGCGTCTCGATAGCTTACCTGTACACATTGCGTGTTCAAACAGCGTGAAAACTTCTCTAGCATAACAATGTTTATTAGCGGAGATCAAAAGTGCTTAGATATTTTGAAAAAATGATATTCATCACAAACATTAATCTCATCATTTTGGAAGATTTTTGACAAATAAATTTAACCCAGTTCAGTTACACTTTATACGTGGCAGTTAATTGTCTGGGATCCCAGCTATATAAATAGATTTTCACAAATTGAACATTTACTTCCATGTGGGTGGAAGCGTTGCTCTGATTGGCTGATGGATAGGTCACGAGAAGGTGAACTTTTATTGGTCGTCCTCAGATCCTAATAGCATAGCGATGTTTAGGATATGAATTTAATCAGATTGGACAACGGACATACTACATATCTAGAGGATTTTCTCAAAACGTATAATAACTTCAAAAGCAAAGGAAATGTATTGCATTGCTTTTTTGAAGAAATACCAAAAATGATCATAATTTAATATTTGACATAATTAAAGCGTTCAAGTCAATCACTCTCAGTAGTGTCGTCATCAGAACTGATGCCCAGTTCTCTTAAAATTTTGGGCATTTTCTTCTTCATAAATATGTTATATTGTGTGTGATTTTCCTCACAAGATCTTCCAGAGGTCTTTTTCGCGGTATACGTCTTTGCATTACTGGCTGCTGCTCCTGTTTGCTCACACTTGAAAGTGCAGCTGCCAGTTCGTCTCGCATGTCCAACGGAGGGCGTCCCTCCGGATTTGGAGGAACAGGTATTACTGCAGGTTCTTGCTCAAGAGATTAGCGCTGCTGTCGCGCCTGAACCAATCGACGCTCCATGTTCCTTATGGCATTCAGTGCATTTCTGAAATATAGCATAAACTGAGCTTTTTACTAATTACTGTTTGATAAATGTAGAGGCATTGAGGCAAAATAACAATATTAAAGAAGAATGAAATAGGGTAAGTTTTATACTAAGAGGTCTTTTTTTTACTTTAGCAGAATATAACTATATGATTATATTTCTACCTTATTGGCTCATTATATATATTTTACGGTCTCTTTGATAACAATGAGCTGAGTTTCGTTGACATGCGGTCTCTTAACTGTTTGTGTGAAACTGAATGATAGAGCTCTCTAGTTCCTTGATCCAGTCGATCTGTGTTCGCCTTAACATCGCCTATAATCTCCGAACAAAATAAAAAGAATTTCTTTGCTAAATTTTACTGTTCCTTTTCTTCTTTGCAAGATGGTTACTGAAAAATATAATTCATGGATTGGATTATACTTGTCTATAGAGAATCCCAAAATGTGATTTGCAAGTTTGCCTAATGAAATTAAGTACACACGTGACATAAAGTTACTTTCGATAACAGTTATTTCGAACGGATGATGATTGAATAAAAAATAGTGTAACATAAGGTTATTTATTATGATTACATAATGAATGATCAAACAATAGAAGTTCTTACCTTCTTCGTTTAAAGCCATGATCGTCAATGATTTTAAATAGTTTACACTATCCAGTAATGGTTTATGTCGCCACAGATTTATCGCGAAAATCGTGCACATTACTCGCCAGCAATAATAATATTATATAAAACTGTAAAGTCTTTTTCCTTTTTGAGTTGCTAAATTTTATGTGTGTATCACATCTTATTTTTATTTAGAAGAAGATGGACAGCCGACGAAGAAGACGTATGTTACAAGCAATTATTTTGTTTGCTGAACTATCGCCCAATTTCACCGAATACCAGAAATTTGTTATGAGATCCTTACTTCTTCTCTGTCGCCTACCTCCAGATCCTCCACTAGATGTAAGAAACAAGCTTATACCAAACTCAAACGGTCTAAGTACTGGCCGGAATGTGTTTTGCTTGATTTCAGATAGGCAATACGAGTTCTTTGAAATCACTGGAGAAAATCCCGAGACATTTCTAGAACTTGTAAATATTATTGCTCTGCCAAGTAAACATGATCATATTTTATCTAAAAGAAACCGGATTTTACTTGTCTTGATTTGGCTACGCACTTACCATTCTCACATTCTGACCGTATTGTTTAACATTAGCGTCACCAATTTGCAATAGGAGATAAAGCATGCACTACCCGTTTTCGATGTATCATTGTCTTGCTATATTCGCGGGCCAAGTTTGGAAGAATGGGGCAACTTACATGGAAACTGGGCTAAGATCGATGCTGCCGTCGGAGCAAAAGATAGTACAAGCCACGAAATATTCAGACCAACAGTGAACCAACAGCAATATTATTCTGGCTATAGACATTTTCATCGTTTACACTCACAAGTCGTAGTTGATAGCACGGGGAATATTGTTTACATAGAATCTGGGTTTTTGGGGCATCAATATGATGCACAACAGTTTGGCTTAATGCGACATATTGGTGTAGAATTACCATTTCCAGATAATTGCTTTTTATTAGGTGACAAAATTTATGTGAACAGGTACCCTGTTCTTACTCCATATTTTGCTGCACAACTGCGAAGAAGACATGGGGAAGAAAGAAGACAGTCTTTACGTTTTAATTGTGATATAGGGCATTACAGAGTTTGGGTGGAGCACGCGGTTTGTGAAATTAAATGTTATAGTAGCGTCAGTACCGTATGGCGCCACCCGAGGCGGCTGCTTGCTATAACTATTCAAATGCGCTCGTCAGTAGAAGGAAAGAAATTGGGCTAATCATGTAAATTTTAAATAAAATCATAAAAAATAAAAAAATGGTAAAAATGTTCTGTTTTACGGCTTATAAACTCAAAGTGCACTTTGAAACAGTCTCTCAATTGTTTCCGCGCTCCGATATCCACTAACGCAGTCCGCTTTAGACCGTACATCTCTATTATAACCTCTTGGGGCAAGTGTGACGTTAGTGCACCCTGGAACCTGGTTTAAACCTCCAGTTGAAAATATTTGCCACTGTCCGTTCCAAGGCGGTAATCCCTCGGTTATCATTTTCGTTAATTGTTCGTGGTGTCCCTTTTTAAAAAAATGAATTTATTCTGTATTTTCCTCAACTGTTTGACTGTGAAGGTATGCTGTGTATTTGATTTATATGATTTTTCCACTTTTTTCAAAGCCAATTCTTCTTACGTAACGTTGTTTACAGCATTGTTCTCATGTTTCAAAGTGTACGTTATGGGTCGTCACAAAATGTTTTACAGTTTAAAAAAATGAAAAGGTTTTTAAACTACGAAAACGGTGAAGACCAACATCGTCAGCAGGTGTTTCTCCATCTCAAAAAGACGTAGTAGGGCGAGAGAAGTCAAATACTATGCAAATATTCCCCTTTGAAAAGAGCCTATCATTTACTTTCTGCCACGAACATCAAATGTGCAAAATGTAAAGCAATTGAAAAATCACTAAAGAAGCTTTTAGATTATTACAGGTTTAGAGTCCGAAAACATAAGTGCTCGTTTCCGAGAGTTCTTCTCTTTCTGTGGACAGATACCAAAGAAATGTCGTTTTTTTTGTCCACCAATGAAATTTTAGCAAAGACCCTACTTTCACTGTACAGTAAACCGGAAGTCAGTGTGAAATCAGACGGCCTACCGCCGAAAATGTCCACTACAAGAACGGCCCAATTCGTGATAGGGTACCTCTAAGGTTATTAATATCATAACATTCTTTTATTCATAATTTGTTTTCATTTTCCATTTTTGTGTCATTTCGAAATTTAATAATGACCACTTCAATATTGACAACCACGGTTTTGGTAAACAATTCCTGTTTACAATGAAAGTATTATATCCTGTTATTTGATAACTGCCAAGATAGGTTAACGACATGGTATATTTAGAAGTGGGTCGTTCTGGTACGGTCCGTTTTTGACCGGGACTTTTTGGTTTTATGTAATTTGGGCCAGAAAGCGCAAAAGTACAACGGAAAACCTCTATCTTTCCTTGCGTATATTTTGCCAAAAATGAAAAACATATGTGTTTTGTTTTTGCTTCCATCTTTGGTAACAATTCAAACTAGGGTGTTTAAGATTAAAGATTCGTCGCTTTTCCGAAGCCGTTTGGGAGGTATTTGCTTCAATGTGTTTATATATGAAATCAACAAAACAGCAGATTTGGTATTCGATATAAATTATTCACATTCCCCCCACCCACCGACACACACACACACACACACACACACGCACACACACACACACACACACTTTATTTCAGAATTACAACATTAGCTTTAAATGACCTTTGTTAAGTATATTCTATGATTTGACATCCAGCTCATAATGTTCAGAATTTACCATCTTCACCAAGTGTTATTTGTATCCTGGGGGTGTCCGATTTTTCGAAACTGAAATCATAAAGAGGAAAGGCCGACATTTTTTACATGAAAAAAAAACGTCAGCAAAATTTATCTTCAACAAGGAATTCTTTATATAAGGCATAAATTCAAAACAATTTTAAAAGCTAAAGAAATATTTTCGACATTGATGCAGGTGACTCTGCAATAGACTACCTTTAAAATGTCTACTTTTCTTACGATTTTCAAAAAAAGGAGAAATAGCATAATATCAGTTCAAACGTACACAAATGCCCTTGGTAGAATTCCTGATGAAACTGAAAACAAAGATACAAACCATGCTTCGACCTTCCAGCCACCACAGCAAGATATTTTGTCGTCAGTGTGTTCAAGCTGTTCATAAGCCCATTTTGCTGTTTCTCTTCTACGTTTAAGGCCAACGTAAAATCTTCGATTTCCGAACAAAGGATTGCTAAAGCCAATGTACAAGTAAACGTCGTTGTATCTGTATATCATTCCACCGGAAACCCCTGTCAAAGCTCCATGACGATTGCAGAAGTAGTGATAGATACTTTTGTCGCCATAGTGTGTCTGGTCCAATGCGTTGCCGGATACCCCTGGTTGGTTGTTGTCAGACCTCTTGCCTCTGTATAAGTAGTCTCCAAGGAATTCAAGCTGTCCTCCATGTATATCTGTCATCTGTATAAAGAACGTGTGGTGGTAGCTCTCCCAAGTCTTTAAAAACTGTCCAGAGTACTGAGCCATTCTCTGCAACGAAATACGTAATTTTCAAGTAAACGTCAAATACAATATTGATTTACAAATGGTGATCTTTTTCAAGATCTGTATAAGATAATCACACGATACCGATTTTACCGTGTTTTCATCTATTATCGGACAAAAGAAAACATTGAATTAAGACACCGAACGGTATGCAGGTATGAAAAACTGATCCTTGAATTAATAATTATTTTGCTAATTTGATATGCGATTTTAAAGTATAAGACACCTGCTCAACTTTCGGATCGACATTCAGATAAAGAATAAAGATAATGCCCCCAGAATGGTGCTTTGATTTTGAGCTGGGGACCAGTAATTCAAGGGTCAATGTCAAATACAAATAGGTCAGTCGGAAGGTCATGTACACAGGGGTGTTGTGTCCAAGTATGAGGTAAATCGACTTTCTAATAAGGAGTTAATGGCCAATGTAAAAGTTTTTGGACAATTGAAAATTCAAGGTAAATGCATTCGGGAGTCAAGGTCACACCAATATTGGTCAGTGGAAAGGTCTCGACAAAGAGATGTTGTGTTCATGTATAAAGTAAATCCATTTCCTAATAAAGAAGTTATGGTCAATATTAAAGTTTTCGGACGGACAGACGGACTGACTGACTGACTGACGAACAGACAGTTCAAAAACTGTATGCCTCCTTTCGGGGGCATAAAAATGTCGAGCTAAATGTTGAGCAAGCTGGACATTCGGGTCGACATTCAAAAAGTAAAAATAAAACAAAAACATGAGAATAGTACGGATATTGAGACAGCTCGACATAAACCTTAGAATTAAAAAAATAAACGAAAAGGGTATGGTAAATATGTCGATTCATTCAAAATACTGGAAAATTATAAAAAGATGAAATGTCGAACATGAAAATAAATACAAAAACAAATATTAAAAAAAAGATAAATGTCGAGAGGAATGTTGAGCGAGCTCGATATTTAATTCGATATTAAAAAATGAATGTCAAGCTGAATGGTAAGGCAGCTCGAAAGTCGACATGATATTCAAAGAACCTAGATAAAATAGAATGTCAAGCCAAACGTTGCGGAAGCTCGACATCTAAATAAAAGAACTAAAACAGAATATCATGCTGAATGTTTAGACATGTGGCTTATCATTAAGGAAATGAAAACAAAGAAAGGAAAAGAGATAACGGATTGCGACAGTTGAGTGAGCTCGATATTCGGCATTCAAAAATCGAAAAAATGGAAAAAGGTATATCGAGTTGAATGTCAAACCAGTTCGACATTTGGGTCGATACTCAAAGGGAAAAAATAAAATCGAATATTGAACTAAATGTTGGAAATTGTCATTTGGCTCGACATTAAAAAAATCGGACAAAAAGATAGAAAAAAGTGAATATCGAGTTCAAAGTCGGGTCAACTCGACATTTAACTCGAAATGAAAAAAAAACTAACATCTTTATTTGGCACGCCATTTTCTTATGAAAAGCAAACTTAAGGAAAAAACGAATTCAAGGATCATTGTTAAGCAAGTAGTCCAATATTTGGCTCAACACTCAGAAACAACGGCAACACAAATATAAAACGAATTTTGGGAAGAATGTTCAATTAGCTCATATGACGTAACATTTACAAAGCGAAATAAAGGCAATCATTTAAACGAATGTCAAGCCGAATTTTTTAAATGTTCGACATTCTGCAAAAATTTAAAAAATGTACTTGTTCGACAATCGACTTAAAAAAAAGTAACAGACGAAAGTCAAGCTGAATGTCGAGCTAGCTTTTTTATTCTTAGTTTGAAAATTCTTTGTTAAAGGATAAACAGTTTTTGCAATAAGTACATTTTGAAAAAAGACAAAACCGTCAAAAATTTAATTTGCTTACCTGTTTCTTTTTCTGCAAATACCTGTCAACAACAAATGTAGTTAGTCAGTCTTTTCTACGACTATAAAATGAAGCGTTTCTTAAAATTAGCCTTAGCGCATCTAAGGAAAGTCAGATATAATATCAATATTACGGGTTTAGATTGAACCTTTCAAGGATTCTTCAAACAAGTTTCATCGTAAACATAAATTTCAAAAGGTACGGGTATTTTATGATTATATTGCACTTTTTCAAAGATCTTATCGTTCAAATGCACACACTCATGTTAGACTATGTTCAACCTTCTATATATTGAGCTTTTTCAACAAACGAATTTATGAACATTATGAAACATTCATGAATTAGACAATTTTATATACCATGAACTATTCAAGATATGACAAACTTTAAACCTCGATAGACTTAATAGGTTTCTAAATTAAAGCCGAAGTCTCAGGGTGAGTTATAGTTGTCAAGGTTTGGCCTGGGTCATGCGGGGTCAAACATAAGGTGACTGGGTCAAATCATGTGAAAAACTTGTTCACACTCAAGCGGTCATATTTTGAACAGATTTTAATGAAAAGGGGTCAAATCATAGTAAAACCTTGTTTTTCTTTCAATGAGTAATGATACTAGCTACGCAACCCCCATAGTCCCCGTCCTCTTTCTCTAGTCAGTAAAAAAATAATTGCAATCTGTGAAGAAAAAACATTGCCACGAGAATGAAGCTTATTTGCTTTAAATGTCTATAATAGAAACTTGGATAACCATCTATATCAATTGTGAAATTTATTGCAATCTGTGAAAAAAACATGGCCACCAGTGGCGGAACTTATTTTCTCTATGTATATCTATACGTATGTAGGAAAATTTCAAAATCTCCTTCTCCTTTTCAGAAACTTCAAAGTTTGGCACAAATGTTCCTTGGGTGACCCTTTGTATAAATTATCAAAAAAATAATTGCGATCCATTAAAAACATGGCCACCTGGGGTGATGCTTCTTTTCCTTATATGTCTTTATGAGAAAACTCTGAAAATTTTATAATAGCTCCGCAAAATTTGTTTACAAGGGTATACAGGAGTCATCTTACGGTCGGTTGGTTGGTCGGTCGGTCGATTTGTTGAGTTGAAGAAATTTTGTGACGCAAATGTCTTCCACAGTTCTTTGATTATCTATTTGAAAATTGCTGTGCATGTAGATTTTTTTTCGTGCACACCAATACCCGCTCTGCCGTTTTACGGTCTGTCATAGCAATATTTTGTGATGCGAACTACTAGGATTGATTATAAACTTTTTTCTGCTTCTGACAGTTTTTATCTTCTGTATATGACTAAATATATTACTATTAAATGGCTGGTTTTACTCAACAAATTTCAATAGAACAAATTATAATTAAACCTACCCACTACACAGAACATCACATTCTCTTCTTGTCTTGATTTCTGTATCCAGTGGTGATTGTGTCCTTCTGGGGTCAAAAGTAATGACATTTTTTTTGTACAGAATGTGGGTTTGACCAATATGGTGATGGAATTATTCTTGAAGATCTCAATTTTTTTAGACAAGTCTAAAAACAAGCTTCTTTGAACAAAAATCAGATAGCATGGGCATTTCAATTACTGACAACTGACATTTCTAACAAATTATATCATATTTCTAGTTTAGGTAGGCTACCGAAACTAGAAAAACGAAGTTTTAACGAAGATTCGGAGTAAACCGGCGGAGATTTCCGTCAATCACGTGAATTATATCTCGAGTATCAACAATAGAATCAATCATACTATAGACATTTTTGGCAGTTCTGACTTCTGTTTTCCTTTTTGTGTCGACTTCCATATGTGAAAACGAAGCTGAGAATCGTCCGGCCATTTCTGAATAATTTATACGGAAACTACCGAAAGGAAACGTCTTAAAAATGAAGTAAAATATGCATTTCTGTTTGGGGGTCTTAAAGTGTCTTTGCAAAGCTTTTTCGCGAGTATCATTGAGGGTTCATCTAATAAGTGTATATCGGACATATTTTTGTAAAATACATATACGACTCGATACAACCACATATTCCATTGATAGACTATACGCATCTTTAAATAAACAAAAACGAGTAGTTCAGCCGAAGAAATATTTTCTTCTCATTGGTTTCATTGATTTACATTCCTCCAGATTCGTCAAAAAATTTAAACAAGGATTATCTGTTAATCACTAAAAAAAGTTATAAATATTTGTTGTATGTCTGAAAAATTATTATAAACTGATGATAATGTCTGCACGAGTTTGTTTTAGATTGTTTAAGAGCCTGGCAGGTTTCTTGTGCAGTGTTTTGATAATGATAAAACTTTGACGATACCAGTTCCACAGCTAAAGCTAATTTTATCATGTAACCCATTTACAAATACTGATTAGATATCGAAAACTAGTGCTATGCTGAAGAAAAGAAAGGTTTCTGTCCAACATATCCTAAAACGAAACAACAAGTATCTAAAAACAGATACTGTTTGTGGTACACAGACACATAAAATTGGAAAAGAATACACTGGCACTTTTAGTACACAAGTTAAGTTTCTGTCTTTGTAATGGTTGTTTGGTGGGAAGGATGCGCTAGATGAAAAGGCAAAAAACAAAATGTTGAATCCGAGCTCTACGACATTTTTGCCTATTATTTACTACCGTTTACTTTCTGTCACGAACATCAAATATACAAAGTGTAAAGCAATTGAAAAAACACTTCAGAAGCTTTTAGATTATTACAGATTTAGAGTTTAACAACATAAGACCTCGTTTTCGAGAGTAGATGTACTTCTCTTTCTGTGGACAGATACCAAAGAAATGTCGATTTTTTTTGGTCCACCAATGAAATTTTAGCAGAGACCCTACTTTCACTGTACAGCAAACCGGATGTTTGATGAAACCAGACGGCCTACTGCCGTAAATTCCACTACTAGAACGGCCCCATTCGTGATAGAGTACCTCTGGAAAGTTTATTAATGAAGAAAATTAATATCATTACATTATTTTATTCAAATTTTGTCTTCATTTCCATTATTGTGTCATTTCGAAATTCAATAATGACCACTTCGACAAGAACGGTAAACATTGCTTGTTTACAAAGAAAGAATTATTATTTGATAACTGGCAAGATAGGTTAACGACATGGCATCTTTAGAAGTGGGTCGTTCTGGTACGAGCCGTTTTTGACCGGTACTGTTTAGTTTTATGTTATTTGGGCCAGAAAAAAGTACAACGGAAAATCTCTATTTTTCTTTTATATTTTGAAAAGAATGAAAAACATATGTGTTTTGTTTTTGCTTCCATCTTTGGTAACAATTCAAACTAGGGTATTTAAGATTAAAGATTTCTCACTTAGATAGTTTTTCCGAAGCCCTTTGGCAGGTATTTGCTTCAATGTTTTTATATATGAAATCAACAAAACAACAGATTTGGTATTCGATATAAATTACACACCCTACCTCCACCCCCACACAAACACTTTATTTCAGAATTTAAACATTATTTTTAACGGTTATTATAATATGAATGACATTTTTTAAGTATATTCTTATATTTGACATCCAACTCATAAGGTTTAGAAATTACCATCTTCACCAAGTATTATCTGTACCCTGGGGGTGTCCGTTTTTTCGAAACTGAAATGATAAAGAGGAAAGGCCGACATTTAAAAAAAGTCAGCGAAATTTATCGTCAACAAGGCATTCTTTATATGAAACATAAATCCAAAACATTTTCAAAAGCTTAAGAAATATTTTCGATATTGATGCAGGTAACTCTGCAGTAGACTACCTTTAAAAAGTCTACTTTTCTAACGATTTTCAAAAAAAAATGAGAAATAGCATAATATAAGTTCAAACGTACACAAATGCCCTTGGTAGAATTCCTGATGAAACTGAAAACAAAGATACAAACCATGCCTCGACCTTCCAGCCACCACAGCAAGATACTTTGTCCTCAGTATGTGCAAGCTGTTCATAAGCCCATTTTGCCGTTTCTCTTCTACGTTTGAGGCCAACGTAACATCTTCGATATCCGAATTAAGGATTGCTAAAGTCAATGTACAAGTAAACGTCGTTGTATCCGTACATCATTCCACCGGAAACCCCTGTCAAAGCTCCATGACGATTGCAGAAGTAGTGATAGATACTTTTGTCGCCATAGTGTGTCTGGTCCAATGCGTTGCCGGATACCCCTGGTTGGTTGTTGTCAGACCTCTTGCCGCTGTATAAGTAGTCTCCAAGAAATTCAAGCTGTCCTCCATGTATATCTGTCATCTGTATAAAGAACGTGTGGTGGTAGTTCTCCCAAGTCCTTAAAAACTGTCCAGAGTACTGAGCCATTCTCTACAATGAGATACATAATTTTCAAGTAATCGGCAAATGAAATATTGATTTACAAATGGTGATCTTGTTCACGATTTGAAAAAGGGAAACACAAGATACATATTTTACCGTATTTTCATCTATTATCGGACAAACAGAAAACATTGAATTAAGACACCATAAGGTATGCAGGTATGAAAAACTGATCTCTGAATTAATATTTATTTTTCTAATTTGATATGCGATTTTAAAGTATATGACACCTGCTTGACATTCGGATCGACATTCAGATAAAGAAATGAACAAGAACTGTCACTGTAAGACGATAATGCCCCGAAAATGGTGCTTTTACTTTGAGCTGAGTACCAGTCATTCAAGGGCCAAGGTCAAATAAAAATATATCAGTCGGAAGGCCTTGTCCAAAGGGGTGTTGTGTCCACGTATGATGTAAATCGACTTTCTATTAAGGAGGTAATGGCCAATGTAAAAGTTTTTGGACAACTGAAACTTCAAGGTAAATGCTATTCAGGGGTCAAGGTCAAATCAATATAGGTCAGTAGGAAGGTTTTGAACAAAAGGATGTTGTGTCCATTTATTAAGTAAATCCATTTACTAATAAGGAAGTTATGGTCAATATTAAAGTTTACGGACGGACAGACGTACTGACCGACTGACGGACGAACAGTTCAAAAACTATATGCCTCCTTTCGGGGGTATAAAAAATGAAAAAAAATGTTGAGCTAAATGTTGAGCCAGCTCGACATTCGGGTCGACATTCAGAAAGTAAAAACATAAAACATGGAAAAAATACGGATATTGAGACAGCTCGATATAAACCTTAAAATTAAAAACAAAAACGAAAAGGGTATGGTAAATATGTCGATACATTCAAAATACTGGAAAATTATAAGAAGATGAAATATCGAACATGAAAATAAATACAAATAAAAAAGATAAATGTGGAGCTGAATGTTGAGCTAGCTCGATATTTGGTTGACATTAAAAAATGAATGTCAAGCTGAATGTTGAGGCAGCTCGAAAGTCGACTCGACATTCAAAAAAACGAGATTAAATAGAATGTCAAGCCAAACGTTTCGCTTGTCAATGTTGTCGAGTTGAATGTCAAACCAGTTCAACATTTGGGTCGATACTCAAAGAGAAAAAATAAAATCGAATATCGAACTGAATGTTGGTAAGCTTGTCATTTGGCTCAACATTAAAACAATCGGACAAAAAGATAAAAAATGTGAATATCGAGTTCAATGTCGGGCCAACTCGACATTTAACTCGAAATGAAAAAAAAACTATCATCTTTATTTGGCACGCCATTTTCTTATAAAAAACAAACTTAAGGAAAAAACGAATTCAAAGATTATTGTTTAGCAAGTAGCCCAATATTTGGCTCAACACTCAGAAACAACGACAACAAAAATAGAAAACGAATTTCGGGAAGAATGTTCAGCTAGCTCATATGACGTAACATTTACAAAGCGAAATTAAAGCAATCATTAAAATGAATGTGAAGCCGAATTTTTGGCTAGTTCGACATTCTGCTAAAATAAAAAAAACTACTTATTCGACATTCGACTAAAAAAGTAACAGACAAAATTCAAGCTGAATGTCGAGCTAGTTTTTTTTTATTCTTAGATTGAAAAAATTTTGTTAGAAGGATAAACAATAATAATTTTTGCAAAAAATCTACATTTTGAAAAAAGACAAAACCGTCAAAAAAAATAATTTGCTTACCTGTTTCTTTTTCTGCAAATACCTGTCAACAACAAATGTAGTTAGTCAGTCTATTCTACGACTATAAAATGAAGCGTTTCTTAAAACTGGCCTAAGCGCAACAAAGTAAAGTAAGATATAATGTCAATATTTCGGGTTTAAATTGGACCTTTCAAGGATTTTCCATATACGTTTCATCGTAAACATAAATTTGAAAAGGAACGGGTATTTTTGTAAGTAGGTGTAATTTCCATTTACTGAGCTAATGATTAGATTGCACTTATTCACATCTCTTATCGTTCAAATGCGCACACGCATGTTAGACAATGTTCAACCTTCTATATATTGAGCTTTTTCAACAAACGAATTTATTGAAATTACACAAATATAGACACTTTTACATACCATATACTTTTCAAGGTATGACAAACTTCAAACCTCGACAGATTTAATAGGTTTCTAAATTAAAGCTGGGGTCTCAGGGTGAGTTATAGTTGTCAAATTTTGGCAGGGTAATGCGGGGTCAAACATAAGCTGACTGGGTCAAATCATGGGAAAAACTTGTTCATACTCAAGTAGTGTGTTTTGAACAGATTTTAATGAAATTTTGTCAGAATGGTTGCCTTAATGAATTCTTAGAACAATTCAAAACTGGGTCGTGTTGGTCAAAACCTAGGTCACGGGGTCAAATCATAGTAAAACCTTGATTTTCCTTCATCTGACTAATGAAACTAGCTACGCAACCCCCATAGCCCCATCCTCCTTCCCTAGTCAGTAAAATTAATTTCAATCTGTGAAGAAAAAACATTGCCACGAGAGTGGAGCTTATTTGCTTTAAATGTCTATAATAGAAACTTGAATAACCATCTATATAAATTGTGAAATTTATTGCAATCTTTGAAAGAAAAATGGCCACCAGGGGCGGAACTTATTTTCTCCATGTATATCTATACGTATGTAGGAAAATTTCAAAATCTCCTTCCCAGAAACTTCAAAGATTGGCACCAATGTTCCTTGGGTGACCCTCTGTATAAATTATGAAATTAATTGCGATCGATTAAAAACATGGCAACCAGGGGTGATGCTTTTCTTCTTTATATGTCTTTATGAGAAAAGTCTGAAAATTTTATAATAGCTCCACCAAAGTTTGTTTACAAGGGTATACAGGAGTCATCTTACGGTCGGTTGGTTGGTCGGTCGGTCGGTCGATTTGTTGAGCTGAAGAAACATTGTGACGCAAATGTCTTTTACATTTCTTTAATTATCGATTTGACAATTGCTGTGCATGTATATGTTTTTTTCGTGCACACCAATGCCTGCTCTGCCGTTTTAAGGTCTGTCATAGCAAAATTTTGTGATGCGAACTACTAGGATTGACTTTAAACTTTTTTCTATTTCTTACTTTTTCTGTCTTCTGTATATGACTAAATATATAACTATTAAAGGCTGGTGACATTTACTCAACAATTTTCACTAGAACAAATTATACACGAACCTACCCACTACACAGAACATTTACACTACCTTCTTTCTTGATTTCTGTGTCCAATTGTGATAATGTCAAGGGGTCAAGGGACACTTTCTTGAGCAGGAGTTAAAGTGTAATCGCCCTATATTTGGTGAAGTTAAATTTCAATAGTCCAAACGAAATATATGGAGATATGAACAGGGTAGTTATACAAAGTTTCGAACTGATCGTGCTTCCTTTAACTGGAACTCTTGTTATGGCGATAACATCGATATGTATACATCAAACATTACAATTACAATTCTTGATATATCCAAGTAAAAAATCCAAACAAAATCGTTAAAACAAGCTCAAATGAACCTTTTTGGATCACAAATGATATTCAGAAAACAACAAGGAAAACTAATGTACAGAAAAACAAAGGAAACAAAATCTCTTTATCATTTAAACACATTTATGCAGTACAGGAACCAAGTAATACTTACTATATGAACAACAAAAACACACTTGTTACTAAACTAAAAGAAGGATCTCAATCAACAAAAGAGTGGTGGAAAATTCTTAAATCATATATAACTACCAATAATAATAACATAATTCCTCCTTATGACAAATCTAGTACAGATGACATTACATCATCTGACTAAGAAAAGACAGACGTCTTAAATTGTTACTTCCAAGGTCAAACAATCCTTTATGACGATGGTAAATAAGGACCTTATTTATATCCTCGTAACCAAAATATGTGTCTTAGTGAGATCACTATATCTCCCAAAGAGGTCTGTGATGTCCTTAAATATTTAAACGTAAACCAAGCAGCAGGACCAGATGGTATTAGTAACAGGATTCTTTGAGAAGCGGCTATTGAACTTTTTTATCCACTTTGCAATCTCTTTAACTATTGACTTCAGCAATGTAAACTACCTTCAACTTGGAAAGAAGCCAATGTCACAGCAGTATTTAAAAAGGTGATATTTCTTTTCCAAATAAGTATACATACGCCTATATCCTTAGTATTCCTTACACAAAATGCTGTCGGAAAGGTGTTCTAACGGAATGTTTTTAAACATGTTTCAAACATCTAACAGAGCTTCAATTTCTTACTCCTGTTCAATCTGGGTTTATAACTTATTTATAAAATACATTGTGTAAGGCACTTGATGATGGTTTAGACGTTCGAGCTATATTTTTTGATATCAGTAAGGCCTTCTACAATGTTTGGCACAAGGGTTTGCTAGCAAAACTTCGATTGGCAGGGATAACGGGACATTTACATCGATAGTTTTCTAATTATCTTTCTTCTAGACGCCAGCATGTTGTTCTCCAGGAACAGTTTTCCAGTGGTGTGAAGTACAAGCAGGCGTTCCACAGGGATCAATCTTAGGTCCTCTGTTATTTCTGAGCTTTATAAATGATATTGTAGAAGATATCTGTTTGCAGATGACATAAGTCTGTATGTTATAGTCCAATATCCCACCATTTCTGCTAATCGGCTTCAAGTTCATATCGATAAGATACCTTCCTGGGTAGGGAATTGGTGGTAACTTTTAAACCAAAAAAGTCTAAATCTTTAGATATATATCTAGAAAGATTAACCGTCCTGTTCACCCTGTCACGCAAATGCTTGGCCAAAACGTTGCAGATGTCAATGTCCATAAATACTTTGCAGTGTACATTTCTGAAGATGCCGGGTGGCACGAACATATTGATTGTATGGCTGAAAAGACATTGAAAAGGGTAAATATAATGAAAAGATTGAAATTTCTGCTAGATTATAAATCACTGGATACTCAATAAATAATACATTCGTCCAGGTCTTGAATATTACAAAAATAGATTTTAGAAAACTTGACAAAATACAAAATGAATCTGCCCGTATCGTAACAGAGGCCACACGGCTTATCTCTTTGGAACGTCTCGAAGTCGAAAGCAACTGGGAATCCCTATCTGATATAAGATTTAAACACGGGATGACACACTTTTATTAAATATATTACAATATTGTACCTGGTTATCTGTCTTTTCAAGTTCCTCATCAACAAAATAAACGGTATAATCTTAGAAACGAGCAAGATGCCCCACGAATAAACTTGAGGTCATTACTTTATCAAAACTCATTTCTCCCAACTTCTATACATGATGGCAATACCCTTCCTCTAGAAACTAGAAATGCACATATCCTCTCAGCTTTCCAAGAACATTTAAATCAAAACAGATACAGATTACCTACCTCTTATTTCTCAGGAACAAAAAAAAAACTCACTAAATGTAGTTTTCTAAAATACTATTTATATCTCTGCAATATTTCTCCAACAGCTCTTTGTAATTGTGGACAAATAGAGTCAAATTACCACTTCTTCTGTGAGTGTCAACTTTATTAGGATATCCGTAAAACGTCAAATGTCCAGCTTCAAACCTTTAAAGTCAGTTTAAACCTATTCTTGTTTGGTGATACAGCCCTCTCGGACCAAGAACATATTTTCATTTTTAGCCAGGTTCGATAATAAGAAGTCATTTTAAAGAGAAGAATTTATCAGACAGTATTGTCGTCTATTCTTATCATTTTTCTTCTTTTGTACAAAATGTATTTTTATATGTGTAATTATATATAATTGGGAATAAAATATATCTACACCAAACTTTGTGTGCATGTTCACTGATAAGTGTAAATGTGCGTGACTTATTTTTCATGCACTCCAATGTCTGCTCTGTTTTTCAAGGCCTGTCATAGCAATATCGCGACGAGAACTCCTATAATATTTCTCTGGCTATCTATTTGAAACTTTGTGTGCATGTTCAACAATAGCTATTGATGTGTATGGCACATTTTTATGCACCATACCCGCGGGGGAAAAATCAGGTGGGCGATTCAGGACCATTTGGTCCTCTTGTTCTGATACTGACCATTAAAACAACAGTATATTAACAGCATGAAGACCATATGACTTCTGAAACACAAACACGCGCGCGCTCGCGTGCGCGCACACACAACGTGCTTATCAAAGTAAACTTCAGCCAATATCTTAATCAGCTGTAAAAAGCTCTAAATCATCTATAATTATTTTTTATTCTATCCTACACAAATATTCAAAAGCAAAAAGTTTTAGACTTACAGTTCTAGGGAAAGTAATAACTGAACTCGCTGATCTCAATTTTATTTTTTAAATGCTTGGTAGAAAATTAAAATATCTTGAACGAAGGGAATTTAATTTAATGCCATTTAAAATTTTAAGTTTTAGGATAAAAATAAAAAGAAGGCAAAATATAAAAGAATTTAACGATACAGTCTTTTGGGAAAGTAGTAAGTGAACTCGCAGATACCCAGTTTTATTTTTTAAATGATTTACATAACCTATACATAACTTACATTCAGCTATACACAAAAAAAGCTTCTGCAAAACTTTAAGACACTGAAACAGATTTCTTTACAATACGGTCAGATGTTTGGACTTTTATTCATAGTAGGTAAGACACACATGGATTACTTTGTCTGACAAGGTTGTGCCGTTTGCGGTTGTCCGTCCGTCGCCTTTTTCGCCACACACTTTCTTTTCATTGACATTAATTTATCCATGCATATAGTATAATTATAAAGCACTTACAACTTTTCGCTTATGCCCCAAGACGTGTTTTTCCACTCACTTTAATTTATTAGATCAGTACGTTTAAACAGCTACGCCGAGAAAGGATTTTTAAATAAATTGACTATGATTTAGGTCACATACACATGATGCTGCGGACCAGCAGGTAGAAGCTTCTTCAAAAGAGCAAAAATCTGGCTCTATGCCAAATTTGAAATTTAAATTTACACCACTCGCGAGATTTCTCTATGCACCGGACGGTACTGCCTGGGATTGTTTTCCAACGAGTTTGACGTATTATAATATAACGATATTTAATATTTGAATATGAATTAATGTATTTGAAGTTATACCTTTATTTAGTTGCACTTAAATGTTTAGCACTACCTGTGACCTGCCATTATCTTACATATGCACGTTAACATGAATAATAGGTTATTCCATTCTAACGTTTTCCGAAAACGTGTTTTGTACCTGTACGAATACTACTTTAAACGTATACTTTCGTTTTAAATCGTTCAGATATAGATCATGACGCAATAATGTTTTGCGGGAAATTCCAGTGTCATACTGATGTACATGTTTGTACAAAAAAACAGCAAGCTTGTGCAATTTCTTTTAAACCCAGTCCGACAATCAAAATGGAACAAACCTGTAAGTGACGTTTTGTCTTTTTCAGTTTTTGCTAAATTTTTTATGTGTATTTACCTTTTAATGATAACTGTAATTGATTAAGGTTCTTTTTTATCAAACAGGGGTTATTTAAACGTGTTTTGATCATGTAAAATCAGCTGATCTGATAATACAATGCTGGAAACTCACGTAACAAATTTGCAATCGATTATCATACCCACTTTTATTTTTCTAAATACATGTATATTGTTTTTACGTATGGCTATGTTTGTCAAATTGTTAGAGCTTTTTTTACCTCTCAATTCATTTTCTTTTTAAGTTACAACATACCCAATAGCATAATACAGACACTTTAACCTGGACATTTATAGGTTACGACAAATTATATCTTCCAACCTCGACAGACTTAATTGGTCTATCAAGCCATGAGGCATTTCAAAAAGCACTGTTTTTCTTAATCAGAACATAAAAAACTACAGCATCTTACATATTTCTTAAGCGCTGAGAGAAACATTTTACTTTCCAGCTTTGAGTTCAGCATTAGTGTTATATATTTCATGACTGTTAATTATTTTAAGGTTATGAATATTTTTATAATCAGAATTATTTTTATTTTTAATAAATCTATTTAAGTTTGAAAAAGAAACACAAAATAAATAAATTTATTTTATAATTTTTACTTACAGGTTATTGTTATCGAGAGGGTAGTAACAAATGCATTAATATATCTTGCAACAATTATGACGAATTCTTGAGTTTGCTGCATAAATGCGAAAAGAAGGAAATTAACAGTGTTTCGGGTTGCCCTTCGATACGATCATGTCCGCATTGTCAAGAAGCTATAGAACACACGGATGGATGTCCTAATATGCAGTGCTATAGCTGCAAGAAACACTTCTGCTTCATTTGCCTAGAACCAGTAACTCCACGCGGGAGTTTTACTTGTAAGCAACCTCATGTGGTCGCTCCAGTGCTGAGATTGAATTGAAATGTTATGTTATTACTTTTGGATAGCTTTGTTTATTAGAACAATATTTAGAATAAATTTTTTGACTGTGAAATAAAGATAAATAGTTAGGGAGTATTCGTTCATAAAATGTATCTGTATATCGATATATAAAGATATAGAGGCTATGATGTGGCTATATTAAGTATCTGTTGATTCTAAATTAGATATGTGAATATGAAGTGGTGAATAAAAAAATGAGTAACAGCTGCAATTTTGTGTTGATATGAAATAAATTTATCTATATAAAGTCATGAATAATATTATTTTGCAAGAGTGTGGATATTTCACGTGTCCTTACATTATAATGCTATTTTCATTTTTTTTTTATAAAAAACGTACAGAATTTAAATAAAAAACAATTAAACATACATTGTTTCAAACATTTTTTAAGACTTAAATGTCTCTATACAACAAATATTGCATAATCTTTTAAATCTGCATTTTTATTTATATCACAGGGTCTTCTTAATGTTTTTGTTTAAGCAAATTGTACGTAATTGTACGTAACTGTCAGTTATCCTGTTCTACATAACGATTTGGCTCGCTTATATTAACGTTTACGGACGTAACTGATACTATTGTTCTGTGTTTATGTAGTCCGCCCATTAAAGTTACAAAACAGGTCCTTCAATGATTAAGATTTTATATGATTTTATGTTAAGTTAATTGTGATAAACTATGTAGATTAAATGGTTGGATGAATTATATCAACACTACCAATTATAACAGTATTTTACTTACATGTCACTGATAAAAATCAAAGAAATGTAACAATATTCTGTTTGTATCACATTAATTTCCTCAGAACTGAATCCCGATAATACTTAAGGTGTGTTGCGGCTGGATGCGTTACATATGTACATATATAAGTTCAAATTATACATAGGTTTGAATTACAATAAAGTATTTGAAGAAAAGAAAAGCATATATCATTTCAAGTGTATTTTTCAAAACAAATACAGATCAATTTCTTCTTATTCAACAATCGTGATTGACTTATTACAAATCAGTTAGCTACAAAATTGTTTATTCTTGAAAATAACTACTATCAGACGAGAGAATGTTGTCTCAGTTTAGTGTAAGCTCAATAGCTAAATACAATTTAACTTTTGTTTCTCAAAAAACATGTTTTTGCTTTGAACCTCGTATTTATCCGACTTAAGCAGAAATTATGGGCATTGCATATGTTTGATGAAATTCAATCTTGCAATTTGGATAGAGATTTAGAAGGGGTTTTTGTCACATCTATATACTCTAAGGATGGAACAACAGCATGATTTTTTGTTGTTTTTTTTTTTAAACATTTTTTTAAACATTAAGTTGCAGTTGGTTTTAACAGATTTAATAGATGTAGGTGAAGCTGAAAAGTGGTGTGGAAATGAGGAAATACTTTATGTTTTTACACTCAGAAAGTAAAGGTATTGGTTACCTAGTGACAACTGATGTCGAATATCAGAAGTAGTTTAAGCTATCAAACACAGATGGAATATCGATCTATCAGTTGTTCATAGAGGCTCTGTGTTGTTGTTGATCCGAATGTTTGCATATGTAATTGCATGATAGCTGTAATAAGTTGGCACAGTTTCAGATTGTACAACTGCAAGTTTTTTTTAAATATATGTGATCAATCAGCATTTGTCGAATTGGAGTCGGAATTGTTATAAGTTGACTGAAGTTAGTCATGTTTTATTCGAGCTCATTAGCTGACACTGGTGCATTAAAGTCACCGAGAACAATTGTTTGTGAAGTTGGTAAATTGCTAAGAATCAAACTGAGCTGTTCACAGAAATAATGCAGGGGAAGCATTCAATACGGAAATAGACGGAGATGTTATATGAACACCAACACCAACACATTCAATATCTGCCAAAGAAGTATCAATGCGAATAAAGTCAATGTCTTGGTGGACAAAGATGCCAACACCTTCTCTTGGAGACTGGTTGTTTTGGTGTGTTGGCCTATGAGTAACACAGCTTGGTATCGTGTATTGGGGGGCGGGGGTTGAACTATGTCATTAGCACTTGTTCACATCTCCTGAAGGGTTATAATATCCGTCTGGTGTAAAAATAATTGTTTTTAATGTCATGAAAATGGAGTAGCAAAGCAGAATATGCAGGCGATATGCACAACAAGGGTTGGTACTGATAACTCCTGTAAAGTTTCGTCGAAATCCCGCCAGCAGTTTGACCTGTAAAACCCGGACAAGGTTTCTTTCTATTTTAAGCTCTGGCTGCAATTTTGTGCAGCGACGCGGAACATGCCGGCGATATCACAACTGTGGTTGGTACAGATCACTCCTGGGAAGTTTTGTCGAAATCCTGCCAGCAGTTTGACCTGTGAAAGCCGGACAAGGTTTTTCTATTTTTAGCTCTGGTGGCCATTTTGTGAGCGAGGCAGATGATGCCAGAGGTATGCACAACTAGACTTGGTACTTATCACTCCTGTGAAGTTTCGACGAATTTCCGCCAGCAGTTTGACTTGTGAAAGCTGGACAAGTTTTTCTACTGTTAGCTCTTTCGGCAATTTTGTCCAGCGAAGCGAAACGTGCCAACAAAGTGCACCATTGGGGTTGGTACTGATCACTCCTGCAAAGTTTCGTTGAAATCCCGCCAGCAGTTCACCCTGTGAAAGCCAGACAAGATTTTTCTATTTTTAGATCCGGTGGCCATTTTGTGCAGCGAAGCAGAACGTGCCAGCGACTTGCACAACTAGGGTTGTTCCTTATCACTCCTGCGAAGTTTCGTTGAAATCCCGCCAGCAGTTCAACGTGTGAAAGCCAGGCAATGTTTTCTTTTTTAGCTCTGGCGGCCTTTTCGTGCAGGAGGATAAATGTGCCAGCGAAATGCACAGCTAGGGAAGGTACTTATCACTCCTGTGAAGTTTCGTTGAAATTCCGCCAGCAGTTTGACCTTTGAAAGCCGGACAAGGTTTTTCTATTTTTAGCTCTTGCGGCCATTTTGTGCTGCGAAGCAGAACATGCTGGCGATTTGCAAAACTAGGGTTGGTACTGATCACTCTTGTGAAGTTTCGTCGAAATCGGACCAGCAGTTTGACCTGTGAAAGCTTAATGCGGACGGACAGACGTACGGACGGACGGATTGACGAGCAGCGAAGGCAAAAACAATATGTCTCCCAGAAAGTTTGGGAGACAAAATGATATAGTTCAGAAAATTATACAAATGCGTGATTTAACCATACGAACCATAGACTTCTGTTTAGTTTTTCGGCTTTCCTATTCTCTTACAGGTTTTGTGAATATTTATGTTGCGTGAAATAAGAGTTAAATGAAAACCTGCCATTACCTTTACTTTAAGTTCTGATTTCATAAGTGTGTACATTCTGTTTGATAAATATTATGTTGCATGTTTTAACCATTTTTAGCTTTTGTTGGTACGGCGGTAGATATGCTTATTTAAGTAAAAAATTAACTAGAAATGTCGATGAAAAAGTGAAAACTTTTGAGTTAATCCCTTGGAAACTCGCACATATTTTGCCGTCATATTTGACGTTCCTAAATATACATTGAAATGAATAACCTATATGATAATGATTATGAGTCACTGCTTTTTTCTCAGAAATTGAAATAGTCATAGTTACGTTTACCGAAAATATATCAAGGGTTTCCGTTTTTTAATCTTATTTCAGTAACTATAATTTAAACATTTTTATCTAACTCCATGCTAGTTGTGTATATTGTATCGCATCAACGATATACCCTAACTGAATGGTAAGAATAGTTCAGTAATTTGTTTTTCCTCACCTTTGAACACCTAGGTTCGTTTTTGCCGCTAAGGATTTCACTGACTATTTAGAATATGACGTAATGATTTATTTCCGGGATTTCATTTGAAAACTTGATTAATATTTTCACTTAATCACAAAAGAGCAATCTGAGAGTTTCAGTGGAACAGAACGGTTAGTTAAATAAAGTTGTCTTTTCTCATGGTACCGTACCATTGTGTAGGTCTGTATTTAATCCAACCCAAAAATATCAACATAGTTTTATCTTGTATTGATGTCATCCGACCCTGTAATGAAGCGTTGGAACAGCACTCTTTAGGCGCCTTTTAATTATGATCAATTTTTTTGTCATTTGATACTTTAATGAATGGCTGCATAAAAGGAGCAAAATAAACATCTAGAATAACATAAAATGACAGTGATTGTTTACATTCTTTTTAGAATGTCTGTTTCCTAGAAAGCAGCTTCAGAATTTTGTTCAAGGTACGTTTAATTTATAAGGTTAAGATACATAATGATATTTCCAAACAGAACCGTATTCCAGTCTTTAGTGATGTGTATTTATAGGTTCATGTTGAAACACAAGGTATTGTTTTTGTTATTTCAAGACTGTAAGTTCTTTGTTTATTGTTTAGATACTGAGCATTTCTTTTTCTTTTGAATTCTTGTATTCATTTCAGGAATGTATTTGTTCTACCTAGACTGGGTTCAACTACAAGTAGAACATTTACGTAAATTCTAGTTTTAATTTCAAATGGTCAATAACATTCTTACTTACATATCTTTGTTCTCGAGAAGAGAGGTCAGACGTGTAAAATTACGATGAACTCGAGTGTTTTGTGCTTAAAGAAGGAAACTATCAGTGTTTCGGAAAGCCTATCGTAACGATCTGGTCCTCATTGTCAGGAAGCTGTAGAAAACACACTCATGTCAAAATATGAAATTATACAATTATTTGACACTGTAAGCTAGGTGATCAGAAATACAATGCTATCAGCATATGTTCAAAATGTGACGTTCAGTTAAAAAAATAAATGCGTGTAGTGACATTAGTATGTGAATATCAAACAAAGATTTTTAATGTACATTTCAAGTATGCACGTGACAATCAAAAGCAGAACTACCATAGTTTTATAATCTATATGATAACAAATAACACGTTTTACCATCAGCTTTGTTTTCAGATCACATGATTGTGCTTGCCTTTCTAAAAAGTTCTAAGCTTCCACATTAAAGGCAGTAGCAATATTAATAACAGTCGAAGTGTTTAGTTAATAAACCAAATATACCACGGTACAAATGCGTAATATTTAACCATCGATGATTTAATCGGAGTGGTTTCATTGCAAGCCGTACCGTGGTATATTCGCCGATAAACTACAATATAACGTTGTTCATTGTAATTTTGTCATGATGAAACTTCCTTTTTCGAATGATATTCTGGTGCGACAGAAAAACAAGATAATGCCGTAATGACGTTGCATTATACATCTCTACCCATTTGACGTCACGAAGTATCATTTTAGAATGAATATTTAGTTGAAATTATTTATTTTACATCCATTGGAAAGCAATTATATCAATCCCTTTCAACAACTGCTTCCTGTGTTCAAACCGGCACTCGCGTCGAAAGTAAGGAATGTGTAAAGTCACTGAATACTATCACACCTGGTGGGATTCGAACCAACAACCGCCGGATCGGGAGTCCGGCGACTTATACCACTCTATACATCTTCAGGGTATCAGTTTCTGTAAGACAATAGCTGTGTCTGTGGCTAGGTTCATCCTTCAAAGTTATTACTTCCTTAAAACCGTGTCTGCTTTCAGTGTTAATGATTAGTTACACTGGTTTTTATTTACTCAGTTATGTGTATAAATAATATAAAGACTAATATCAACTTACAATTAAAAGATCTGAAAAAGTTAGCTAAAATGTATTTCATTTGCCCAGCTAGGAGACTAAAACCACAAGAAACAGTGTAGTTTTCATATACATTTAGTTCTTATGCATTTAAAAGGGTATTAACATATTTCAAAGCTACTGCACATTGTTATGAAAATGAATTGTAAATGTCAGACCATTTTCTTCATTTTGGTTCTCCTGCATCTGTTATATGTGTACTTATAGGAGAAACGGTAACATGTGGGTACTAATATACTAACGTTGCATTCAAAATACCAAATGAACTGTCACTTTCATACGAGGATACTCGCTGTCAGCAAAAGATTATGTCTTCTAAAAGTTAAACTTTCGAAAAGAGATAAAGTAAAAAGGAATACTATAATTCAAAATATTGAGGATGGTGGAATTAATATGATCGATATTCCGATATACCTTAACTCTATAAAATCAAGCTGGATAAATCGAATAACTAATACAATAAATAAAGGGACATGGAAAGAAATAATAAACAAACAGATTTTAAAAATATCAAAAAAAAAATTGGTTAAAATGCAACATTAGTACATCAGATATCTTGCGACTCAACATTAAAAACATATTCATAAAAGACTATTTATTGCTTGGAGCAAAATCAATTTTTTACAATAACCCTCAAAATATAAGAACTCAAATAATATGGAATAACTCTCACATCCGAAACAACAAATCAGTTTTGCACTTTCCTGTTTGGATAAAGACAAATATTATTCAGATAAAAGTTATTTATAATGAAGAAATCAGACGATTTAAAACATTCAGCCAATTAAAAAATACATACAAAATTCCTGATTCTGAATTTCTGAACTACAAGAAGTTGATGTCAGCAATACCAAAAGAGTGGATTAGAACTCTTAATTCTGCAAACCTGGCACAGCTAACAAATGAACTATCTATATACGACATGATTACTAAAATTAAACCAAGTTACTTAAACAAAAATTGACAGATATACAGAAAAAGGTCTTTATTTCGATGGGACAATCGAAAGCGCAAATAAAATGGGAAACCTTTTTCCCAGATAAAATATTTAATTGGTCAGACATATTAACAATGTTTCCGTTTGTTGCAACGATAATTTTCTTCAAACTTTTTATTCAAACTTTTTACATAGAAATATTGCAACCAATAAGTTCTTATTTAAATGTGGCTTAGTTGAATCTAGCCTGTGTGGTTTTGTAATATGGCTGTGGAAAGTTAAGAACATTTATTTTGGAACTGTTCACAGGTACAAAATTTCTGGACCCAGCTGTTCAATTGGGTTATGACCGTCAACACAAATAAAAAACAAAAAACATCATCCCGGATATACACGTCTTTAAACAGAAATTCATCAGTCGATTAAAACTATAAAAAATACACAGCATTTAGAAAAGATACAATTGAAAACAGAGATTGGACAACATTTTACCTCTACTTTTATAAAATCTATAGATACCAAAGTAACCTGTTCTCTAACCTTTCCTCTTCTTTTCCTTAGTTAGGTTTAGTTGTTATCTGCTGTTAACTTCTGTAAATAGTAGGTTTCCTATTCACTTTAACTAATTAGATCATTAGGTTTTAAAAAGCTACGCCGAGAAAGATTTTTTTAATAAATAGGCTAAAATGCCAAAATACATAGCCCGACAGTGGGTCAAGAACATAAACCGGTTTTTTAAGGTTTATGTCATACTTGCATATTGTTGCGATATACGGCAGGATAGCTTCTAAGCAAAAGAGCACACATCTACCTCTCTACCTAAATTGAAACCCGGCTTACACCACTTGCGACTATTTTTTCTATGCACCGGACGGTACCGCACGGGATAGTTGCCTTAACGAGTTTTGCATAGTTTAGTATAACGATATTTAATATTTAAGTAACAAGCATCAAGTTTAATATCACTGTCGATTCATCTACTTCCTTGTTTACATGTAGGACATCACTTAAATGTTCACCACCATTACTTTGCTTTGCAACCACATTATATGTATAATGGGTTATTCCATTAAAACATTTTCCGAAAACATTTTTTCCGTTTTGTAACTTATACTAAACATTTACTTTCATTTTAAATTGTTCAGGTCTAGATCACGACGCAATAATTTTTGCTGGAAATCCCAGTTATACTGATGTATGTACTAAAAAGCAAACTTGTGCATTTTCACTTAAACTGCTGCCTGAGAATAAAAATGGAACAGACCTGTAAGTTACGTTTTGTCTTCTTTCTTTTAGTTTTTGCTAAATTTCTTTGGTGTACTTACTACAAATGGTAACTGTAATTCATATAAGCCCTTTTTTTCAACAGAGATTGTTTTGACTTCTTTTGTTCATGTAAAATCAACTAACCTTGTAATAAAGTGCTGAAAACTCACGTTTACAAATTCGATAAACCAACTAGTAATCGAGTTATTATACCCACTTATATTGTTCTAGTTATTATATATATTACTATATATTATATATTTCCAATGTTTCGTTTTAAGTATTAAGTCTTTTAGGTATTGAGACATATCTTTTTACCTTTAAACTTTGTGTTCAGCATATATAAGAAAATACATGATAAAGTATTTTATGGTATTTTTTTTTACTTACAGGTTCTTGTTATCGAGTGGGGAGTAATAAATGTATTAATATATCTTGTAAAAATTACGACGAATTCATGAGTTTACTGCATAATTGCGAAAAGAAGAATATTAACAGTGTTTCGGGTTGCCCTTCGATACGATCATGTCCACATTGCAAGGAAGCTATAGAACACACGGACGGATGTCCCAATATGCAGTGCTATAGCTGCAAGAAACACTTCTGTTTCATTTGTCTAGAACCAGCCACTTCCAGCGGAAGTTTAACATGTAAACAACCTCACGTTGTCGCTCCTGTTCAGAAACTGAATTGATACGTAACGTTATAAAGTTTTACCATAAATTAAAGAGAGCTTATGTTAAACTATAGCAAGTTTATAGTCTTTCTTCAAAAACCTATTTGTTTATAGATATATACGAATACATAAAGACATAAATAATAATGTGACAAAATTATAAACTTGTTGATTCAAAAATTAAAATTTGAATGTTAAGTCATAAATAAAATGGTGTGTAACCGCTACAATTTTGTTTTGATATGAAATAAATATTTCTATGTAAAGTCATGAATAATATCAGTTTGCAGAGTATGAATATTTCGTGTATCCTTGTATCATAAAGGCTACTACCGTTCAGAATACAGAATACCGTTCCCGTACAGAATTTTGAAAAAAGTCGTTTTACAACTTTAAGAATTCAAAGCCTCGGTACAAGAATTATTGCCTTTTCATAGAGAACTGTTTATATCAAAGAATCTTCTCAACGTGTTTAAGCAAATTGTACGTAATTTTCATTTATCCTAATCTACATAAAGTTTTAACAGTTACGAACCCCTTAACTTGTAGTATGTTTTAAATGTATATGTAGCTTGCCTTTTAAGCTATTTAAAATAGATGTTTATGAATTACTGCTTTTTCAGAAATTGAAATAGTGACTGCTTTTTCAGATATTGAAATAGCGACTGCTTTTTCAGAAATTGAAATAGTCACTGTTTTTTTTTTCAGAAATTGATATAGTCACTGCCTTTTCAGAAATTGAAAAAGTCACTGCTTTTTCAGAAATTAAAATAGTCACTGCTTTTTCAGAAATTGAAATGGTCACTGCTTTTTTCAGAAATTGAAATAGTCACTGCTTTTTCAGAAATTAAAATAGTCACTGCCTTTTCAGAAATTGAAATGGTCACTGCTTTTTCAGAAATTGAAATGGTCACTGCTTTTTCAGAAATTAGAATAGTCACTGCTTTTTCAGAAATTGAAATAGTTACTGCTTTTTCAGAAGTTGAAATAGTCACTGCTTTTTTAGAAATTAAAATAGTCACTGCTTTTTCAGAAATTAAAATGGTCAATGCTTTTTCAGAAATTAAAATAGTCAATGCTTTTTTAGAGAAATTGAAATAGTCACTGCTTTTTCAGAAATTGAAATAGTCACTGCTTTTTCAGAAATTGAAATAGTTACTGCTTTTTCAGAAATTAAAATGGTTACTGCTTTTTCAGAAATTAAAATAGTCACTGCTTTTCAGAAATTGAAATGGTCACTGCTTTTCAGAAATTAAAATAGTCACTGCTTTTCAGAAATTGAAATGGTCACTGCTTTTCATAAATTGAAATAGTCACTGCTTTTTCAGAAATTGAAATAGTCACTGCTTTTTCAGAAATTGAAATAGTTACTGCTTTTTCAGAAATTAAAATGGTCACTGCTTTTTCAGAAATTAAAATAGTCACTGCTTTTCAGAAATTAAAATGGTCACTGCTTTTTCAGAAATTGAAAAAGTCACTGCTTTTTCAGAAAATGAAATGGTCACTGCTTTTTCAGAAATTGAAATAGTCACTGCTTTTTCAGAATTTGAAATAGTCATAGGTGCGTTTACCGAAAATGTAATAAAGCGACAGACTCAAAGATGGATCGAAGATGAATAAAAAAGAAAATGTTTTTAAATATAAAATATCAAAATGTAGTTGTAAAGAACGTATCTTAACTAAGTTACTGTTTCAGTTTATGTTACAGAAACACATCTTAATATAATATTGTTCACAGTTTTGTCGTTATAAAAATTACCCCGTTAGTCATGGGGTAGGTACTTTGTTTATATTGTTAATTCTGACTATTGTAATGAATATTCTATAATGGCTCAGTGGTGTAGGTTGCTATTCCATTTGACCTACAGGGCATGGGTTCGAATCCTGTTAAAATCAAATTCTTTTTTCTTCAGTTTTTTCTTCGTAATGTGTAGAAGCATATATTTTTCCTTTTTTACGGTGTAGCAACTTCTTCATTTTAAAGTAAAAAAATAAGCTCAATCATGTGAGTCATTCGCTTAAAGGGTTTCCGTTTTTATCATCTTATTTCAGTAACTATAATTTAAACATTGTTTAGCTAACTTCATGCTACTTTGGCATATTGTATCGCATGAACGATGTAATTCAATAGTAACCATAATGAAGTGATTTATTTCCCTCTTCCTAGTAAAAGAATTCGTATGAACACCCACGTTCGTTTTTGCCGCTTAAGATTAGACTGGCCCTTTCAAGAACACGACGTAATGATTTATTTCTCAAATTTCTTTTGAAAGCCTGTATAACATTTTCACTTACATTATAAACGGTGATCCTTATTTGTCCTTTAAACAATCTGAGAGTCATAATGGAACATTACTGTATCAGCTGAGAGAGAGGTTTGTATTTAATCGAACATAATCTTTCTGTAAATTGTTTTATCCTGCATTGCTCATATATGTTGGCATCTGATCTGGTAATGGAACGTTGAAAAAACACTTTTTAGCACCTTATAATTATTGAACTGGATTAACTTTTTATAGTGGCGGACGAGCGGCGTCCAGACTCTGTCTACACCATATCTCTGTTGCTAATTGGCTTACTGACTTCAAATACGCTATGCAGCTTCCTTGCAATCAGTAGAAGTACAATGTACAAGAACCATAACTCTACCTGGCCCATTTATAATTATCTCCCTTCTTATTTTTTTGTCCGGAACAACTTTAAAATTATGAAGTGAATTGACGTGAAACTGAAAATAAAGATAGATAGCGACAAGGAAAGGTGCAGTGTTTACGAAGCATATTTCTACCTTATCCCATTTTTTAGAAAACTTCTATACTTTTTGTCCGGGCCATCACTTGAACACTATAAAGAGATTGACTTGAAAGTTACAAAAAAGATAGATGGTAAGAAGTAGATTTTCAATGCATAAGAGCCGTAACATTATCTTCTCTTAATTTATCGATCGATAACGACAGGGTTAATACAGTGTCCATAAAGCATAACTCTACCTTTCCCGTTCTTTTTTTTTCGTTGTTGTTGTTGTTTTGATTTTTGTTTGTTTTTTTTTAGTAATCTCTCCTTTTTTAGTTTCTAAATGAATTTTTTTCTAGAACTTAACTTGAACACGAAGCGAAACTTGAAAAAAGATAATGGTAAGAAGCAAAAGTGTGGTGTACAAGAATCATAACTCTATACCTGGTCAAAGTTTTGAATTATCTCCCCTAGTACACTTTTTTGTCCCAAACATTATTTTTAAACTGTGAAATGTATTGATGTGAAACTCAAATTGTAAATTAAAGGTAACAAGGACAAGTGCAATGTTTAAGAAATATAAATCTATCTCTTATCTCGTTTTTGAATAATCTACCCTTTTCTAATTTTATAATGAAATGTGAAACTTAAATATAGATAGATGACGACAAAGAAAAGTATGTGCTGTACCCAAGAAGCATAACACTACCTTATCATATTTTGAATTATTTTCCTTTCTTTAATTTGATAATGGATTCTGTCCGGAGCATAACATGAAGATTGTAAAAGGGATTTTCTTGACACTTAAAATAAAGATATACACCTAAAAAAAAATATATGGTAAGAAGTAGAAGTGCAGTGTGCAATAAACATACCCTATCTGGTAGATGTTTTAAATTACCCCCCCTCTTAAAATATTTTTGTTAAATTGATAGTTTATGGTATATTGATAGTGATAAGAGTCCAGCATAGAGCTGTAGGACTACTCTTACTGAATTTGCGATTATTTCTGCGCCGCCATGTGAAATGTCTAGCATCATCCGTTCACAGCCTAGGTTTCCGTTCTTTGATGCTTTTGTTGTTGTTTGATACCATAATGTCTGTCTGCATAAATGAATCAATGTTATTTTCAAGAGTGTGTTTTAACACAAAATTGTATGTTCTTTGTTTATTGTTTAGAAACTAAGCATTTCTTTTTCTTTTGAAATATAGCATAGGATGATCACTTTTACTTAAAGGAGTCTGTGTTATCTTTATGAGGTCTGGACTATAGACTAATAGGTTGTAAAAAGGTAAAATCAAAACGAATTGTAGATTGAAGTATATAGATATGGTGAAAGTATTTGAACGTACTAACTGTCACTGTAACGTTGTGTTATAAAGGTTTACAAGTATAAATGTGCATATCGTTTCACTAGCTCTGTCTGTGTTCTAGATTCATCCTTCAAAATGTTTACTTCCTTTATAACTACCAGGTACTTCATTTACGCGGTTAGGTGAATAACTGATATAAAATGTAGCATCAACTTTCAGTATTAAGATTTGAAATAGACAACTAATATGTATTTCATTCACTCATTAAAACTGCTTAAACCACAAAAACAATCAGGTTTTCTGAAAATCTTTGAAAGGGTATTAAAATATTTCAATTCTTTGTAAGATTTTAAAATGTTTCTGATTGTTTGATTACAAAGTAATTTATATCGTGCATATCTTAACATATATCCTGCAACACCATAACCCTGTTTATAGAAAAGTATGCATATTTGTACAAAGAGGTGCCGTAAATACAAAATATTTTCAAGTAATGTAGAAAACATGTATAAAATAACACATGAATCGCATGTTATTCCCAAGTGGAGTAAGTGTCATTCATTCTGAGTGATCCTGCTGGCCCCGTTGGCTAAATAACAAAAATTGACCATGTAATATATACTTGAATTAGTAAGAAATATGACATCATAAAGCTGTGATAAAGTGAGAGTGAACATATTTCTATATATACAAAGAGTTTATTAAATTATACAACCCTTTGTTCATTCTCCCTACATCTTTTTTTATTCTTTTTATAACTATTGCTGTAAGGCAGAATAATTTTTCCTTCACACGTATGTCCTTTGACTGTCTACAAAAGTTAAACTTTTAACAACGACAACTTCAATATGGCAAAATTTTATTTGTAGAAAAGGACTTCTTCAAGTTGATTTTTCCTTTTCAACCCATTAATGAGCAGCTTTTACAAAAATAGACATATGCAGACAGTGCAAACCTAGATCAGAACCCGTAATGTGCGGCGTCTGATCAGGGTCTATATTGTTTGCATAAAGGACTTTCTTCCGTAAAATGAATGAATTAGAAAATGTATACCAGAAACCCTCTTAATTGAAAATGGACCCGTCAAACTAAGGCAGTCAACGAGAAGTCATTTACTGTGTTTGCATAAATCAACTGAAAGTCGTACTTGGCATTTTACAAAGTATTATTCTATCTACACTGCATTAAAAGAGGCCATATAACGGTCTTATATGGCTAAGCTAAGTGATTGACAAATGTGTGGAATAATAAGGCAATCGCCATAAAGCAAAACGTCACACGAATACCGTACTAAGGCCATATTATTAGTGTTTGTTCAAGTTCGTTCTAAGGCCACTATTATTAGTGTTTGTTCAAGTTTCTGTGATATGCTTATTTATGTTTTGTTGAGAAAAACATTTTTCATTATCTTTCTAAATATTTCATCCAAAACACACAGCAGAATACAGTAATTGTTATTAGGCAAGGACAAGTATTTGTTCTGCGATTCAGCAACACTGGCGTATGCCTTTTCATGGCATAATGATACAGTGGAGGTGGTCAATGATAGAACAATTATGAGGTTCGATCTTAGTAAAATTCAATTTATCTTGCTACAGACGCAATTGCTGGTAAACAACTTTTCTTCAAACATGCACTTGATATGGTTTGAAACAGATTAATTAACCCTATCCTTTTCGCCGTTTACAATTAAACAGGTAAAGTATCGACAATCTTCTTGTTTATCAGCAAATTACGCGATTGCTTAATTTAAGAATAATTGTTTTGCACTTGTTATATATAAGACAAGACTAATTATCCTTGTATGCGTTTGTGAAAAGGTAAACTCTTAACACAACTAAACGAGGGAAAAACAAAACAGGAGTGAACTACATCAAAGTAAGAATAAATCATACGCCAAAATTGTAGAAAATATCCTTGAAATATAAATTGATTCAAACGTTTCAAATTTATGGCATGTCAGAGGAAGGAACTGACGTATGCCTTAAATGTTTTGCCAAGAGGTTCAGAATTTTATACAAGATGCCCCTGTGACCGTGACCTTTGATTTAGTGAACTCAATATCAAAAGCGTTCAGCAGCTGGTCATGCGCAATTACCCTATGAAGTTTCATAAACCTTGGCCAATGCTTTTGCAAGTTATTGATCTGACTCTTTGATAGGAACTATGGACAACGGTAATGCTCTATACCTTCCATTCTTAAGTTGGAGTAAGTAACAGTAAGTGCATTGAAAAGTTATTTAGTGTTCTCAACTTCTGCAGTATGGTTACAACATGTTTAGCATGATTTATCAGTTAATTATCTCTTGTACTCAAATATTGACAAAGAATGTCTTGAAAAAGAGGGTTGCCTTGGTTACTGATATGAGACATTTGGAAAGGCTAAACCCTTAAGGATTCCATTGTCTTGAATTGAGATTAAACACATACCTTTTGAATTTTTTTCTTAGGTCACTGTTCTAAGAAATTACGTAAATAAACTTAATTTCAACTGATTGTTGCTGATTATCATCTGTCATCCAAACCTTTCGTTCAAATGTCACATCTTTAAGTGACATTTACTGCAATAATATGCAACAAGTAACGTCATTTTGTTGTAAAACATTATTTTAAAGTTCAATTCTAGGAACCGATAAATATTGTCTACAGAAATGTCATTGTAATGTTGTTTTTTTATTATAACCTTCAACAGATTTGTGAAGATGTGCTTTTAATATTGAATATGGTCGCCAGAAACTATCATTTATCGTGACTCAATTCTAGGAACCGATAAATGTGGTCAACAGAAATGTTATTGTAATGTTTTTATGATAACCCAGTACAGCTATATATACGAGATGTGTGAAATGTTGTCAGAGTTTTGATTAAGTGATTGTACTGACTTCTTCTATTTAATCCCTTGATAAACAGAGATTTTTTTTAGAACTTTCAACTCATTTCTCAATATTATAACAGTACCTGTATATTTATTGAAATAAATTGATTTAGACAAAAAAGCCAGGGAATTTCAACTGGAAATATAAAACATGATTTCGTTCTGATATTGTTAACAATAGCTGTAATCCGGAACTCGCCGGTTCTGCTTTTAAAGTCACGAGAGGGGGTACAAAACAAAAATCAGCTGATCGCCATATTGTGTTGTAAAAAGTGTGACGCTTAGTTGATGTGCTAAGTTTGATTGATTCGAAAAAGAAATCAGGATTAATTATCAAAGGTCCAATTTTTTTGTCGGTTTTTTTAATTCACCACATTCCATGTTTCTACACGTTTAGCAAAATAAATTCTCTGGTGAATTTCTCATTTAGATTTTAATTATAAAATAATTCATCAATAAGTTTTTAGAATTTGTTTTCTATAGCCACAAATGATTAAACTTTCGACACCACCACTTTCTTTACAATATCAATTAATGATTTTGATATATGTTATAGATTCGTACTTTGTTTTTTAAGTTACACATAATTTTAAAAAATGTAATTCAATCTCTAAGTAACAATTGAAATGCTATAAAAAAATAATTGCAGTAGGGCAAATATTTACTCTCTGCCTCAGCAACCTGTCATTATTCATTTGCTACCACGTAAATTTGATACAGTCTTTCAATATCTTCAAATTCTATTCTGTCAGCTGTTTAATTATTATTTATATAACCTTAGTTTTCAACGCCATAACAATCTATTATAACTTAAGTTTATAATTATGTTTTTCGATTTTTTTAAACGTTTGTTTAATTAATTTATTTCCTGACATCTATTTTTCTTATTTCTTTATAGGTACTTATCTTTTTGTCATCGATATATTAGACATTTTGGTTGACAATCTATTTCTTGTAAATATGGATATTTTTACTAACTTCTTATCTAAAGTTTCAATCAAACTTAAAAGAATTATATGTGAAAGGCAAGTTAATGGCCTATTCAATGGATGTTTTTACTAACTTCTTATCTAAAGTTTCAATCAAACTTAAAAGAATTATATGTGAAAGGCAAGTTAATGGTCTATTCAGACAACTGTTAAAAGTTATTGCACATTTATCTAAAATATCATTTGTAGACAATTGACCTAAAATAATCATTTGCATAATGATACTGAAATATTTTTCGAGCTTTGGACATAATATTTATGTCCCTCTCTATGTTGGAAAGAAAAAAAAATAGATAAAAAAAAATAAAAGGCTAAAAGTTTTTCTCGTGAGTTATCGTTTCTTCACAAACTTTGAGTTATTAACCCAAAACAAGTAAGTACGCAAATAGGATACAAAAATTGTGAAAAAATGTATGATAGTCCCGACAATAACTATTGACAGACTATCTCTTGAATGTGGTCGTTCTATTTTCTCAAAAAAAAATAAACAAAATACCTCTTTACTCACAGACAAGAAATGTCTTTAAAAAAGACAATCAGCGGAGTTTGTAAAGAACATTTTGATTTATTTCTAATCCGATTCGTACAAGTTTACATGAAGTTGAAAGGTACCAATGATTTTGTTTTAAGTGGGTTTTACGACCCACCAACACAAATTTAGAAGTGCTCAGGTGAGCTAATAACACACAAAATAAGAACTGTATTCACTTTATTTGCAAGATCTTTAAATGGAAACCAAACAACATAAAGGTGTAAGGTATACTGTAAAATTTTGAAAATAAGCGCATGTGCTTATAATAAAATTAGTTGCTGAAATATGCGCTTATTTTCCATATGCGCTTATACTTTAGTGTAAAAGTATGCGCTTATTTTCAGTATGCGCTTATACTTGCGGGTAGCTACTTAACAATGCATTAGTAAAACTACACAAAAAATAATCCTCTATGTAACCACAATAAAAAGAATCATCCAAACAGTGTATTATTTTCTTAATGAAGGGATACACAACTGATTTCCTTAAAAATACATATTAATTTGACAAAAAAGCTAAATTTTCATAAAAAATATTTCATTTACTGAAAATAAATTAGTACGCGTATTAATTTGGTCCCTTCAAAATCATCTGTGAAGCCCGCAATATTCCAACATATTTTAGGCCAGTAAACAATAATCTATCGTTTGAATCTAGATTAATTTCTTGTTATGCGAACTTTTTGTGGCATTTTAACAATTGGCGGTTTATCACTATCGGGTTTAATGTTAAGTTTCATACTTGAGCATCATTAAATGCAGTTTTGCCCTTTCTAAACATTTCAAATAATGGTGTAGATTGGAAGGACATAGCTCATAACAATATTTATTGCACTGCCTTATTTTCATTGCGCCACAAAATATCGGCCAATAAAATGCTAGTTTTTAATTTTCCCGCTGAATATTTATGTTGTGGCGCAGCATTTCATTGGTCTAAGCTTCTGCAAATCTAGGTCAAAATCAATTTTAGACAGCTCCGCTGAAAAAAAAGTGTAACAAGTAGTTCCTTCTTTTATAATTAGCTACTGTAATAGGGCATGGGGTAAAAAAAGCAATTACAGAATGTAAAAGTGAACTCTCTTAATTTGTGTTGTTAAACTCTCCTCTCGAATACAGGAATTTTGAAAGAACTCCTAGGATTTTGTGTAACTGAAAGAAAAATATAATCCAATTGACATGAGATGAACTGTAGGCGCCGGCATTACTTGCAAGACAAACTGTTAAAAAATAAAACTTGATTTTAAGGGCAAAAACCGCTATCAAAGATTATATCTCTTACATTCTGCATTCTTCCATTCAAACTTCAAATGGCACCATGGATAATGTTTTTGTTGTTTTTTTGTTTTTTTTTTCAGAAAAATAATATATCTAGTACAAGCGGTACGGTTTATATGGTCCTTTAACTTACGATCTCAAAATCGAACACCTGAAAATAGGTGAGACTAACCCTTAGATTTAAACTTAAATGCTTTCAAATTTATATTATTATAAATTTTGATTTATCTCATTTAATTACATTTAAAGTTGAACAAATGATTCTTGCCATTAAAAGACAATTTTGAGTCGTATAACACTTTAAAAATGGCTTTGATGCAGTTGCAACGAGACAGTATAATTGCAGTGTTGTTGATTAAACGATTATTTTAGATATATTGACATACACTTGATACTGAATGACGCTGACAACATTTTCCTCTGCTTTAATCTGTTTCAGAAAAATATAGATTTCACATTACATCAAAGATAACTGTGATAGTGCGTCAGTAAGATTAGTAATTGCTGAATTATGGAATATTGTTTTGCTATAACGAACCCTGAGATAAGGCAGATATTAATCAGCTTTGACAATTTACACAAAATCTATAAGTAAAGTGGCCAACGTATTTGGAGCGGCGACAATTGCAACCTTAGAAAGACCTGCACAATATCTAGCACAGCTTTGAAGTATTTAAACAACGAACGATTAAAGAAACCGAAAACCTGTTTCAAAAGGATAAAAGTTAATCTAGAAAGAAATAAGATATTTTGAAATTAAAAGACCGCTCAAAATGAAACGTCCACAATTTACTATAATGTTTGCTTGAAAGAAATAAATCAAGTACGAAAAAAAAGAAAAAACAGTCCTTCTGTCAAAAAAAGCTTAAATGGATACACATGTACATGTAAACAGAAATTCGAATTTTAGTTTTCGCACTTCAATGCGGACCTCGCTGATGTTGAAAGCATTAAATGGAAGTTTTCCCTAATCTTTAAATTTATGTTCCATTACATCTACACTATTTGACAAAAAATATCAACGCTGCCTTGTGCGCATTATCCTTCCTTATTATAAAGTCACAAAGAAACAGTTTCATATCTTCATCTTCTTAGATCTTATCCATTAAGTACTCGTAACAAAGTGTGTCGTTTCAATATATGTTGCAATAAGAAAGATGCCTTAGAAAATGATGCATGTTGCCTTGGTTACAGAAAGCAGTAAAATATGCCTGTAAAAACGCTTTGCATGTTCATTCCATTTTTTATAGTACGTATTTTTATTATCCAAATCGCTATATAACCCTCGTTATTTGTAAATTAATTATTCATAATTTCATCTCCTAAAAGGATAAAATAAAAGTGTAAACTAGCTTCGGGTCTACTCTACTCTTGGATTTATTGTAATTTTGGATTTATTGTAATTTTTCATACTTAATTATTTTCCGGGGAATACCTCAAAAAGTATCGGAGTTATCAACTTGAAACTTCATCAGTAGATAGGTCTCATTAAGAAAAGTACAAAGCCCAAGAACCATATATCTCTTTTGCAGTAATTTTGGAGTTATTGCCCTATGTAATTGTGTAATTTTACTTAATTATTGTCCAATTATAACTAAAAAACTATTAGAGGTATCAACTTGAAACTCCATAGATATATAGATCTCAGTATGGAAAAGTGCAATATCTTAGAACTATATCTTTCTTTTGCATAGTTTTGGAGTTATTGCTCTTTGTAATTTTTCATGCTTAATTATTTTCTGGAGCATAACTCAAAAATTAATTAGAGGTATCAACTTGAAACTTCATAGATGGATAGGTCTCATTTTTGAAATGTGCATTATTTAATGAATTATAACTCTCTTTTCATAATTTTGGAGTTATTGTCCATCGAAATTTTTCATAGTTAATTTTTGTCTGCAGCATGGTTCAAACAGTATTGGAGGTATCAACTTGAAACTTTATAATACCCTGCTGGCAAAGCGGGACAAGACAGTGGCAGTTCTAGTTACAGCTAAGTTTTTTTGTAGAAATCAACATATATAAGTTCTGCAAAGAAGGATTAATAGTATACTTTGATGAAGAATATACATCTATAATGTCTTTATACAAAGGGCACTTAATGATAAAATGATACCCATTATCAATAGTATCGATCTTTACAATATTTACAAAGTCGCAAGTGTTTATATTTGAACATCTACCAGTTTCAATAGTAAGATCAAGTCTGATCTGAACGAAACTTTCTTACAGTGTTTTGTTATTTTTATATCTTAATCAAATTCGAATATTAAATACTAGGTCCATGGCAGAGATAAAAGGATTTTTTATGTGTTTTCTATTATATATTTTTTATCCACTCTATTAAGCAAGAGTTATCTTAAAATTAATTGTTCATCATTTGATCAAAATCCATTTAACCCTTATCATATTTTATCATAATATAAAACGGAAAGCTATGTTCAACTTCAAAAATTGTCACTTGGTAATAAATATTTATCTATCATTAATCATGGAAAGGAAATTACATAAGTACTTTGCTTGTCTTCCAAACCATATATTATAATGTAAAATGATACATGTTTCTAAATTTGCTAAATAACATTCTTTCAACTAAATATTTATAAAGCTTCTCATATTTTTGCCAAGAAAGAATATCTCAACGAGTGAATACTTTAGTGCTTGCAGCGCTTTGATTTGTAACGGAAGACCATTTTCAAGCGACGGATTGTTGATCCGCGAGAGAGCATAAAACAGGTGCGCGACGACGTAGTATCCTACTATTGTGTTTAGTATTAGAATCGTATTAGAATATTCCTGAAATAATTTTGCCTTGGTTACAGATCGCAGCTGAGCAAAATACTGATTAAAACTCCCAAAATAGTTTTAATTACTGCCTGGTCAGAAATGTAATGTAAGACAATTGAGGTTTTACTGTTTGTAGAAAATTTTATGTATATTCTTTTCTGTAAAAGGAAACCATTGGAGATCAGCCAATTTAGAACTGAATTAAAATTGAAAGTGCACTTTCAAAACCATGTTTTAAATATTTGAATTTAGTTGACATTTTTCTTCTTTGAAATGGCATGAAATAATAAAGACTTTGCTGAAATTTCCCTAACAGTTTTCATTTTCATGCTTGATTCTGGTAAAATCTTCATTAAAAGGACGTTTGATAAATCCAATGATAAGATTTATCAGATGGCTTAGCTGTTTGGTCGTGATTTATTACTTCCTAATAATCTAACAGTCATTTATCATACCATTAGAAAAGAACTATGTACACTAGAATACCGAAAGACGAAAAAGGTTTACCATGAAACATGGTAGTTCCGACAATTATTATATCTAAAAGTACTTGTATATCTCGCCATCCGTTTATCTCTAAATAACCTATCTAAGATAACGATTGGGACATAAAAGATGATAATTACTTGTTTTCTCCATTTGTACTCAGAAAATTATCTTGCTAAGTGCAGGGATTGTGGAACGCCAGAGTCATCTTATTTTATATTGTCATTTCAGCTCGAAAACAGAAATTTGAAAATAAATGCTACTTAAAAAAAAATATGAAGCTGAAGTTTTCAGATATTAAACCTAACACAGCATTTGTTTTAAATAAGTAGAATAGTTAATTTTAATATGACCAGTGAACGCTGTCAATCCTTTTTACTTCGTAACTGCCGTCGCTGCATGTACTAAGTAAACACATTCGCTTAAGTCTATAATTTACTACATGAAATTGCCTTGATCGCTGCGATCACATGGTATAATTGCAATATTGTAGAATAAATGATCATTGTGACTATTTACATGCACTTGACGTTAAATATTCCAGATTACGGCAAGAGAAAGCGGAATATAATTGCTTATCAGAAAGTGTAATAATTGAGGAATTAGAATGATATTGATATGCCAGTAGTTGCTGAAGGACAAAGTTGATGATGATATCCGCTCTCATTGACCACCTACATACGGCAATGAGGAAAGTGGCCAAGAATGATTTTTTCAGAGTTAAAAGAATTGTCTTGCAATACAATAAGTGCAAACCTATTAGGCAAACAACAATTAAAAAAACAAAACTCAAACGAAGTTCCAAAACAAAAAACATATTTACAGGTACGCAAATGTCTATACTTTTGAAGTTAAGTTGTCTCTTAGAATAAAATGCTCATCACGTTCTATAAAGCTTGCAAGCTCGAAAGAAATTCAAATAAATTATAAAGTAAGAGAAACAAAAAAGGTCAACAAAAGAACTATCCAAACGTCTGTTTTTCTGTACTTCAGATGTGAACTCGTGGTAGAAATATTTTGAAAATTTAAAGAAGTCAGATGATTTGCAGCATTTCTAAATCATGTTTCATACCATTTACACTAACTGAAGATCGCGGCCTTTTTTACAATAAAGTTACTGTGAATAGTTTCACGTGCTCAGTTCTGAGTACCTCTCTATAACAGTGCATAGTTTGCCTTATTAAGTATGTCCTTTTGATATAAGTTTCAGTACTGATACTTTTGAAAGTGCAATGTGGAGCAGCGTGATAACTTGCCTTTAATTCCTTAAGCTGTGAAGTATCATGCTGATTATTTTTCTTGAACCTTGCATTTTTAAGATGGCTTTCTACGTGTAATTGCTTTATCTGCAATATTATCAGTGTAGTTGTGTTTATTTTATTCTGGATGTATTGAGGGAAACATCCTTTAACAAACCGTTTAGGTAAATGAAGACAAAATATTTGGAGGAATATGTGCTTACGTAAATGTTAATGCTAAAGCTTAAGATTCAGATATTTCGTCAAAAATATCAATGAAATGATCCTCTAAGAAATCCAAAACTGAAAACTAACCCAGGTGTTTCTATAAACTTTGTTTTTGACATTTCTCATTTCAATGACATCGTATCAGTTTTATTCTAACATGGTTAAACCTTGAAGGTCATTTCTGTAAGATAGCTAAAGGAGAGACAATATTCTAATCGTCCTTGACACAGTATTATCCGCAACATCAAGTATGGAGGATATCCCAAGATTTACAAAACCTTATACGACTTAAACGCTGGATAAATGTATAACAGAAACTTTAACTTGCAATATCTGAACGTTTGAAATCTTGGCTAGGGAACTTGAGTACTCGTTAGTATTTAGAATTTGAAAACCACACGCACACAATATATTGCCTATTTGATTAATTTAATACCATTACACTGAGCGGGGTTATCAGATATTATGTGATTTCAGTCAATATCACTAGTCCTAAATGTCTGGTAAATATTTACATTTCTGTTTATGCGCTTAAACAGGTTCAAGGAGTATGAATTTTACTGAAAATTAAGTGATATCATATTACAAACAGAAAATCCAGTAGACTAATGTGGGTAATGTATGACAGGAAATGTTGCAAATGGAAAGATAGAAACGCTTTCTCATCTTTTTATTGATAAGCTTTTACACGGATAGAAACAGAAAAAAATCATCTCACAACCTGGAAAAGACTACTGAACCAGCGAAAGTATTATACTCATGTCTAAAATCTTCTTATACTGTAATTTTCATTTTGCTTCTTACCATAGTCATTCAAATGTAACGTGCATCTAAATCAAGTCCTGCATGGAGTTGCAAGATTATATAACAACAGACGAAGAATCTGTACTATTGAATAACAACAATACAGTACAGAGTTATATCTTTCAACAGTTTTCCTTCTGCTTTGTTGGAGCCAGAAACCTTTTGATGTAAATTGAAATACTCACATTGAGATAATTAGTGACGTGAAAAACATTTTCATCTGAAATATGTTTATGTCAAAGAAGGAGTAGTACTTTGGAAAGAACTCCGATTAAGAATGAATACAATAATTTATTCATTTCTCAGGTAAAATATCTGCTAATGGCCGACTATAAAAAAATGACCACTTTTTTATTCTTTTCGGCACTGCTGTAGCTTTTGAATTTATCATACTTAAAAGATCCTACATGAACGGTTTCAGTACCGTCACCATGGATTTTTCATTTATAATTAACACTCTGTAGCGTTGCAAAGAGATATGTTTGTCCTTCCTATTTAAGTATGCTATCTATTTCGAATAAAATTAGAACATTTCTTTTCTTTTTGAAAGAGAAAAAGACATAATTACCACAATATACCCCTGATTTATCAGATATTATTGATAAGACTACAAAATTGTTTGTAATTAGTCGCAAAAAAATATTGCAGTTACTGAAACAGACCGTGAAATGTGTCAATTGATATTTTATTTAATAGTCTTTATTGTACGGAAACGTAGAAGGGTCTTCATTTCACGAAATGTTTGGAGAACGTTTTCTCACTTTGATCAGAAATATTTTAACAAGACAATAAATTTAATTCACAAATATGAGAATTTTATAAACATTGCTCCTAGACTTTTCTTGGCGTGCTTGATTTGTTGTCAAGGCGGTTTGATGTCTTTCGCCTAATGAAATCATGGTGTCTTTTCTATATATATATATATTAGTCGAAAAAATAAATGCATTTTGCCTGTCGATGTGCGAAGTGCGTTCGGCATTTCCGATGCAAATTAAGACTGGCTGGTCTTATTTGGTTTATTTTTTTGACGATTATGTCCATTATTATAACTTTACACATTTTGCTGAGAATAATGTTTACACGGTTGTTTAATACAACCGGAGCATATACCGGAGAGCAATAAGCCTTTCCATTAGGAATGGTATAAGTCGCCTACAAATTACTTTCCTTAACCACAATACTTGCATCTTTGCTGAAACAAGTTTGTAACAAGGCAGTCTGAAGGACAGCTAAATCCCCTTCCGCAGCGGAGAAGCATGTGTACTTCTTGACCTTTAACCAACCATGACCTTGATGTTGTGCCATGCATATTATAAGCACATAGTCTCATGATAATAATTATTTGTGCCAAGTTATTTAAAATCTTCCATAAAGTCAAAAAGTTATGGAGAACATTTAACCTTGACCTTGGGGGTAGCAACCTGGATGTTGGGTTGTGCACATCGTGTCATAGTGGTGAAAATTTGTGCCAAGTTATTTCAAAAAAAAATTTCGGCGGTTTAAAAGTTATGGAGCGGAAACGAAATATAGACTTTTAATACTTGCCCTTTAAATGTGACCTTGACCTTGGGCGTAGCAACCAAATTATTGTGCTCTGCACATCGTCTCATAATGGTGATCACTTGTGCCAAGTTATTTCAAAAAAATTTCAGCAGTTTAAAAGTTATGGAGCGGACATGAAATGTAGACTTTTTAACACTTGACCTTTAAGTGTGACCTTGACCTTGGGGGTAGCAACCCAATTATTGCACTTTGCACATCGTCTCATAATGGTGAACTTTTGTGCCAAGTTATTTCAAAAATTTTCAGCAGTTTAAAAGTTATGGGGCGGATACGAAAGTGTTACGGACGGACAGGCGGACTGACTGACGGAGGCAATAATTTATTCATTTCTCAGGTAAAATATCTGCTAATGGCCGACTATAAAAAAATGACCACTTTTTTTATTCTTTTCGGCACTGCTGTAGCTTTTGAATTTATCATACTTAAAAGATCCTACATTAACAGTTTCAGTACCGTCACCATGGATTTTTCATTTATAATTAACACTCTGTAGCGTTGCAAAGAGATATGTTTGTCCTTCCTATTTAAGTATGCTATCTATTTCGAATAAAATTAGAACATTTCTTTTCTTTTTGAAAGAGAAAAAGACATAATTACCACAATATACCCCTGATTTATCAGATATTATTGATAAGACTACAAAATTGTTTGTAATTAGTCGCAAAAAAAATATTGCAGTTACTGAAACAGACCGTGAAATGTGTCAATTGATATTTTATTTAATAGTCTTTATTGTACGGAAACGTAGAAGGGCCTTCATTTCACGAAATGTTTGGAGAACGTTTTCTCACTTTGATCAGAAATATTTTAACAAGACAATAAATTTAATTCACAAATATGAGAATTTTATAAACATTGCTCCTAGACTTTTCTTGGCGTGCTTGATTTGTTGTCAAGGCGGTTTGATGTCTTTCGCCTAATGAAATCATGGTGTCTTTTCTATATATATTAGTCGAAAAAATAAATGCATTTTGCCTGTCGATGTGCGAAGTGCGTTCGGCATTTCCGATGCAAATTAAGACTGGCTGGTCTTATTTGGTTTATTTTTTTGACGATTATGTCCATTATTATAACTTTACACATTTTGCTGAGAATAATGTTTACACGGTTGTTTAATACAACCGGAGCATATACCGGAGAGCAATAAGCCTTTCCATTAGGAATGGTATAAGTCGCCTACAAATTACTTTCCTTAACCACAATACTTGCATCTTTGCTGAAACAAGTTTGTTACAAGGCAGTCTGAAGGACAGCTAAATCCCCTTCCGCAGCGGAGAAGCATGTGTACTTCTTGACCTTTAACCAACCATGACCTTGATGTTGTGCCATGCATATTATAAGCACATAGTCTCATGATAATAATTATTTGTGCCAAGTTATTTAAAATCTTCCATAAAGTCAAAAAGTTATGGAGAACATTTAACCTTGACCTTGGGGGTAGCAACCTGGATGTTGGGTTGTGCACATCGTGTCATAGTGGTGAAAATTTGTGTCAAGTTATTTCAAAAAAAATTTCGGCGGTTTAAAAGTTATGGAGCGGAAACGAAATATAGACTTTTAATACTTGACCTTTAAATGTGACCTTGACCTTGGGCGTAGCAACCAAATTATTGTGCTCTGCACATCGTCTCATAATGGTGATCACTTGTGCCAAGTTATTTCAAAAAAATTTCAGCAGTTTAAAAGTTATGGAGCGGACATGAAATGTAGACTTTTTAACACTTGACCTTTAAGTGTGACCTTGACCTTGGGGGTAGCAACCCAATTATTGCACTTTGCACATCGTCTCATAATGGTGAACTTTTGTGCCAAGTTATTTCAAAATTTTCAGCAGTTTAAAAGTTATGGGGCGGATACGAAAGTGTTACGGACGGACAGGCGGACTGACTGACGGAGGCTATTCCTATTATCTCCTCCCCGCTTTGCGGAAGGAGATTAAAAACAAATGGCATTAAAGTCTTTTGTTTCTCTCTTAGCAAAAGACAGTAACTAGTGCCAGCAACCTTGCAGATCAATCAGAGAAAAAATTGAAACTATACATAGGAACCTTCCCACCCCACCCCTCAGTATTGAAACGTCTTCTTTTTTTTCTTTTTTTTCACTTTGTTTACCTTGTTTTCCATATAAAACCAATACGATTTTACCATGTATGCATGTAAAAAAATGGCAACTTGCTTTTTTTAAATTACCACAAAATTTGAAATGCCACTTTATTTTTATTTTTCCACAGTATGTAGTGTAAACATGTTAACTTTAATCATTATTTTCATCTGTTCTCAAACCTGAGATACAAGGATAATTTCAAAGAAATTAGAGTTCAACTCTCACAGGCCCTACAACATTTAGATCCTTGAGTACAATAAGATAGCATGTCTTGAGTTAAATATATGTTCCATTTTCATCTCTTATGAAGATATCATCCAAATCAACTGTAAGATGACAATACCCCCGAAGTGGTGCTTTGACCTTTGAGCTGAGGACCAGTCATTCAGGGGCCGAGGTCAAATAAATATAGGTCAATTGGAAGGCCTTGTCCAAAGGGGTGATATGTTTAAGTATGAAGTATATCCACTTACTAATATGAAAGTTATGGCCAAATGTTATTAAAGTTTTTGGACAGCTGGATCTTTAAGGTGAAGGTTATGCAGGGGTGAAGGTCAAAATATAGGTCAAAGGGAAGATCTTGTCCAAAGGGTTGTCGTTTTAAAGTATGAAGTAAATCCACTTACTAATATGGAAGTTATGGTCAATGTTAAGTTTTTGGACAATTGGATCTGCAAGGTGAAGGTCAAGGTAAAAAATATAGGTCAGTGAGAAGATCTTGTCCAAAGGGTTGTTGTGTTTAAGTATGAAGTAAATCCACTTACCAATATAGAAGTTATGGCCAATTTTAAAGTTTTTGGGCAATTAGATCTTCAAGTCAAAGGTCATTCAGGAGTCGAGGTCAAATAAATATAGGTCAGTGGGAAGGTCTTGTCCAAAAGGTTGTTTTATCCAAGTATGAAGTAAATCCGCTTACTAATAAGGAAGTTATGGTCAACGTTAAAGTTTTCGGACGGACGGAATGACTGACAGACGGACAGTTCAAAAACTATATGACTTCCTTCGGAAGCATAAAAAGCCATTTTCGCCCAAATTTGTTGTTCAGCGTTTAACCGACGATATATAGTCTATGTCTTGCCTAAATATTCAATATAATTCAAATGGAAAGTCTGATATCTCAATGTCACCACGTTTAAGAATCATTGTCTCTCTTTTTCGAGTACAGTATCTCAAGTATTTAGACAGTACTTGTTTGATCTATTGATACTAGATGTAATTGATAAGAATAACGAGATACAAGGGAGATAATAGAGTCCGCCTTGTTAAATCTATGAAGATTTATCGGTAAATGTATAGAATACCTCCATTTCATACAACGTACAAAATAACTGTGACTACCATTATGTTGATATTTTATTAAATAGCCTTTTCATTAGATGGGAATACCGAATATCACACTCAAGCATTTCTAGAATTCTTTCTCTAACGCTCCTTAAATGCCTACTTTTTATTATAAGCCGATGACTCATTTTCGAAACAGTTGAGGTTTAGATCATTCTAGAAATAGCTGTAGTTAAAACTTCAATGCAAATAAATGTCATCTTTCAAAAGCAAGTTCTTTAGACAAAAGTAATGTAAAATGCATGTACTTACTTAATGAAAATTTTACTGGACACCAGGCTATGCAAAAAGTACTTACAACCTTTAATACAAAAACTCAGCAACTTTCATACAAAAACATTTTAGAACAGCAATTCGAAGCTTTTCAAAACTACTTAGAACAATGGCACCATCGTGAATTGGCTCTCTTCGGCAAAACAACAGTTATCTCCCAAAAAGTGAAACACTGAAAAAAAGAACATTTTTTAAATGGGGGGGAACAAATATAAAAGATTTAAATAAATGTGTACATGCAATAACAGCTACCCGGGTTTGGGTTTAAAAGCTTATTGGTGAAAAAGCAAATCACTTATTAAATAGAGTTAAGATTATTAGGTGTAATATTTTTATTTGAAGGCAGCATAAATAAAAGCGGCGTAAATTTAAACTTGCAAAGTTGTTCTTTCTAGAGAGACATTATTTTCTCTTGGAACAAAACTTGAAATTTCTATTCTTAGAGGCATTAGCATGTGAAGCTCGCACTATAGTAAAGCGTATAGGGCCATATAGCCTAATTCATTATGCTTGAAAGTGTTTAACTTCTTTTATAGATCTGATATGATTTACTTTTTCAACCTCAGCCCATAAAATTGGTTCACACTCGGGGGACGAAATAGTGAGACTTTTATGAAAGAATAGCTGCATCATTACCATCCGATTCGAGCGGATGACCATCTTTCAAAGCGGAAAGAAACGATGCCGCAATCGTTTAAGACTCATCGACTGGGAAGACTTTGTTACTATCGGATCACGCAAAATAGATAAGTCTGAGAACAACCTTACTTTATTATTGAGAGAGTTAAAAATTCGTTTGGTATTGTCAGTGCGACAAACGATTGAAAGTTTGTAAATTGCTACAACACACACATAATTTAAAAGGTCACGGACGTTGTGCTGCGCAGACAGATTTTTGCACGAAACGGGCGCTTTGTACATGCACAGACGTGACGAAGCATGAAGTTCACGAGGCTCCGCCAATAGCATTGCAGTATTCGCATAACTGTTCCGCCCATTGAGTAACTTCTGGTAGATTTTGACCTTCGAAATTTGAGATCAGTGTTAATCCTTTCGCACCTTTCTTAGCTCACTATAAAAAGGAAGGTAAACAATGCATTTTCAGCACTTATTGCTCCTATATAGCTTAGGTTAAAGATGTAGCTATTACTATACAAAGTCATGATGAGTTTGATGGCCAGTGCTGTTGTGAGTGTGGCTAGGCGTGTGGTGGGCTTCCTTCGCCGTGCTCTGGGCAGACTTCGTTCCCCTGCCCAGAGCTTCACTGGTGGGAGTAAGTTGTTTTTGTTTATATTTTCACATAGTTGATATTTTGGCGCTAAAATGCGCACAACTTTCAGCTTTGGGATTCAGATGTCTAAATTGTATGATTCTATGAGACTGGGACCTGTTGTTTTCAGTATGAAATGATATGTACAGTATTGTTGTTGTGTGATACGCACAATTTTCAGCTTTGGAATTCAGATGTCTCATTTGTTTGATTATGTCATTGCCTTAATTTAAGGCCCTGATTTCTTTGAAACACTCATGTTTATCATGATATGTACTTTTCTAACTTTTAGGAGAACCTGTTACTTGAAATGGACATAAGAGGTTAGTCTGAGTGGAATGAGTCTGGATTCATAGGAGACAATTATTACTTACTGAAAACTTGCCTTTGAAAATTATACAGTTGTTAACAGTACTGTAAAACAGTGCAACCTTGCAGCAAAGTTTTGATTGAAATTTGTGTCTTTATATGTTTATTTATGTTATATTGCATTTGAAGTCAGCTTAAAAAGCAATTTGATCAGGAAAACTAAAAACGGGAACAGCAGTTTAGTTTTTACATAATTTCCTATAACTGAGTGAAGGAAGGGTGAAGGGGCTTGGTGATGTTTAAAACTTCAAAAAAAATATGTTGCTATGGTGATCAAACTTCGAAAACACTAAGCCATGGTTTATGCTGAAAAAGTCATGGAAAGATTTCACCAAACCATTGATTTTATGAAATGAATTTATGAAAAAAAAAATAATGATTATATTATGCAGTAAAAATGTGTGTAACATCAGCTTTAATATAAATGTGAAATTTTGCAGAAATTTACAGAAAGTGAACCAAAAAAATATAGGTATTTGTTTATATTGTTGTAATGAGAAATTTTCTTAAAAACTAGCTAAGCCATTCTGTCCCTAATGTGTGATAGACATAATATGGAAAGAAGAAACTATGAAGAAACAATTTTAATAACAGGTGTAACTTGAAATTGATAGAAGCAGGAACTGTATTTATACACCACAAACTATGTTTAAAGGGGTATTTAGGAGCTGGCTTGGCAGTCAGTTGGTTGGTTGATATGTTGATAGGTTTGTGACCTCTGTTTGTTTGTTTTTTTTTTGTTGTTTTTTGTTTTTTTCTTATATTCTAAATGATACAAAGTGAATGGGTTGCCATTTATTAATAGGTAGCATAAAAGGAAATTTAGCATGTTGGATTTTTGTGGTCAAGGCCAAAGTCACTGTAGCAATGTAATTGAAAAATAATTTTCATCAATAACTTCACATCAGAATGTTGTAATGCAATGAACTTCAGCTTCAACTTATTTATTGCTGAAGTCAATACTGACTATACTAGGCAGGCGTTTGGTGTTTCTGTAGCTTGTATGCAACTGTTGCTTGATATTAAGTTTTGAGAGTCCTATTGCTTTGTTTTTCGACAAGGTGGAAAGTGGAGGTTGTTTAGTGTTGTTGTTTTTTTGGGTTTTTTTCATTTTCAGTGACAGCTTTAGTTAAAGATTGGTCAGTTTTAGAACAGCATAATGTTCAGTTGGTGCTAGTAGCCAAATTTTCGAGTTTTTCAGGAAAAAAACAACACCTTTTTCAATCAGAATAAGTAAAAATGTGTTATTTGAAGGGGTTTGACTTGGTTAAATACATTTTTAAAAAACAAAGCAGTAGCTCAAAGCACAAAAGCTTGGTTCTGTCTTGAAAATATGGTTTATTCTGTGTAACTTAGATATTGAAGTATAGAAGTTAGGTTCCTTGTACAAGCTTTATGTATGGATAAGCTGTATTGATACTATCTGTACACTAGTTCAGACTAAATTGTACACTGTACACTATCATGGAAGTTATTTAGGGTAGGTTAGGTTTGTCTTGAAAATCTGTATCCTCAGCTTTAGTGAAAGAGGTATGGAAGCTAGGTTCGTGAAACTGGATATGAGAATTGATAGCAGTATGGCGATTATGAAATGTAAATATTATGGATATCAACAAATTTGAATACTTGAATGAATTTGAAAAAAGAAAACAACATTATCTGAAGACATTGAGTACATTAAAACAGAATAATTCAAATAAAATATATTAGGTATGGTTTTGTTTGATTTTAGTTGAAATATTTGTGAAATTGTGTATTTATTTACCAAACATAATTATTTATCAAATTATTGGAATATTACCCATTTTATTACAACTTTGATATTTCATTTTAAATGATATCATTATGTGTATTTAAAATTTAAAAATTCTTTAAAGTAATGAGCTTTAGAATTCAAATGGTCATATGTCTTGGTCAAGCATCAAATTCTAACTGAGTTTATTTATAGGCTAAATTTCTTTTAGCTATTAATTGTGAAGTTTAAGAAAAGAAACACGCTGAGCAGAGTGGAACCTGCAAATAAAGTATCAGTTCTAGGTTGACGGACCTTCCTCTGTGGCCGTGCAGTCAAGGTCAGTGACTTGTAATCACTAAATCTCTAATTGATTGAACGTCATTTGGTCAAGCCCCAGTTTGTACCATTTATGTAATAAAGTTGATAGTTTCTTAGGGTGGATAGTGGTTTTAGCCCTGGTTCTTCTAAGGTGCAGTTGTTAGGTTAAAACTCGCAGCCTTTACTGTTGGTCTATCAGTTCAGTTATTAAATATAGAAAGGCTCACAAATCTTCCTGTTGGGATACAGGGCAATATAGGATATAAGTTAAAGTTCATTAAGATACATTTTATTTTCTTTACCTAAGGAACAACTGATTTCATATATAAATAATAAATAAATGACAGTTTTCTTTGTTCTTTGACTGCACATTTCCAAATTAATACTGTTGGCATCTGTATATGTCAACAATTTGCTGTATGTGACAACTTCTCTGAAACCCATTAGCCTGTTTCAAACAGGATATTTAATTTACCAGAATGTTCCATTTATGGCCCCTTTCTGGTTATTGTGAAATTTTTGGTTTCCATCCAGACCTCTGGTTATTATGAAAACATAAAGGAAAACTTTCTCAGCAACCCTTTGTAGAATCTGATTATAATTTTGCACAACTGTTCTGTTGGTGACCTTGAATTAAAAAAGTATGAAATTTATTGTGATTATGAAAAAAAAAAGAATATCACATTCCTTATTTGTCTTTATAGAAAATTAGTTTAAAAATCTTCTTTTTAGAAACTGCAGGTCCAGTACAAAAATAATTTGGTGACCCTCTAAATAAAATTTATTGCTTTTCTTCCAGAACACTGGTTGCTATGGCAATTCAAAGTTCTCTTCAACACCCCAAGCAGTATTTGCTTAAAACTGTGCACAACAGTACTGCAGACCTTTTCACAAAAAATCTTACGATTAATCTTAAGATTTTGACTTACGATAATCGTAAGTGAAATCTTAAGTCATTTTCACAAAACCAGTCGTAAGTTAAATTTTTTATCTTATGATAATTCTTATTCAAGATAAAAACTTATGATACATTTTACTTGTAAATGTAACATTTTACACTTACAAACAGGTAACATCAATCGTAAGGTTAAGACAGATTTTGAACTTAAGATTTTCTTACGATTTTTTGTGAAAAGGATATTTATTGTAAGATTTCTCTTACAAAAAAAAATTGTCGTAAGATTTTTCAAGAAAAGGGCTGCTGTTCTGTTGGTGACCATCTATAAAAACTTTGAAATTTTTCTGATCTGTGAAGAAAGATAGCTGACAGGGTAGGGTATAATTTCCTTAAATGTCAACATAGGAAATTGTAAATATCTTCTAGAAAAAATAAGTCCAACTTAAAAATAATTTGGCACAAATGTTCTTTGGGATGACTCTTTGTCAGACTTTCAGAGCTCACAGGGCTTATTATTTTCTTTGTCTTTATGGGACAACTTTACAAATCTTATTATACTCCCACCAGACCATGTTTTCAGGGCTATATAGAAGTCATCTTAGAAGTCATTAGTCTGTTGAAGAAATCCTGAGACATTAACTAGAATCACATTTCTTGGATTGTTGATTTGAAACTTAGTATGCGCATTCACCTGAGTAAGTGTAGATTTGCATAACATGTTTTTCATGCATGCCATTAAGAAGTAATTAGTATTTATTTACATGGAATGGGTAGGTACTTCCCCCCTACACACCCCTGCACACACAACATTCTACCCCCAAAAAATTTTTTTTCATTTTTTTTCATCTTAATAGCTAGGTACTTGCCCCTCCCTCACTAAAAATGTTTTCACCTCAGGGCCACTTGTTTGATTTAGCTTATAATTCATTATCCAGCACTGAGAAAATTGGAGCATATGCTGTCTGCAGACAGGTCTTGTTAATCTTACTAATAATCAATTTACGAAAACAGTTTTCCAGTGTTACAAACTTTATCAATATTAAACAATGAGTTCTCTAGCTTATAACATTTACTTTTGCTATTACTAACATATCTTTTAAACCATTTTATCTTTAAACAATGTATATGTAACTGCAAATAAGCCACCTTGTTTGTATGTTTTGATACTAAGTGATTGTTTTATTTTTGCCTTGCTTTCCCATATAAAATCATAAATAATTGTTTTCAAAAATACAGTTTTAGGTGTTGGCAAACGTAAAAAAATGGGTAAATAAATAAAGGAAGCAGTATTGATTTTTCAACAGTAATTTTTCCTACTGGAGTAACTTTTTTTTTTTTCTATTGACTCATACTATTTTTCACTTTCTGAAGTTTTTCATTAAAATTTAAGTCAATCATTTTCTCTAAATCAACATCAAATATTAAACCTAACAATTTAAACTGTGTATTGCCCCCATGTAAGTTTCCATTTTGTCTTAATTGATCTAGTACTATACTTAAAGTAATTGATACAATTTAACTGAATTTTATTTCTTTAAAATTTAAGAGAAGTTAATATACTGTGGAAAAAAACATAATATAATGCTTCTATACACTACGAAAATTGAAAAAAAGTTTTGCTTTTATGAGGATTCGAACCTGAGACCTTTCGGTCAGTAAAATATAGAGTGATGATGACTACACCACTGAACCATAGAGACAAGTTATCAAGTTTCATCAAAATTAATTATATAACTATCTACCCCCTGATGAAATGAATCAGTAACTAAGTTTAGATATGTTCTTCACAATTACAGCTAGAATTTCTAGATGTACAAACATTTTCTTTTTTTCATCATTGGCCCATCTGCGAGTCAGTCACTTTAAGAGAGCCTATCCAAAAGCAGTTTTCAGTGATTTTTCTGAATCAACCTAATAGAAGTGATGTAACCTCTGCAGATTGTGAAATTTTATATTCCACGTCATCTGTTATTAAACCTTTAACATCCTTACACTGTCTTATTTTTACAGCTATTATCTCTGCACATAAAATGAAGATATGAGACAAATTGGATCTCCTTGTCTGGAGCAAAAATTAATAACTGTAAAAGGAACTTTCAGATATAGAGGACAATTAGAGTAAGTTCAGAGTACAAGACCTATAACTCTGACTGGCTTAGATTTTGAATTAATTCCCTTTGTTGATTTTTTTCATTTTCTAGTGCATTTCTCAATTTTTTTTTTTTAAGACCTAATTGAAACTTCATGCAGTGATAACGGACATTAAGCAGACATGCACTGTACAAGGGCCATAACTCTGCAAGGCTATTTCACATTTTTTATCCTTTTGACACCTGGTGGGCTCGACATGTTGCCATTTAGGCATCTAGTTTTTTCTTAGACATGAAGAGGAAAACTTTCATAATCATTTTGTCTAAAACTGCAGTGCCAGGAGTCTAGATATTTGGTATACAGCATTGTTTATTCACCAAGATTAGTCAAATGATTACCCAAGGTTCAAAATTGGCTTCACCCAAGGGGGTCGCTTGTTTTTACATAGACTTCCAAAAAAGATCAACAGAACTTTTTTTCTCACCATTTTGGAAGTATGACCCATACCCTTGAGACCTGGAATTTTCATATCAAATTATATTAGTTTGGAGATATTTTACAGCTTTTATAAATTACAAATCAATCCCTGAATTTGGTTAGGCTGCTTTCTTATAATTTGTTTTGAAGAAGGAATTTATATATATAATTTCTATTTCTTTTGCAATAATCTGTTCATTAAATACCAACAACAGTTATACTGCTTTCAACATCATGTACTTGTGATGTACTGTCAACATTTGAGCATGGCACAGCGTTTGTGTCCCATGGACACATTTCAAGTTTAAATTTCTTTTTATCTCCACTAAACCTTAAGCAGCTTACATATTTAGTATGAAGCATTGTCTGGTGGTTCTGTACCAAAGTAGTTCAAATTATGACCCCTGGAACAGAAGTGAATCTCCCCTGGGGGTCAGTATTTTAACTTACATATGGATATTTTATACCTCATCAAATGATGTTTAGATGGGATATATACTGGAGTCAACTTGTCTGTCTATCCCCTATGTGTGAGTCCATTTGGAAAATAAGTCTTCTATAATTCTGTCAGTCATGGATCGATTTTGGAAATATTTGGCAGAAATGTTCATTAACTTGAGACAATTTGTGAAGTAAAAGACACAGTTCCATATCTCCAAGGTCAAGGTTACATTAGAGGTCAAAGGTCAAAAAGTTGTTTTGTTTTTTGTTTCTGTTCCATAATTCTGTCAGAATGGATAGATTTCAGAATTACTTGGCAGAAATGTTCATGAACATGAGATGATGTATCATGAACAAGACAAAAGTCCAAAACTCCAAGGTCAAGGTCACTTTTAAGCTCAGAGTTCATAAGTTGGGTCTGTTTTTTGTGTCTGTTGGATAACCCTGTCATTTATGGATGGATATCTGAAATACTCAGCAGAAATGTTCACCCACATGAGACAATGTGTCATGCGTAAGATGCAGGCCTATACCACCAGAGTCATTGTCAGACAAAGAGGCAAAAGTTCAAAAGTTAGATCTGTTTTTTGTATGTTCTTTCATTTATGAACGGATTTCGGAAATACTTGGCAGAAATGTTCACAAAAATGAGGGGATGTGTCATGTGCAAAAAAACCTGTTATTTTGATTCTGATGTTTGCTCAACAGCAGTCCAAAAGCTAAAGTACTAAGGTGAGCGACCCATAGCCATCATGGCTGTCTTGTTTGTGTTTGCTCCATAACTCTGTCATTGATGAAAAATGTTCACCGACATAAGACAATGTGTCATGCCGAAGACCAAGGTACCTCAAAGGTCAAGGTCACATTTTGTTTGAAGAAAGGTAAAGATGTCAGACTTGTTTTTCTTGTCCATTCAATAACTTTGTTATTTATGAATGGATTTCTGAAATTCTTGGCAGAAATGTTCACAACTTGAGGGAATGTGTCATGCACAAGACCCAAGTCTGTACCTCCAAGGTCAAGGTCACACTTGGAAGTCAAAAAAGTTAGCTCTGTTTAGAAATTGGGTATGTTTTAGTGCCAGTTCCATAACTCTGTTATAATACCCCAACAAAACAAAGTTAGGAGGGGGATATACTCAAGTCACCTTGTGAATTAAGGTTTCACAAATGTTAACCACATTGAAAGCATAAAACTCTCATCTGGGTACTTCAGAGGTCAAGGTCGTACTCCGACGTTGTCCCTATTTTGCGCCACACTGTTACTGAATCATGCATCAAGAGATTTTGAAATAATTTGACACAAATGTTGCTCACATGATATTGTTGTGTCTTACCAAGTTTTTTTTAGGCAAAAGTTTTTCAAAAAGGTGGTATACAAGACCTGTGACTCTACCTTGCTTCCTTAATTCTTACTTGATATTTGCCCTTTTCTTCTGACAAGGCAGTATTGTGGTGGTATAAATCATGTTTAGCAATAGATCTAGTTTGATTAAAATTTCAACTTAAACCATAATGCCCAGAGCTTAGACATTTGGTAGCATTGTATGGTGGTTCTGTACTAAAGCTGTCCAAATCATGGTTGGAGGTCAAAATTTAAGTAATATTAACTTTTTTAGACTTCTGTAAAACTGTAGGGCCCAGAGTCTAATTACTTGGTATGTAGCAGACCCTGCCCAAAGAGTCACTTGTTACATATGACTTAAATAAAAAAAAGATATAATTTCAAACTGACCTTTCATCATCGTCGGATACCCACGGCTGATCCATGAACATTTATATCAACCGTGGGTATCCAACAATGACCCTTCATGTTCACATCCTTATCATTGTATTTAACCTTCTTTTGACTTGTACCTTGACCTACTGACCCATTTCCTTGCCTCTGAACTTTATGTACAATTTGGCTTGCTTATTTAAACTTTTTATGTAAAGGAACTTGCCATAAAGTGAACATAATTTTTGATGTTGTTGTATGCTGTACTTAAGATAAATGTTTTTCACTGGAATGCACTTAATGGTACTCAGATAAGCAATATAGGGTCATTATGACACTCTTGAACCTTTTATTGTAAAACTGTAAGGTATTTATGCTCGCTGAGGCGTGAGCCGGTATTACCATAGGATTTTACTTGAAAAACAACGAAAACCAAGCAAGAACTCTGAACACTTCCGAAGCTTCAATGCCGCCTGGTTTCCTGTTTCAAGAGGTTGTAGTTCAGATAAGCTGGAGACCAAATATTACGTTATGGCGAATCAACCAATAGAAAGCCCGCTTTCAAAGCAGACATATGTCCCTGTATTCGGAGGCCATTATCATAATGATGCAAAGCACACTTTAAAGCGCAAAGGCACATGAAACATTTTTTAACAAGGTGCCTTGATAATCTACTGTTTTTATATATTGTTAACTTAAAATTACCATCATTAACAAAACTTTTGTCGTCATTTCCATATATCTGTAAAGCATTCAAATATACAAGGTCAAGGTCACAGCTATTCCCCTGTCCAGGAGATGAGAGGGGGGGGAGGGGTGCGAGGGTGTGGGTGTTACAATTGACTAGTGCATTACAATACAGACTAGCTCATGGTATGCTTTCTCTAGTACCGTTCCTACATTTTATGAAGCCTGTAATGACTTCTTGCTTCTTTCAACAGTGTGTGGTATTGCAACATTCATATGTTACAGAAATGCCGTTAGTAAATTAACTCTTTGTGTGAGTGGTAGTAGAAGAGTAAGCTGCAACACAGTCACCCATAGTTACTGAATATAAACATCTAAGCAAGCAGCTACTAGCTTTTTTAAAAGATACAGACTGATACATGTTTGAGGTTTGAAAAAGAGATTAGGTTGTCCTTAAAAAAGTTTTGGTTTGCATTTTCCCGACCAAATCATTATAAAAATTCCAGCTTGTTCTGTACTTTTTTAAATTAATTTCCTAGATTCAAACATTATCCCCACTTAAATAAAGGTCCTTCCTATACCTTATACACTTCTGACATTCTGGTTGAGAAACTTCAAACAATTTTTTTTAAGATCAGCCTTAACTGTTTTTTATACTTGAACATGAACACTTACACAGAATGTGATAGGCTAATCAATTCAGCACTTAAAAAAAACAGTTTTTCATGCTTTTTTTCAAATAACTGTGCTATTGGACTCAATGATAGTGTGTGTGGTTTATTCTTAGTTAGAGAAATTGGATATACTGGTATTAGGAGGACCAGGTATGAGTCTCATGTTGGATGTTTATTGTGTGTTTAAAGTGACTCACACACAGAATTTAATTTTAAACTGTTTTTTCTTTAAAATTGATAAGAAATTAATGTACTACGGATAAAGCAAAGTTTTATGCTTCTATACTTCATATAGAATCATATATCACAGGCCTGTTTTGTGACAATGGCACCCTTGTTCATCTATTCACCACACTTTTAGAACATTACTCAAAAACTTTGACAGATCGTTCTCCTTTAGTTTAGTTGGTCGAGAAGTTTCAACAGTTTTTTTTTCAATGAAACGTTCAGCAATATACAGTGTCACGTGATCATTTTGGCATCATCAAAGCAGATAGTTTAGGATAAGAAATACTAGAATAATATTAGAAATTTATAAATGGCCACTACCAAGGGGTCACTTTATTTTATATAGGCTTTTATAATTTATTTGAAAAACTTTTTAAAATCTTCTTTCAGTAACTTTAAGGCCAAGAGTTTAGATATTTGAATTGTACCATTGGCTAACCTGCCCCATCTAAGTTTATTTATATCATGGCCCCTGGGTGAAAATTGGCCCAGGGGTTACCACAAAGTTATGTAGTAAAAAGTTTAAAAAATCTTCTTGTCTGAAACTACAAGACCTGAGCTTAATTTTTTTTTGTAGTGTCATCTAGTGGACCACTATCAAAATCTCACCAATCTTTTCATTTGGGTCAGAATTTATGGTCTCTTCATTTCGTATACATTTATATATAAGAAAAACTTTAACATCTTCTTGTCTTAAATTGTAAGGCCTACAGATATTTGCTGTGTGGTTTGTAATTGGCAAGTTGATAAAAATAATGGCCCTGAGTCAAAATTAGCCCACTCCCAGGGGTCACTTGGTTTTACATAAAGTTATATAAGAAAACGATTTTTTTTAAATTTCTTGCCAGAATGTTAAAGACCTAGAGCCTAAAGATATATATGAGGTAGCATATCCTAATTCTTTTCATCTGACACTAGCTAGCCATTTTTCAGGTGAGCAACTGAGGACCATTTAGTCCTCTTGTTTCAGTCATTTTTCAGGAAGATGTTTTTAATTTACATCAGAAAATTTCAGATTGTAAGCAGCAATGAATGAGACAGAGACTAAAAGTTGCACCGTTTCAGTTACTTGTTTCTTTAAAAATAGCAAATTTAAGTATAGTGTTATGTTAGACCAGATATTATAAAATTCACAGAACTAAAGTTTGACCCTTTTTTTCTATTTTCAGGTGAGGTGGAACGTGAGGTCTTCAGGGAGCCACTGGCCAGTGGTGAGGAGGTCGATGTTAGGACTGTCAGTGAAGCAGACCTATCTTTGGATGAGTCGCTTTCAGCTGACCAGGGGCTTGGTCCACAGGAAGACATGGAGGCAGTACCAGAGGACACGCCAGTCTCTGATGTCACAGGTATTGGGTATGATGTTCCTCAGAAGTTGGTTTTCCTCCCTGAGGAGGTCCAGGTGGGTCCCATACCCAAGGAGGGTCTGTTAGTTGCAGAGGTGGAACTGGTTTTGCCAGTGATACCTGAGGTTTCCATAGGGAATACCAGAGAGGTGGGCATTGGTTATGGCAACTGATGGCCCAGTAAGTCAGTCTGTTGGTCTTCGTCGTTCCCGTAGGAATCATCGACCTCCTACTAGGTTGCAGGTAAAATGGGGAACCCTGTCCTATGATTAGTCCAAGCCCCCCATCGCCTTGTATATTGTATATTTATTGTATATTTAGTTAGTAGTAGTAGTGGTACTGGTGGTGGTAGAAGTGGAAGTGGTGGTATAAGTTGCATTAGTTACGTCAGAAAAAGTGGCAACAGAAGTGGTGGTACTAGTGGTGGAAAAAGTGGTAATAATAGTGATGGGTATTTTGTATATATTTAGTTGTATAATGTTGTATATGTTATAACATTGTGTACATTGAGTATTTTACTGCATTGTAGTGTATAATAATATGATAATGGCTAGTGTGATATTTTTTGTTGTTTAGTGTTATGTTGTCTATTATTTTGAATTGTGTGTTATATTATTCTGATGTGTAATGTAATGTTTTTGTATATTTTGTTGTTCTGTGATTAATGTCATGTATTGTTTTTATTTGTGTGTTATGTTATTGTGACATATAATGTGATATTTTTGTATATTTTGTTCTTTATGTGATAAATGTTGAGTACTGATTTTTTTTGGTATATTAAGTTGTATAATGTTGTTTATGTAATAATTTTATATTGTTTTTTTACTTGTGTGTTAAATTTTGTTTAGGGGTGTTTTATTTTTTTGTGTAATGCTGTACATGTACATGCTATGATTTTGGTTGAGTTAATTCTATTTTGCCTGTGTGTGATAATATAGTGATAGGTAATGTAATATGTTTTTGTATATTTAGTTGTATAATCTTTTTTAGCTCACCTGTCACGTAGTGACAGAGTGAGCTTTTCTGATCACCTTTTGTCCGTCGTCCGTCCGTTCTTCCGTCCACAATTAGTTTGTTAACACTCTAGTGGTCACATTTTTGCCTCAATTGTCATGAAACTTGGTCAGGATGTTTGTCTCATTGATATATCGTACGAGTTCGAACATGGGTTATCAGGGTTGGAAAACTAGGTCACAGAGCCCAAATATAGAAAAACCTTGTTAACACTCTAGAGGCTACTTTTTCAGTCCAAATATCCTGGAAATTTGTCAGAAAGGTTCTATTGGTGATTTCTAGCTCAAGTTCAAATATGGGTCATCTGCGTTCAAAAACTAGGTCACGAAGCCCAAAAAAAGAAAAATCTTGTTAACACTCTAGAGGCTACATTTTCAGCCCAAATAATCTGGAAATTTGTCAGAAAGGTTGCTTTGACAATTTCTAGGTCAAGTTCAAATATGGGTCATCTTAGGTCAAAAACTAGGTCACAGAGCCCAAATATGGAAAAATCTTGTTAACACTCTAGAGGCTACATTTTCAGCCCAAATAATCTGGAAATTTGTCAGGAAGGTTGCTTTGACAATTAAGACGCACCCCTAACTTTGAGTTGAAAATCTTTACTTTTTGCATTGACCCTCTTATAAGACGCGGGCAGATTTTCACATCGTCCGAGGTCACGGGGTTTATCAAAGTTTGAACTTTCACTTGGAAACCCAGCTGCTGTATTTGTTTTTGGTAATTTAAAAATATTTAAACAAAAATAATTTTAACATATTTCATTTCATTTTTGACAAAGTCTGAATTAATTTCTAATATTCTAGTTCGAATATGGGTCATCTGGGGTCAAATAACCAGGTCCATAGCAACTTTGTTTAAAGCAGTCATACTCAGGTGAGCGATACAGGGCCATCATGGCCCTCTTGTTATGTTATAACTTTGTGTATTTTTTTACTTGTGTTCTATAATATGGTGATTGGTAATGTGATATTTTTATATATTTAGTAGTATGTTATTGTTTAATCTATAGTGTTTTGTATAATTTTTTTAAATTGCGTGTTATATTTTGTTGAAGGGTAGTTTGAATTTTTTTATATATTTAGTTGTATTATGTTGTTTATGTTTCATTATAACATGTATGTATTGTTTTTATACCCCCAAATGGTGGCATATAGTAATTGAACTATCTGTCTGTTCTGACTGTCTGTCCACTTTGTCTTCTGTGTGCAACTCCTCTTACAAATCTCATTTGATTTTCACCAAACTTTCACACAATGATTATTATGAAGCGCCACAGTGCATATTCTCCAGCCTTTATGATTCAATTACTTTTGGCAGAGTAATTAGCCTTTGTTTAATTTGACTTATTATTTCTTGTGTGCCCGACTCCTATTTCCCATACAGTTTTCAGTGAAATTCCATGTATGATCATTATCAAGTGCTGCAGGGAATATACTCTAGCTTTTGTGATTTCCAATGTGAATTTCACCAAGTTATCATTATCAGATGTCACAGCAGATTTACTGTGGCTTTTGCAATTTGATTATTTTTGGCATAGTTATTGCCCTTTGTTAATTACTACTTATTACTACTTCTGTAGACAACCCCTCCAAAATTTCATATGATGTTCACCAAACTTTCACAGAATAATCATTATAAGTGCCACAGGGCATATACTCAGACTATTGCAGTTCAATTAATTTTGGCATAGTCATTTTCCTTTGTTAAATTTAACTTAATATTGCTTCTATGCAAAACTCCTCTTACATTTCTCATGGAATTTTCATCAGTATTTCATAGGTTGATCATAATCAAGTGCTGCAGTGCATATACTCAGGCTTTTGCTATTTGCTCATTTTTGACGGAGTTTTTGCTTTTAGTTTAATATTTCTTAGTATTGCTTCTCTGCACATTTATAACAATTCTGTTACTGCCTGTGACACATCTCTTGTTCAGATATGTTATAATATTGTAATGGTTAATGTGACATTTTTTTATGTTGTATAATGTTGTATAATTATGTTGTAAGGTTGTGTAAATTTGTTTTATTATCATGATGGGTTGGGAATTTATGAAATATCTATTTCTGTGTAAAGACATATTTGTGCATGACTCTAAAATTATTATCTAAATTCATTGTTTAAAAAAATGTTAATATTTTTGTAGTTTAAGAGAAGTCCGTCCTTTAAAGCAGGCAGAAGACACACTTAAAGGTTGCAGTACTTCAGCAACCACTATCATTTTACATTCAAATATCCCTTTCCTCATCTCGAAACATTTGGGAAATATTCTGAATGTGCCCCCCCCCTTACAAATGAAACACCCATCACTTGTGCAGTTGTATCCCTTTTCCTCATTTCATTATATTTGGGTAGTAATCTAAACTACCCTCAAACACATGACACACCCATCACTTGTTCAATTGTATCCCTTTTCCTCCTCTCAAAACATTAGGGAAGTAATCTGACTCTGCCCTTCAGACACATTATACAGCCATCACTTATTCCATTACATCCCTCTTCTCATCTCAAAACATAAGGGTAGTAATCTGAATCTTCCCACAAACACGTGACACACCCATAACTTGTTCAGTTGTATCCCTTTTCCTCCTCTCAAAACATTAGGGTAGTAATCTGAATCTACCCCCAAACACATGACACAGCCCTCACTTGTTCCATTATATCCCTTTCCTCATCTCAAAACATTAGTGTAGTAATCTGAATCTACCCCCAAACACATGATACACCCATCACTTGTTCCATTATATCCCTTTCCTCATCTCAAAACATTAGTGTAGTAATCTGAATCTACCCCCAAACACATGACACAGCCCTCACTTGTTCCATTATATCCCTTTCCTCATCTCAAAACATTAGTGTAGTAATCTGAATCTACCCCCAAACACATGACACAGCCCTCACTTGTTCCATTATATCCCTTTCCTCATCTCAAAACATTAGTGTAGTAATCTGAATCTACCCCCAAACACATGACACAGCCCTCACTTGTTCCATTATATCCCTTTCCTCATCTCAAAACATTAGTGTAGTACTCTGAATCTGCCCCCAAACACATGATACACCCATCATTTGTTCCATTATATCCCTTTCCTCATCTCAAAACATTAGTGTAGTACTCTGAATCTGCCCCCAAACACATGAAACACCCATCACTTGCTCCATTATATCCCTTTCCTCATCTCTAAACATTGCAGTTGTAATTTGAATCTACCCTGCCCCCCTCAAACACATGACACACCCATAACTTGTTCCATTATATCCCTTTACCTCATCTCAAAACATTAGGGTAGTAATCTGAATATACCCTAAACACATGACACACCCATCATTTGTTCTATTGGATCCATTTTCTTCATCTCAAAACATTAGGGTAGTGATCTGAATCTTCCCCCAAACACAGGACACACCCATCACTTTTTCCATTATATCCCCATACCTCATCTCAAAACATTAAGATAGTAATCTGAATTTGCCCCCACATAATACGTCCATTACTTGTCAACTTCTTTCATTATCTCAACAGTTTTTAATTTAGGCAGGTTAAGGTTATTCATGTTAAGGACTATGTTATGGCAGTATTTCTTATCAAACATCAAGCTTAAAAGGTAGTATTGTGGACTGTTTAGTGCCTAATATATGATAAAATCTAAATAAAAGGTCCACTTGAGCAAGTCTATTTTGCAGCTTTTCTGGTCAAGTTTCAGATAAGTCGGTTCAGGTGATTCTTCCAATAAACTGTACGTTATAGTAGTATCTGAAAAAAAGGTTACGTGTTTGTAATACAAATTAAGATAATTTATGTCAGTATTGACAGTCTTGAAGCCTTTTTGGCCAAATTTAAGAAATACAGATAGGCTTATCAATGTAATCTCATTTTAATCCTTTACTTAAAGATTGAGATAAGACGGTTCGCTTAAGCTTGTAGATAATTTATGTTAAGAATTGTTTGGTAGCATCTCTGACCAAAACTTAGATAAAGATAAAAAAAGGCAGTAATATGTTATTCTAATGAATGTCTATGTTATCTTTTGTGAAGGTTAAGTGATTCCTGTTAAGAACTGTTTTGCAGTATCTTTGACCAAACATAAAATAAAAAACGAAAGACAGCTGTATACTATTTCTAATATTTGTCTATTTTGCAGCTCATTTGTTATACTTAAAGTCTAATGCAGATGTTAGGGACTATTTGGCACCATGTCTGACTAAAACACAGACAAACATAAAGATAGATTTAAATCATATTCTAATAAATATATGTTATACATCTTAGGGACCATTTGCAGGATTTCTGACTAAAACAAACATAAAGATATACAGCTTTACATTTAATTCTAATAAATAGCTCTTTTGCAGCTCATTCCATTTACTTTAAGATTCTGATAAAAAGGTTTAAATAATTTATGTTAAGAACTGTTTGACAGCATTTCTGACCAAAACTTTATTTTAAAAAAAAAGATACAGATTGGCAGCTCTATGTTAAAACTGATAAATGTCTGTTTTACAGCTCATTTCTGTAATTTACTTAAAGATTGAGATAAAAAGGTTTAACTGATCCATGAATGGGAACATTTTGTGCAATTTCTGACCAAAATTAAAATAAACATTCAGATAGGCAGCTTTATGTTAAATTCTTATCAATAAATATTAAATAGAAAGACAGCTGTAATTTATACTAATAAATATCTGTTCTGCAGTTCTCTTCTAATACTTAAAGATTCAGGTGATTCTTGTTAAGAACCATTTTACAACAATTCTGACTAAAACAAACATTAACATAAAGATATGCAGCTTGATGTAAAAGTCTTATAAAAATCTGTTTTGCAGCTCATTTCTAATACTTAAAGATTCAGATGATTTCTCTAAGGGACTATTTGATTGCATTTCTGATATAAAAACAAACATAAATATTATATGTATAAATATATGAGGCTTTTTGTAAAATGCTTATAAATATCTGTTTTGCAGCTCATTCCTGTTTCTTTGAGATTCAGACAAAAAGGTTTAAATTACTTCTGTTAAGATCAGTTTGGTGGCATTTCTGACAAAACTAAGATAAAGATACACATAGGCAGCTTTATGTCAGAATATAATAAATGTCTGTTTTGTAGCTCATTTTATTTTACTTACTATATAATATTGGCAAAAAGGGTTTAAGTTATTCATGTAGAAAACTTTTTGGCAGCATCTCTGACCAAAACTAAAGTAAAGATTAGAGGGAGGCAGTTATACTTTGTGCTTTTATATGTTATTTTAATAAATATCTCTTTTGCAGCTTACTTCTATTACAAACTTAAAGATTCAGATAAAAAAGAAATAATATGATTCATATCCAGGACCATTTGGTTGCATTTCTGACCAAAACTAAAATAAACATAGAGACAGGCAGCTTTATGTTAAATTCTAATGAAAATATATAAAATAGAAATACAGCTGTATTTTATACTAATAAATATCTGTTCTGCAGTTCTCTTCTAATACTTAATGATTCAGATGATTCTTATTAGGAACCATTTAATGGCAATTCTGACTAAAACAAACATAAAGATATGCAGCTTGATGTAAAAATCTTACAAAAGTCTGTTTTTCAGCTCATTTCTAATACTTAAAGATTCAGATGATTTCTCTAAGGGACCAGTTAATGGCAATTCTGACTAAAACAAACATAAAGATATGCAGCTTGATGTAAAAATCTTACAAAAGTCTGTTTTTCAGCTCATTTCTAATACTTAAAGATTCAGATGATTTCTCTAAGGGACCAATTAATGGCAATTCTGACTAAAACAAACATAAAGATATGCAGCTTGATGTAAAAATCTAATTAATGTCTGGTTTGCAGCTCATTTCTAATACTAAAAGATTCAGATGATTTCTGTAAGAGGCCATTTGATGGCAATTCTGACTAAAACAAACAAACATAAAGATATGCAGCTTTATTTATAAATCTAATATTTTTTTGCAGCTTATTTCTAATACTTAAAGATTCAGATGATTTCTGTAAGGGACTATATGATTGAATTTCTGATAAAACAAACATAAATATTATATGTATAAAATATGCAGCTTTATATAAAATTCTTATAAATATCTGCTTTTCAGCTCATTCCTGTTACTTTGAGATTCAGACAAAAAGGTTTAAATGATTTCTGTTAAGATCAGTTTGGTGGCATTTCTGACAAAACTAAGATAAAGATACACATAGGCAGCTTTATGTCAGAATATAATAAATGTCTGTTTTGTAGCTCATTTTATTTTACTTAATATATAATTTTGGCAAAAAGGGTTTAAGTTATTCATGTAGGAAACTTTTTGGAAGCATCTCTGACCAAAACTAAAGAAAAGATAAGAGGGAACGTCTATATGTTATACTTATAAATGCCTGTTTTTCAGCTCAATTGTTATACTTAAAGTCTGATGCAGGTGATTCATGTAAGGGACTATAACTAAAACACAGATAAACGTAAAGATAGACAGATTTACATAATATTCTAATAAAAGTCTGTTCTGCTGCTCATTCCTATTACTTGAAAATTCAGATAAAAATGTTTAAATGATTTCTGTAAAGACCAGTATGATGAATTTCTGACCAAATCTTAAATAAACATACAGATAGGCAGCTATTTGTTTTATTTAATAAATGTCTTTTTATTCCTGTTACTTAAAGATTCAAAAAAGATCAAATGATTTCTGTTAAGACCAGTTTGATAGAATTTCTGTTTAATCTTAAGCATACAGACAGGCAGCTTTATGTTCAATTCTAATTAATGTCTGTTTTGCAGCTCATTTCTATGACATACTTAAAGTTTCAGATAAAAAGGTTAAAATGAATTGTGTTAAAAACTATTTGGCAACATTTCTGACTAATACCAAGATAAAGCTACAGATAGGCAACTTAATCTTAAATTTTAAATAAATGACTGCTTTAGAGCTCATTTCTGTTACTTCCTTCAAGATTCAGATAAAAAGATTAAAATCATTCATGCACTGGACCACTTGTTGGCATTTCCTACTGAAACTAAGATGAAAATACAGATGGGCAGCTTTACAGATAGGCAGTGTTAAATTCTTATTAATATCTGTTTTCCAGCTCATTTCAATAACTTAAAGTTTTAGATAAATAGGTTTAAATGATGTCTGTAAAGACCGATTTGGAAGCATTTCTGAACAAAACACAAATAAACATACAGATAGGCAGCTTGATGTTAAATTCTGATAAATATGTTTTGTAGCTCATTCCTATTACTTAAAGATCCAGATAAAAATGTTTAAATGATTCATGTTAAGACCAGTTTGGCAGCATTGCTGACTAATAATAAGATAAAGATTCTGATAAATGTCTGTTTATCAGCTCATTTCTATTATTTTCTTGAAAACGCAGATAAAAAGGGTAAGGTTTTTCACATTAAGAACTGTTTGGCAGCATTTCTGACCAAAACTTAAATATTTACAAATATGCTTGCTATATGTTATTTAGTAAATGTCTGTTTTGCACCTCCTTCATGACTTAAGTACCGTTTAGCAACTCTCATTACAAAACTGAGGTAAAAATCAGATAAAAAAGTTAAGTTGATTCATGTTTATGACTGTTTGGCATTATTTCTGACCAATGTATACTTATGAATAGTTGCAACTGAAATATGTTATAGACAGTTTCTGACAAAGTTTAGTAAAATGTCAGTTATGGGTAGTTTAGTTAATGAGTTAAGCATATAAGGACTGTATTGCAGCTCATTAGAAAGAAACAGTTTGTTTCTGTTTCTTACATTGGTTTACCAAATGATTCATATACAAAGGTTAAGATGATGTATTTAAAGTCTTAATGCCAGCTTATTAATGATAATATCTTACTTATCTAAAACTTTGGTATGTTTAAAGAGAGGCAGATTTATCTGATTCATGTTTAGGACTTTTAGGTTACTTATCCTTTTAGGCGTAAGGTTGACAAGTGAAATGATTCATATTCAGGTCAACTCTTGACAGAAACTTTAACATTTAAAATTGGCACAATTTAAGATGATGTTTATTAGGTCTGCTTTGCAACATGTTTCCCTAAAAACAAATTGGGTCAGGTTAAAGATAACCAGATTTATGTGATCAATAGTATTGACTATTTTGCAGCATTTCTGACCAATACTTGAATAAAGTTTTAGATAGGCAGGTGATATTGATTAATGTAAAGGACTGTTAGCCAGCTCCTGTTTTAGGTAAATCTCAGTTTATGTTTTCTTGATTTGACCTCTGGCATAATCTTCAAAATAGGTATGTAAGGGTTCTACAGTAATTGAATTGAAGTTTTCAAATGGTATGAAGTCTTAAGCTTCACCTTCCCCTTGCACTGCATGCACTACTTCTTCACTTGCTTAAGACTTTTGCCATTTGAAAAATTGAAACACAGGGGAATGATCTAAATTTGGTTAAGGTAAATGTAATACAATGTCTGGAGGAAAAATCTGGTAACATAGAGCTGAGCAAAATTAGTTGACTTAATATTCTACAAGTTATGAATATTAATTCAGTTGAAAGTGTATTTTAAACAGATAGCTTTGTGTCAGTGCTAGGAGTGACAGAGTTATGGTGGTTTATTTTTTATCAAAAGAAAGTATCTGATAAAAGGACTTGCTTCTAAGCATTTATCTTTAATAGCATAATTAGAGGTTGGCAAGGTTATAAATTTCTTTACTGAATAAATTGGATGGCAGAAGTGTCTAAACTATACATTTCTTTTAAAAGGCATTGTCTCAGTAGCCTGTCTGAAACTGCTCTTTGCTGCCTGTCTTCATTTTAGAGAAAAAGGTTATAATACTTCATTACGGTGCCATCTTTTTAAGAAAAATTTATAATAAAACACATAATTCATCTTTCAAAGTTATGGTTCAGATCTTTTCAGTTAATGTAAAGTGGAAGCTGCAACTAATCTGATAATGTTGAATTGTTGTCATTTTAATTAAACATTGAAAATCTGGATGGATTCTGATAGTTCAAAAATATGTACTGCCTTACTGTCTTAAGTCGTATAATTCATAGGTAAGAGTAATGATTCCGTTATGGAATCATGATTCTGACAGCATCATGTTGCTTTTTCTGTAATTCAGTGTATTAATAATATATGAGATAAGTAAGCAAACAAAAAAGGACACAACCTGTGTTTGTAAGGTTTACACTTTCATCATAACTGTATGACTGGCAGTGTTATGGTTTCAACAACAATATGTATTACCATGATTATGAAAAACACAATGCATGAGCTGACCAGTATAATTATACTGCTTCTCTAAAACTAGAGAAAAAATCATAAAACTTCATTTCGATATCATCACTTAAGAACAGTATAAATAATTCAGTACAATAGAATCATTATCTGAAAAGCATTTGTCTGGCAGTGTTATGTTTTCAACTTATATTTAAAATTTGTTTTCATAAAAATGTGACAGAATTTCTGCTGCAATAAGTGATTAGCATAATCTGTCTAACAATAAACTATCTGTCTGTTCTCATCATTTTACAACAGGTCAAGATATATTCAGTACAGCAAGATACTCCTGCTGTCAGTACAATTTTCAGGGTTATGGTAAACAAGTTCATGTAAAGGTGCAAATCTTAGTTCTAATGTCATAATGATTCTTAGCCTTATAGTTTCCACAATTCTGAACTTTTATAAATATGTTAATATGAGCTGTGGTAAATGTAACTGGTAAGCATTTCTTAGTCAAAACTAGGATAGGTCTAAAAAGGAACTTCTTTTATAATTATCAAATTTTACCATAGCTCAAGATGAATTAAGAATGATGGGTTACCTTGCCTGAGTATTGTTTTAATGTATGACTATAATAATTTCTTAACATTATTGTTTGACATTGTGAAGTGCACTTATTCTTTGCGTGGCCTGTCTGAAATTTATATCTAGTAAAAACAGTTCGCTTCTAAGTAGACATCTTTATTGGTGTAAATAGAGGTTGACAGGGTTGTGGTTTTCTTTACTGTGAATAGTTTGGTAGATGTTTGTAGATTATACATTTCTTTTAAAAGGAATGGTCTAAGTAGCCTGTCTGAAATTGTGCTGCCTGGTTTAATTTTAGAGAAAAGGTTACAATACTTAATTATGATGCCATCATTTGAGGACAATATGTTCAATAAGGTTCGTAGTATGTCTTGAACGGTTATAGTTAAAATATTAAAGTTTACTGTAAAAGTGCAAACTGCAACTAATCTGTTATTTTCGTGCTGTCATTTAAATTCAAAATGGAAAATCTATATACTCTGGGTAGTTCAAAAAGTTATTTTACATAAGTCAGTGTCTAAAGTCGATTAAATTCACAAGTAAGAGGAATGGTTCATAAATGAAATCATGTTTCTGGCAGCAACATTTGTTCTGTGATTCAGAGTATTAAAACATACACTGTATGTGATAAGCATGAAAACAAGCACTTCCTGAGCGAGAGCTTAAGTTTCCTTATGGCTATTTATGACTGGCAGAGTTATGGTTTCAGCCACTATATGATATTACCATGACATTGCAAAAGTACATTGTATGCGCATATCAGTATAATTATTCTACAGGGTTAAGGTTTCATAACAATGAATATATTTCCATGATGCAAAAGTACAATTTATTACCTGGCCAGTATGATTGTGATGCTGGTCTAAAAGTAGAGAAAAGTTCATAATACTTCATAATGTTATCATCATAATTATATATTAGAACAAAATAAATAATTCATACAGTACAATGGAAGACATTATCTTAACAGTGTTTGACTTGAAATAATAGTTACAACTTTTATGTAAAATGTCTGTATGAATAGGTGAAAAAAATAGCTGCCATAAAGTAAAACAATTTGTGCTGCCTATCTAAGTCTATGGTAGAAAGTCATAGTAGTTTTGATGTCATTATTTCATACAAGATGAATAATTTGGTTCAGTGAAACTATCTATAGGAGTGCAGTATGTGACTGGCAGAGTAATGGTCCCCCACTTCAATAACATGTTTCTATGATAAAGTGAAAGAATCCGCTGCAATAAATATGATAGCATATTTTGTCTGTCTAACAATAGGGTACGAGATCATTATACTTCCATCTGTTGTCATCTTTTAACAACAGGTCAAGATAAATTTAGTACAATGCATACTGATGTCACTTTTAATTAGTAAAACAAAATTAAGTAAAAGTGCAAGCTGCAACAAATCTGATTTCTAATGTCATAATGATTCTTAGTATTATGGTTTTCACTATTCTGATCTCTTTATAAATATGTTAATATGAGCTGCAATAAATATAACTGTAATGCATTGCCTATTTAAAACTAGGAAAGGTGTAAAAAAAACATTTGTAATCATCAAATTTTACAATAAGTCAAGATGAATTAAGAATGATGGTATACATTGCCTGAGTAGTGTTCTATGGTATGACTATCATAATTTCTTTACATGGTTATGTGACAGTATGGTCACTTGTTCTATATAATGCAGCCTGTCTGAAACTTGTATATTTGCTTCTAACAAGCTATCATTATTGCTATAATTAGGTGTTCGCAAAAAGCAGGGTTATGGTTTTTCTTTACTGCATGTTTAGGTTGGCAGAAGGGTGTAAATTATACATTTCTTTTAAAAGGAATTGTCTCGCTAGCCTGTCTGAAATTGGTATGTGCTGCCTGTCTTAGTTTTAGAGAAAAGGTTAAATAACTTCATTATGGTAACATCATTTCGGGACAAGATGTAAAATAAAACATATTATGTCATGCAGGGTTATGGTTAAAACAATTGTCTGTTAATGTGAAAGCAACAACAAATCTGATAATTATGTGCTATTGTCATTTTAATTAAAGATTGAAAATCTGAATAAATTCTTATGGTTAAAAAATATAAAGTCTAAGTGACTGTCTTAATTCCGTATAACTAACAGGTAGGAGTAATGCTTCCTTTAATGGAATCAAGACTCTGGCAGCATCATTTTGCTTTAATGTAATAAGTTTGTAAAAAAAGATACACCTTGTATCTGTAAGTCTAACATTTTCATCATTAGAACAAGATAAATAATTGGAAATATTATCTAAACAGTGTATGACTGGACAGTTACGGTTTCAACTACAATATATATTACCAAAATTATGGAAAAAAACACTACACCATCAACATATGAGCTGACCAGTATACTTATGTTGTCTCTATAAAACTAGAGTAAAAGTTCATAATACTTCATTTTGATATCCTTTTGGAACAAGATAAATAATTCAGTATCATGGAAATATTATCTAATCATTGTCTGAATGGCAATGATAGTTTCAACTTTTATGTAAGATGTCTGTATGAATATGTGAAAGTAGAAGAAGAAGCTGCAATAATAAAAGTTGAATAATTTTTGCTGCCTATCTAAATCTAGAGTAGAAAGTCATAATATTTCTGATATCATTATTTCAAACAATATCAATAATTTGGTACAGTGAAACTGTCAATATGAATGTAGTATATGACTGGCTGGATTATGTTCCCACTTTAATGACATGTTTCAATGAAAATTTGAAAGAACCTATTTAAAACTTGGATAGGTCTAAAAACTTTTTTGTGATCATCAAAGTTTATAATAGTGTGAAGATAAATTTAGAATGATAGGATACCTTCAAATTTCAGTATAATTTACAAAGTTATGGTAGAACTATAATAAATTCATTTCATGAATATTTGAAAGTATACATGTTGCCACTTGTGTAATGTAAAGCCTGTCTGAAACTGGTTCAGAATGGCCAGAATACTTCTTTCTTGATTCCTAACTTTGTTTTTAAGATAGACAGTATGGAGCAATTTTGTAGCTCATTTCAATATATTAATTTTTTTTAAGTCAGTATATTTTGAAAATTAAGAATGTTTTTTTTATCTTACATGACTAGGTACTTGTTCAATTGTGCCCCTTTTCCTCATCTCAAAACATTAGGGTAGTAATCTAAATCTGTCCCCAAACACATGACACACCAATCACTGGTTCCATTATAGCGTTTTTCCTCATATCTAAATATAATCTATAAAAGTAATCTGAATTTGCCCCCCCCCCCCCCACCCAGATACATGACACCCCCATCACTTATTCCATTATATCCCATTGCCTCATCTTCAAATATTATGGTAGTAATCTGAATCTACCCCAAAACACATGACACATCCATCACTTGTTCCATTATATCCCTTTTCCTCATCTCAAAACATTAGGGTAGTAATCTGAAGTACCCCCTAACTCATTACATACCCATCACTTGTTCATCTGTTTCCTTTTTCCTAATCTCAGAATATTAGGGTAGTAATCTGAATCTGCCCCAAAGTCACATGACACCCATCACTTATTCCATCATATCCCTTTGCCTCATCTCAAAACATTAGGGTAGTAATCTGAATGTACCCCCTAACACATGCTGCACCCATAACTTGTTCCGTTATATCCCTTTACCTCTTCTCAAAAAATTAGAATAGTAATCTGACTTATCCTCAAACACATGATACACCCATCTCTTGTTCGATTATATCCCTTCTCCTCATCTCAAAACATAAGAGTAGGGATCTGAATCTGCCCCAAACACATGACACACCCATCATTTGTTCCATTATATCCCGTTACCTCTTCTCAGAGCATTAAGGTAGTAATCTGAATGTACCCCCAAACACATGACACTACCATCACTTGTTCCATTATATCCCTTTGCCTCATCTCAAAACATTTGGGTAGTAATCTGAATGTACCCCCAAATACATGACACACCCATAACTTGTTCCATTATATCCCTTTACCTCATCTCAAAAAATTAGGGAAGTAATCTGAATGTACCCCCAAATACATGACACACCCATAACTTGTTCCATTATATCCCTTTACCTCATCTCAAAAAATTAGGGAAGTAATCTGACCGACCCTCAAACTCATGTCAAACCCATCACTTGTTCCATTATATTCCTTCTCCTCATCTCAAAACATAAGGGTAGGGATCTGAATCTGCCCCCAAACACTTGACACACCCATCACTTGTTCCTTTATATCTTTTTACCTCTTCTCAGAACATTAAGGTAGTAATCTCAATCTAACCGCAAATACATGACACACCCATCACTTGTTTCACTATATCCCTTCACCTCATCTCAAAACATTAGTACAGTAATCTGAATTTGCCCAACATCTTACTCCATTACTTGTCAACTTCTTTCATTATCTAAACATTCTTTAATTTAGGCAGGTTAAGGTTATTCATGTAAAGGATTATGTAATAGCAGCATTTCTTATCAAACATCAAGCTTAAAAGGGAGTATGGTGGACTGTTTAGTGCCTAATATATGATAAAAACTAAATAAAAGATCCACTAAAGCGGGTCTGTTTTGCAGCTTTTCTGGTCAAGTTTCAGATAAGTCGGTTAAGGTGATTCTTCCCATAAGCTGTAAGATATATCTGGAAAAAAGGTTATATGTTTGTGATTGAAACTAAGATAATTCCTGTCAGTATTGACAGTCTTCAAGCCCTTCTGGCCAAATTTAAGAAATACGGATAGGCTTATTAATGTAATCTCATTTTAATCCTTTACTTTAAAGTCAGACAAGAAGGTTCGCCTGTAGATAATTTATGTTAAGAATTGTTTTGCAGCATCTCAGAGCAAAGCTTAGATAAAGATAAAAAAGGCAGCAATATGTTATTGTAATGAATGTCTTTGTAAGCTTTTGTGAAGGTTAAGTGATTCCTGTTAAGAATTGTATTGCAGTATTTCTGACCAAACAATAAAAAACGAAAGACAGCTATATGATATTACTAATATATGTCTGTTTTGCAGCTCATTTTTTATACTTAAAGTCTAATGCAGATGATTCATGTTAGGAACTATTTAATGCCATTTCTGACTAAAACCCAGATAAACATGAAGATTTACATTATAGCCTAATAAATACCGGTGATACATCAAAGGGACCATTTGGCACGATTTCTGACTAAAACAAACATAAAGATAAAGATATACAGCTTTACATTTAATTCTAATAAATGGCTGTTTTTGCAGCTCTTTCCCATTACTTTAAGATTCAGATAAAAAGGTTTAAATAATTTATGTTAAGAACTGTTTGGCAGCATTTCTGTACAAAAATTTTAAAAAAAGATACAGAAAAGCAGTTTTATGTTAAATTATGATAAATGTCTGTTTTGCAGCTCATTTCTGTAATTTACTTAAAGATTCAGATAAAAAGGGTTAAATGATCCATGCATGGGAACATTTTGTGCTATTCTGCCCAAAACTGAAATAAAACATACAGACAGACAGCTTTATGTTAAATTCTGATGACTGTTGCAGCTCACTTCTATGACATGCTTCAAAATTCAGATAAAAAGGTTAAATTGACCAAAACTAAGGTAGAGATACAGATAGGCAGCTTTATGTTTTTTAATGAATGTCTGTTTTGCAGTGGGTTTTTTTCCAGATAAAAAGGGTTAAAGTTATTCATGTAAACAATTGTTGGGTAGCATCTCTGACCAAAACTAAAAAATAAGATACATGGAGGCAATTATACCTTGTGCTTTTATATTTTATTTTAATAAATATATGTTTTGCAGCTCATTTCTATGACATACTAAAAAATCAGATTAAAAAAATAAAAATGATTTACATTCAGAACCATTTGGTTGCATTTCTGACCAAAACTAAAATAAACATACAGATAGGCAGCTTTATTTTAATTCTTATGAATAAATATGAAATAGAAATACAGCTGTATTTTATACTAATAAATATCTGTTCTGCAGTTCTCTTCTAATACTTAATGATTCAGATGATTCTTATTAGGAACCATTTAATGGCAATTCTGACTAAAACAAACTTAAACATAAAGATATGCAGCTTTATGTATAAAAACTTATAAATGTCTGTTGTGCAGATCATTTCTAATACTTAAATATTCAGATGATTTCTGTTAGGAACCATTTAAGGGCAATTCTAACTGAAACAAACATGAACATAAAGATATGCAGCTTGATGTATAAAAACTTATAAATGTCTGTTGTGCAGATCATTTCTAATACTTAAATATTCAGATGATTTCTGTAAGGGACCATTTGATGGCAATTCTGACTAAAACAAACTTGAGCATAAAGATATGCAGCTTTATTTAAAAATCTAATAAATATTTGTTTTGCAGCTCATTTCTAATACTTAAAGATTCAGATGATTTCTGTAAGGGACAATTTGATGGCAGTTCTGACTTAAACAAACAAACATAAAGATATGTAGCTTTATTTAGCAATCTAATAAATATTTGTTTTGCAGCTCATTTCTAATACTTAAAGATTCAGATGATTTTTGTTAGGGACAATTTGATGTCATTTCTGACTAAAACAAACATAAATATTATATGTATAAAAATATGCAGCTTTATGAAAATGCTTATAAAGATCTGTATTGCAGCTCATTCCTGTTACTTTGAGATTCAGACAAAAAGGTTTAGAAAAGACAGCTGTATTTTTAGCTCACCTGTCACGTAGTGACAGAGTGAGCTTTTCTGATCACCTTTTGTCCGTCGTCCGTCGTCCGTCCGTCCGTCCGTCCGTCCGTCCGTCAGTCCGTCCGTCCGTCCACAATTAGTTCGTTAACACTCTAGTGGTCACATTTTTGCCTCAATTGTCATGAAACTTGCACGGGATGTTTGTCTCATTGATATCTCGGACGAGTTCGAACATGGGTTATCAGGGTTGGAAAACTAGGTCACAGAGCCCAAATATAGAAAAACCTTGTTAACACTCTATAGGCTACTTTTTCAGTCCAAATATCCTGGAAATTTGTCAGAAAGGTTCTATTGATGATTTCTAGCTCAAGTTCAAATATGGGTAATCTGGGTTCAAAAACTAGGTCACGGAGCCCAAAAATAGAAAAATCTTGTTAACACTCTAGAGGTTACATTTTCAGCCCAAATAATCTGGAATTTTGTCAAAAAGGTTGTTTTGACAATTTCTAGGTCAAGTTCAAATATGGGTCATATGGGGTCAAAAACTAGGTCACAGAGCCCAAATATGGAAAAACCTTGTTAACACTCTAGAGGTTACATTTTCAGCCCAAATAATCTGGAAATTTGTCAGAAAGGTTGCTTTGACAATTTCTAGGTCAAGTTTAAATATGGGTCATCTGGGGTCAAAAACTAGGTCACGGAGCCCAAATATGGAAAAACCTTGTTAACACTCTAGAGGTTACATTTTCAGCCCAAATAATCTGGAAATTTGTCAGAAAAGTTGCCTTGAGGATTTCTAGATCAAGTTCGAATATGGGTCATCTGGAGTCACAAACTAGGTCACAGAGTCCAAATATGGAAAAACCTTGTTAACATTCTAAAGGTAGCAATTTCAGTCCAAATAACGTGGAAATTTGTCAGAAAGGTTCTATCGATGATTTCTAGCTTAGTTTTGAATATAGGTTTTCTGGGGTCAAAAACTAGGTCACAGAGCCCGAAAGTAGAAAAACCTTGTTAATCCTCTAGAGGTTACATTTTTAGTCTAAATGTCCTTGAAATTTGTCAGAAAGATTGTTTCAAAGATTTCTAGCTCAGGTTTGGATATGGGTTATCTGGGATCAAAAACTAGGTCACATGGTTCAAATATGTAAAAAACTTTTTAACACTCCAGAGGTTACATTTTCAGTCCAAATATCCTGGAAATTTGTCAGACAGGTTTTCTTGATGATTTCTAGCTCAAGTTGGAGTATGGGTCATCTTGGGTCAAAAACTAGGTCACAGAGCCCAAATATGGAAAAAACTTGTTAACACTCTAGAGGTAACATTTTAATTCCAAATAACCTGGAAATTTGTCAGAAAGCATAATTCTATGGTTTCTAGGTCAAATTTGAATATGGGTCATCTGAAGTCAAAACATTTAGGTCACAGAGCCCAAATATTGAAAAACTTTGTACACACTCTAGAGGCTACATTTTCAGTCCAAATGTCCTGGAAATTTGTCAGAAAGGTTGTTTTGATGATTTGTAGCTCAGGTTTGGATATGGGTAATCTGGGGTCAAAAACTAGGTCATAGAGCCCAAATATGGAAAAAATCTTGTTAACACTCTAGAGATAACATTTTCAGTACAAATAACCTTGAAATTTGTCAAAGAGATTGTTTCAATAATTTCTAGGTCAAGTTTGAATATGGGCCATCTGGGGTCAAATAACCAGGTCCATAGCAACTTTGTTTAAAGCAGTCATACTCAGGTGAGCGATACAGGGCCATCATGGCCCTCTTGTATACTAATAAATATCTGTTCTGCAGTTCTCTTCTAATACTTAAAGATTCAGATGATTCTTGTTAGGAACCATTTTAATGGCAATTCTGACTAAAACAAACTTGAACATAAATATATGCAGCTTGATGTATAAAAACTTATAAATGTCTGTTGTGCAGATCATTTCTAATACTTAAATATTCAGATGATTTCTGTAAGGGACCATTTGATGGCAATTCTGACTAAAACAAACTTGAACATAAAGATATGCAGCTTTATTTAAAAATCTAATAAATATTTGTTTTGCAGCTCTTTACTAATACTTAAAGATTCAGATGATTCTTTTTAGGAACCATTTGATGGCAGTTCTGACTAAAACAATCAAACATAAAGATATGCAGCTTTATTTAAAAATCATATAAATATTTGTTTTGCAGATCATTTCTGATACTTAAATATTCAGATGATTTCTGTAAGGGACAATTTGATGGCATTTCTGACAAAAACAATCATAAATATTATATGTATAAAAATATGCAGCTTTATGTAAAATGCTTATAAAGATCTGTATTGCAGCTCATTCCTGTTTCTTGGAGATTCAGACAAAAAGGTTTAGAAAAGACAGCTGCATTTTATACTAATAAATATCTGTTCTGCAGTTCTCTTCTAATACTTAAAGATTCAGATGATTCTTGTAAGGAACCATTTAATGGCAATTCTGACTAAAACAAACTTGAACATAAATATATGCAGCTTGATGTATAAAAACTTATAAATGTCTGTTGTGCAGATCATTTCTAATACTTAAATATTCAGATGATTTCTGTAAGGGACCATTTGATGGCAATTCTGACTAAAACAAACTTGAACATAAATATATGCAGCTTTATTTAAAAATCTAATAAATATTTGTTTTGCAGCTCATTTCTAATACTTAAAGATTCAGATGATTTCTGTAAGTGACCATTTGATGGCAGTTCTGACTTAAACAAAGAAACATAAAGATATGCAGCTTTATTAGAAAATCTAATAAATATTTGTTTTGCAGCTCATTTCTAATACTTAAAGATTCAGATGATTTGTGTAAAGGACCATATGATTGCTTTCTGACAAAACAAACATAAATATTATATGTATAAAAATTTGCAGCTCTATGTTAAAATCTTTAAAAAAGTCTGTTTTGCAGCTCATTTCTAATACTTAGAGATTCAGATGTTTTATGTAAGAGATCATATGATTGCATTTCTGATAAAAATAAACATAAATATTATAGGTGTAAAAATATGCAGCTTTATGTGAAATTGTTATAAATATATGTTTGCAGCTCATTCTTGTTACTTTCGGATTCAGACAAAAAGGTTTCAAATTATTTCTGTTAAGATTAGATTTTACTTACTAAATGACGTAGATATAAAGGATTTAAGTTATTCATGTAGAAAACTTTTTGGCAGCATCTCTGACCAAAACTCAAAGATTAGAGGGAGGCATCTGTATGTTATTCTTATATTTGTCTGTTTTACAGCTCATTTTTATACTTAAAGTCTAATACAGGTGATTCATGTAAGGAACTATGATTAAAACACAGATAAACATAATAATAGATAGATTTACATTATATTCTAATAAATCTCTGTTTTGCTGCTCATTCCTATCACTTGAAGATTCAGATAAAAATGTTTAAATGATTTCTGTTAAGACCAGTTTGATGTATTTCTGACGAAACCTTAAATAAACATACAGATAGACAGCTTTATGTCAAATTTAAAAAATGTCTGTTTTGCAGCTCATTCCTGTTACTTTAAGATTCAGACAAAAAAAGTTTAAATGATTTCTGTTAAGACCAGTTTGATAGAATTTCTGATTAAAACTTTAACATACAGATAGGCAGCTTTATGTTAAATTCTAATAGATGTCTGTTTTGCAGCTCATTTCTGTGACATACTTAAAGCTTCAGATAAAAAGGTTAAAATGAATCATGTTAAGAACTATTTGACAGCATTTCTGACTAATACTAACATAAAGATACAGATAGGCAACTTAGTCTTAAATTTCAAATAAATGACTGTTTTAGAGCTCAGTTTTTATAGTTACTTAAAGATTTAAATAAAAATGTTAAAATGATTCATGCACAGGACCATTTTCTGGCATTTCCTACTGAAACTAAGATGAAGATACAGACAGGCAGCTTTACAGATAGGCAGTGTTAAATTCTTATAAATGTCTGTTTTGCAGCTCATTCCTATAATTTACTTTAAGTTTCAGATAAATATGTTTAAATGATTTCTTTAAAGACCAATTTGGAAGCATTTCTGATCAAAACTAAAAAAATAAACATACAGATAGGCAGTTTTATGTTAAATTCTAATAAATGTCTGTTTTGCAGCTCATTCATATTAGTTACATTAAGATTCAGATAAAAAGTTTAAATGGTTTCTGTTAAGAACTGTTTCACTATTTCTGACTAAAACTTAGATAAAGATACATCTTTGCATCTCTGACCTAAACAAAGAGCTTTATGTAAAATTCTAATGTCTATTTTACAGCTCATTCCTTATACTTTATATTCAGAAAAAATGTCAAAATGAATTCTGTTCAGACCAGTTTGGCAGCATTTCTGACTAAAACTAAGATAAAGATACAGATATGCAGCTTTATGTTAGGATATAAAAATGTCTGATTTGCAGCTCATTTCTAATACTTTAATTTCAGATAAAATGTTAAAATGAATTCTTGTTCAGATCAGTTTGGCAGCATTTCTGACCAAAACTAAGATAAAGATAGAGATAGGCAGCCTTATGATAAATTCTAATAAATGTCTGTTTTGCAGCTCATTTCTGTCACTCGCATAACGATTCAGATAAAAAGTTTAAAATGATTCATGTTAAGAACTTTTTGGCAGCATTTCTGACCAAAACTATGGTAAAGATACAAACAGGCAGCTTGCTTTCTTTTCTAATAAAGGTCTGTATTGCAGCTCTTTTCTGTGACTCACTGAAAGATTCAGATAAAAAGGTTTTAATGATTCATGTTAAGACCAGTTTGGCAGCATTTCTGACTAATACTAAAATAAAGATTCTGATAAATATGTGTTTAGCAGCTCATTTTTATTATTTTTTTAAAAACGCAGATAAAAAAGGGTAAGGTTTTTCGCGTTAAGAACTGTATGGCAGCATTTCTGACCAAAACTAAAACATACAAACAGGCAGCTCGCTATATGTTATTCACTTAATATCTGTTTTGCACCTCCTTCCTGACTAAAGTACTGTTAAGCAAATCTTTCATTACAAAACTGCGGTAAAAAATTCAGATAAAAAAGTTAAGCTGATTCATGTTTATGAATGAGTTAAATATGTTAAAGACTTATTCTGACAAAGTTTAGTAAAATGTCAGTTACGGGTAGTTTAGTTAATGAGTTAACCATATAAGGACTGTATTGCAGTTCATTAGAAAGAGACAGTTTGTTTCTGTTTCTTACATTGGTTTACCAAATGATTCATATACATAGGTTAAGATGATGTATTTAATTATTTTTTCTTAGTTGCAGCTTATTTATGACAATATCTTACTCAAACAATCTGATAAGAATGGTTAAAACTTTGGCATATTTTAAGAGATGAAGATTTATCTGATTCATGTTTAAGACTTTTAGGCAACTCATTCCTTTTAGGCATAAGGTTGACAAGTGAAATGACTCATATTTAGGTCAACTCTTGACAGAAACTTAATATAAGATTGGCACAATTTAAGATGATGTTTATGAAGTCTGCTTTGCGACCTGTTTCCCAGAAACAACTTGGGTGAGGTTAAAGATAACCAGATTTATGTGATCAATAGTATGGACTATTTTGCAGCATTTCTGACCAAAACTCTAATAAAGTTTCAGATAGGCAGGTGATATTGATTAATGTAAAGGACTGTTAGCCAGCTCCTGTTTCAGGTAAATCTTAAGTTGACAGGTTTAAGTCATTCATTTGAAGGAATGTTTGGCAGCATTTCTGACCAAACCAGTCCCATCAGAAACTTATTATAAAAGCTCTATGGCCTCTCAGTTTATGTTTTCTTGATTTGACTTCTGACAATCTTCAAAATAGGTATGTAAGTGTTCTACAGTAATTGACTTCAAGTTTTCAAATGGCAAGAAGTCTTCAGCTTCACCTTCCCCATGCACTGCATGCACTACTCCCTTCACTTGCTTAAGACTTTTGCCATTTAAAAAATTGAAACACAGGGGAATGATCTGAATTTGGTTAAGGTAACTGTAATGCAATGTCTGGAGGAAAAGTCAGGTAACATAGAACTGAGCAAAATTAGTTGACTTAATATTTTATCGGTTATGAATATTAATGAAATTGAAAGTATATTTTAAACGAATAGCTTTGTGTCTGTGCTAAGAGTGACAGAGTTATGGTGGGTTTTTTTATCAAAAGAAAGTATCTGACAAAAGGACTTGCTTCTAAGCATTTATATTTAATGGCATAATTAGAGGTTGGCAAGGTTATGGATTTCTTAACTGCATAAATTGGATGGCAGAAGTGATTAAATTATACATTTCTTTTAAAAGGCATTGTCTCAGTAGCCTGTCTGAAACTGCTCTTAGCTGCCTGTCTTGATTTTAAAGAAAAGGGTTATAAAACTTCATTACGGTGCCATCTTTTTAAGAAAAATTTATAATAAAACACATAATTCATCTTTCAGGGTTATGGTTAAAATATTTTCAGTTAATGTAAAAGTGCAAGCTGCAACTAATCTGATAATGTTGAATTGTTGTCATTTTAATTAAACATTGAAAATCTGGATGGATTCTGTTAGTTCAAAAAATATTTACTGCCATACTGTCTTAAGTCAGTGTAATTCATAGGTAAGAGTAATGATTCCTTGATGGAATCATGATTCTGACAGCATCATGTTGCTTTTCTGTAATTCAGAGTATTAATAATATATGTGATAAGTATCCAAAAAAACGGACACACCCTGTGTTTGTAAGTTTAACACTTTCATCATGCCTGTATGACTGGCAGAGTAATGGTTTCGACAACAATATGTATTACCATTATTATGAAAAACACAATGCATGAGCTGACCAGTATAATTATACTGCTTCTCTAAAACTAGAAAAAAAATCATAAAACTTCATTTTGATATCATCACTTAAGAAGCGTATAAATAATTCGGTACAATAGAAACATTAGCCTGGCAGTGTTATGTTTTCAACTTATATTTAAAATGTCTGTATGAATTATGTCAAAAGATTAACTGCAATAAAGTTCATCATTACAGTAAAAGTTCATAATACTTCAATTTGATATTATTTTGGAACAAGATAAATAATTCAGTATAATGGAAATATTATCTAATCAGTGTCTTACTGGCAGTGATAGATTCAACTTTTATTAAGATGTCTGTATGAATATGTGAAAGTATTAGCTGCAATAATAAAGTTGAATAATTTGTGCTGCCTATCTTAATCTAGAGTAGAAAATCATAATACTTCTGCTGTCATTATTTCAGACAATATCAATAATTTGGTACAGTGAAACTATCAATATGAATGTAGTATATTACTGGCTGGGTTATGGTTCCCACTTTAATTAGATGTTTTCATAAAAATGTAACAGAATCTGCTGCAATAAGTGATCAACATAATATGTTTAACAATAAACTGTCCGTCTGTTGTCATCATTTTACAACAGGTCAAGATAAATTCAGTACAATAAGATACTCCTGCTGTCAGTACAATTTTCAGGGTTATGATAAACAAGTTCATGTAAAAGTGCAAATCTTAGTTCTGATGTCATAATAATTCTAAGCCTTATAGATTCCACAATTCTAAACTTTTATAGATATGTTAATATGAGCTGTGGTAAATGTAACTAGTTAGCATTTCCTGTTTAAAACTAGGATAGGTCTAAAAAGGAACTTCTTTTATAATTATCAAATTTTACAATAGCTCAAGATGAATTAAGAATGATGGGTTACTTTGCTTGAGTATTGTTTTAATGTATGACTATAATAATTTCTTAACATTATTATGTGACATTGTGAAGTGCACTTATTCTTTGTGTGGCCTGACTGAAACTCATATCTAGTAAAAACAGTTTGCTTCTTAGTAGACATCTTTATTGGTATAATTAAAGGTTGACAGGGTTATGGTTTTCTTTACTGTTTGAATAGTTTGGTAGATGTTTGTAGATTATACATTTCTTTTAAAAGGAATGGTCTAAGTAGCCTGTCTGAAATTGTGCTGCCTGTTTTAATTTTAGAGAAAAGGTTATAATACTTATGATGCCATCATTTGAGGACAATATGTTCAATAAGGTTCATAGTATGTCTTGAACGGTTATAGTTAAAATATTAAAGTTTACTGTAAAAGTGCAAACTGCAACTAATCTGTTAATTTCGTGCTGTCATTTAAATTCAAAATGGAAAATCTAGATACTCTGGGTAGTTCAAAAAGTTATTTGCATAAGTCAGTGTCTAAAGTCGATTTAATTCACAAGTAAGAGGAATGGTTCATAAATGAAATCATGTTTCTGGCAGCAACATTTGTTCTGTGATTCAGAGTATTAAAATATATGTGATAAGCATGAAAAAAAATTCCTGTGTGTAAGCATAACAGTTTCCTTATGGCTATATATGACTGGCAGAGTTATGGTTTCAGCAACCATATGATATTTCCATGACATTGCAAAAGTACATTGTATGAGCGTACCAGTATAATTATTCTACAGGGTTAAGTTTTCACAACAATGAATATATATTTCCATGCATATGCAAAAGTACAATTTATTAGCTGGCCAGTTTGATTGTGATGCTTGTCTAAAAGAAGAGTGAAGTTCATAATACTTCATAATGTTTTCATCATATTCCCATCAGTCTGTTGTCATCATTTTACAACAGGTCAAGATAAATTCAATACAATGCATTCTGATGTCAGTTTTAGTTAGTAAAACAAGTTTAATATGTAAAAGAACAAGCTGCAGCAAATCTGATTTCTAATGTCATAATGATTCTTAGCATCATGGTTCTTCTTATGAATATGTTGATATGAGCTGCAATAAATGTAACTGGTAAAATAAACGTTTCTTTTAAAAGGAATTGTCTCAGTAGCCTGTCTGAAACTGGTATGTACTGTCTGTCTTAAGCTTAGAGAAAAGTTTAAATCACTTCATTATGGTGCCATCATTTTAGGACAAGATGTATATTAAAACATATTGTGTCTTGCAGGGTTATGATTAATTTTATGTTATGTAAGCAACAAAAATCTGATAATTATGTGCTATTGTCATTTTAATTAAAGATTGAAAATCTGGATAAATTCTTAGGGTTAAAAAATATAATGTCTAAGTGACTGTCTTAATTCAGTATAACTCAATGGAATCAAGATTCTGGCGGCATCATTTTGCTTTAATGTAATAAGTCTGTAAGAAAGGCTCACCCTGTGCCTGTAAGCCTTACATTTTCATCATTAGAACAAGATTAATTATTCACTATAACGGAAATATTATCTTAACAGTGTATGACTGGAACAGTTATGGTTTAAACAACAATATATATTAACATAAATATGAAACAGATACACTGTATGAGCTGACCAGTATAATTATGCTGCTTCTCTAAAACTAGAGTAAAAGTTCATAATACTTCATTTTGATATCATTTTGGAACAAGATAAATAATTCAGTATAATGGAAATGTTATCTAATCAGTGTCTGACTGGCACTGTTAGTTCCAACTTTTATGTTAGATGTCTGTATGAATATGTGAAAGTATTAGCTGCAATAATAAAGTTGAATAATTTGTGCTGCCTATTTAAATCAAGAGTACAAAGTCGTAATACTTCTGCTGTCATTATTTCAAACAATATCAATAATTTGGTACAGTGAAACTATCAATATGAATGTAGTATATTACTGGCTGGGTTATGGTTCCCACTTTAATGACTTGTTGTTGAAAATTTGAAAGAATCTTTTTAAAACTAGAATAGGTCTAAAAAATTCTTTTGTGATCATCCAATTTCACTACCGGTGAAGATAAATTTAGAATGACAGGATACCTTCGAATTTCAGTATAATTGACAAAGTTATGGTAGAACTATAATACATTCATTTCATGAATATGTGAAGTATACATGTTGCCACTTGTGTAATGTTGAAGCCTGTCTGAAACTGGTTCAGAAAGGCCAGAATATTTCTTTCTTGAATCCTCACTTTGTTTTTAAGATAGACAGTATGGAACAATGTCATAGCTCATTTCAATATATTACTGAAGATGTTCTTAAGTCAGTATATTTTAAAGATCAGAGTGATGGTTTCCCTAACAAAATTATCACAAAAATTATGTGTCTTAGAGACATGTGTAGTACTGTACACGCATATGTTTTAATCAAATTTACCCCTTCCCAAGCCTTTTCACATATGATTTAAATCATCCCCACCCTGCTTTCCTTAATTCACAAACAAGAACAAATTCAAATTTATACCCCACAGTGGCACTATCCCAATACCTTAGTCCAGGTCTTTCCCTGATCCACAAAACATTTCAAACTAAATATTACCTGAATCCTCCCCTTCCCCCTCCTTCCCCAATTCACAAAGCACACATCACATTCAAATTTTGCCCCTACCCCCATCCCACCTAGGTGTTTTTACTGATATACAGGATGTATTTTGCACTTAACACTGCAACTATTCTCTCTCACCCCTCCTTTTTTCAATCAACAAAGCACATTTCACATTAAAATTTACTCCTCCCCACACCTCCATAAACATTATCCAGGATCCCTGATTTACAAAGCACTCATCACATTCAGAAAATTACAATCCACTCTAAACATCACCAATATCCTCCTTGCCCTCCTTCCTTTATTCACAAAGCACACATGACATTCAAATTTACTCCAGACACTATCCCACCCCTGGTTTTTCCCTGATCAGCAAAACATAATTCTTTCAAAACATTATGACTGTCCAATACCTCCTTCGAATTTCCCAGTCTACAAAACGCTGCCTACTTTCATTTTTATGCCTCTTCCAAGCACGTCCCTTAACACAACCCAGAGTCTCCCCCCACCCCTCCCCTCACATTGCACACATCACATTCAAGGTAAACCCCCCCCCCCACACACACACACACACCCTTATCATTACTTGTATCATCTTATAACCTCTTTCCCAATTAACACAGCACATATTTCATTCAAATTTTCATTGCTCCAACCCCCTCCCTTCCCGCATGTCTTTCCCTGATCCATAAAACATATTACTTACAAAATATTATGACTACCCTCAAATCCATGAGGCATATGTCACATTCAAATTTACACCTCCCAAACCTCTCATTGCTAGTATTCATCACACACCACTCCTTCCTGGTTACCAAAGCACACATTTAATTCAGATTTATCCAAACCAGTCTTTTTTTTAATCCATATAACTAAATTCTCACAACACATGTTTCAAACCACAAAACATATTTAACATTGCTTTCCCTAAACATTATCAGTGTCCTCTCAGCCCCTCCTTCCCTTATTTGCAAAGTAAACAGTACATTCAGAGCAACCACAGCACATGCTTAACATTACCAGTTTTCATCTCCCAAACCCTCCTTCCACAATTTATGAAGCACAAATCACATTCAAATTTAACCCGAAATTTACCCAACCCCTCATCTTTCCCTTATCCATTGAACATATTTGACACTAAAATGTAAGAATATCCTCTCCTTCACCTCATTCTCTAGTCAGCAAATCACATTTCACATTCAAATTAATCCCTTCACCAAACCTTCCAAAACATTACTCTTACCTTCTTCCATCCCTCCTCTTATTAACAAAGCTCACATCACATTCAAAGTAACCCCACCACCCCTAAACATTACCAGTTTTTTCCCCAGCCCATCCTCCCTAATTAACAAAGCAAATTCATTCCAGTCCCTTAACCCCACCAAACAGCACATCTATCCCTGTCCCTGAAAACATATTTCACATATATTTTTACCATTAACATCCTAAATCACAAAGGTTGCATCACTTTCAGTTCCCCCTGCAATAAATCTGATCAGCATAATCTGCCAGTCTTACAATAAAGTATGAGATATAACACATTTTACAATAGGTCAAGATAAATCCAGTACAATAATTCTGATGTCAGTATGATTTGCAGCGTTCAGGTTAAAGTTACCCAAACAAGTCTACGCAAAAGTACAAACTGCAGCAGGTCTGATTCTTATATGTAGCCTGTTTGAAATAAGTTGTAAAGGTCAAAGTGCTTCTTTTTGTATCACGATTTAAATTCAATAAAGAAAATACAGATGAATTCAAGAGCAAGTAAAACATACAGCCTCAGTTTTAGTCTAAAATCTGTATGATTTCAAGGTGAGAGTTATGGCTTCTTACATTCTGCCTTTGTGTTGTTCAAAGGACAATTCTAAGTTACAGAAAAGTATGTAGAACTGCATGTCTGTAAGCTAAAAAAAGATTTTAAATATCATTGTGATAGTCAGGGTTATGGTTTCTGTTACTATGATTTTTTCATAAACAAAGGAAAATATGAGTTGCCATAAATTAAACTGGTATGCATTGCATATTTAAAACTAGGAAATGTGTAAATACTTCTTTAATGATCATCCAATTTTACAATAGGTCAAGATAAATTCAGATAATGGGAATTATTGCCTGAATACTTAAGTGTTCTAGTGTCAATATGACTCAGACAGTGTTATGGTATGACTATGATAATTTCTATTCATGAATTTGTGAAAGTATGTTAGCACTTGTTTTATGTTTAGCATGTCTAAACTTGTTCAGAAAGGTTAGAATACCTCTTTTCTTGATTCCTCATTTTGATTTTAAGAAAGACAGTATGGATGAATTTCATAGATCATTTCAATATATTGCTGAAGTAGTTGTTTCAAGTCAGTATATTTTATAGGTCAGAGTTATGGTTTCCCAAACAAAGTCTTCACAAAAATATATAGAGAAAATAATTGCCAGTGAGCTAAATTAAACCTGGATAGGACTTGCATCCTTTCCAGAACTTGAAGACTGGTCAAAAGATGTCTGTGTAACAGCACAGCATTGTGCATTATCTGGATAACTGATTCAGTGCTCCCAATTACTTAAGTAACTGTTGCTTCAAATTGCTTTCCACATCAGACCTATACCTCGGGTGCACCATCCGGCAACAACAATATAATCAGCCCTGTTCTTTAACATTGCCTTTCCAGACATTCACATTGCCTTTCCCATACTATTCATTGCCTTTCCCAACATTTGTATTGCCTTATGTGCCTTAGACACATGTGTACAAGCATATGTTGATATCAGATTTACCCCTTCCTAACCGACCAACATATGACTTAAATCATTCTCACCCTCCTTCCTTGATTCACAAAACATTCAAATTTTCACCCTAATTTCCCATCACTTGGTCTTCCTTGATCCATATATCATGATATTTTAAACTAAATATTACCTGGATCCTCCCGAACCTCTCCTTCCTCAATTCACAAAGCACACATCATATTTAAATTTGCCCATCCCCCGTACTCCATCCCACCTATGTACTTTCCCTGATGCACAAATCACATTTCACACTGAACATCACAACTACCCTCTCTTACCCCTCGTTTTCAATCAACAAAGCACATCCCACACTTAAATTTACCCTTCCCCAAACCCTTTAATATTTCTCCTCCTCCATCCCTCCTTCCCTGAATTTTAAAGGACACATCACATTTAAAGTTGTCCCTGCCACCCTAAAACAGTATCCTCCCCAGCCTCAATTTCCCTTATTGAGACAACAAATTCAGTCTGCTCCCTCCACCCAACACATCCATATTTAAATTAACCACTCCCCTGACCATTCTTTACATTACTTGTATCGTTTCCAACCCCTCTTTTTGAAGGTCACAAAGCATGCATGACATTCAAATTTACCCCCATTTAATCAAGCCTACTCCTGGTCTTTCACTGCTCAGAACATTATGTCTATCCAATCCTAGTATCTGCTTTCCCATTCCAAAACACATCACGTCTCTTCCAAGCACCTCCCTGAACACAACCTGAATTCTCCCCAAACCTTTCCTTCCCTGATTCACACTGCAATATCACATTCAAAGTTCCCCCTTCCCCAACACATACCATAAACACTAACAGTATTGACTCTAAATCCTCCTTCCCTATTCAAAAAAACTAATATAACATTCAAATTTACCCACTTACCCTACCAACCCAGTTATTTCCCTTTACCAAAGAACATATTTCTCACAAAATATTACAACAACCATAACCCCTCCTTCCACATTCCACAAAACACATGTCACTATCCTATTTATGCCTCTTCCCAGGACCTCCCTTAACACAGCCTATATCTTTTACCACCCCACCTTTCATGATTAACATTGACCATATCACATTTAAAGTATACCCTCCCCACCCCACACTCATCCTTATCATTACAAGTATATACATCCAACCCTGGCTTTCCATATCCAAGAAAAAACATGTCACTTTCATATTTATGCCTTTTCCCAACACCTCCCTTAACATAACCTAAATTTTCCCCCTACCCCTCCTTCCCTGATTCACATAGCAAAATCAGATTCAAATTACCCCCACCCCATATTCACCCTAATCATTATCAGTATCTTGTCCAAACCCTCCTTCCAAAAGTCACAAAACTCATATTACTTTCAATTTACCCACTATCCCTACCCAACCCTGGTCTTCCCCTTTACCACAGAACATATGTCTCAAAAAATTACAACTATCATATCCCTCCTTCCACATTCCACAAAACACAATGTCACTGTCATATTTATGCCTCTTCCCAGTACCTCCCTAAACACAGCCTGTATCCTTTACCACCCCTCCTTACCTGATTTACATTGCACATATAATCACATTCAAAGTAACCATTCCCCACCCCACAAATACCCTTATCATGACAAGTATATACTTCCATCCCTCCTTCCCCAATTCACACAGTACACATTGCATTATAATTTGTCCTCTTGAACCACCACACAGGCACTAACTAGACAAGTCTTTCCCTGATTCATTGATCATATTTCTCACAAAACATTATGACTAAAGTCCTATTACTCTTCTTCCTCAATCCACAAAGCACATGTCACATTCAAATTTAAAGGTCATTAACCACTCATTGCTATCAATTCCTTCTTCCTGGTTAACAAAGCACATATTTTATTCAAATTTACAAAATGTTCTTTCTCTGATCCACAAAACATAATTCACACTAAACATTACATCTATTCTCTCCCACCCCTTCTTCTTCAAACTACAAAGCATATTCAAATTTATGCCTGCTTTCCTAAAGCATTATCAGTATCCTCCCAACCCTGACTTTCCCTGATTCACAAGGCAAACATTATATTCAATGCAACCCCACACTCTCTAAATGTTACCATTATCCTCTCTTAACCCTCCTTCCCCAATTTATAAAGCACACATCACATACATCATATACATACCAAAAACCCCTCTACTACCCCTTTTCCTTATGGTCTGAAGTTATTTGATAGTAAACCATACAAGAATTTTATCTCCTACACCTCATTCTCCAGTCAACAAATCATATTCAAATAAATTTACCCCTTCCCCAAACCTAAACCACTTCTTCCCTGACTAACAAAGCTCTCATTTCATTCAAAACAACCCCACACCCTCTAAACATATTAATAATCTTCTCCCAAACCTCATTCTCAAATTCAAAAGCACACATCACATTCAAGTTTACCCTCCAAAGCTACTCCCACCCCATCCCTTTGTCTTTCCCTTATTCACTAAAAATATTTTACCTTATGATTATCCTCTCCCATCCTTCATTCCCCAATCAACAAAGCATATGCCATTTTAAATTAAACCCTTTTGCACCTCCCTTAATATAACCTATACCCCCCACCACCCACAATTCCTCTTCTCCTGATATATAAGGCAAACATTACATTAAAAGTAACCCCCAGCACTCATAAAACTACCCTTATCCTTCCCTGCCCTCCTTCACAGATTCACAAAGCAAATTCATTCCACCCCAAAACCCAACCCAACCCCAAGTATTTCCCTGACCCACAAAACATATTTCACATATTATACATGTGTTACCATTATCCTCCTAATTCCACAAAACTAATCACATTCAGAGTCCCCCATATACCACTAACCTCACCCACCTGCCCTCCAAATAAACAAAACACATCTATATTTCAATTTAAATATCAACCAACCACTCTTTAGATTACTTGTATTCTCCGATCACTTCTTCCACAAAGTACACATCACATTCAAATTTACGCCCAACCAGGAAGTGATCCCACCCCTGGTCTTACCTGATCCAGAAATCATATTTCTCACAAAACAATACAACTATCAAACCCTGACTTCTCAAATCCAAGAAAAACATGTCACTTTCATATTTATGCCTTTTCCCAACACGTCTCTAAACATAACCTGAATTATCCCCATACCCTTCCTTCCCTGATTCATGTAGCAGAATCAGATTCCAATTCCCCCCTACCCCATATACACCCTAAACATTATCAGTACTTATCTTGTCCAAACCCTCCTTCCAAAAGTCACAAAACTCATATTACTTTCAATTTACCCACTATCCCTACCCAACCCTGGTCTTCCCCTTTACCACAGAACATATTTCTCAAAACATTACAACTATCAAATCCCTCCTTCCACATTCCACAAAACACAATGTCACTGTCATATTTATGCCTCTTCCCTGCACCTCCCTAAACACAGCCTGTATCCTTTACCACCCCTCCTTACCTGAGTTACATTGCACATATAATCACATTCAAAGTAACCATTCCCCACCCCACACTAAACCTTATCATAACAAGTATATACTTCCATCCCTCCTTCCCCAGTTCACACAGTACACATTGCATTTAAAATTTGCCTTCTCCACCACCACACAAACACTAACCAGACAAGTCTTTCCCTGGTTCATAGATCATATTTCTCACAAAACATTATGACTAAAGTCCCATTACTCTTCTTCCTCAATCCACAAAGCACATGTCACATTCAGATTTACAGGTCATAAACCACTCATTGCTACCAATTCCTTCTTCCTGGTCAACAAAGCACATATTTCATTCAAATTTACAAAATGTTCTTTCTCTGATCCACAAAACATAATTCACACTAAACATTACAACTATTCTCTCCCATCCCTTTTTCCTCAAACTACAAAACATGTTCAGATTTATGCCTCCTTTCCTAAAGCATTATCAGTATCCTCCCAACCCCTCTTTCCCTGAATCACAAAGCAAACATTACATTCAAAGCAACCCACACACTCTAAATGTTACCATTATCCTCTTAACCCTCTTTCCCCAATTTATAAAGCACACATCACATACATCATATACATACCAAAAACCCCTCCCACCCCTTTCCCTTATGGTCTGAAAACCATATGAGTATTTTATCTCCTACACCTCATTCTCCAATCAACATATCACATTCAAATAAATTTACCCATTCCCCAACATTCCCAACCATCCTTCCCAAATTCAAAGGCACACAACACATTCAAGTTTACCCCTCAAAGCTACCCCCACCCCCTCCCTTTGACTTTCCCTTATTCACTGAAAATATTTTACCTTATGATTATCCTCTCCCATCCTTCATTCCCCAATCAACAAAGCTCATTCCACATTCAAATTAAACCCTTTTGCACCTCCCTTAATATAACCTATACCCCCCCCCCCCCCACACACACACACACACACAATTCCTCTTCCCCTGATATATAAAGCACACATTACATTAAAAGTAACCCCCAGCACTCATAAAACTACCCTTATCCTTCCCTGCCCTCCTTCACAGATTCACAAAGCAAATTCATTCCCCACAAAACCAAACCCAACCCCAAGTATTTCCCTGACCCACAAAACATATTTCACATATTATACATGTTTTACCATTATCCTCCTAATTCCACAAAACTAATCACATTCAGAGTCCCCCATTCCTATTATCTTTCCTTGATCCATAAAAGATATTTCACTGTAAACAATACCAATAACCTCCCCACTCGCCTTCCAAATAAACAAAACACATCTATATTTCAATTTAAATACCAACCAACCACTCTTTAGATTACTTGAATCCTCCCATCACTTCTTTCACAAAGTACACATCACATTCAAATTTACACCCAACCAGGAAGTGATCCCACCCTTGGTCTTACCTGATACAGAAATCATATTTCTAACAAAACAACACAACTATCAAACCCTGACTTCTCAAATCCAAGAAAAAACATGTCACTTTCATATTTATCCCTTTTCCCAATACCTCCCTAAACATAATTTAAATTCTCCCCCTACCCCTCCTTCCCTGATTCACGTAGCAAAATCAGATTCAAATTACCCCCTACCCCATATACACCCTAAACATTATCAGTATCTTGTCCAAACCCTCCTTCCAAAAGTCACAAAACTCATATTACTTTCAATTTACCCACTATCCCTACCCAACCCTGGTCTTCCCCTTTACCACAGAACATATTTCTCAAAAAATTACAACTGTCAAATCCCTCCTTCTACATTCAACAAAACACAATGTCACTGTCATATTAATCCCTCTTCCCAGCACCTCCCTAAACAAAGCCTGTATCCTTTACCACCCCTCCTTACCTGATTTACATTGCACATATCATCACATTCAAAGTAAACATTCCCCCACCCTACACTAAGCCTTATCATTTCAAGTATATACTTCCATCCCTCCTTCCCCAGTTCACACAATACACATTGCATTTAAAATTTGCCTTCTCAACCACCACACAAACACTAACCAGACAAGTCTTTCCCTGGTTCATAGATCATATTTCTCACAAAACATTATGACTAAAGTCCCATTACTCTTCTTCCTCAATCCACAAAGCACATGTCACATTCAGATTTACAGGTCATAAACCACTCATTGCTACCAATTCCTTCTTCCTGGTTAACAAAGCACATATTTCATTCAAATTTACAAAATGTTCTTTCTCTGATCCACAAAACATAATTCACACTAAACATTACAATTATTTTCTCCCACCCCTTCTTCTTCAAACTACAAAGCATATTCAGATTTATGCCTGCTTTCCTAAAGCATTATCAGTATCCTCCCAACCCCTCTTTCCCTGATTCACAAGGCAAACATTACATTCAAAGCAACCCCTCACACTCTTAACATTACCATTATCTTCTCTTAACCCTCCTTCCCCAATTTATAAAGCACACATCACATTCATCATATACATACCAAATACCCCTCCCACCCCTTTCCCTTATGGTATGAAGTTATTTGATAGTAAACCATATGAGTATTTTATCTCCTACACCTCATTCTCCAATCAACAAATCACATTTAGATAAAATTACCCCTTCCCCACACTTAAACCACTTTTTTCCTGACTTAGAAAGCTCACATTTCATTCAAAACAACCCCACACCCTCCAAACATAATAATTTTCCTCTCCCAACCCTCCAAATTCAAAAGCACACATCACATTCAAATTTACCCCCCAAAGCTACCCCCACCCCCTCCCTTTGTCTTTCCCTTATTAACTGAAAATATTTTACCTTAGGATTGTCCTCTCCCACCCTTCATTCCCCAACCAACAAAGCTCATTCCACATTTAAATTAAACCCTTTTGCACCTCCCTTAATATAACCTATACCCCACCCCCCAATTCCTCTTCTCCTGATAACTAAGGCAAACATTACATTAAAAGTAACCCCCAGCACTCTAAAAACTACCCTTATCCTTCCCTGCCCTTCTTCACTGATTCACAAAGCAAATTCATTCCCCACAAAACCAAACCCAACCCCAAGTATTTCCCTGACCCACAAAACATATTTCACATATTATACATGTTTTACCATTATCCTCCTAATTCCACAAAACTAATCACATTCAGAGTCCCCCATTCTTCTTGTCTTTCCTTGATCCATAAAAGATATTTCACTGTTAACAATACCACTAACCTCCCCCACCTGCCTTCCAAATTAAGAAAACACATCTATATTTCAATTAGATTTCAGCCAACCACTCTTTAGATTACTTGTATTCCCCCATCACTTCTTTCACAAAGTATACATCACATTCAGATTTACACCCAACCAGGAAGTGATCCCACCCCTGGTCTTACCTGATCCAGAAATCATATTGCTCACAAAACAATACAACTACCTAACTCTGACTTCCCAAATCCAAGAAAAAACATGTCATGTTCATATTTATGCCTTTTCCCAACACCTCCCTTAACATAACCTAAATTTTCCCCTTACCCCTCCTTCCCTGATTCAGCTAGCAAAATCAGATTCAAATTATCCCTGCCCAATATACACCCTTAAACATTATCAATATCTCGTCCAAACCCTCCTTCCAAAAGTCACAAAACTCATATAACTTTCAAATTTAACCACTATCCCTACCCAACCCTGGTCTTTGCCTTAACCACAGAACATATTTCTCAAAAAATTACAACTATCAAATCCCTCCTTTCACATTCCACAAAACACAATGTCACTGTCATATTTATGCCTCTTCCCAGCACCTCCCTATTAAACACAGCCTGTATCCTTTACCACCCCTCCTTACCTGATTTACATTGCACATATCACCACATTCAAAGTAACCATTCCCCCACCCCACACTAATCCTTATCATTACAAGTATTATACTTCCAGCTCTCCTTCCCCAATTCACACAGCACACATTGCATTTAAAATTTCCCTACATTCCACAGTCCCTCCTCTGCTAATTAAGTAAACCCCATCACCCAAAAAACTGCTGGTATCCTCCCCTGCCCTCCTTTCCGAATTCACAAATTTTAAGCAAATTCTTTCCCCCGAAACTCCACTCCACCCCGTTTTGCTGATCCAGAAAACATTTTTCACATTATAATATTACCATAATCCTTCTAAATGTACAAAGTATACATCTTATTCAGAGTCCTCTATCCCTCTGTCTTTCCTTAATTCATAAAACATATTTCACCATAAACATTTCCATTAACCTCCCCTGCCTCCCCTTCCAAATTAACAAAACCAATCTATATTTCATTTAAGATATCTGCCAACTTCTCTTTAAGTTACTTGTATTCTCTCTAACCCCTTCTTCCCAGTTTCACAAAGCATTCATCACATTCAAATTTACCCCCAACTAGGTAGTGATCCCATACCTGGATTTTTCCTGATCCACAACTCATATTTCTCACAAATCATAACAACTATCAAACCCGTACTTCCATAATCCACAAAGCACGTGTCACTTTCATATTGATTTCCCAGCACCCTCTAAAAATAACCAGTATTCTCCCTCCACCCCTCCTGCCCTGGTTTACATTGCACATACCACATTCAAAGAACCCCCCACCCCAACCCCTAAAAATATCAGTATCCACTCCCAATCTTCCTTGTCAATCTTCAACCCCTCCTTCCCACATCCACAAAGCACAGGTCATATTCAGATTTTCACCTCCCCTAACCATCCATGGCTAGTATCCTCATGCACTCCTCCTTTTTCAGTACATATTAAATTCAGATTTATCCAACTGCTCTTTCCCTAATCCACATAACATTATATTTCTTTTAGCATTTTATAATACTTAACATTATATTACACTTTACATTTATTACACTTAACATTACAACTTTCCTTTCCTGTCCCCCCCCCCTCCCCCCCCCCACTTCCTCAACCAATAAAGCAGATTTTAAATTACACCTTCTCCCACCTCCCTACTAAACACTACCAGCCCTATCATCAGTATAAGCCTATAATGTTTCAAAATCATATAACAAATTTCACTCAAACAATTACCTTCTTACCCTGATCCATAAACCACATTTCACTTGCCTTCCCTCTCTCCTGTTATACTCAAACCAAACATTACATTTCCATAGCCTATCCACAAAACATATTTTACATGTTTCTTGATTGCAGTTCATAAATCTGAGCCCCATATTCCTTACAAGGTCTGCATTTATCCTCAGAAAACATTTCATATTAAACATTACCCTATGCAGCCCTGTTCCTCTTCATGCATTCATAAATTGACTGCTTTACTTCACCTCAAACATCTATCATTTGCCTATTCAGCAAATTCTGACCCAAGTTCTCTTCCCCTAAACTAAAAACATAATTATCTATGCCCTACTCTTCTGCCTGGTCTGTCATGTAATTCAATCATTTATTCATTTTAGTTTAAGAACAATTATAAGTCTGATGGGATGTTTTAGGGTAACTGGTATTAATTAAGGATTGTTTGGGCTTCCAAAAGATCTTTTTATTTTTTGCTTATGTTTAAGTCTTGTTTTGGTATGTGTTAAATGACGGTCATAGCTTAACATTAAGGATTTAATTATTTGGCTTAAGTAGAAGGAGTCTTTTTGTACCCCTACCATTCAAAAAATGGCAAAAGGGTATTTAGTGTTGCACCTGTCCGTCCATGAGTCTGTCCGTCCACATTTTGATTTTGTGTTATTAAAATCTAAGAACTTAACTAAGCTAAACCATTTTACTAAGTTAACTAAACTAAAATATAATAAAATAAAAGCTAACTAAAATAGTATAAAATAAGAGCTAAACTAAGATAAAGTAATAAAATAGAAGCTGACTAAAATAGAATAGAATAAGAGCTAAACTAAGATAAAGCAATAAAATAAAAACTAACTAAAATAGAATAAAATAAAAGCTGACTAAAATAGAATAGAATAAGAGCTAAACTAAGATAAAACAATAAAATAAAAATTAACTAAAATAGAATTGAATAAGAGCTAAACTAAGATAAAGCAATAAAATAAAAATTAACTAAAATAGAATTGAATAAGAGCTAAACTAAGATAAAGCAATAAAATAAAAACTAACTAAAATAGAATAGAATAAGAGCTAAACTAAGATAAAGCAATAAAATAAAAACTAACTAAAATAGAATAGAATAAGAGCTTAACTAAGATAAAGCAATAAAATAAAAACTAACTAAAATATAATAGAATAAGAGCTAAACTAAGATAAAGCAATAAAATAAAAGCTAACTAAAATAGAAAAGAATAAGAGCTAAACTAAGATAAAACAATAAAATAAAAGCAGATTGAATAAAACCAACACTTAAATATATAAAAGAATAAAATAAAATGCAATAAACTAAACTAAAATAACAGACGTAAAAAAATGAACTTCAATGTTTCTTCTATTTAATAAAAAAGAAAAAAAGTACTTGAATTTGTCAATTATAACACCAAATTTTATATAATTTCATTTAAAAAAGAAAATAGGAAAAAAAATCCATGTAAGAGGGTTCGATTCCCTCCCTAGGCTTATTTAACATCCTGGTGAAAAGAGGACAGATTGCCTAGTGGTCCTGCATGGTTTTTATTGGTGGAATATTTACAATATTTCTATTAAGAAACTACAGGCTTAATGCTTTTTAAGCTCACCAGAGCAGGAAGTGTTCATTGTGAGCTGTTGTAATTGCCTGTTGTCTGTCATCCATGTGTCATTAACTTATACTTAAAACATCTTGTCCTCCTGAACAACTTGGTCAAAGTTGATCAAACTTTGCATAGATGTTCAATGCTTAAAGCCCTACCAAAGTTGTTCAAATTAATTTTCTTGCAGAATTCTTGTTGCTATGGCAAAAGAATGAAAACCTTCTTGTTTGAAACAACCAGGCCAAGAGCACTGAAATTTGGTGTGTAACATCCTCTAGTGGACCTCTACCAAGACTGTTCAAAATATGTCCCTGGGGTCACTATTAGCCCCACCCCAGGAGTCACTTGTTTTTACAAGACATGTAGGAAAAACTTTCAGAATCTTCTCTGAAACCACTAGGCCCAGAGCTCTGAAATTTTGCACCAAGGATTGTCAAGTGGACTTCTACTAAGATTATTATAAAATGACCCCCACACCAGGGGACACTTGCTTCATATTGTATTGTATAGGGCAGTCTTTTAAAATTTTCTCTGAATCCACAGGGCCAAGATTTCTAATCTTGCACAAAACATTGTTAAGTTGACTTCTCCCAAGATTGTTCAAATCATGTCCCTGTTGTAAAAACTAGCCTGCTATTTGTATAAGATATAAAATTTTAGAAAATGTTCTCCTCTAAATACATGAGCCCTAGAACTGAGATATTTGGACTGTTTTATCTCGTGAATCTTCACCAAGTTTGTGTTTCTTGGGTCACTGTTAGCCCCACCTCAGTGGTCTCTTGTTTTTAAAAACACATATTAAAAAAAACTTTGAAATGTTCTCTGAAACCACAAGGCCCAGAGTTTTAAATTTTCAAGTGGACATCTGCTAAAATGTTTAAATTACAGTCCTGAGTAAAATATGAAGTTTTGGAAAATCAGCTTCTCAAAAACTGGAAGCCCAAGAACTGAAATATTCCTATGTAGCATTCATTGTTTAGTTGACCTCTACAAAGATTGTTCGAATTATTTTTACATGGTCAAAACTTACACTGCTCCAGGGTCACTTGTTTTAAATTGAGTTCTGTAGGAAAATCCTTGAAAATATTCTTGTCTGAAACAATATGTCCTAGAGCTAAGAGCATTGCATTTGTAAATATTTACCAAGATAGTTCAAATATGCCCCTAGGGACAAAACATGTCCCTCCTTTGGGTGCTATTTGTGAAAAATGTGAAATCTTGGAAAATCTTGTACTGCTACCATAAGCCCTAGAGCTTAGATATTTGGTATGTATCATTGTTTTGTTTTGTTAAATTCTACAAGTCTGAAAATATGTTTCTTTTAAAGGAAAAATGGTTGATTAGTAGCTAGAGCACTTACTGGATTCCTTATTCAACTTCTGAGGTACCTGGTGCAAGTCCGACAACAGGTGAGAATCTCCAGTGACTTTACAGATTCACATTTATTTTGGCAGTACTTATCTGAACCCAGGAAGCAGTCATTACTATATGTTGCAAGACTATCATTCTCATTGCAAGATTTTTTAAACCTGCCTCTGTAGTTGAGATAGCCCTTATCACTAAACCTCTTACTGATTGATGGTGATGTGTTTTAGTCATGGTTCAGACCATTTACATGTGAGACAGTCAGTCAGCCACTGGGAATCTCAAACTGCCCCCTGTGATATGCAGCTTACCATTGAAGAGGGTTAAGATCAGATAGTTTTCAAGTAAATATGTTTAAACTAAATTAGATTATTAAATACAATCACCATGCAGAAACTATTGTAATTATTATATACCAGAAGTGAAGAAATTTAAACCTGGTCAGACCTTTTCTTTTATTTCAGTGATAAAGCAGAGGATGTCAGTCAATACTGATGTTACATGGTGACCTTGGGTAAACAACATTTTTTTTTCAATAAAAAAGTCATTGAAACATTATTTCTTCAATTAACAAACTTCAATATTCTTTGGTCTAAAAAACATTTTTGCGAGGGGCAGTGGTCATGGGAAAGAAAACCTGACTCCTGCTCTGGCATTCACTTGTTGAAATCTAACCAGAATGATAAAAGTGAGTCTGGTTGTAACACTTTTGGTTAAAGTACTGGTTTGAACCCAGAAACAGACTTCAGGCAAGATGAATAAGTTGCATGCACTTGTTTCCAAATTGAATTAAGATGAAGTTTTTAATCTGTAAACTTGCAGGAATACCATGTTTTTGATTCTTTAATTCCATGTTTGTTTCACTTGTAAACTTGCATAAAAAGTCCTATTCTATCAGATATGTTACTTTTTAAGGCAAATGGACCCTCTTTATCTTTTGTTTAGAAAATGTGACCTGAAATTAATTGAATGCAAAACATGGTCATGATGAAACCCTAAACATTTTGATTGAAATGTTTTAATTCTTACATTCTTTATGACTAAGATATTTGGAGATCTGTGCTTATCAATAATCAACTGAAGGTGTTTCAAGTAAAGCATTAAAATATATACATTATTATATAAAAGGTTATCAAAAAGTAGGGATGGGAACGAATTCTGGAATCAATATTAGAATATTCCGTTTGTACAACTAGTGGTACTAATTTTCAATGGTAAAGTAATGATAAGAGGTGGTCATTGATTGTACTACAAAATCCGGTGCACAGCTTTAGCAGCTTTCACTTCTGAAAATGGCAACTGTGATAAAGTGCCACTTATAATAGATTTTGAGTTTTAAACCAATATACAATGTTTTTTGGCAGTCATAAGACCCTAGAAGTTGCAGGTTTGAATGTAAAGATGAGGATTTCAACAACTCTAATTAAGTGAGTAGAACTTTTGAGTATTCAGACAGAACAACAAGAGGCTGATGTAATGAGTTTCAAAATTTGTTTTTGTGTTAATTGACAAGAAAAAAATACATTTTTGCTATCAGAAACAAACAAGTTTGATTCATATTACCAACATCTCTGACTGAAAATATATTATCATAACAAGTTTAAACTTTGATCTTTGAACCCTGTTGCAAATGTCTTTTGTTTTTTGACCAGCATCTCACACTGGTTGAGATTTGAATGTCAGACATATAGTAAACTACAAATGCCTGAACTGCCAGTGGCAAGATTTCTTGTTCCTTGTGTTATCTTAAAGATCCATAATAATTATAATTATCTAACATAAAAATTATGCCAAACACTGCTGCTGTATAAATTGAATTACTGTTTTAGAAACTAAAACTATTATTACTGAGATGTCAGAAGTCTTCAATGTATTTCTGCTTATCAGCACTTAAGAATGAATTTTAAAATAACATTGCACAAAAATGTTTTAATGACAATAACACATTTTTGCAGGAGACAGCCAGTTAAAGGGAAAAGGAAGTGACAAAGACTACAGTAAGATACCCAGTGGAAATGAATGGACCTTGCAAATGGTAGCCAAGGATCAGAGATGCCCATAGAAATTGAAGGAAGATTTAACAAAACAATGATAAATACTTAAATCATTGTTAATGTGAATAATTATTTTTCAAATATTATCCATTTTGTAAGCTTTAACCATAAAATTAAACCTGCAATGAAATATAAAACTTGACACTGTAAAATCTTGGAAAAAAAAATGTTTTAGATCAAACTTTATCAACACATTGAAAAGAAAAGAACAGTGCAAGGGAAAATACTCAAATTATGATTTTAGGACTAAAACAAAAAAGCAACTGTCCATGCCATAAAAAGTTCATGCAAAGAATGAATGGAGTTTTATGTCCGGTCGACAACTAAGGTCATTTTGGCCACAAAAAGGACATACAACTCTGAACAAGATTCAGAAAAAAATTTGCAAGACAGAGGTATTTAGATAGGTTACAACATTTGACCTTTCTCTGTAATGTAGCAGACACTCTGTTTTCCTATCAAGATAAATAACCTAATACATTATGCTTAAAGAGTTGAACCACTTTTATAGATCTGATATTTTTTAATTGTTCAACCTCACAGAAGGTGAACATTAGCATAAAATGTCAGCCCATAGAATCGATTAAACTTTGGAGGTGAAATAGTGAGGCATAGTACAAGATAAAGTGAAGTAAAATTTGTCGAATATTGTTTCAATCACTTACAATACAAACTTTCATTATTTTTATCAGACACAAAAATGGTTGTTTCTTGTTAAAAGATTAATGATCTGCATTATTATGCTCTTTGTTTGTTTTTTTCATTTTATTAGTCAGATGGAAAGAACCTAGGGGCATAAACAGGCAGAGATGTACCATTGAAATAAAAGAGAAGAAAAAGATTATTTCTCTTGTCTAGTTTCATTATATAAACATATAAATTCATTACGTCGTGCATAATTTCTGTTGTTATTTTGCTCAATTGAGAAGGACATTAGCCAGTAATGAAATCTATTTCTATAGCAATCTGCAGTGCATGTCAGTAGAATGTTGTGGACCAGACATCAATTCTTAACAGTGGTTGTCATAGATATGTGTTAAAGTTTAATGAGATTGTGGTTGCAAATGAAAATTAAAAACACTTCAAGGTTCTTTATCTGAGATAAGAAAAAAATATCTGTATTGTGAACAGTAAGACTTATGTTAAAAAATAAGATTATATGTTTTTGTTTACTTAAGTGTAACAAAATTCAATACACATCCTTCTCAAAAAATAATTCCAAAAATGTTTATGTGTATTATTAAAATATAAAATGCCTCCTTTCATCTAAAACAAAAAGACTTTTCTCATAAAAAATATTTAGAAGCAACAAAAAGATAGTATTTAAATGACTATCAAATGAAATCCCACAAAGAATACAGAAGGAAAAAGATGAGAATATTTTTTCAAACAATTTTTTCTTTGAAAAAAAAAACTTGAACAATATCAATTAATCAGCAATTGATAGTAGAACTGATTTAGAAACTTTCAGTTTAAGTATCTTCACAGATTAGTTTCTATAAATAAATCCCAGCTGTTACAAAAATCTGTTGAGTTTTCTTTATATAATGTTTTTTCTATACAAGTTAAAACAATAGAACATCTACGTTGGGAATGATCATGTAGTCAAAACATTTGGTCTGAACTTCACCTATGTTTTTATGCCCCTGCAATAAAATGGTGGGGGCATATAGTGTTACCCCTGTCCATGTGTGTGTGTGTGTTCGAAGAAGTACATACTTCTTGTCCAGTCCATAACTTCTGCATGCATGATGAGATTTCAAAATAAATTGGTTAACATGATCACCATAAGTAGACAATATGTCTTTGTTAGTACCTGGTCCCTAGATCAAAGTTCAAGATCACAGCAGGGGATTAAACTTTGTGTATTTGACATATAGTCTTAAATGCAGTTGCAGTTTGTGTCTAGTCCATAACTTCTGCATGCATAATGGGATTTCAGACGAAATTGGTAGACATGACCACCATAAGGAGATAATGTGTCACGTGCAAGACCCAGGTCCCTAGGTCAAGCTCAAGCTCACAGCAGGAGATTGAACTAAGTATATTTCTATGGTAGTTTTTTCTTAATACGTCGGTTTTCTAATTTTATTTTATTATAGTTCATGCAATTTTCAATAAAGATATTGAATAATAATGAATTTGAAACTAGTCTTAAGGACACGAAGGCGCCATTCAGGGCTTTGTCGCTTTGGTAGTCCTTCACTGTTTCCATATCCATATTTTCAACCAAAAGTCATAACGCTTACGTCTTGGCAGAGGCGGACGCGAAGCTACCGGTGCGCAACGTCGCATGCTGATATACGCCTATTCAAGTTCAACAAGCTCATGTGTCCAGAATTAAAGTTTTAAAATTTAGCCCCTAATTTTTGTTTTAGATCCTTATTTAGCCCAATAACGTGTCGACAGGCGAAGCCAAATATTGTTCACATATGTAAGTGTTATTTGTAAAAATAAGGTAAACAGGTAAGGGTTACATTCCCCATTACCCAAAGAACATATCTACCAACGTATTATGAGCTAGTTGTCCATATTCAGCTCATAATTCTGCCATTGACAAATCATATAGGACATAAACCAAAAATGTTAACACAGACAGACGGACAGACAAGAGAAGATCTAAGTGCCCCACTTTGGGATCACAATTAATTACCTTTTGTGCAAAATCCGTCATCATTGAAGAATAACAACCACTCTAATGGAAAATTCAAAGATTATAATACTGGTACAACGAGAAAAACAACTTGTCTTTTTTTAAATATCTCACAAATCAAATAGTTTATATCGAAATGTAAAATGCCTTAACCTTTTCGACATTATTTTGTCAACATTCCTGAAAGATGTCATTAGGCGAAAAGACATCTAATCGCCACGAAAAAAACAATATCAATAACAGTCTAGGTGCAATATTTATAAAATTCTAATATTTGTGAATTAGATTGATTGACTCCTGAACAAATTTATGATTAAAGTGAGTGATAAAAAGAAAGTCGACTTCTTTAAAACATTTCATGAAAAGAGGCCCTTCTACGTTTCCGTAGTATTGCTTATACGACGTTTTGTCATTAATGAATCGCAGGGGAAAATCTCGACCACCTTTATATTTCTAATTATTGTCTTGTTGCATTACCTGTCGAGAATACAACTGAAAATTGATGTAGAAATATTTCGTTTTTGGACGCTTTATATATTTTGTTTTCACCATTGCGTAAACTTGCACACATATTTTAGTTTCTGCTAAAACACATGCAAGCATTTATTCCAGTGTCATTTTCACTTTCAAGTTTCATTATATCATATATTCAAAGAGAAAAACTACCAGTCTAATATGGCTATATGTATTGAACACCAGAATAATATCAAAGAAAAATAGCATTTAGCATTTCTTTATATCGAAAGTTGTTTACAGACACAGAATGAAAACTACTTCGACCTGCAGACATCCTATGAAAATCACAAGAAAAGTAAAGCACAGATACAGGTCTCATTTAATCATGATTTGAGAAACACATAGATACTGACTACATTCAAAAAAACGATATTTTTAAGTTTGAGGATAATATGAAGAGAAAATGTCAACAATTCAGAGAAAAGGAACATAGCGAATTTTCGGGCATCTTGCTAAGGCAATGCGGTCAATAAGTCTATTTATTAAGTAAACAGCACAGTATAAAATGTAATTCTGTCTTATTTTAGTAGATTAGATGTTTTGCTTAAAGATTTTACGACTTATATGTAGTATAATCATGTTAAGTTTTAATGGCTATTTTATCTTTGTATTTATTGTATAAAGTATTAAGACTTTGACTTGTTTACCTTGTTATGTAAAGGTAGCACTGAAAAGTTTTATTAACATGTTTATAGACGCTGAAATATCTTAAGGTAGACCTTAATGGTGATAAAACTTTAATTTAGTGAATTCTAGTGATGATGTGGCTCATTCTCTATACTATGTAAAATAATTGATAATTTAAAGAACTTTAGTTTAAATATTTTCTTTCGGACGTTAAGTTACTTAGGAAGTGTTCGTTTTTTAATAAATGGCTATCCACCCAAAATGGTACAACAACTCTGTGTTAAGACTAACAATGATACATTAAGACTAGTATACCTGTTGTACTTAGAATTTGACTGAAACCTTAACAACAGGATTTATTTATTCAATATCATTTACATTTACATTACGATTTTAAAGAAAATGGAATATAACTTATTCTTAGGATATGCCTCTTCAAAGCAGCATAACTCCATAATAACTTTATGCGAGAGAAGAAATTCACTTAGAAGACAAAGTATTTGTACATAAAATTTTGCGTCCTTGATGTATGCATAAAAATTTTGTCCTGTACATTTTGTAAGTAAACTGTAAGCCTTTAATGTGACAAAAACATAACGTTTTCGTATTGTTTATTGACAAAGTAAATTATATTTCTGTATCTTTTTCTATCACGGTAACGGAAAAGTTCTAGCTGTAGAATCATTTTAAGTCAAAAAGTTTTTGTAATATGAATGAACACGCACACAATTTAGGAGTTATTTAAAGCTTTGGGTTAAACAGTTTTTTAAAAGAATATGTAGCACATCAGAATTAGTAGTCGCATGAGTAGATGATGGCTGATGATGATGAAGATGATTTACTCTTTTTTTTTCAAAGTGACCAAGACATTTTCTTTATGTAATGTCTCCTTTTCGTGTAGAAAATATTTCAATCCATCGTTTTGGTGTTCGTTAGCTCTAATAGTAGTTAACATTAATCTCTTGAATGAAGTTGTTTATTTATTTCTTCATCAAAATGCGCTTCCATAATAGACTGTGTATCTCTTTAGTAAGCAATTTATCTGGCCACTCTGGTGTATTTCAAATGTCTGAAATGTTTGAAAAAAATCTAACTGCTTGAAAGTTAGTTAAGATACAATCGTAGTATTTATCTAAAATCAACTGTAAGGATGATGCGGGCCTATTTTTACTTCAATTTTCAGTTTTAATCAGCAATAAACAATGACCCTTAAAGCAGCACTACTTTAAATAGCAATACTATAATATAAAAAGCGGTTTAGGTACACGTCCCTTAGTTAATGTACTCACATCGTAGAATAAAAAATTAAACAGACCAGAAAGAAAGGCCGATTCTCTGTTTTACAGAATATGTTGTTTTTTTTTCATATTCTAAAGATAAATATAAAGAATCGAAGACTGTCTCAGATTTTCTACGATTACAAAGTTGGTAAAAAAAACAAAAAGTTTAAATCGTTCCAACAATACCATACTGCTGGCGCTGGTGTTCTTTATAATTCATATAACAAAACTCTATCTTTGATCAAAGTAAGCAGAAACATTCCACATTGAAATTCCGTTTTGCCCATTAAATTTTAATATACTTATTATGCCTCTACTCAACTTGATTTGCCTATTTGTTGACACACAGGGGCCAAAAGATTTGCTCGATTGTTTTAACCAATCAATATGCGAGAATATAAACAACTATACAGGATTGGTTATTGTCTGTGTGTTCTTTATTTAAAAGTAGGACGGAAAAATCACTCATCATTTTAACTAAGATAATCCGAGCATGCTTAAACGTACAGTTAAACATATTCTTCTTATTTACAGTACCATTTCATATCATGTGCTGTCTTACAGGGAACTACTTTCTCTTCTTCCATCTGCCCTCATTGACCATGTTACCGCTAAAACTCTCCCGTGCCTCTCCTACTTTTTCGTCATAGCGTTTTCCTAGCAGTTCCTTCAAAGACTTGACCTGTATCGGACCAGAGAGGCTATATGTTAGGGTAGTTGTTAATAAGTTGTTTTAAAAGCTTGCACACGTTCCTATATTGGCCTTGTGAATGCTAAAAGGTTATTATTGCATCTATGATACATTCATACGTTTCTCGAGCTGTAAAACATGTACGGATTATCAATATGTACCATATTCCATATGCAATGCCTTAACAAAACCAGCTTAATGCGTCTTGGACTCGATATAAAAAGTGTCTTTTTTATGGTAGACAGAATAAGTACTGACAGAGCTGCAAAATATTTTTTAAAATCAACATACATCCTACAGATGGTTACAAGAAAATTTTTAAAGAGACGTCGACCAGAATTATTTATGATTCAGACAAAAATGTAAGAACTTTTGATTCATTTCAATGTGTTCAAACGGTCATTTCTACAAATGCGCTAACAGAGTATTGATTCTTGACAGAGAGAAGCAATTACGATAAAAGTAAATATTTAAGAGTTAATTCAATAGCCTTGTAAGGGCTTTAAAATGATCTGTTAATCGCAAAGTTGTTAGATAAATGCCAGGCACGGTTTCGATATTCATTGGCACACACGTGTCTTGGCGCGGATTACATAAATTCTGTTTATCTTTCAAAAATAAACAGGTAATCAGAAGTTCCTGTTTAAAAAGTATACAGTACTGTTATTCTGTTTTTCTATATAACAAAATGTCTTGATTTTATATATATATATATATATATATATATATATATATATATATATATATATATATATATATCTCTTTAGAAATGTGTCCGGCGTTGGAGAGAACTGAACATATAGATTTGGCACGCTGGACTTACTCCAGTAAAGTTCTATTTAAAATATTTGCCAAAAAGTCCATATTCTGTGTCGGCCTTAAGAGAGGACTTAATCTAAATTTTAGACATTTTTTCTTTCAAATTGCTGATAAAAGTTCGGATCTACCCCACTCATTTCTTTTGAACGCATGAAAGATTGATATTATTTGATACAGTTACTTAGAATATTGACAAAATGAGACTAACACCTTTCGGCTGCCCTTCGTATGATGCCAGTTTCATGACCACTTTTTATCTTCCAAACCCTTGAAGGATTTCCAAATAGATTCATGGCATACCGACTCAGCGAGAAAAATGCACATTACTGCTGGCTCTATCATTGTGTCAAGGTCAACAGAAGTATCCAAAGTGGGTTGGTTCCCGTTTTGTGTCTGCTGTTCACCTCTTGCAGATTTGAATGGTTTCGAGTGTGTTTGGCATATGAATTACTTATTAGTAAGGTCTAGATCTCGTAAAGTCAAAGTTTTATGAAAGTAAAGTAAAGTGTTTGATTTCTTTTATGAAACTGTTCATAACAGACACATGCAACTGCAACAGCACAACATAGAAAGGTAAGGCCTAGGCATAGGTGTTGTTGATTTGAATATATCAATAGACTTAAATTTACATATAATGACACCAGGGACATTTTTATAAATAAATAATAATAATATTGGGTAAACCAGACAAACATTTCCACTAGCTCTTTAAAGGTGTTTTGTCTGATGCTTGACCTTTGGATGCGGGGCACATTTTTCCCTAGATCTTAACGTCCTTAACATAAAATAGGTTTTTATTTTCATATAAATGAAAATTCTGTATCGCAGTTGAATAGTTATACATAATTCTGATAGTGAAGACTATCCAGAGCTGTCAAAATGTAATTAAGCCTAAAATCAACTAAGTTTTATCGCCACTGTCACCCTGCCTTTGTGAAACACTAAAGTCTCAATTTATAATTACAACGGAAACAGTGTAACATTTTATGTGTAATATTTTACTTTTATGTTTGGGATGATTATCGAAAAAAACTGGAAACTTGAAAGGAAAGTTAGATTTAGTAGTGTTAGACATTTTAACATCAATTTTAACATTTAACATCAATCCCGTGCTTCAACAGTTACAGTTTTTTTCTAGGAACAACAAACACTTTTAATAATTATAATGGTTATCAAAAATGGTTAATACCAAATCAGCAAACGTTCTTCTCCTAAGGTAGCTACACAAGTTGTAAGCCACTGTAGAAGCTAAGATGGATCAATTTGTGTATTTTTGAAGTCTAGATTAATTAATATATGAGAATATGAGTGTTCAGAGTGGTCAGCATGAGGGTTTTTTTATTATTATTATTTCATTATTGAACAGTCTTGAAATGTGAAGTAAGAGCTTAAAATTCGAAACGAATGAAAGCTGATTATGTCACTGGTTTGGATGACAGAAGTTCTGTAGTACTGTATTGTTTGTGTGTAAGTGCGATATAACAAAAACAGAAGGAATGAAAGCTCTCTAGCACTAGCTGATATAAGTTTGCCTTAGCAGATGAATAAGAAGCCTGTGGAGTTATGACTGGAAATTGAATATCAGGCGACTTGTCTGTTATAAAGAATTATCCTCGGCCACGGGTCAAGAAGTGGGGCTTAGGGGCAGTTTCTTGCAGGTGATGTTTCAAGAGAGGAATTTGGTATAAAATCTGTGTTTTTGTTATAGATTGTCTTTTCTCCTGTAATAATAACTGTACTCCTCTTTTCAGGTTGGTATAATGGGTTTGTCAGTGAGGCGGTCACAGTTTGAGTTGTCGTCTGTCGCTGAATTTCTGTGTTAACTGGTATCTGCCACCTAAACATATGAATTATGCCATAAGTTGCAGAGAAGTTGAATATTATGAGAAATAGTATGGGAGAAAAATTAAGAATGAAGCGAAAGAGAAAAAAAATAAATATAATATAACATAATATGAAGACTTTATTGCTTTATAATAATTCTTTCAGTATATAACAGAGTTTTGCTTTTAATGTAGTTCTGAGCTTTAAAAATTCAAACGTTTTCATACTTGGTAAACAAAATTTTAGATTTCGTATAAAAAAAACTTCGCTGAAATAGGTAGATGAAAAACACAATTTAAATGAAATAGGCCTCAGCTTTGATCTTAATACTGAGGGAAAATTAAAAAATAAATGTTCAACAACTTTGCGGTCAGAAACAAGCGCTCATTGTCGGACCTCGCAAATAATTGTTCTAGTAGTCCGTATCGTGTCTGCCCTTGGTTCCAGTTACGAAATGATAAGTAAGATTTGTATATTACATATTTTTGACAAGCATTGTAAAATTTGCAAAATGAAATATACATTGCACGAACTGAACTTCGCCATTGTGTCATTTAGCGAATGTATAGCTGTAAATTGTAATTATCGAGACGTTCCTCTGTGATCACAAGTTCACTCCCTATCGATAATTTTACTTCTTGTTAAGAAAACTATTGAAATGCAAGAATGTTTTTCTCCTTTGACATTCTTCAGCATAAAGCATAAAATCATTCGCCCTCGTTCCCTTTGTCTGACTCTTGCTTAGAACAAGTTGTAGCGGAACCAAATAGGACAAATCGGCAATTTCTTATCATGAGAAAACATTTTAACAATACACGGCTTAAACATATAATCACACATGCTTTATAAAAGTAAGCAAGTTTGCATTTTCACCATTGTATTTTAAACCAAAATGTAAAAGTAGTTGTTTTAGGATATTAAAAAAATAACCCCCTTTTTTATGGGTGGCTATACCTGTACGTATACGTTACTTCCTTATCTTTATTTAAACAAAAACTGTTTCCGTGTTTACTCAAGTGCTCAATACGAATCTGAATAGGATCTATAAAAAACGAATTTTAGAATTTGTGTAAAAGACTTGCTTATTTCGTAAGAGTATCCACAGGTTTTAAATAAAAAGCAATCACATTCACGTCGTTGATCTTAATTATTTTTGTTACACTGAAGGTAGAAAAACAAGTGCCTAACTCCAGCTCAAATTGACGCAGTTTATACATGTATTAGACTGCTTCCGGTTTCACTGCATGAATTATGTTTGTCAATTATGAGATGTGATTACTTTCTGTTTTTTTTTTTATAAATGAGACTTGTACACCATAAACGGCTTTTTCTGCTCCGTTGCTCCAATCTCTGAACTGTTTGGAATGCTTGCTTGGAATATCGCTTTGATATAAAGAAAGATAAGATTACTAAACATAATAGTCGGTCACTTACTTATTCAGACTGATAGAAGTGACCAACTGAGAGACGATTCTCCGTAGAAAAATGTCTGTTCATGAAATATTTACTCTTAGCGACTGTTACCACAATTCTGTTAATCCCTTCAACATGCAACTTTTAAACAGAATTCCCGACGGACTACATTACAAATTCATTTCTTTCGGTTATGGGCCTTTTGAAGTTCGATACTATCTGTTGCCTCATTATTATAATGAAATCTATTCATGTTACACTATCACTGTCATGTGAATTTCACTGTTGAACCTTTGAACGCATTGTTCCATCAACAATGAATCCATTGCAATATTGTATATCTGAATTCACATTTCCTGAGAATCTTACTATTAAGACACCACGTATAGCCATTACGGAGGTCACTTTTGAATAATTTACACCCAATTTCTGCACATTCTTTAATTCATTTCCTGATTATTTGCAGATGAATCCTTCAGAATTTGTGGATCTTCTCAGTCAAAAATGCTAATCATCCCTTTGAAATAATCAATCTAAAATTATTTTACTGAAAGTTTTTGGTATACACTTTCTTCTTTTGTTTTATTCACTAATAAAAACGATGACTCTTCAAATACTCAGGTGACTGAAGAAATGTTTTCGACCAACGTTTGAATATGTGTTTCATTTACAAACATATTTGAAAAAATATACATCTTTATTTAAAGAATGGACGGACTATCATTGGCTCAATTAGTATCGGATTTATGAAGTGTACAGTTTCAATGACGTGTGTTCATTTTTTCACTCTGACTAGCCTTTTTATTTCCTGATAAAAGGTTTGATGAAACTCGACAAATGATTTATTTTTACGTTACCTTGGAATTTTTACATTTTCCTTTTATGCCTTTATTCTCTTACTTTATCTAAGAAAAATATCGGTCTTTCTTTTGTCAAAACAAGCCTAAACCTGATAAAGAGTCTTTTTTGTTTTTCTTTTCAGTTGTTTAACAAATTTAATTTCCAGTCTAGCTTGCTTTCTGTACTAAATTGTAATATATCGACTTTGGTTCGATAAAAATCGTATGAGACATGTTTTCTACAATTTACAATAATAGAAAACATAAACATATTTACATGTACACTTCGGCATGCATTTTCTTGTTTTATTCAGTTTATTTTGTTGTTGTTGTTGTTGTTGCCGCTGCTGCTGCTTTTGTTGGGTTTTTTCCTTTTCCATGTCTTGTTTTTCTTATTTCATGAAAGGAACGTATAACCTCTTATTTTTCTCTTTAAACTGAACATTAAAAAACGCACTGTGATTCTTTCCCCATTTATGATATTCCATTTATAAAGTTATTTAAGATTATTTCATATCAGATACCATGTTGTAGTTGCCTACTTTCTTTTCTTCCACCTGTTTATTCCCTCAATTACCTTTCCACCGATATAGTTGAAAACTCTTTCCCATGCCCTTCCTACTTTATTATCAAAACTTTCTCCTAGTTGCTCCTCTAAAGTTGTGACAATTGCCGGCCACAGCCGCTGAAATATTAAAGAAAATTGGATTAGATATTTGCACATTTTCCTACTTTGTATATAGCAAACAAAGAATCCACAATTTGTATAATATAGTAATGATTTGTTTTAGCAAAGCTGACCCTAAACGATAACGACATTTGCCTAAGTGGAAATAAAGGTAGAATCTTCGTTAGTAATTTGTTGTGATGATTTACTCTGTTTATAAAAAAAAAGAATTAGTTCATATATTCTATATAGGTATATTTATAATGACACTGTCAGAGAATACAAACACAAAAGAAATAGAGTTAATATGACCAGCACTATGTCTTATCAAATAGATATCAAGAGCCTGTTTAAACGTTATTGCAAACTTCTCACCACCTGGCGGCATAAAAAGCATTATGTGCCATTACATTTTATAACAATTCCCGTATTATTTGTTTTGATCATTTCTGTTTTTCAAAACAGAAGTCTGCTCTGTTTATGCAACAGAAGAATAAAAGTTCTCGTTCTTGTTCAGAAACATACAAAGTTCGTACATATTCCCAGCACTTATTTTTTTTTTCTTTATAGATTTGGTAGACAATTGCAATTCTTCTTGCAGAATTGTTTTTCAACAATGTCACACAATTTTGTCAGTAGCGCAAACAACAAAATAAACTGTGATCAGATAAGTCACTTCCTATGTCTATTTCAGTAATTAACAAAACAGGAAACAGCTAGACACAACATAATTACATAATATTGACTTTCTATGGTAGAGATAATGAAACTTATAAATGCACACAATGAATAACAACAAACACCCGTCTTTGCTCAAAGGAACATAATCATGAGAAACAGAAATGGGTGTTTATTTTAGTCAGAAACGAATGTTTAAGCATGCATAGAACTGTGCAAGCTTTCTTTTCATTTATGAGATATATCGTTTATATATTTGAAACATAAAGGGGTGTTATTTCTCTTTTTGTTTTGAACATTATTTTAAGGTAACACTAAATGAATCAAAACTGTCAGAAGATTATTTGCTTATTTCTAAGCTTCTGAATACGTTCTCAGCTTTTATGTACATTTCCATTAAGGTAGGTTTTACTTACGTAGTTTACTGTTGTCATGTAGGACAGATGTAATATTGATAAAGCTGCTAAGAAAAACGCTGTACAAGAAAAGAAGTTGTCTTGGTAACAGAAAGCCACATGAAAAAAAACGTAATTGTCATTTCCTGATACTGGATTTTTATGACATATATTCACGATCCATTTTACTTACAAAGATATACAAAAATAACAGACTTAACATATGAGCTATACCCATGCATCTAATAGATACTTCGAAAATTCAAACGGCGAAGTGCAACCCCAAATACGCTGAGCACCAACAGTTTTACTAACAGGAAGATGCATCTATTTAATGCAAATTAACTATGGTTACATGAATAGCAATGAGACCTTAGGCAGATCTAAATCTGTAACAAATATAACGAATGTCTAAGGATTAAAATTATAGGCAAAAGATTGGGAGAAAGACAATATGCACAGTCACAACACGTTATTCGATTTTCTGTCAGCACTTGGACTAAAAGCAAAAAAAATATCGACGTTTTCGTTTGTTTTGTTTGTCAATTTTTGTAACACGAAAATGAATGTGTGAAGTGACGCCTTGTTTATGTGCTGTTAATCAAAAGAACGAATTTAAAGAGGGTTATTAATATTTTCGATTGATTATTGTTAAAACTACTCGGTGAACAAAATTGAACTAGATGAACTGTTTAACTATCTCGGATTTGCTGTGAGAAGTGACGGATTTGCTTGAGTAGTGACGGGTCCTTTCAGTATGGCAGTATGGCTGGTAAAGTCTTAAAAGCAATGAACTCATTAAATATCTTAATCAAAGGTATGGAAATGCCTGTAAACATTAGAGTGAACTTATTTGATGCATATATTTCATCTATCTTGTGTTACTCTTCAAAGATATTGGGCTTTTATAGAGCCCAAAAGCTGGGAAAGCTGAGTAGAAACTATATAGGTTCAGTTGACGACCAGTAATAGTGTTGTTTATACTGAAAACAGATTTCCTTTAAAACTTAGAATACTAAAATACTGGTTAAAAAAGTCAATTTTGATAATTGTTTAATTGCAAGTATATAAATATTGTTGCATGATTGTGAAAATTGTCGTATCATCTGGTTATAAAATGTTATAGTTCTGCTAAATGAAAATGGGTTAGATGATACCTGGTTGTTTCCACAATCTGTGAATGTAAATATGTTTGTAAATGTATTGAAAACCAGATCAATAGATAATTTTATGATTGTATGTTATAGAGATGTAGACAATAGTTCTAGTGTAAAGTTATTTAAAGAAATAGCAGCAGGTTTTTAACTATCACCGTATCTTATTCATGTGAATAACTATAAACATTGACAAATTCTGTCAACCTACGATTGTCATCGCACTTGAATATGGTCGTCACAGATATTTTGAGAGGCGTAATAGAATTTGCAAACTGTGCAATAATGATACAATTGAAGATGAATTTCATATGACACTAGAATGTGATGCGTACAGTCAGAGCTGAGAACAATCAAGTTTCAGGATGTGAATTTAGCATCTTCTTGCCAGACAAAGAAACTTGGCAGCATCCATTAGTCATATCATTTGCTTTCAGTATTTGTAACACTGAGTTTTAAGATATTGACATGTATTAATTCCGGTCTATTTACGTTACTCACATTTTCAGAGATTAAACGTTTTAAAGAAAATCTGACTGGGTTCCTAAATCTTTGCTGCTTGGGTTACTCCAGTACTTAGATTTATACCGTATTATCACATGGGAACTGACAAGGTAAACAGACAGTTCATTTGTGTCAGTTAGGCTAGTAAGCCCATGATGGCATATAAATAGCATAATCATCAAACAGTTCATACATTCATAATGAAATGCATAAATACATTTTGAAATGTATGTTCACAAAGCAATAAGCTTTCATAAAATGTAACGTATTTCACCTTTAATATATGAAATAGCTATAGAGATATATTTTAATATAGAGTAATACATCAAAAATAGCAACAGAAAAACAAACAAATAAAGAAGGTCAAATCATACCCAAAAAAAGACAAAATAATGATAGAAAATATATGATTCTGCAAATGTGCAAATTTATACTTACTGGTACCATATCTGACTTTACACCATACATAACGTGTCTCTCGCCAATACCTACAACAAACGAATACGTATCATTAATTCAAGCGTGGAGACATTTTATTATTTTCATATATATTTTACATCTGTATATACACTACACCTATACAAACGAAATTTTAGCACAGATTCTGAAAAAATAAGTGTAAAATTTGAGAGAAAATAAGAGGCCATTTAAAAGTAAACCTATTTGGGGCATTAAGTCATTTAAAATACGGGGACCCAGAATACGATCGATTTGCATTAGATTTGTACAACCCTTATGTCTACTGACTTTAAACGTCTATGTCTTATAAAGTTATGCCATGCAAACCTACTAAATGTCATGTTAGAGTCAGTGTAAAAAGTCTTCGATTGACTAGTAGACAAGTATGTGACACTAAAACTGCTGTTCGAAACTGTATAAACAATACGTATATATGTCATAAAATAACTTAAAATATGGTGGATGTATTGAAATACCAATAAGCAGAATGGTAAGCTGTTCGCTGTCACTCAAACACTCGACAGCAGCCCCAAGTGCTTCCATGACAATACGACCATGCATTCTAAGCTTGTCTTCATCAAACTCTGTCTCCTCAATATTGTCCATTTCCATGTCCGCTCCACGAAGTTTCGTGTAGAACAGCCTTTTTAAATCTGTATTGTCCTCGAAAAATCTAAACAGACAAATTGTGATGTTAGAAGATTATCTATATCTCTTAAAACTTAAAGAAATCTGACATGTGCCGCAGTACTGGAATTTCTTTTATCGTATTATATGCAAACTGATATCAACAGGCAGGAAGTGGCGTGTTTGCGAATGATTGCTAGTAGACGCTTGTCTGGAGGAAACAATAATGTTTTGCTGCTACTAGCTGTTGTTCTTACTTGTCCTAGAACACCAAAATATACTAGAGTAGAAAGATCTTATGCACAGTGACTTATTTTCTTCTGCGTTTAATATTTTCACCGATAAAGTCAGAAAAATAGCAAATGTTTTGTAAAACAGGACAAGACTTTCACTGAAGTACGCCGATCGGGCTTAAGAAAGAAACCCTTTTATATGAAAAAAATGCATGCAAAGATGAAATTAGACAATTAATGGTAGCAGAGAGGTTTTATTTTTCCCCAGATTTTAAAGAAATTTTACAATTATTAGACTTTTAGGAAAGAGGAGAAATTACGGAGAACGCTATGAAGCCCAATCAGTGATGTACCAAAAATCTCTAACCTCTCATACTTTGATTTATTTACTGAAGGAAATTAAAATATTGATTATTCCTTTACAAGTTTATGTATTTTAAAAACGATGTAATGACAAAACGCTGAAAAATCAAAAATGGCTTGCGGAATCACGTAGTACACAAAGTACTTTTGAGAGTGTGACCTATATTCGCTTCTTTTAGCACACATTGAAATGTTATTTGAATAACCTTTATATCATAAGTTCAGATGACATTTTCAGCTTCAACTGTTCTGTTTAATTTCGATAAATTATATGCTTAGAGAAATGCATGATTTGCCGCAACTTAATATCTACAGAGGTCGTGCAAAATGAATAATGCAATGGCTAAAAGCTTTTGTCGACGATACTTCTGCATGAATAGAAAATGACACTTTCATTATGCAATTAAATTTTGAGGCAAAAGCATTCACCTTCGATATTTTTGGTGTAACTTTTTCCTAATCTAATGTAAATGGTAAAAAGAAAAATTGTCTTTGAGGATAGCAGTAAATATAACAAGTACATGTATATATGTTTGGACAGATCTTGCGTATCTCTCAGATACGGTCCGCCTCGTCAAGTTATATTTTTTTATCCCCTCGCCAAAGGCGAAACAATTTTGTCCGGAGCATAACTCCAAAACTATTTGAGGGATTTTATTCAAACTTCATACACTGACAGAGCACATTGGTAGGTAGTGCAGTGTGCAAGTGCAATAACTCTACCATGCCTTTTTAGAGTTATTCCGCTTTATCAGATTTACTTGATAAATTTTTTCCGGAGCATAACTCCAAAACTGCTGGAGGGATTTTATTCAAACTTCATACACTGACAGAGCACATTGGTAGGTAGTGCAGTGTGCAAGTCAAATAACTCTACCTTGCCTAGTTTTAGAGTTATTCCCCTTTATCAGAATTACTTGATAAATTTTGTCCAGAGCATAACTCCAAAACTACTTGAGGTATTGTATTCAAACTTCATACACTGACAGAGCACATTAGTAGGTAGTGCAGTGTGCAAGAACAATAACTTTATCTTGCCTATCTTTAGAGTTATTCCCCTTTATCAGATTTACTTGATAAATTTTGTCCGGAGCATAACTCCAAAACTACTTGAGGGATTTTATTCAAACTTCATACACCGACAGAGCACATTGGTAGGTAGTGCAGTGTGTAAGAACAATAACTCTACCTTGCCAATTTTTAGGGGTTTTCTTCAATCTGCAAACCCACAATTACATTTACTTTTTTAAGTTTTTCTATAACAAGAGTTCAACAGTACAGCACTTTTCTTGAACAGAACAGAACAAATACCATACATGTGGGAGGGGACTTCAACATGCAACCACTTGGAAGTACAAACTTTAGGTAACTTATTTACGGCGGGGGGATTAACCATGTGTAACATGGCTCTTGTTTTAATTGTTTTTGCCTATCTCTAAGATATCGTCCACCACGTCAATTATATTTGTTTGGAATGTTTATTCATATTTCTTAGTTACGATCTGAAAAGCATTTAACTATGAACATTCTGTGCAAAATTATTTCGCTCTTTCGTATACATATTGTAATTTGTGAAATATGGAAATTCTTTTCTCCTATGTTTACGTGATCTTGTTACAATGTCTGCAAAATGTTACAACTGAAATTGCTGCCCCTACTGAAGACAAAGTTCCACTTACAAATACTATGTAAACTAAAAAATAACAGGGTGTACATACGTGTAACAACTATTTTTTAACGAACATTCCCGTACATCAAACATCTAAATACAATATCTGTAGGAAACACAAACACTCATACATTGACTAAATGCGAGTTAGCTACGGGGATTTGGGTAGTTACTGGACCCTAGGCAGAACCAAATTTGCTACAGAAAAAACGAATGCCGAATGTCTGTTATAAATTTAGATGTTTTTTTTTGAAGAAAGGAATTTTGAGTTTGTGTTAATAAAGAGGCATACCCTTAAATTTCGAGTATTTCATTCCACAAAATTATGCAAATGGTAGTGAATGAATTAATATCCGATGTCAATGTGTCAGTTGAAAGTTCTAAATACAACTGGCTAACTGAATGCACTTAAATTAGTCTTTATAGAGAGAGTTGTTGTTGTTGTTGTTTTTTTTAGGTGGGGTGGGGTTTGGATAGCCATTTAATATAATGCACGCTTACTTAGTTGCTATATACCTTATTTAAGAAAGCTTTTTAACATATGTTATTCTCTTAATTAGCAACTATTTTTCACTTTAAATAGAATGAGCCAGTATAATTTATCAACAGTATATCATCGGTAAATTTAAGGGTAAGACTCTTTAAAAACATTAGATTGATACGTTCTTATAAAGAACATCCATTTCTCTAGAACGCACTGATCTATGGCACAATGTATGTTCGAGTTACTACTACAACTCATGTACATTTTTCTGCTTAAATTGCTATTATTGCTAAACACACTTTAGAACCTTATAATGTGTTTAATTCTGGAGACCTCCGGAAAGGAACTCTGTACCTCATCTATATTAACTACAGTTGTAAAACATACAAACATATGAATTTATTTTCTTTGTTTCACTCCAGTGCCTACAACTATATGTAAGTTACAAAAATACTTTTAAAAAATAAATCTATGTCTACATAAAAACGCCCTTTATTAAGTTAAAGAACATTAAGAAGGGAACACAAGTTGCTTGTCATTTCTTGTATCTTTTAGTGTTAAGAACACATTATTGTATAAATGTTGTTAATTTCACAGACATTTCCTCGTTTCCTGCGCATCCTCAAATGAAATCTGCATCGATCTCTTTGTTATTTATTTTGAACCATTTTTATTCTTTCTTTTTTTTTTCTCGTATAACATTCATTAGCTAAAAGCTAACGCCTTCGATCATAGTAATATTCTGTCTATATCCGAAGTGCAAAGTGAAGTGCATGTGACTGGATTAGATCTATTATGTTTCGTGACAGAGTAAACTACATATCAAGTTCTTGCTAATGGTTTTGTATTGTAGGCTAGTGTGATGGTCTTCTGGATCATGTTGTATGGCACTGGGAAATGTTTACCTGGATTGATAGAATTCTTTAACAATATAGCCTATTTGCAGAGAAGTGTAGATTTACTATTCAAAACCACTAGGTTTCAAAAGTCGGATTTGACTGCATAATTTCCATATATTGTCTTCTGTGAAAGTATCGGTTCTGGCGAAAACGTTAAAAAAAGCAGTACTGCCAATGTCAAAATAATTTAAACAGCAAAAACACAAATACATTAACGGGCATGCTGTAACGTCTTATCTTGTATTAATCTCTTACATTTAGTTTAACCTTCAAGCATCTATACAAGGTAAACATTTATGTGAACAGAGATCGGAAACTCTTGCTTTTAACGACTGAAAATCATTCAGACAATATCGCATGAAAATGGTTTCTGCACAAGAAGGCAATTAAACTATAGGGGCTGTTTCTGAGATCGCGAAGAAATATCTGGTTAGTAAAAACAGTCATACCAAAACTTAGTCAATTTCAGAGCGGAACAGTGGTCCAGTGATAACGTTCTGGACTGATGATATGGGGTCGTGAGTTCGAACCCCAGCTCCATCAAAAACATTACTAATTTTCTTTCGAATCAGACGTTAAACCGAAGTCCAAGTGCTATGTCAGTATCAGATATCAGTGCTAAACGCTGAGCATGGAAAACAACCAATGGGGTCTCTGGAATGCTTTCTGTATCTTTATTTTGTCCCTCTTAGAAAACCTTCAACTTGTTGAGAATAGACAAATAAGATGAATGAATGGACCACATCATGGGAATATATATATAGAGAGAGATGACAAATGATGGGTGAATGGACCATATCATTGGAATATAAATATACCAACCAGAGATGACAAAAGATGAATGAATGGACCATATCATTGGAATATAAATATACCAACCAGAGATGAGAAAGGATGAATGAATAGACCATATCATGGGAATATAGATATACCAACAAGAGATGAGAAAGGATGAATGAAATTCACCATATCATAGGAATATAAATATACTAACCAGAGATTAGAAAAGATGAATTAATGGACCACATCATGGGAATATAAATATACCAACCAGAGATGAAAAAAGATGAATGTAATAATGGACCACATCATGAGCATATGGATTGCTAACCAGAGAAACTAATTGTGAACCTACCTGATTTCAGACAAGTTATAATTTGCCTCAGCTTAAGTTTACCTGAATTTACGCTGGCTTCCCCATAGCGTGATTAATTTAAAAATTGCGTACAGGCACGAAAAGGGACGAAGTGCTTTGGCTTTTCTCATCGTGTCAAAAAGGGAATTAAACACAATTAACTTTACATAGCTTTCAGGAGACCAATGGCGTTTGATTAAGACTTAATTGCAATAAAAATTAAAGATGTGTATTAGGTGATACTTTGATTGTAAATCTGAAATATATGTATGCTTAGTTTTATGGTAATGAAAAATATGACAAAACGATATTTGAAAATACCAAACAGAAGACCCAATGCCACGTGACTGCAGTGCAGAAGACACCCGAATTGTTCCGTCGTTAGCAGTTTACTTTGAATTTCTGATAACGTCATATCTTCGCATATCTTTCAGGAAAATACTTTATTGATTTCTTTTAATAAAACATTCAAATTTAAGGTTTTGAAACAACGATTTTGTCTAGCTTCTTTCAATAACATATACAGAGAGAGAAAAAATCTAATCTTAACATAGGTTATAAATAAAACAAGAAGTCACACAAATGGAACTGACATGTTCAGGTTTTCTAAGATTGTTAATGCCGCTTACAGGATAGGAATTGCGATCAAATATGCGAATATATTACTCTTGCATGCATCAGTCTGCAAAAATATATTTCTCGGTCGAATGAATCGGTAAGATTGTGGTTCAAGATTCGTCACTTTGATGTAATGACGACTTTACTGACATTATGAAAGACAAAAAGAAAGGACGAGATGAAATAAAACTTTGATGCCAAGTCATCATTTCTAGGGTTGATCAGTTTGATCATAACAATTAAGTTGTTTTTAACCGAATGATCTTACCTGATTTTTCAGAACACAGTCATTTTAACCGAATGCTCTTATCTGATTTTTCAGAACACAGTCATTTTTACCGAATGATCTTACCTGATTTTTCAGAACACAGTCATTTTTACCGAATGATCTTATCTGATTTTTCAGAACACAGTCATTTTTATCGAATGATCTTACCTGATTTTTCAGAACACAGTCATTTTTACCGAATGATCTACCTGATTTTTCAGAACACATTCATTTTTACCGAATGATCTTACCTGATTTTTCAGAATACAGTCATTTTTACCGAATGATCTTACCTGATTTTTCAGAACACAGTCATTTTCAAAAATGTTTTAGAAATACAAGTGGTCGATGACTATTTTGGCTACAGGTAATCCTAAAAACTAATTTTCTTATGCCAGTGAGGTGAACTTTACAGAAAAAAGAAAGCTTTGAATATTTAGAGACACCAGCAGCTGAATCCAATGTTCTTGTAGGTTGTAATTTGCTATCCCCTTTCAAGCTTTTACGAGCTTTGCAATTATGCAACTTCTAATAATTGTTAGTTTTCTATTTGTTAACCTTAAAAAAATGTAGTTTTATTGTTTTGTGTACATTGTGTTGATATAATTTTTTGTTTATTTTTTTGTGTACAAATTACACTTACCTCTTAAATATAATGAGGCCTATGTTATCCATATCTTGCTGAACGAGCAGCCAACTTTCCTGCACGAGTCTTATATCTTCTTCCGTTACAAACTGTGGAAGTTCTTTATCATCTGAATGTCCAAGACCGGTGCTCGATACCACACAACCCATTTTGTGTACAATTTATTAAATTATTGTGCTAGGTACTTATTTCAATATTCACAATTCATTTTAAAATTAAAAAAAAAATCACGGACAAAATTAATATTATAGTTCAATACGTGCGCTAGAAAATAGTCCAAGGAAAACTAGCAATATTCAAGGCACGAAAGGTAAAAAAAATATATATAGCACTATATCTTTAAGTCCATTCTTAGAACAAACACAGTCTAGTTTCTATTTATTGTCTCTGCTGAAAGTCGCCTAAATATAATATCTATTCTATATCGATTATATACTTAAGTTCTAGAAACTATTATATTAACTACCCGCAATGACTGCCTCCTGCAGTCTGTGACAAATAAGCGCTTCATTGTCGTCTGCGCCGCTTTGCTCTCGTCTGCGACAGTTTGTATGATACTAATGACTGGAAGAAACCGTCAGTTTTACAATATTGTCTGACTTGAATTCTTTGTTAACCTGATTAAGATAGGCTAACTGTTGTAAGCACGAAATAAGAAACTTATTATTGTTCTGAAGACATTTTAAGAATATTCGTTAATGATCCAGTTTTACTTGCAAATATAATATACCCTCAAGTATAAGAATTTAAATATACATTGTATGTTACAATTATTCTTCCAACGAACAGTGAAAATTATAATAGACATTGGACATTCGTAATGATTGTGATAAAGGGACACGTGACAGCCCACTTGACGGTAGCTTATTTGCATTTATTTGATGTATTGTCAAGTTAGAGAAACCGATGGTGTTTCCGTCAGATCTGTAGATATGGTTTGAGTAATGGGAATGTTCGCAAGAACTGTACTTGTAACATATATGTAAATTCTATTATTTTAATGTATTTTATTTTTAAAGTTAATCTGGGCCTCTAACTATGTTGCTATAGTAATTCAGTACCTTCGATTACCACTGATAACAACTACATATTCCAATTAGCGAGTTGTGAAAGCGCTAATATTATCTTTGCGAAGCTGTCGCAGCAACCTGATTACGACAACGCATGTCTCAATAACTTGTGCTAGAAAAATGCTGAAATGACAGGTATCAATTAGTTTAGTTTTTTTCTTTAAAAGCAAAAATTCAAAATCTGCTTATATTTTCAAAATATGAATTTAAAGAGCTTTCAAATGATATAAGAATCTTAAAATTCGGCTGACAAAGAAAAAAGTTATCTAAAATTAAAAATTCTGCTGCTAGCAAATGTATATAAATATTGGTTCCTTTTGCCAACCAGTAGTTCAGCTATATTTTGGTAACAGGTGCTTGTGATGTCATCAGTCAATGTGCCTATTGTACCATTCCAACAACGATGGGGCGAAAGGACTTCGGAATATGTTCGCCAAAAGACTTTGAGATGTAGCAATGTCACGGTGAGAGCGGAGTCAGTCCTCGAAGGTATTTTATATAGTTGCAGTAGCTGGTATATACAATAATAGACCGAAATTAAACTAAATCATGAGTTAAATACACGCAAAAAATAATTTGTAAATCAGCAGTTAAGGAGTCATTTTAATGTTTAACCCTTACCCTGAGCAGCCTGCACATCCACGCAGTCTGATCATTGTCTGCACTATTCACCATTCAGTCAGTAAATTTTCAATATGACCCCGAAAACAATTAATAGATCTGCCCAAATTGAAAGATAGTTGGACAAGTCCATTTTAGATATTTAGCATGGTAAGGGTTAATAATAAAGAGTGTTAGACCAGTCACGCTCGAAATGTATTGACAAGAACTAAAGGCAAACTAAATTTGAAATCATCGTCTGTTTATTCGTATTTGCATTCAATGTTGTATGCAGTATGGTACTTGTCACAGCTCTGTACTGTATATATCAGGTTACTATGATGTTGAACATGAGTTTAGCTTAGTATAAACATATTTCCATCAATTAAATCAAGCTAAAACGGACAGAAAAAGTAAATTGTGGAGCAACTATAATTATTTGTTTGCTAATACACATGTAAAGATAGGTAACTACGCATATTCACCATTCATAAAACTGCAGCAGTTATTTCCCTTGGACATGCAGTTTAAGTTATGTTTATCTTAAAAAAAGAATGTACGTTACATTACAATAAGCACCAGTTGTGTTTGGTCAAAAACCTATGTGATTTGTCAAAAACTCAGAAGTTTGGTGTTGTTTTAAGTCCTTGGTTTGCCCACTGTTCAAAAGTTTTGAAAATTTGGTAGGTAAATTAAATTAAGTGAAATGTTGAGAAATCTTGAATAAAAACATGATGTTGATGCGACATTTCGTGACTTTTGAAACGTTTCCCTCTCAGCGTGTCATCCGAATCTCAATTTCTAAAACCAAGAAACAATTTTCAGATAGCAAGTTCTTTTTGTTGTGTATAAGTTAAGGGTATCTTGTTGCGAAAAAAAAAATACTTAAATTTAATCTGTATTGCAAAACATTTCGCAGTGAATACAGTCTGTTTCTTGAGAATTTAGGAACTTTTACAAGCTTTTGACTTTTAGTGTTATATTTTGCTTCTTCAGCATGATATAACTTTGATGTACACGTCAGATTCTATTCTTTCTAACTAAACTGTTGTCGTTGCTGCTTTTGTTGTTGTTGTTGTTGTGTGTGTGCTTGTGTGCGTGTGGTTTTTTCTAAACCCCTTAAATTATAGAACTCTGTTAGATTTTATATGCATAAATTTCGTCACTATTAAAAATAAATAAATAAAAAAATCTTTGAGAGCAACTGAAGTCGCGCAACAGAACGGAAATTTCTGTCAGAGCAAAACAGCCGACTGAAGTTACATGTACGCCCTATAATATACAGTGTTTCTTTCATATTCTCCAGTACCCGGACCCCACCTTTACTCGGACTTAAACTTGTGTCGACTTACGCGTACAATATAGTAAGTGTGCAAAATCATGGAAATGGCACGTGATACACGTGATTCTAACAAATTTAAACGGTTACTATACGAGATCTTGAGTCAAAATGAAATTAAGTTTTGTTAGACATAAATAAACATTTTCAACATTAGTCCATTCATGTTACATTTTTTTTTTCGGCCCATATATATTAAATTTTTTCCCCTAAATTTAAGATTATCTTTTGTCTTCATTACTTTGTGCACATACATCCAAAAGCACAATGTCCCGTTACGGCCATAGTAGTTTCGCTCTGTCGCCTTAAAAGCGAAAATACGATAACACGATACAAAGACATGAAAATACGTTGCAAGGTCGCAAAACTACGATGCGACAGCACAAAAACACGATGCGAAATCACACTATTAACATCGTTCGACGGCATCGTATCTTCGTGGCTTCACATCGTGTTGTCGTTACTTCGCCCATTCAACGGAAAAACGACGAGGAGATGGTGCGAAAACACTAAAATATGATACGAAGACGCGACAAGGCAATGCGAAAGTGCGATATTAAAAGCGCCCCTTTGCATCGTCTATCGTGCCTTAGGACAACGTATACGTTACGGGCACCGTAATTTCGCTCTTATGCCCTAAAAAAAGGAAAACAATGCGTAAACGCATCGTATCTTTGCGATTTCGCATCGTATTTTCGTAACTTCGCTCACTCAATCCCAGGGGGCGATACAACGATAAGACGGTGTGAATGCCACGCGAAGTCGCTACAACACGATACGTAGTGTTTTTTCGACAAACTTCAAAATTTCAACATAAACCTTGATACCCTTCTTAACGGAGACTCATCTCTTACGGACAACGACAATACCTTTATTTTTACAACAGTGCAAACCTATATAGCAGACAGCAAGAGATTTTCATAACAACAGAATGTATTTCCTTAACATACTGTGAGACATCCCTTCTAATTGCTTTTTCTGTCTTTCCTATCTTCCTTCTCTCCTTAAATTTATATTTTAAGAAGCTGTTCCACTTCCTATGAAAACCTTAATTTTATTTTGATTGTTAATTTTTCTCAGCTTATGCATTTTTTTCGCGTCCTTGTTAGTCCTATTTTTTTCCAATAAATAAACTCTAAAGCTCAGAGCAACATACTAATACAAACTGTTAACCATAGGAGAAGAATTCTATAAGACGATGTCTTTCATTCTAATCCTATCCTTATGACTATGTTAATTGTTAGTATTTCCACATGTTATTATATGTACAGATTATTGGAATAAATATGTTTAAACTAATTAAACTAGTGTTTTTTCGCATTGTGTTTTAATGCTGTTGCATCGTAATTTCGCGTTCTTGCTTCCTATTTTCTTGTCTTCGCATCGTGTTATTGTACTCGCTAGAGTGAAAACTACGATAGACCTAACGGGACAACGTATAAAAGTTTCAGTTGATTGGTTAACGAAAGTACATTGTAAACGACAACAAACAGTTGCATGTTCTTAAGGAGGCTAGGGTCTGGAAATTTACTGTCTAGTTTGTGTTATTTATTTTTACTTTTGGTTGAACATGGCCGCGCCAAAAAAGGGTCTAAAAGTAGTTATTCTATGCTAAGTGGAGAGGGGATGGAGTTTGGAGGTTGTGCAAGATAAAGTAAGTGTCCCAGTCTTAAAGACACACATACACTGATCGTCTTATTTTATTGAGTAAAGATGGCAAGCGTTTCGTTTGTATGTCTGTGGATCGCATCTGTTACTTCTGCACGGGTTATCGATGAATCTAGTACATGACCGCTAGAACACTTAACCGTTCAGAAGAATAAAAATTAAAAATTAAAAAAAAAATGTTGTGTTACAACACTGGGAGAATCTGAGACAAAATAGGTTAGTGCCTTCCTTATCATATGATATAAAAAGAATAGCCTAACGTCAACTAGAATAGGCCTAAAAAGTCTCAGAACCAACAGAAAACATCATTACTTTCAGTGAAAAAATAGATTGAATTGATTCTGCTTTTTTGGCACTTAATCTACGAAGTTATAATTCGAAGCAGAAAGAAATGGCCTCCATATTTTAAGACGCCAATATGGATCTGTCCAATTTAAATAAAAGACGAGTCCACGTCAGACATTTATCAGGAGGAAATTTAGGTGGCCACATTCTACTGTTTAGAGAAGAGAGTCTTTCACTGGGCATGCACAGTCAATGCACATGTACGTTTTTTTGTATGTTTGTTTTGTTTGTTTATGTTATTTTGTTAGTTGTTGATCTGGGTTTTATTTTGTTGTTGTTTTTTCTAACGTTTTACTCCCGCTTAGAATTGAAGACCGGACTTTCCCCTGGACCGTGCTAGTTAAGTTACTGAACGTATTCTGCGAGCTTTCGTTACTATGTGGTCAAAATCTCTTAGCTCTCAAATCTGTCCCATACCAGTTAATTTGCAGAGCATCATTACTTAGAATAGTAAATGGCATTTTACAGGCATGTCTCCCCACCCCACCCCACCTCTGCCGGCCCGGCTAGCTCAATCGGTAGAGCATTGTCAATCTTGACGATCCCGGTTCAATCCCCATCAGAGCCGGCAAAACTTTTCCGTGATAATTGATCTATAAGTCATTTGTCCCTCACCTCTGAAGCAAGTGAGGAATAGTCAGTCAATTGCGGAGAAATTTGTTAGTACACTGGTTGGATACCCAGGAACACTGGTTAGGTGGACTGACCGCTGGGATATAAACTTAGCTGTAAACCTGGCGTTAAACCCAATTAAAATAAAACAAATCCATCCTCCTCTGGCATCCTTGAAATGTGCTGCATATTTTGAACTTAATGGACATTGCAGTCAAAGCAGTCAGGATTCCGACTTCCATCCTTAATAAAACAGGTTCTCTTGCATCCTCTAAAATGTGTTGCTCATATTTTGAACTAGTGGAAATTGCAGTTGACTTTTCAAATTTAGAAGCTGTCATCAGAAGCTGCAATAATTCCATGAAAGGTTAACAAGAAAAAAAAAATAAACATCTTAGACCTAAAAACAAGTTGAGTGCAGAGGAACCAAAAGCCTCCACTACGGTCTACTGATTTTTAAAGGCGCTGCAATCATGCCAATCAGTCACATAATTTTATGACATATTCACATTTGCATCGATTTTCTTGCATCCGGGAAATTTTGGTAGATCTAGATCTATACACAGGGGCTAGCACAGTGTGGGATAAAACACCATCCCCACTGTAAGCTGGATCCCTGTAGATCTATATAATGCAATATTTAATGCTACAGGCCAGTGGCATAGATTCTACTTGCAATAGTTTTGCACTGATCCTCGATATGCTTTCGTCTGTGCCTATGAACGACCTATAAATTTACTGTGATCTTGTCAAGCAGATAGGACAAAATATCTATTTAAAAACATGGCGGGAACTGAACTAAATGCTGGGAACACCCTTGTCTACCCTGTCGTGTCAAAACAGGGCTTTCCAGCTACCGCGTAATGATGACGTCACACGTCAGACATTAGCATTTTGGAAGCCCGCACTTACCGAGTACGCATGTGAAAGCGTAAGTATTTTCTTGTTGTATTATTATCAAATAGATGTGCAATGTGTGTAAATTTAATCTATATAAAGTGGAAACATAGAAAGCATTTATTTGCCATCACTCTGCACGCTGTTCGTGACGATGGTTACTAAAAATAGAGGCATCATGTTTCGAGTGTCAGAAATCAAAACAATTTGACCGATATGATGTGCATACAGGATTTTTTTTCGTGTTTTCCCAATTATTTGTCGGTAAGTAGCAGTAAATTATATATATTTGATATACTATTTTATGAATTTAGCTACTTCTCTTTCTATTTAAACTGATTTTGGGCGTGTTTTAGAATGAAAATGAAAAATACAGTGGTAGTAGTTACCGGTGTCTAGGTAAAATAATCCTACCTGATATTTCAATTGATTTTGTGCTCTAATTTATCGGTATTGCTGGAGCAACTGTTATATACTATTATACATTACATAGTTTTAGACACTGAATAGTTCCAGCATTACATTTCAGCTTATTTCTTTGAACAGTATTGGGTTGGGACCATTTTGACATTGGACTGTTTTCACTGGAATCCAGTGCAGTACCTTTAGCTCTATACAAAGTTTAGGGTTTAGTCTGTCTATCTGCTGTTACTGTAAAACCCCTCATGGAGACATGGACATGGGTTTATCTTCAGTTCTGTCAGACAAAAAAACGGATTAATGATAAATAAAGTAAATTACATAAGTAAATACATTTAGTCTAGTTTAGTTTAGACTCATTTATTTTACATCCATTGCGATACAAGTTCTTACAACTTAGATTCATCACGCTCGATGACTGCTTCCTGGGTTTTCATACCAGTATTCGCAGGAGTGTGGAGGAATGTGAAGATCATGAGAGAATCTTGCCTCTGACAGGATTCGAACCCGCAATCTCTGGGTCCAGAGCCCTGCAAGCCCAGTTCTCCTTCAGAATTTAAACCCATATTAGACATCTATGAACACACAGAAAAGATTAAACCTCGGACCTTGGTGTTCTCACAACTTTTAAACCTATATGTTCTCAAGTATGTGATTACTCCTAAAAACTTTGATTTCTATCAAGATCTATAACCTTGGACCCAGGCTTTCTAACAACTTTTGATCCAGAATTGTTCAAATACTACAAGTCGCATATCTAGTTCTGAAAACTTTGATTTCTGTCAAGATCTGTAGCTTTGAACCATGGCTTTTTCACAACTTTTAAACCAAAAAAGTTCAAAACTACATGTCACACTTCTAAAAACTAATTTCTCTCAATTCCTTTAATGCTTGATCAGATTTTTGTGAGGAATTCCTTGCTTCTGACAGTTACACATGTCTGACACACTGGAAGAACAATCCTGTATTTCATCAACAACAGCTTATCCTGCTGAGCTCCAGTACAACAACAGTGTGCTAAGTTGTCTGGACGTCCATTTCTGGAAACATAGTAAGGGTACTCGATATGGGTCCCACACAACAGCTGCAACCTGACAAAAACCTTGCCTTGTAAGGCATCACTTGAATTTGAATAAAAATTCTCATTCAAATCTTAACAGGTTTAAGCCTCTAAAGGTAAGTTACATAGGTACTGATAATATGGTATTTACTTTATACTGTTTTATGTTACGTCATCTGGGATACAAGTTCGAGATCATGGTCATAATGTGCTGACTGCATTCAAACCTGCAACCTCTTAGTTTAGGTTTGAGGGCACTTACACAAGCCATATCTAAGGATATAACGGTACTCCGTGGAATGGTATATCACAGTTCCAGTGATTTTTTTTGCTTGATATTGACCCGGAATTTCGGCCTCTTCACAAACGCCAAAAAACGTAAAAAAATCACAAAAATGTGAAGAAAATTCACAATTAGCAAGACTGTTTTTTGGTACCAAACAAAATTGCATCAAATGAGCGATATCGACAAGCGTTACGAATTTAGTTGTTTAATACCTTGAGCCATATTCCGTAGCGCGGCATTTAATCGATGCCGATCATGGTTAACGAACGCTTCTCTTGCTATACATGTGACAAAGATGAAAAAAAGTAGAAATAAAATTTAAAAGAAAATGTCCAGAAATGGTAAATATTACGCTAAAAAAATATAAAAAAAATACATGCCGCGGGTACATTGGAAATAAACGAAGCATTTCAGAACGTCTGAAAATCTGTACAGTACAGCTCCCGCGATATGTACACATTTTGTGCTTCCTCCGCGATCGTGGTCAGCGCGAATTCTGAAAATCGCGGAGTTTCTCCTTGAAAAAAACGCTCAGAATCTCCGCGATTAAAGTACAAGCACAATCTCCGCGATTCTCCGAGTGTTAGAGCGTTTCCGCGGAGATTCTCCGCGAATATTCTTGTGTTTCATCACCAGAGTTTTAACAAACTATTTCCCATTTAAAGGTGAAAAAAATAATTATAAAATGTATACACTTGAAATCCTTTCATAAAAACAGTCAGCAATGTGTGATGAAATTACCATAATGTAACTGTACATTTAACACCTGTCAATTATGTGACTACGGTATAATTCAGTCAAATACATTAATTAATGTGATTTTTTAAACGCTTGTTATTATTTAGTAAATCGATTAATACTTTTTTTGCTAAGCGCCGAGACGATACAGATGCAGTTTAACACGTGTTGTTCGGAAATCGGTCAACTCATTTTCTGAAAATAAGATCAGCTGTTTCTGACGCAACTTTCTTTTCGTAAACAAATAGGAACGTTCGTACACAAATGCATCAGAATAAGAGCGCATTTGTTTGTATTTTCACTTTTTAAATTAGATATATTTATTTTCGCAGTTTGATTATCATTAGTAAATTATTTGCGCGGCACCGATTAAAGATTTAAAAGTAAATAAATTGCAGCAATTAAAGTTGACATGATGTCAGGTAGGTGTGAAAATCTATTCATTATCGGCTGTCTTTCTTTCCTACCCTCGTTTCACGCATTCGGAATTAATGTTCGATTCTAACGAAACTAAACTTTCTGTTCAGTCAACAAAGCCATCATTGCCTAAATTAAAAAAATATCCACATATCTGTTAAAGATATTAATTATTTTAATAAGAAAATGTAATCACGGGAAAAGCATGCTACATGACTGTAATTCCCGCTTTAAAGAGCACGTGGTGTCTGAAGCTTTTAAAGTGAGGTGAATATCATTTTCGGAAAATAACTGTCGCTCAATGTTAAAGGTCAACAGTTATATTTAGGAACCAATTAGCAGTTGAGACGCAATGTATCATGTGTGTACAGATCGTAGGCCATGAGAGCAACACATGGTCTTGTGTCTGTCAATAAATTAATGTGTCAAAACATGGGACGAAACGAAATATTACTATTAGGCATCCTAAAACATGGAGATAAAAAGAGTAAGTAAATATAAAATTTCACTTGTCATATATACACTTCAGTCAACTGAATGCATAAACAAATCGCGGAGATCCGCGGAGGATTGATAATCTGCAGTTTCACAGCAAATACCGTCACTAACCAGACAAAATTCGTCTCCGCGACGCCTCCGCGATTTAGGGCGTTTCTCCGCGATTCTCCGCGATTTTCCTCCCAAGGTCCGCGGAGTTTAAGAGAAAAATGTACATATCGCGGGAGCTGTACTGTACTTCTGTACTATGCCATGATCATAAGTTCATAACACAATCCACTGCAGTAGTGGGGAGAAATTTTCATTGATGGGGAACATACTAATAAAAAAGAGGAATTGACATACACAGAGGAACATTGATGCTCTCACAAGATTGTGTCATCAGCATACGAACTGACAAATGACAATCTTGAGAACTTGGTTGATATTTTTAAGGAAATAAAAAGAAGAAAGCTTAAACTATAATCATTAAATGTATGAATAAAGTGAATACAGGTGATGGTTTATTCTTGTTTATTTTTTTCACAATTTGACAGATTATCGCGCTAAAAATGCACAATTTCAGGGGTATTGGCTGTTGCAAAAAATGTAAAAAAAATCACTGAGTTCTTGATCTTTGGTCTGGTTCACGGTAGGTCACTAGCAAATCAGGGTACGGGTAAGGTATGGCATGGTTATTATACTGTTCAGTTGTAAAGGAGGTAACCAGCTTAATGATGGTGTGTTGATTTGCAACTTTCAGTTTTAAAATTTAGAGCTATTTCGGCTTCACAGTTCATAGAAAGATCGTTAGACAAAGAATTCACCTCTCCGTCACTGCCTTGATATTTGAATTAATACATTGATATTGAATTCATCGAACTTGGCAACATACACCATACAGAGACACCACCATACCAGGAAGCTCACGAAAACGGGAACCCTCAACAGCATTGGTGCAATTGAGACTTCAATTATTTGCAGTAATGCTTCCCTTTAGATCTGCTCATGCTCTTGCAAAGTCAATTTTAATGTTTATGGCTCTGGACCTACATCCGTACAGCATAGCATAAAATACATGAACAGGAAGGAGTATTTACACTGTTACTGTGAGGACTTTTCAAGTGCTTTGCTAAGCCCATTAGCATTTAAAGTCATCTTCAATATAGTATAGTGTATGCTTGAGTATAGGTCCCAGTGTAATATTTATAACCCAGGGTTCCCCCCAGGATTTCAGGAAGGGTCGTCGCAGGAAAGACTGATTTTATCTGTTTTGCACGCGCCGCTGCAACACACTGATATATACATGTAATTTACAATGGTGTATATCTGTATATTACATACAAATGTCAATTTTGATTCTCACTTAATTAAATAAATCAACAAGTGTAATTGCTCTTCATTCTTGAATGTCTTTCCTCTTTAAAACTTTGGTAATGAACAGGAGTATGATCCCAGGTATGTACATGGGATGTCTACCAAGACATCAAAAATATTCAAGTCTGAGAGAAAAGGAAACTTTTTCATTGTTTTCCATAAATATTAAAATACGACGGGGTCGCGGAAATATATGACAAAAGAAATTTATCCGATATTTTCACTCGCTGCTTCATGTTTAATGAACTAAATATTTGCTGAAATTGGTTTCCTTCAATTTGTTAAGCTTGTCTTAAGTCTACTTGACCTTTTCTTATAAATACATCCGAGAATTTAAACAAAAGTGCCAAAAAGTATTTCAGCCATTTTGTGTGAAATATGCAGTTGCACTTTTATAAACTTGATGACTAAACATTGCTCGAACTGCACACTTTTTTCGTGGAGCTTGTGAATACTTCCTTCATGGGTGGTAAATAAAGAAACTTTGCACGAACTGCATGTTTTTTACATGGGGAAAATAGAAATATCTGCATCAGTTGAACGTTTTCTGCGAGCATCTTCACATACGGCGAACCATTATTCAATTAATATAAATTAACGCCGATCTAATTTTGATCACGGTGTCATCAATCAGTCATTTGTTGCTCCCTATTTGCCTAGAACCAGCTTGTTTAAACAATTAAATTCAATTTTTTATCCAAATGAACAGTTTCAGTAAAATATAAGTCTTGCTACAAATTACCTGCAGAAGCGTATTATATTATATGCATTGAAAGGCTGTAAAATCATCATACAATGCAATGTCACCACGCATTAAATATTCCCACAGACGAGCAATTAAACGATTATTTATAAAAGATTTACTAATTATACCTACCGTGTGAAAAAAAATGATGCGCCATGCCTTCTCAATAAAAGAACAAACGGATCGCGAATAACACCTTGTGCTTTTGATTGCAATTACAAGTTGTAAATATTACGTTTTTGTTTCCTAATCAACAACTAACGTATTAAAATTTCACACGCGGTCATTATCAAAAGTTGCCAACATGTAGGTGGATCCGACGCACATTAGGCATCAGTTCTTATTACCGATTGGTTAACTTGCAAAACTGTTGACGCTGTCAATTATCGGAGCGATTTGCAGTTTCTTGTGTATTTGGAATAGGGGTTTTTCATACAGATAACGCTGTCATTAGGTACACAAGTGGCTGCAGGAGATGAGGCATGTCGGGCAAATTATAGCATGTCACAAATTTGGTCCTGAAATTATGGCTTTTCGCATGCAACTAGTGATAATGGCCTGGGGGAAACCCTGTAACCCCACCCCCCAGGAAGTTTTTGTGGGGAGTCACCCAGTGGTTGGTCGGTCAGGCGGTCTGTTACAATTTCCTTGTCCGGAGTATAACTTGAAAACTAATGGTTTGAATTCAATGCAACTTCATACAATGGTCAAGCACAATGAGAGGAAGTGCAGTGTTCTAGAATCATAACTCCATCTTCATTATTTGCACAGTTATTGCCCTTTGTTGGTTTTCCTTGTCCGGAGCAAATTAACTTGAAAACTAATGGTTGGAATATAGTGCAACTTCATACAGTGGTCAGGCACAACAAGAGGAAGTGCAGTGTTCAAGAATCATTACTCCATCTTCACTATTTGCACAGTTATTGCCCTTCGTTGTTTTTTCTTGTACTGAGCAAATTTACTTGAAATCCAATGGTTTGAATTCAATGCAACTTCATACAGTGATCAAGCACGAGAGGAAGTGCAATGTACAAGAGCTATAACTCTGTATTCACTATTTGCACAGTTACTGTCCTTTGTTGGCTTTCCTTGTCTGGAGCATAACTTGAAAACTAATGGTTGGAATTCAGTGCATCCTCATACAATGGTCAAGCACAATGACAGGAAGTGCATTGTACAAGAGCCATAATTCCATCATCAGTACATGTATTTGTGAGTTATTTGCCCTTTGTTTGTTTTCCTTGTCCGGAGTATAACTTGAAAACTAATGGTTGTGGAATTCAGTGCAACTTCATACAATTGTCAACTAAAGTGGAAGGAAATGCAATGTACAGGAAACACAACTATCTTTTATTGCCCACAACCATAACTCTATTTCAATTGTTTTTTTACAAAATATTCTGTTACAAATAACTTTCTCAGTTCCGAAGCAGTCTTGCGGGGGTATTAATCACATTTAGTTTATGTCTGTTTTAGATGAAAACTGTATTGCGATACATATTGTATTAGGACCCCTGTATTGTGATGTTGGCATATCGTTACACCCTTAGTCATATCAACAGTCTAACACTAATATATTTCTAGACAATCTCAAAACAAGTTTGAATATTGCACCTGAAAAAGATAGGTTCATTGTTTTTGATACCTTATTCCTGATGGAATCCGTGAGAGTATTGGGAGAGAAGACAGTTCAACTGTCTGTATGTTAAGTCAAATGAAATTATTTACGGTCTGACCTTTATAAAATGAATACATTTTTCAAAGCCATACCATTTGGGAATGTGAGTACCCTCAGTGCTGCAAGATGCCCTGTCTTCTATTGTGCACACTTACCAAACTGCATGACCAAGTGTCATGACTTGACAAGTGATATTTTTAGCATCTTGTGACATGCTACATTGAAATTGATCACCGTTTTAAGTTAGTCTTTTGGCTAGAAATATAAGGAATTAATTTATAATTCTCCAAACATGTTAAACATAGCACAGATACTATAGCACTATTGTATATGAATGGACCTTTTGGTGTACATGTAGGTGTCTATGTCAAACAGATAGCATTTTAAACGCAAATATCAGAAGAAGAATGCAGTGTACTTTGGTAGCTTAGTTTTTCAGTTGTTTTCTTTCATAGTGGAAGGTCCCATCTTGAGCAAAGGGTGTGTCTTAGGCCACACTTGCAGGCCTGCTAATTTTCCGGCCTGAGCCAGATTTCTGAGATCTGCATAAATCCGGGGAGAAAATTGGAGGTGTAAGCCTTGCACCTGAGCCTCCCATATTCCTGATTATTCTCCGACACCTGCAGTTCTGTGTCTTGGATAATCGGGAATATGGGAGGCTCGGCGCAAGGCTTACCCCCCCAATTTTCTCCCCGGATTTATGCAGATCTCAGAAATCTGAGATACAGTGGTCAGGCACAACAAGAGGAAGTGCAGTGTTCAAGATTATTACTCCATCTTCACTAGAATATCCTCTATCTCTATCACATAGCGCCATATTGAAAAAAAGAAAATGCATGAACTCACGTAAAAAAAGAGGAAAAAAAGAAAATTTACAGCGTACAGGAAACTGGTGAGAATCCTTTTTTCAGTTGATTGGCCCTGTCAAGCTGTTAATGTAACAGGAGCTGTAAGTGTCAGGAAAAGCATTTTAAGTGCTTCAAAAAGGCTATATCTCAGGAGCTTCCAGGGCCTCTGGCTCCCTGGACCCCTCGCCAGGGCTTTGCCCTGGACCCACCAGGGGCCCTTACGGCCCCATGGCCCCCCGCTTAAAGAAAGAGATTTTTCAGGACTGGCATTGTAAGTCCATCAGCAGGCCTGCACTTGTCTCAGTTCACTCATCTATTAATTAAGAGTACCAGAAACGAATGTTACTGCAGGTTACTAGTTCCTCTTTTAAGCCCTATTTTTAGCTCCACTTTTCGAAGAAAAAAAGTGGAGCTATTGTCATGACCCCCTCGTCGGCATCGGCGTTGTTTAACCTTTTTGTTAAGGTCCATTTCTCAGACACTATGAAAGCTATTTACTTCAAATTAGGAATACATGTTCACTATCAAAAGCAACACCATTTCACAAGGGCAGATAACCCTCAAATTTATTTTTGCATAGTTATGCCCATTTTTTCAGCTTAAAATTTCTTGGTTAACCTTTTTGTTGATGTCCATTTCTCAAAAAGTGTCAAAGATATTCCATTCAATCTTGGAATACTTGATCACCAGCAAGAACCCTGCAAAGATTATTGGTACCCATGTCCCAGGGGTCACTTGATTTTGCTTATACTTATATATAGGGAAAAAACTTCATAAGCCAAGAAATAAACTTTAATTATAAAGGATGGGTAAGTACTTTCCCCCCTTTCTGCTTGAGGACCCCCCCCCCCCAAAAAAAAAAAAGTTTGTTTTTCATTATAATTATATTTTTTCTTTTTAAATATGTAACCCTCCATTTCTTTTTAAAATATGTAGGTATGAAGTGACCCCCCCCCCCCCCCCCCCCCCCCCCCCCCAATTATTTATCCCCCCGCCAAAGGCGGAGGGGATATTAGTAATGCCCTTCGTCCGTCAGTGCGTCCGTCCGAAACAATTTTGTCCGGAGCATAACTCCAAAACTGCCAGAGGGATTTTATTCAAACTTCATACACTGACAGAGCACATTGGTAGGTAGTGCAGTGTGCAAGTCCAATAACTCTACCTTGCCTATTTTTAGAGTAACTCCCCTTTATCAGAATTACTTGATAAATTTTGTCCAGAGCATAACTCCAAAACTACTTGAGGGATTTTATTCAAACTTCATACACTGACAGCACATTGGTGGGGAGTGCAGTGTGCAAGTGCAATAACTCTACCTTGCCTATTTTTATCCCCCTGCCAAAGGCGGAGGGGATATTAGAAATGCCCTGTCGCCGTGCGTCTATGCGTCCGTGCATCCGTGCGTCCGTCCGTCCGAAACAATTTTGTACGGAGCATAACTCCAAAACTACTTGAGGGATTATATTTCAAACTTCATACACTGACAGAGCACATTGGTAGGTAGTGCAGTGTGCAAGTGCAATAACTCTACCTTGCCTTTTTTTAGAGTTATTCTGCTTTATCAAATTTACTTGATAAATTTTGTCCGGAGCATAACTCCAAAACTACTAGAGGGATTATATTCAAACTTCATACATTGACAGAGCACATATAGTAGGTAGTGCAGTGTGCAAGTCCAATAACTCTACCTTGCCTATTTTTAGAGTTATTCCCCTTTATCAGAATTACTTGATAAATTTTGTCCGGAGCATAACTCCAAAATTGCTTGAGGGATTTTATTCAAACTTCATACACTGACAGAGCACATTTGTAGGTAGGGCATTGTGCAAGTCCAGTAACTCTACCTTGCCTATTTTTAGAGTTATTCCCCTTTATCAGAATTACTATATAAATTTTGTCCAGAGCATAACTCTAAAACTACTTGAGGGATTTTATTCAAACTTCATACACTGACAGAGCACATTGGTAGGTAGTGCAGTGTGCAAGAACAATAACTCTACCTTGCCTATTTTTAGTGTTATTCCCCTTTATCAGAATTACTTGATAAATTTTGTCCAGAGCATAACTCCAAAACTACTTGAGGGATTTTATTCAAATTTCATACACTGACAGAGCACATTGGTAGGTAGTGCAGTGTGCAAGTCCAATAACTCTACCTTGCCTATTTTTAAGAGTTATTCCCCTTTATCAGATTTACTTGTTTACATTTTAAAAATCCCAACATATACATGTATATCTAATTCTTGAATTCATGAACTTATTATCCCCCCGCCAAAGGCGGAGGGGATATTAGAAATGGTCTCTGTCCGTCTGTGCGTGCGTCCATTCCAGTTTTGTCCGGGGCATAACTCCAAAAGTACTCGAGTGATTTTCTTCAAACTTCATATACTGAAAGAGCACATTTGGAGGAGGTGCAGTGTGAAAAAATAATAACTCTACCTTGCCTACTTTTAGAATTATTCCCTTTTATCAGATTTAATTGAAAAACTTTGTCTGAAGCATAACTCCAAAAGTGCTTGAACGATTTTCTTCAAACTTAATACACTGACATAGAACATTGGTAGGAAGTGCAGTTTGCAAGAACAATAACTACCTTGCCTATTTTTTGTGGGATTTTCTTCAACATTATTACATTGAGTGTTTGAAAGAACAACCTCCAGGTAGCTTCTTCCCGGCGGAGGGATTAACCATGTGTAACATGGCTCGTTTTTATTATTTTTGCATTATCATTATCTTATTTCTTTTTTAATACCTAGGTTCTTGACTCCCCCCCCCCCCCTCAGCAATTTTTTTTAAAACTCTTTTTTCACCTACATTGGAAAAATGAAAGAACTTCTTAAGCTTTGAAATAAACTTAACTTACATGAGATGGTTTAGTACTCTCCCCCACCTCCATCACCCAATCTTTTCCATTATTTTTTTAGATACATAAGTACTTGACTCCCCAATGCATGGGGAACCCCCCACCACCCACTTAACTCGGCTATGTTCCCACCCCACACCCTCTCCCGGATCAAATTTTTCTTTCATTATTTATATTTAAAGAAAGGTTGGTTTTTTTCATCTTATTTGACTAGGTACTTGCCCTCCCCCACACAAATTTTTTTCACTTGGGTCTGTTGTTTGACTTGGCTTATGATTTATTATCCAGCACTGAGAAAAGTGGAGCGTGCTGTCTGCAGACAGGTCTTGTTAGTATAAAGTGATGTCACAGATGTGATTAAATATGCTTGGATAGATTTCATTGCAGTCAAGCTAAGCAGGTTAGTATAAAGGAATAGTAAAAAATGATTATTAATGGATTTGTTGGTGTGTAATCTATGATAACACATCATGTTGCACAAGAACTTACCATACTTACAAGGTGATATTAATTTTCTTATTTAGAAGACAGGTCACTTACAGTTATTTTAACAAGTATATTTTGAGAAAATTTTGCAGTGTTGATTCATATGTTAAAAAGTTAATGTTTAAACTGTGTCAAAACAGATCAAGAATATGGAGATAAGACCAAAAAATGATCAGAATTAAATTAATCAAGTGTAAAGGGGGATAATACATGTGATCACAATCAATAGTTGTGGTAACACGTCAGTGACGATATAAAATCATATGATGGCCAAATGAGATTTAGTCATATAAGACATAAACAAAGCAGTCTTTAAAGTTGATTTTTATGTTGAAACTTGTTTTAGAGTTTGGTAGCTTTACAAAATTAATGCTATCCTGTTGACAAAAGTTTTAATAATTCAGATTCACATTTAGAAATATTTTAGAGTCAGGGTCATATAGTTTAAGGCCCTATCTCAAGGCATTGACAAAATTGCAAGTTTAAAAGTCCATGTTCAGTGGATTCACAGTCAACAACAGTAACTGTACCGCCCTTACATCCTACCTGACATTAACATTTGTCCTTCCTTCATTATATAAGATTTAGCAAGCTCTTAATCATTGTTGGGGATAGTTTTGCTATAGTGGCCTTCTTAAGAAGTCACTGTATCGGCATTCTCTGGTAACAAAGCAGACCGCTGGGCAGTTACAATGTCTCCTGCTGTTACCAGTTTCATAAGAAACATCGGTAAAACAATGGCGGCAAGTGGTTTTTTCCTTTACTGTTGTTTTTACCCGGTCAAATATATTAAATTTATAGCCAAAATGCACCCAAATTTTTATTTAAAAGTTACCGGAAGTGATTGTGATTCAGCCATGTTTGTTTTGTTTGTAAGAGTAGCCTCCTTACCATTGGAGTCGGGAATAAATGCAGTACCATAATGGACTGTCTAGCGTATTGTGTTTTGAACCGTGGCCCTTGTACCATGATAAACTGTCCCACGGTATATCTTTGCACTCTTATCACTATCAGGAGCTTAGCATCCGGCAGAGATTTACAGTACGCATCACGAGGAACTCACATTTCCCGCTTTTTTGAGAGGAAAAATATGGACATTCCTCGATGTCTCGACATCGCGAAATATCTCGGCGATATTTGACGACCAGCGCGAAATTAATTAGGGTCATGACTCACCTTGTTTATCTGAACATTTAATGAAATGACCGTAATGAAACTGTGCATATTACGTCTACTAATTATGTGTCTTTTGGTGAAATTAAAATCAAATTTCAAATACATTTGCTGTGTACCTATTTTTGTATACTTCCGTTGTTGAAATTTTATAAACGCTTGTTATTATAAAGCAAAATCGATGAATAATTTTTGCCAATCGCATAGACGATACAGATGTCGCAGCAGGGTTTATGTTTTCTCTAAATAGGAAAGCAGTTTTAACACACCTCAGTCGGAAACCAGTCAATTTATTTTCTGAAAATACGGTCAACTGTTTCAAGAAGCAATTGCTTTGAATTGTCATTCTTTGCTTTTACAAATAGGAGCATTCGTAAACAAATGCATCTCAATGTGAGTTTTATACATTTATTTGATATTTTTAAAGCGTTAAATTTGGTCGAAATGCATGTAATCAGGAACTGTGAGAGCCTTGATATCAATAATTACCTGTGAAAAAGTTCACGGAGCCATTAGCAGACGTCTGCCGGGATATTTGGTGACCATGTACCGTGGCGGGGATCCTTGAAATGCGGCGGATTTGGTCGTGTTTTACGGATTGGGTAGTCCGCAACGACCTCAGAGAAAACAAAAGCTTCGCCTGGCATGTACTGTAGGTGTTAATGACCTTTAACAAATTATAACAAAGCATTATGAATTTGTTCCTATTATTGATGGCCTATTTGTATCACTCAGAAATACCCCACTTTGAAGTATAAAACTCTGAACTAAAAGCACAAGTAAACCTTCAATCACTATTTCAGTTAGAGCACTTACAACTGGATGTGTAGCGTAAAATCTCAAAATTCAGCACTTTAAAGTAAACAGTGTTTCTTTTTTGATTATAAAGGAGAAAATTAAGGTACATGTATTTGGCAACAGTGTCTTGTAAAAAATAGTACCCACCTTTTTACTTTACAGCCTTCCTTTCACCATTTTGTGAAAGGTGTCATGGCCTTTCTGATAAGTAAACAAAATTAGGACTTTTTTGTTCTTGACATTTTGCTATAAAGTTAGGGTGACTATGATAAAAAATAATTAATAGTTGATTAAATTGCAAGTTAATCAGTAGTGTCAGTAAACACAGTTTCAATGAGAGAAAATTGGACAAAGATGATAATTCATCAGTTAATATAAAAGTGAGGAATAGGTCAACATCCTGGCAGTTGTTTCCCAAACATTTTGGGATTTTATTTTTTTACTATTGGGAAATGTATATACTTTTGGGCATTGGGAATTGGGCTCTATATCAGCCCAAAATTACATTGTAGCTAGGAAATGAACACTGCATAACCTGTTTGAACCCCATACATTGAACAGTCTTCAGCCCTCGGCTTTGTGTGGCTGACTGGTTACTCATGATAAATCAAAGAATTAAGCCTGAAGGGTGTACTTACATGTATTCTTTATCATAAAAAAACACTTTATTTTTATCCTAAGGAGAATCATTGAAGAGAAAGCTCATGATATGTGATTGTTCTTTTGTCAGTGAAATAAAATTATCCCCCATTTGTACTTGTGTTAAAGCCCCATTCTCACTGTCTAGTATTGGCCCCCGGTAGGTTCCAGATAATTGGTCTGGGAGAAACTGTCAAACCATAAGTACAACCCACAGTGCACAAATAACATCCAGGACAATCCTAGATATATCCATGTTAATCCAGTTCAGTGCCACACACAGCTCAGGATGTTTAAAATGATCAGTGCAGCTGGGGGTCACCGGAAAAATATTCAGAACCGACTTCATCCTGGAAATTCCGGGGCAGAAACGAGGCATGTCCTGGTCTCAATCCTGTGTCCTACCATGATAATCCCAGGTGATGAGGGGTTATGGTGCATGAAAGAACTGAAGTTAACCCAGTGTTTAGACCGGCATAGCTCAGATGAAGGACAGCATAACCCCATTTTGTACTGGCACTGTTACTCCCAGGCAATGCCAATGCACAACCGGGTTATGATGGGATATTTCCAGGGTTTATCAAGCCAGTAACAGTAACCCAATTAGTCCCTAGGTCAAACTGGAAAACCCCTCTTCTAAATGGTGGGGGCAAGGTGGATACACTGGGGCAATGTTGGGAATATGAGAATGCAGTTTTTTAAAAAAGAGGTATAACAGCTTCTTATTTTACCGGGAGGTACCGAGACCAGAACTGTGACCGTGAGAATGGGGCATAAGAGTTTCAAGGTTTATGGGTCAAAATAAGTTTTAAAAAATCAGATTGAATCTGTCACCAGTGCACCAAATTCGTTTGCTTAATGCAGTTTTTGTTTGGTTTATGTGATCCAGTGAGTGTCAAAAGAATTTAAATCTAAGTCTTATAATCCATTGATTATGAACAATGTATATCCTTATGTACATAACTATATCATAAGTTTTGTTTACAGTGTTTCCCCAAGTTATGTCTGTAATTCCTTGGATATATACTATAGCAGCATGCCATATTGATTAACAGTTGAATCATGTCTCTATGTAAAACCGTACACACACTGTGTTGTATTTGTTTGTAAATGTTTTTCATTCATACTTGACTCACTCAGCCTGAACTGCTATGGTGATAACAGAAAAATGTTGCCGATTATCTCCTATAACACAAAAAAGTGTAAACATGATGGGTTATATTTTATAGGGCAATGAAAACATTTGGATAATATTTCAAATTTCACAGAGAAATTTAAATTTTCTTGACGGATTACGTTAAACAAAGGTAAAGAATTACAGGTATTTATTTAATTATACATTCTTGGTAGATTATTCTAGATTTTATATTTAAATTTCAACCCAATGAAAGTTTAATGTAAGTTTTAAAATCTTGGAAGTTATTTTCAGTTTAATATGAAAGAAAGGGGTTTTGTAAATGTTACTGTTACCTGTCATAAGTATTTTTGGAAAAAAGATTGTTACAATGACCGATTCTGTATTGTAAAAATATTTTGGTAGATTGTTATTCTTTTTATAAGAAAGTGAAGTTCCAAACTTCAGTGAAAACCAGGTTTGTTGGCAAGTGATGAAGCAATTTTTAGTGACTAATAATTAATTACTTTTCCTTAGTCTCTTTTATCACCCAAATATTTAAGTTTCCTTCTCGGAAGAGGAAAACTGAAATTCATTGGACATTATTCAGTATCCTTGTATACTTGCTTTATCATTAACTGTTTTAAAAATTCACCAACAATGAAGTACTTGTACTTTCTTGAAGGATGTAATTTTAAAGATGCTTGAAAATCTATAATTATAGCAGACTTGTAATCTAAATATTTCCTACTTACAGAATGAAATTTACGTTAAAATTTTTCTTCATTAAATATGGTATGTTCCTTTATAGATATTTTCAGTTCTTGTAAGCTGTAATACTTAAAATAACTTAAAACAATCTGAAGGGGAAGGAGACTTGTCCTAAACACCCTTCTGCTTTGGACATGATGTCAGTGGTTAATTTTATAGGGTTTATATATGAGATCTAGTGATCTTCCTTAATAGCATTGTTACTGTTGTATATCTGTGCTAAATGATGTGAGAGCTAAACAGGGAAAACAGCTGAAAGCAGAGGGGAAGGGTAGCAGTAAGCAAGATAATAGAATCATATACACATTTAAGGTATTTTACATTTGAAAGTTGTTGGGATTTGACAGTTACTAGAATGAACAGTGCTTGATGATGAACCTTCTCTCAATTATAATGGAATGTTTTGACATGACTCTTAGTGAGTTGTATCGTTCTTCATACAGTAATTAGCCCGAAAACAAAAACAAAAAACTGCAAAAGGTTTCTTCCACCAGTTGAAAAAAAAGTGATTTCTGTCTTAAAGGGCATTTTTGTTGTTTGAATTGTGATAAAAAGTTTTCAAATAAGATCTTGAAAAAAAAATTTCAGTGTGATGATGATTGGTATGTTCATTGTAAGCTTCAGTGTTAGTTGACCATTAGACAGGAAGTTGTAGGACCTTTTGAAATTTACAAAATTTGGAATTCCTAATAGAACAGGTATCATTTGTTTGTGCTTTTTGAATAATTTGCCAAGTTATTTATAGTTGTAAGTTATTTACAAAATAAAAGAGAACCTATAAATTGCATGGGTACACACACATTAAACTGCTTATTACACACATTAGGCAACAATAAAGTCCTCTGGGTCTTCCTACAGTACACGCAGCGCGGACTTTGACAACGAACACCCGTCCCCGCGATTTTACTGTCCGCGTTGAGGACCAAAATGACCACCGCGTCGAGTGTTCAATCGTATAAAACGCGGTGGTCAGCGCGGCCGTTCGCGGTGTTCAATACCGCGGCGTGTCGCGGGGTTCGCAGTGTCCGATAAAATGAAGCCACAACTTAATTTTACTTTCCCAAATTTTTTTGTTTTTTTTTTCAAAATAGTTACAAAGTACACGTAATTATTACCAGTTGAAGTTGTTTCTTTTTTTTCTAATACCCCATCCGGTTTAATTTTTGTTTGTTGACGATCGATGTTTGGTTGTATAATTGAGGGTATTTGTAGAAAAGTCACAGCCGATAATGAATAGATTTACACACCTACATGACATCTTGTTAATGAACTTTAATTGCTGCAATTAATATATTTCAAGTCTTTAATCGGTGCCGTGTTTGCGTTAATCCACTCGCAATTAAATTACAAATGATAACCAAACTGCGAAAAGTTAATAGATCTAATTTAAACAGTCGAAATTCGAACAAATCCTCTCTAATTCCGATTCATTTGTGTACAAACGCTCCTATCTGTTACACAAAAAAACCCCCAACAATTCAAAGCAGTTATTTCCGGAAAAAGTTGATCGTATTTTCAGAAAATGAATCAACACGTGTTTAACTGCTTTCAACTTCTGTATCGTCTAGGCGCTTGGCAAAATAATTGATCGATTTGGCTATATAATAACAAGCGTTTTTCAATTCCAAAAACGAAAGTACTCAATAAACATACACCGGAAATGTATTTTAAATTTGGTTTTAATTTGACCACAAAATAGATGTAAGTAAAATAATTATGAGAAAAAATGAAAACCACGTACAAATACTGTACGCACAGTATGTTTAAATGCAGTAATCTCCAAGTCAAAACACCGCGGGGACGCGCGGCGTTCTGTCATCGCGACACGCGGTATTCATACCCCTCGGCGGTTGTCGCGGTGGTCATTTTAGCGGACACCCGAAATTTCGGGTGTTCAGTCCACCGCGACTGGCCACCCGAAGACGATACCGGCCCCCGCGACAATGTTAACAACGTCAAAGTCCGCGCTGCGTGTACTGTATTTGACTGTCAACCTATGTTTATTATGTCCAGTCTTGGCATGGTCTGCTCTGTCTCCTGTTAAGTCAGTAAGTTCTGTATAAAGACCTTTTATAAGAAGAAAAGGGTTAGTCTGTATTAATTGGTTAACAGATTAATTTTTAATTGTTTGCAGGGTAATGATTAAACTTTGCACACATAAGTTGGGAGAAGGCAATATGAAGTGACATTTCTTCAAATTGTTGTTAATTCTCACTTGACCAATCATCAAGTGAAATACTTCAGCTTCATAACTTGGTCAGGGTCAGTGCACTGTATTACTATGCAAGTAAAGGATCATTTTGACAGAGTTAGTTATCATAAGTTAATCTTTTAGGCGACCTGTTTGCTATACTGTAGACAAAAGGATAGTCTAGAAAGATTAAGGCCGTTGCTGATTTCTCAACAGATATATCTTTCTGCGTTAAACTTAATATGCCAATGGAGGGGACGGTTCGTTGTTTTTCTAAAGGAATCACATTTCATTTGGTATGAGCATAACTGTTTTTGAAAAGATAAACCTCTGCACATAAATGCTAACTTTTGACCTTTGTAATTTGTTTAATAGGTTTTTGAACAAAAGAAACACATAAGCAAAGGGCAACAGTAAGATGGCATTATGCTAATAAAGCATTAGTCATAATGCTGTTTTTACGGTTTATCCAAATTGTGACAAAGATGTTTTGTTTATGTAGTAGTAATATAACAGTAACAAGGTCAAAATAATATTTACACAATACTGTTAAAGAACATCATTTGTCTGTTAAGTAAATGTTATGTGTTATACCTACTCTGTCCTTGAAGTATTAATTGCTCATGGTTAAAATTCCTTTTACAGTAAGTTAACATACGTAACGATGTTTTGTTGGGCGTGAAGATCAATGTGGTTTGCCTTGACAACTTTTCGCTGGCTGAGATTGACAATTGTACAAAGAGAACCTTGTTGCCAAGTTTTTCTTTGTAATTAAGATTCATAATAAAACATGCATTCAGTGTATGAAAGCTTGACTCATTTTGATTGACTTTATTCATAATCAGTTTTAATTTTGCACTTTTAGTAGTTCTTTTCACTGGCAACTGACTATTGAAAAGTCTTATAATGACAAATAATATTTCTTATACCTGACAAGTTTAAATTTTAAAAAAACCTTAGAATATTAGAAGAACTTTTTGCTTTGTTAGATCTGCAGAACAGTTTCATATTTTGGCATTTGTATATTAAAGACATGGGCAGATTGATGCCAGAAATTATACATGTATTGATAGTGTAATGTTATGTTCATTACTAGCAAAAACTAGATATGTTTTGCTTGATCGACATTGTTGTGCTATTTAGTGCTCTCATGGATATGTTGCTTTTGTGAAAACAGTGCTTAACATTTAACAAATTAACATAACAAGAAAGTTGGATGGAAAATGTGCTGTTTGCAAGCCAATCTTAACCAGTTCAACTGCATGTTTTGACATGGTTCATACAGGCCTGAAAAAATCCCTAAATTTGGGCATTGGCCTTTAAAAGACCCTAAATTGAACATTGACCTTAAAAAGTCCCTAATTAGTCCTTGAAAATAGCATAGATAGCAGTCAGGGGCCCTTAAATTAATCAGTTCTCACAGATGTTGCTTAGAATATAAAAATGACAAATAGATCTTAAAACGGATGAAAGCAGAAACTCCTCACAGTCATTTCATTGGACAGTTGTTTAAGAGTTATTAAAGTTTAATTGTTGTTTCAATTTTTAGTTACTTACTTCATAGCAGTTTAAAGTAAGTGTTCTGAAATGTTATTGAAACTTTTGATTTTAAGAAGACGGGAGCATCTAATTAGTCTATATCACATGCACAGACAAGTGTTATACAAAAGTATTGTGGACCCTTAAAATGTAAGACTTGCCTTAAAAGTTCCTTAAAATGTCCTTTAATTTCTTGCTTTAGTTTCCTAACGAACTGATGTTTGATTATTTTCCCTGTAGTATTTGGTGAGGATTAAGACGCAACAATTTCCAAGGATATTTATTACAAGAAAAAGCAAGTAAGAGAACAAACATTAAGTGTCTCTACTTGTTATATGTAAAAACTACTTTGTTTTGTATTCAACAGCTTTCTTCAGAATTCACTGAATGACAAGGATATACAGCATACCAACATTTTTTTATCAGCCAGATGAATGTTGATTAATTTGTGTCATAGGTAAACAACAAAAAAATCACGCTTTTTGTGTATCGTTAACATTACTTTACTTGTTATATTTGCAGACAGACATGTTAGTTGCGACATGAAGTAGTGGTTCAAGTAACTCAACTTTTGTACAAGATCTCAGGCACGAATCAGTTAACACACAAGTCGCAACAAGAAAACAGTCCAAGGAAAAAATGGTTTAGCAAAGGGTGACAGTTGGATAAGTTTAGATAATGAAGATGAAATCGAACAATATGTTTCGAGACCAGGTGAACTCGGTAACGACATGGTTCGGCAGTTGGAGTACATGTGAGCAAACTGTGGTTTTGTACTCATTGCTCAAGTTAATTCCGCCACGCCACTGTCGATTTCTTGTGCAGATGTTACAACAGCGGATAACTGATGATAAAGATGTAGAAATGCAAGAAGAGGAAGCCAATGATCCAGGTAATTTACTTCTTAAAGCCACTGTGGAAATATATGTATGAATGTAAAATTTTCTACTGTCAGAACTCCAGGTAGTCTTGGTATAAGAGTAAGCTATAAGATTTCTTCCACTGCTAAAGTAGTCAAGTATTTTTCTATCAGACTTGGTTTAATGTTCACTGTTAAATCTTTTATTCACAGTTTATTTTTGAGAAAGTCTATAAGGTTATAATTTTTTTAAAAACAGTAAGCCATATAGGTCAGGCTCAATGTTTAGCTGAAGCAATATGTAAGGTGACAGACATTCTTGTCTTTATTTTAAGAGTGTACTTTCACATGGTTTTAATGCTTTAAGGTGCTAAAATAGCATCAATAAATATTTTATAAGGGTTATCAAGATTTTCTGTACAGAAAACATGAGATAAGTACCTGCTGAGACTTGAAGATGCAAACATTTATTTCTACTTGAAATTTATGAACCAGAAAACTTGCACTATGGGGTATAGAATATTGCAGTGTAATTCAGAATAAGTCGGTCATCTGAAATACTTATGATAGCTGTATAAAGTACGTTTGGTACATCAATCAAGTGTGGAAGGTTTCAGTTTTCTTAAAGAAAGACAGGTTTGTAGACATGAATTAACCTCTCCCCACCTTCCCCCCCCCCCCCCCCCCACCCCCCATTTTCCAAATAATTTTGTATTTATTTTCCCTGTGAAGTATGATTTCTGTTTGAATGTTTTCAGTGTAATCCCCACTACTTGTTTACAAGTGGTGTTTCAAGCATAAGAAAGCTCCATTTCATCCATACATACATGCACTAAATACTAGGCTGCAAACCAAATTCATATTAGACTCACTCTATCATTTCCCCAACCCCTGCACAAGATAGTGCATAAATGCAGAAAATTGGAACATTATGGAAAGTTTTAGATAAGCATTTGTTATCTGCAGCTCCTCATTCACAAGTTGTGAAATGACTCCCTCATGCACATTCTGGAATTTTGATGAAAGGGGAAAATATCATGCAAAGTGGCACTATGCCAGTATGCATCTGCAGAAATGCGTGTTTTTAAAAACCACTTTTTCTTTTCTATAAATAAAGATTTGAAATACAAGGTCAGTGTGATGAAAACCTGCTCATTTTTAAAACTGTATCATCATGACTTTAGTGATATACAAGTTATGTGTATACTGTTCTATTTAACTTTTGTTTTTTATCTTCTGTGGCATCATTTTTACCTTACCAATTTACATATTTACAGTTTGTCCTGCTTTCTTGTCCAGTCAAATTGCATACATCTTTTTGAAATCATGTAGCAAAAAATGTAAGTGTATCTTTGTTATGTTGAAAATAAGTCACTTGTATTGTATGAGGTTCTATTAACTTCCTCTTACTTTAGTTCTAATTTGAAGATCATTAATTTTATACAGTGCGAGTGTTTCATTACATTTCTCATTTCCTATGGAGATTTACAGAATTTGTTTACTGATGCTGTGCATCTGAATCAAGGTCAAGGTCAGACTTGTTAACGGTTTTTACATTCAGTGTGTTTCACATGAGGCATCAACTTACAGGTCAAGGAAAACTAAAGAATTAATCATTTACCAGGAATTTGGAATTACTTCAGATTGCTAGAAGTGCGCATAAGAGACAGGATTTATTGTCAAGGTCATTAAAAGGGGTCAAGGTAAAGCTCTGAACACTTTAAGGTGCCATTTAAAGTAGTCAGAAAAGACTATTTAATAGTGAAGCAAAATATTCCTGAACTGTACCTGCTTTGATTTTGCAGAATGTGACTTTACAAACAAACCTTACCAAAACTTAAATTTTCTGAACTATATTTAGCATAGAGTGTATGCTGACATTCAAATAAATAATGTGAGATTTTATGTGTGCTGTACCTTAGAGTAAGAATGTTGTATTCAGGTTGTGAAATAAAGCAATTTATACTTTGAAGTGAGCAGAAAGGAATAAATATCAATAAGATTTCTGGATTGAAGACAGAAATGAATTTAAAGCATTTTTAATCTATTTTCAGACATACTCGCATGTAATCTGTTACAAATTAAGATTAAAATGTGCAAAAAAAGTGTGCATATTTTGAATTTGACAATAATTTTTTGTGTTTTCTCTAAAATATCACACCAGATAATTCAGGGTATTAGATAGATAGATAGATGATACATACATACATACAGACAGACAGACAGACAGACAGACAGATGGACAGACATGGCAATAACATGATACATGATATAACAAAAGAACTGCATACATACTGTCTCCGTGGCCTAGTGGTTAAGGCATCCTCTTATGGAGCGGGAGGTCGAAGGTTTGAGTCCTGGCAGGGGCTTGTTCTGAGCCGCAAGCTAGTTAAGGAATGGTCACCAATTGCCTGTCCGCCTGGCGCCTGGCACATAGGATAAGGAATCAGGGAGTAAATGTGTACAATAAAAGAGGTGTCTCATAAGCCCGGGAGGCTGGCCCTTTCAGTAGGGGTGACACTGTAATTAACAAGCACTTTACTTTACATACAAATTATAGGCCATCACACCAATACCAGGGATAACACAAAAAAGAAAAAATACAATTTTCCTTATTTCCATTGGGTTGTGGTTCCTGGCGGCATGATCGACACAGGAAGTCATGTATATTTTATTATGACAAAAATTTATGAATAATTGTATTACAACCTGAGATCATCATTGTGTCATCTGTATCACAGCATTTATAAATATCACAGCGATATTTGTGTTATATCATGAGATGTAGCTTTAATAAAAAATTAAAGTGACTAGGAATAAAACACTGACACTGTACTTTAATAAAAACACACTAAAAAAATAAAAAAGATATTAAAACTAACTGATCATTATATGAACTTAAGTGGCATATTTGAAATTGTGGGGGCAGGTAATATCCCTTATATTCTAGGGGAGGCTGTTCCATAGAACAGTCGCATTATAAGTGAAAGGACCTTTTACAAAAACTGCCTACCTTTGGTAATGAGTAGGGCCCAGTATCACAATTTGAGCATTTGCTTTTGATAAACTTTAACTTCTGTTAAATTTTAATCTAGTCTCTCACTGTCAGATTGACAGAGCCAAAGTCACTTTCAGGTTATGTTGAAAGCTTACTTGAAATGTTTGGATACCTTTGGAAAGAATACTTTTCTAAACAGTTTATTTCAACATTCAGAAGAGAGGTACTCCCTTGATTCTGTACTGGAGAAAGGTGGTAGTGTTTGGAAGATGGCCCACCTTTACTCCTTTTGTTTTTAGGGAGGTTCAAAAGATAACCATACCAGTTGTTTAGATAAAACCTTTATGATAATTTTCACAAAGATTTACAGATTCGCTTTTATTTAAAGCCCCTTCTTTATGACATGTGATTCAGAAAAGCCATGATTGTTCAGCTGGTTTGTCACGAGTGTTGAATGTAGTTACCATATCCAGACGTTGTTTTGTTTGCTATGTAAATAGTGTTTCTCCCCATATATCTACATAAATATTTCTTTGTGATCTCTGGTCATCAGAAACTGTGACAAATTAACATAAAAATACCATTTATTTTGTTTGTCTGTTTGTAAACTATTGATTTGGTGTTCCATGGGTTGTTAATGATAATAGTTCTCCTAAAGATTTTCCATTTTTGTTTACTTACTGATACTAAAATATGGTCGGTTTTACAGAGGGCAGTTTTCACTGAAACTCATTGATTACATAATTTCACATCGCATTGTGAATATCTCCGAGGGGTGTATCATTATATAGTATGTTTATCCCACGGGTGATGAACACTCGTTAAAAATTCAGCGGACCAATTTTGTCCATCTCAAAACAAACTGTTTCATAACAGTCTTATTTCATGGTAGTTTTAATATACAGACAGATGACATTTGTTGGATGTGTCATTTTCAGTCGGTATATAATTTATTTAAATGTTTGTTGTCGCTTGTTGTATTGTCATGAATAAGATGAATATATAATTAGACCAGACCATACATCTTACTGTCTGTCACTGTCTGTGACAGTTCCATATCTTGAATGGTAATCTTCATCACCTACGTAAGTCAGTTATTATGTGATTGCATTTTCGTTTTTATTTCTGTTTGACTTGCACTTCAAATAGACTGACATAGAGGGTGCCATTTTCGTCAAGGACTTTGGCAAATATCAAATGAGGCCATGATATAAAACTTGAAGTGTAATGTGTTAAACTTAATACTGTTGTTGTTTTTGCTTTTTAACTGAATAATGAAATATTAGATTCAAATTTCCATGCATTCATTCTTTAAATGTACTTTTTCAGCAGTATTTCACTTCTGCACATGAATGTGTTTAGTAAAATTATGTTGTTGTTTTTTGGGGGCATACCAAACTTTAATAAGAAGTTAAAACTTAATAACAAGTAATGTAGTTATAATGTAGATTTTTATGCCCCCACTTTGGGGTGGAGGGGCGGGGGGGCATTTAGATTTGCCCTTGTCTGTCCGTCAGTCCTTCCGTCCGTCCGTCCCAAAAAGTTGTGTTGCCTGTAGCTCCAAAAGCACTGGAGCTAGAGTGAAGAAACTTTACAGAAATGTTGATCAGCATGTGAAGTTGTGCATTTGGGGTTTCCCGTGTAGATTTATTTGGAACTGTTACAGTTATGGCCCCTTACTTAGTCAAAAATAGTAATTTTCAACTTGTGTTGCCTGTACCTGCAAAAGTGCTGCAAGTACAGTCAAGAAACTTTACAGGAATGTTGATCAGCATGTGAAGTTGTGCACCTAGGGTTTCCCGTACAGATTTATTTGGAACAGTTACAGTTATGGCCCCTTACTTAGTCAAAAATAGTAATTTTCAACTTGTGTTGCCTGTACCTGCAAAAGCGCTGCACCTACAGTCAAGAAACTTTGCAGGAATGTTGATTAGCATGTGAGGTTTGCACCTTGGGTTTCCCATGTAGATTTATTTGGAACTGTTACAGTTATGGCCCCTTACTTAGTCAAAAATAGTAATTTTCAACTTGTGTCGCCTGTACCTGCAAAAGCACTGCACCTACAGTCAAGAAACTATACAGGAATGTTGATCAGCATGTAAAGTTGTGCACCTAGGGTTTCCCGTATAGATTTATTCGGAATTTTTAGAGTTATGGCCCCTTACATACTCAAAATTTGCAATTTTCAACTTGTGTCGCCTGTAACTGCAAAAGCACCGGAGAATCACCAAGTTCTGAGCAGGGTTCATTGACATACTGTGTCTGACTGAAGCAATTTAGTCTATGAGAATCAAGTACAGTACCATCAGGGTGTTGGGTGGAGCTTGACATGTTTGCCTATGTCACGGGAAGATAACTGCCATGTTTCGTTGTTCTACACAAGAGATAAGTTGCCAGTGACAACTTCCATTGTTTCACATCAACCTCATATGGAACAAGTGTCAGTTACCATCTCATCAGAGCTCTGTCCAAGGTCATTCTGTCTTCTCTGTAGATCTCCATCCTCGAACATAACAGACATTATTAATGATCTAATTGCAGACCAAACTTCTCCAGATGTACTGCTTGGAGATTTCAACTTACCTTTTAATTCTACAAATTATACAAGACTGTCACAGAAATTGAATAACTATTCCCAGTGTGAACAGCTCCCAACTCACAGAGGTTCTACACTTGACCTTGTCTACATACAGAATAATATTCTACAACCCAGATTATCCTGCCTGTCAACCTACTTCTCAGCCCACATTGTTGCCCTACAGTTTGATACCTAAAAAATATTCCTTCTTCTTAGTGAGTTTAAAGCTGTTCCAGTGGTCAAATTGCAGACTCAGTTTGATTGAGCATGTTCATGGACAGTAATGGAAAATGCAAGTTACTGTCCACGCCCATTAGCCCCAGCTTAAGCAGAAATCAACATTTAAGTATGGAAATGGTGAAATTTTGTTCCAACAATTGCTTAAAATTGTTTGCTATTTAGATGACAATGGACATTTATTAACAGCCTGACTTACAGAACATATAACTTAGAAACTTAGTACAAATTAGACATGAAAACTCCTGTTTACCATCTGCAAACTCCAAGAATGTCCAACTATGCATACAGAATTGTGAAGGGTAATATTCATCCATTGGTCACAGTGTTGGAGACAGTATTTGAGTCTTCACACCACAACAGGTTTCTTATAGTTGTCATGTTTTGTTAAACCAATCTTATTAATGATTCAGTGTGTATGACTATATCGTGGCCATATTGCTAGCTTTACGAGTAGCTAGGTTGAGTGGGGGCATCTGTGTCCTATGGACACATTTCTGGTTTTTGATGAGTCAGTATTGAGACTTAAACTTGTCTTCTTGGGTTTAGAGTTCAAGATCAGTGTGTCAGTAAATGCTCAAGGCATTCTTTTTTTCTCTGGATACTGAAAAGTTTGTACAGAAAGGTTGTCTGTCAGACTGGTTTGAAAGAGAAGGGTTGTCTGTCAGACTGGTTTGAATGAAAAGGATTGTCTGTTGAAAAGATCAGTGTATAATTATGCATAACAGAAGCCTTATATATGTTGGTAGACAGTGAGACAGTTACTGGTATTTCGGTTACGCTTTCTGGTATGTAGCTTATAACAATTACACTGTCAGTTCCAATAAAAGAGAGTACATCAGAATAATGAAGATGTCATGTAACAGACATAATATTGGAGCTGTAGATAATGAAAGCTATAGTTGTAGCAGATGCTAACTTTCTCCACTGTAGTGTTGAAGGAATGGGTTTATCTAATTAATTTAATACAGAAGTGTGTTCACAGTTTTATTAGTTTCATTTGTAGTAATAATCATAACTGATATACATGAGCAACTTCATGTATTGACAGCTGTCATGCATTGGATTGTAACTTGTTTCGGTATATAACAAGATTTGTGTCTGTCTTGTGTATAGACTGGTCCAGTGCCTTAATATAACTGGTTCCTGTGTTAAGATATCAAGATTGATTGGTTGTAATGCTTTAAATGGCTGGTTCCTGTATTTGAGGTGATAGGCTCTTATGTTTTAAGTATGATTCCTTTTCTATTTCAGGGTACATCTGCAAGCTATCACAGGAACCAAAAGAAAAGGCGATTCAGGAACTTCTGATACACCTTCCATTGCTGCACTCGGGAAACACGAAAGCCAAAAATGAGTACCTTAACCTCATACCCCATATTCTCTCTCATTCCATTGAACATGGCGTTTTCATTGAAGAAAGTCGCCAGTTACTGTCTTACTCGCTCATTCATCCTGCCATTACTTGTGAAGAAAGGTCAAAGTTCAACATGTGGCTGGGCCACTTAGATGAACGATTTAGTAATAGTCAGTTTCATTCACCTTCACAGACTCAAGGTCAGCCTGATGATCTCCAAGGTCAGGTGCCTTTTTCACATCAGCCAGAGAGTGTGAACTCGTTACGGACACATGTAAGTCTTGCAAAGACCGATTCTGTTGGAAGTACACGTATAAATGGATGGAACAGCAGTGTTTTCCAGTCTAGTGAATCATTGAATTTGAATGGATTTGAAGGTCATATTCAGAATGGTAGCCATGGCAGTGCTAGAGTTCATCCAGGGCAGCACCTGCAGACAACTATGGGCGGTGTATCTGGTCATATGCCGCTTCAGACTACCTTGTCTGCCCCACCTAACTTCAACACCATAGTGCCACCAACTTCACTTACATGTAAGTACCTTATATGAAAATGTATGAAATTTATATTGAATGACATAAAAAAAAGTTCTGAATCAGTTGTATTAATTTTTATGATATATCTGGAACCATTATTTTTTTAACACAAAAGTAATACCTTGTAATAATAATTAGATAATCTCTTACAAGCTTTAGGCTTTAGGGTTCTTTTGGAGAGATAGTTGCATCAGAGAAATTTGTCAGTGATATAAGGTTGCAAAAGTTTGAGGGAGGGGGAGGTAAGAAACAACACAAGTGCTGAGTTATTGTTTAAGTGTCTTGTTAGAAGATGTTGAAAACAGAGAATTTAGTCAGTTAGCTCCATTGATTCATCACTTCCATATTTCTTCCATTGTGTTCCTATTTTGATCATGTATAGACCCAAGTTAACTGTATACACATATGTGGTGTTTGGTTTTCATGTCAGATGAGAAAGTCATGGAAAATGTTTCAAGTCGTGACTGGGCTCACAGATTACCGGTTAATCAATAGTAAAAAGTATTAAAGTCTATTTATCTGGCCTTTTATTCATTTGTTTATATAGTCCCTGTAAATATAATCTTCCTTTATATGCATATTAATGATCATTGAACAGGTCACTCAGCGGTCATAAAATGCCAAATCTTCATGATTTGAAAAAATATTTATTGATCTGGTAGTGAATAATAAATGATTTCTACAAGTTTATGGCCTTGAAAATAAAACATTCAGAAGCCATTGACATTGTTGTCCATTTAATAAGTAGGTTATATGTCATTTTGTCCCATTTATGTATGTTCCTGCACTATAAACACAATCCTAGTCAGGCAAGTGTTATGGCCCTTTGAGTGAATGTGAACATTAAAGAATTGACAGCCTTCTTCATCATGCACTTGGAATGCAGTGTTGATAACTACTCATGTTGCTTCCAGCTTTGGATAACTTAAAAAGTCTGTGCATTAAACATATACAATATAGAAACATTTGTTTTAAATGGTTAATATTTAGTGGACAAAATGGAGACAAGAAACTCATTCTTTCTCAGCTATCATTTAAATATAGGCTTCAGTGACATTAAGGTTGCTCATGTTTCACAGGGAATGAGAGCTTAGCAAGGATTGTTGCCTCACATACAGTACGTGCCAGGAGGAACTCTCGTTTTCCTCGAGGTCGTCGCGGACTACCCATTCCTTAAAACGCGAACAAATCCGCCGCATTTCGAGGATCGCCGTCGCGGACATGGTCACCAAATATCGTGGCGGACGTCCGCTAAATGGTTCCGCGAACTTTTTCACAGGTAAGAATTGACGTATCGAGGGTCACAAAGTTCCCGATTACACGCATTTCGGCGAATTTTACGCTTTAAAATATCATTTAAATGTATAAAACTCTCATTCTGATGCATTTGTTTACGAATGCTCGTATTTGTTAACGGAAGGAATGACAATTCAAAACCGAAAGTAATTGCTTCTCGGAACAGCTGACCTTATTTTCAGAAAATAAATTGACTGGTTTTCGATTTACACGTGTTAAAACTGCTTTCCTATATTTAAAGAAAACATACAACATGTAAACCCTACTGCGACATCTGTATCGTCTATGCGCTTGACAAAATTATTGATCGATTTTGCTGTACAATAAAACGAGTGTTTTCAACGACGGAATACACAGCAAATGTATTAGAAATTTGGTTTTAATTTTACCGAATGTCACATAATTGGCAGGCGTAAAATGCACAGTTTTATTACGGTCATTTCATTAAATGTTCAGCTTATCCAGGTGAGTTATGACTCTAATTATTTTCGCGCTGGTCGTCAAATATCGCCGAGATATTTCGATGAGTAAACAGGTGATTATGTTGCTAATTGACTTGTGAGCGTGCCAAAATACTTGATACTGAATAGCAACACTGTACAGTTATTTATTACTCAGTGTTGGAAAACCATTGCATTACCATCAGCTAGCTGATATAAATAGCCCAAGCTGTTTCTTATTTTGGCTTTCAGATTAATGTTGGTTTGCCCAGCCAAACAGGCATATTGGACTGTCCTGTTGACATTTTTGTCACACCACACCATGATAAGAAGCCTGATATGAAAGTATTAACTGCTATGGTTTTTATTGAAAATAGCTATATTTAGCATGTAAATGTGGCAACCTGTTGGTGCAATGTCCTTTAACTTTTATATATTTGATTATTTTGAGTGAGAGAGACCACACTGCATGTGGGAGGACAACCAATTTCTGTAATTGAATGTTAGCCACCTTTAATGCATTAGGGAACTGTATGTTACGTTCTTGCTGTAGCTATACTTCTGACTGTATGTTGCTAGCAAAAGTAGCAATCTTGTCATCATTGAGATTATTGTATTATAGCTAAATGAGAATAAAGTTACTAGGAGAAAACAAAAAATCTCTACTGATTGTAACAAATCCAAAGAATTTTGTAAGTTTTGAAGCAATTTGTGTGTGTTAAGTGATTTGAGATCATCGGCACAAGATTGTTATGATCTATACAGTAAATGAAATAGTGGTATAAATAGTTCATCACATCTGTATTGAAAATGGAAATTTATTGAAGGAACGGACATATTTGTTCTGACTTGTCAAAGCTACTTTAATTTAGACACAACATTAAGATAAGAGTTTATTGCCACTTGTAATAAGCTAAACTGTACTTAAGCAGATTAGTATAGTATTTAAAAGATACAATTCACCTGTTAATACCTAGGGTAAATATTAAGACATCTAATCATGTGTACTAGTTAGACAGAACAAATAAATCACAATAAAACTGTAGTGTTGTCCACTGGCCATTTAAAGAAAATGTGACGCACACATGGTCACGATTTTGGGCAATTTGATAGCCTGTTCAACTGGTTTTGTTTGTGATGTACTCTGTTTGCATTGTAGGTTAATGGCTAGTTTAGCTAAACAGCTCTTAAATGGTTCTTTTAATAGTTAGTCATGCAAATTTGTAACCTTGTTATAACAAAATCAAAGAAGTTCATGATGTGGTTAATATATCTTACATAGTGAAAGGGTCAGTTACTTGTTCCTACCATTGAGATAGGAGGGACTGCTTGTAAAAACTTAACTTGTAAAGATTGCAGGACATAAAACAGAACAAAATAGAAGCACAAAGGTTAAAAAAGTGTTCCATTCTGCCTACTTGTCAACGCAGTATTTTGATAACTTGATATTATTCACCAGTTTGAGTGTTGGTATGGTGAGGTACGAGGCTAGTCAGCATGATTAGAAAATGAGTTTAACATATCAAGTCCATGATGTCTTTTACTAATTCACTGAAAGTTTCATTGTCAGTTTATTGACAACACTTTAATATTCTGTAATTTTCATACTATTTTCAGCTGTTAGTCAACAGAACCAACCGCCCCCATCACAGCCTGCATCCCATCATGCACCTCTGCGACGAATGCATTCTTTCGCCCCACCAAATAGTCTGCCACTGAACACCTCTTCCGTCTCTGAATGGTTGAAATCTAATGATGCCCATTTGATACAGGGCCCCGGCCGGCCAGGCTCGGTGCTCTCGGACCATGCTCCGTTGTCTCCACAGAGTAGTACAGCATCATCAGGGAGTGGGAGTGACGAACATAGGGATGATGGACCCCATCCAGTGAGAAACACCTTCATGGAGGAAGGGAGTGGCATGCGAGGTGAGTTGAATAAGGCCTGATGCTAGAAATAGTATGAATTTTAAAAAATAGAGCGATGTTCAAGATATTGTACAAGTGTATCAAAATCAGTCTGTGGATTTAGAAATTAAGAATAGCTGTACAAATCACTGACACCCTTTTGTAAATATTGAAACATTCTTGTCTAAAAAAATTTGACAGTCTGCATAGAAATATGAGTTTTTTTTGTCTGTGATTCTGAAATAATTATAATATAAAACTTCAAGTAGTTCACGTAGAAAAATGTTCTATATAACTTCAAGTTAGGCTCCTTAGTCTTAAAGTATTGCCCAAAAATTTACCAAGATGAGGTTACACCTCTTCAGCTTAATGAGAAATGCAATTTTTTAAAGATTATTTCTAATAAAATCATGGGATACTGTGAAAAAGTTCCGAGTGTTATAAAATAAAGAACAGGATAGCACTTTTCCCATTCTCCTAACAAAATGTTCTTTAAAATCTTTGTACTCGGTGCAAACTTTTACACTTCTTGTATCAAGTGTGTGAATCTTATGTTTCCTCTATTATTGCACTATAGCAGTTGACAAGTTCACAGAGATTTGTTCAGAAGTGGGAGAAGGCAGCATACATTGCCAACTAACTAGTGGGTGTAATTCAGTACACATGTAGTGTTCAGTTTTGTCTCTCCTACCACCTTTACAGTGTTACTAAAGTGCAGAAGTTTGAAGGTTTTCATGACATATCATTAATTCTCAAGGGTAACATAACATGGGGGCAAAAATGGTATATAAACTTATCAGGTGAATTCAGTCATCAATATAAATGTAATTACCTCTCCTACATAAGCTTCACTGTATGATTAAGAATATTATCACAAGTGTTGCCCACGACTTGAGTGATGTTTTATAGTGAGATGTGTACATTAGTTATTTACTCACCCATTGAATAAATGGAACGTGCTTAAGTTCTAGAAATATGAAATTTAACAAATATTTCTATTTTATTTTATTTTGTTATTATGCCCCCAGAGGGAGCAAATTGTTTTTGGTCTGTCTGTCTGTTTGTTTGTCACGAAACTTTAACCTTGACCATAACACAGAAATCCTTCTTCCTACAGCCTCCAAACTTCATACACCTTGATAAGCTCTTACCTGCCAGATCCACTCAGAGGTCACAGGGTCAAAGGTTAACACACACCCCGGGGGCATGGCATTCGTTCGAACATGGCGTTTGTTTTTTACTTCTGTTTTATATTTGAAATAGTGCAGATAGAAAGTAAAATAAGTAAAAGCTTATAATTTGGAATGATGTGTCATAAACAATATCTTTTCTGTTCTGTATAAATTAGATATTAAATTTTTTTTTGAAATTCTGTACTTATTACATTTAAATGATTTCGCAAAACCACTCATGAAAAGTTCATGTGCAGAAATAAAAAGCAGTTACTGTGGCCCACTCAGTGATGCTTTAGTCTTATGAACTGGTGTGTTATAAATGGGTATATGACTTCAGGATATGTCCAAAAAATAATCTTTTTTCTTCTGATAGGTTTATTGACTTTGAATATGTGTAAGATCAAGTCATTGACTTTGTTGATGAATGTGTAGCATGTAGAGGTTATCTATGCATTATTTATATGGTTATTGTTAAAGCACTTTAGGACCAGTTCCGACTCTACTACAGTAAGGGGAGAGCAGTCAGTCAGTTCAGAACTTGCCTCTTGGGCCATGAGAGGTTACCGTAATGAAAAAGTCAATGACCATAGCATTTGTAACTGATAATTTCAGATTGTGCAACAGATTAATATAAAGTTTCTACTGGTCTGTATTGTAGAAGTATTTAAAAGCTGTCTTAATCTCTTTACAAGTTTGAACATACTTAAGACATACTTGAGTATATCATTTTACATTTTCATGACATTTGAGCCATAAATTGTGCATACCGGTATTCTATAGATATTTCAATGAAAACTTCTAAGTAGCAAATATGTAATAGATACCACTGACAGCTCTAATGAAAACAGACACTATTTACAACTTGTTTGAATCGTTTCTTGTCCATGTTGTTTATATTGTAGAATAATTTATTTTTGCCAAAATTGGTACAATATCTAATTATATTATTTATATGAATCGGCCATTGCACAGACTTGAGTCACTTGAATGTGTTAGATGACATAATAACAGCTGTCTCCAATCATTTTGTGGCAGTACTGGCCTTAAATATCGATGATAGATGATGATATTTTGTGTAACCTTACAAAGCAGTAGTGCAGTATTGTAAGTTTTCCTTTTAAAGGAGTATTTATGGTTTATCTACTGACGATTTGGATCTAGGACAGTCTTTTTCCAGTGAGTCACCTTCAATGTAAATTACTGACCTGGAAAAAAGAATGTTATCTCTGCGAGTAAGTTTCAAGAAATGCATTGCAACTGGATTAAATAAAGTAAGCCTTGATACAAGAACCATGCTCATGATGCCGCCAGTACAAATGTACTGATTACAACACTGTTCTTCTCTCCTGAATCTTACATTCTGTATACAATTTTTCTTCCTCTGCAGATGTTCCTCTATGGTTGAAGAGTCTAAGATTACACAAGTATGCGTACCTGTTCCAGCAAATGACATATGAAGAAATGATGAACATCACTGAAGAATGGCTTGCTCAACAGGTAACAATCAGCTTTTTGCATTGATCTAATACTGTAGGGTGGAACATTGTTTTTGTTGTATTTAGCAGGTCTTGGAGCAATTACTTAAAACATCGTGAGCTCTGTTTCTCACAGAAATTGTACAAATAGCATTTCAACTATAAAGCCCAAAATTTCATTTTCTGATCTTAAGTTATTTCAGCAAAGATCACACATTGTTTTATTGTTTACTTTACAGTTAAGTTGGTCTAGACAATGCAAATAGGCAGAACTGTAATCATGCATGAGGGAAAGAAACTAGAAAATGTTAAAACTTTTATCAGAAGTCTCTGGCCAAATTCATTACAACAAAAAATCCAGTTTTTTCTCTATCGAAGACACTCCAAATTATGCTACAAAATGCAATTGTTTAGTCTAAAACATTGACCGAGGGAACAGTGTTTATTGTCTTGTCAAATGTTGCCATTTTAAGTTTTTCAACCTAAATGCACTTGTTTCTGGTTTAAGATACCATTGCACATGAAATCCTGCTTCACAAGGAGTGTTTAAATGAAATATTTAAAAGCCCAGTTAAAAAAGCCATTCTGTGGAAATGGTAACAGACTTTATGATAGTTGCCCCATTATACAACTCGAAGAAAACGTGATATTTTCAGTTATACTTTGGAATTCAGCTAGAAAAAAAACTGAGCTTCAAAAAAACTGCTATTACAAAATTGAGAAAATTGTTTCTGTGTAACTAATCTACTATTCATGAAATACTGTCATTAGTTTAACAGGCTGTCAGTGATAAATAATTCAGGAGATTTGGCCATGCAGGTTGCAGCATAATATCTTGTGGAAAATGTTTTTGATTTATTTTGGTGTATCATTACTGGCAGATTAACCAGCTGATCATAACAAAGTCAGTTGTTTCAGAGAAAAAGCTTTACTAACTCTTACCATGCTAAATATCTAAAATGGACTTGTCAATTTTACACTTTTGACAGATCCATTAATTGTTTCTATGGGGTGCTTACTGAAAATTTACCGACTGAATGGAGAAAAGGTGCAGACCGTGATCAGACTGCATGTATGTGCAAGCTGACTTTGGTCTGCACTGATTGCAAAGGCAAATGCCACTGCCACAAGCTGGATAAAGGTTAAGCACCATCTAGGATGATCCCTACTCATGTGGATGTAAAATTCAGGCTTCCGTAACAAATCTATATATTGTATTTCATGGTAACTTAGATAAAATTAGATTGAAGATGATTATCATTTACATTATTCCATCTTCGTACATGCATATACAGTATCATTAGTTTAAAATTCACCTGTCTTAAGCAGCCACCTTAGTTTAAAATTCACCTGTCTTAAGCAGCCACCTACCTTTACAGTATTGAAATGTATGGTAAAGAAATATACCTGGCATAATAGAATCTTGTACATAGAAAGTTAACTAGTTAAAAGTTAGGTGCAGGTTGGTAAATTGGTTCACAGAGTTTAATTGGAAATAAATTTAAACAGAACTGTTGTGACATTAAACCTTGTAGCACTGCACCATTGTACACCCTTGTGACAAGTAGATTAATCATTCTAATGATAATTGTAGATTTGTCAAGTTTTGTTAATGACCATGTTTTGAAACACTCTGGTACTAAGGCAGTGATGTAGAAACTGGTTATGTTATGTTTAATGTCAGAAGTCATAAGAAAATTGGTTATCCTGAGTGTGAATTCGAGCTGTGTGCAAGAAACATTGGCCTTGTCAAAAAGACGGATAACAATTAAAAGCTATTTTCTTTGATCACCATACAATTGAAAAAAGATCAGTTTATCCATTCAATATTTATAATATTTACTAAAGCAAAGGATTTGTAACATTCAGCAAGTCAGGTGACATGCCAGGCAATCAGTGAGAGTGCTGGAAATAAGGGGGTCTGTAATTCATTCACGCTGCCTAAAAGTAATAGTAAAATGCATGCCTTAACACCCAAGTATCCTGAAATACTAGAAAAAAGAAAGAACACATTGAGTGTTTACAACCATTTCGTGGCTTCTTTAAATCTCAGGCTTCGTGATTGATTAGCTGGTGTGGATTTCTCAGAATCAAATTTAATAGAGAAACAAAAATTTAGAAGAAACTTAACACCTCTTAGAAAAAAAAAACAGTTCTTGTTTGTTGGCTGCTGAAAGTGTTTTATTTAAAATGTGGTTAATTAATTTTTCATGATTTTCTGTGAATTTCATACAAATAACAATTGAATGTCTCTGCCAGATCAAGTAACTAGAACAGTTTTGATCATGTAAATTGTTTCTGAAGTTAATGTGAGAGACTGAAGATTGAATTTCTGGTTAAATATTTCTGCAATCATTGTGAAGGAGTTAAGAACAAGTATAACCAAATAAAGGCATATTGTATTAAGATTGATGTTGGCCTTAGAGCATTGATTGAGGATAAGTTTTGTGTGAAGTCTGTCTCCTACAGTATGTTAATGCTTCTTATATACCAGTCTACAATTTTATCTACTATGATGCTACCTACACTTATTCTTGAGAAAGATGGGATACTTGTACTGAAACAATAAAAAAGATAATTTATAGACTGCAAGCTTGTCTACCCACAATCCTTAGCTCTTAGCAGTAATTGTCTTTTGAAAGAGACAGTATATTGAATCCCATAGTATAGGTAACTGAAAAAAAGTATAGTTTTCTTTGGAACTTGGACATATTGTATATAATTGCACTGTCCTTCATTTTGAATCTATAGCTAGAAATGTTTTGAAGATGTTTGTCATATGGGAAAAAGGTGCCTGACACTTAATACATTTTTGTAGATAGATATTTTGAGACTTTTTGCCCCCTAGTTCTTTGGAAAATAGATGGATAAAATTTCATTTTAAATCCAGGGCTGAGGCAACAGTATGGTTTCACTACTTTTTTTCTGTAGGGCATTTATACATCTTAAGTATGAATTATGAATTTTGATAAATAATATTTATTCTGTATGACACAGATTATATTCCATATAGTGTAGTTATACATATATCCCTACTCTATTTCGATCCTATTTCTGTCTGTACCTGTAATTGCATACATGTGACAGAACATAAACATGAAACCAATACCAAATTTGCTGCACAATTTGCTAGGGTTTAATCACAAATTTAATTGGCATTTGAACAAAATTCAGTAAGCTTTTACCAGGCTTACACAGGGTGATAATACAAGAGCAGTATTGGTTTGCCTATCAATAATGTATTGACTCTTCAAACTTGCTCAGTTTGTTTACTGAAAATGTGTTTTTTCTGATCCTGAATACAAATATTGAACATTAATCTAATATATCAATCATGTTAATTTACCGCAGAGGATTGAATAGAACATTTAAATTATTTGAATACAGATCATATTTGAAATAAACAAGAATATTTTAAACAACTCTTGACATTACACTCACCTTGTATGGTTTGCTCTAAGCTTAATTTGTAGTATGCTTTGAAGTTGGACAGGAAGGTAGAGGATCCCATCTTTTTAGAAATGGTTTTGATCTAGTTATAATGACAGTATTTTGGTTATATAAGACAGTTTATTTCGGCAGTATTTCTGTTATAGTTATATTACAAGGATTTCACCTAACCTACCAGCACTCTGACAGTCACATATAGATATAATATAGTTCCTTTTCCTCATAAACAAACTGCTGTCATTCTCAAATAGTAAGTCATGTAGGTAGAAAGTTGGTGACCTTGACCTTACAAGGTTTTCTGGTATTTTAATCTTAGCTCATACTGCTGTTACAGTGACTTTGATATGTATGATAATGTTTCTTAAATACCAGTGAAGATAAGGTGAATGCAGATGTATAATGTTGAACTTGTTATCTGTAATGAAGCTGGTTTATTCATGACTTGATGTTCAGTTGCTCCCTGTTTGTTATAACATGTCAGAATTACTTAAATGTTAAAACAGTCTTTAAATTGGGTTCATTATATTATAATGTCTCTGGAAACATAGTAGACTTCACAGGTAAGCTAATTGGCCTTCTAAATTTCTAAAATGGACTTGTCTATCTTTAATTTGGGCAGTACCATATACCACTTATAGGGGTATTAGTTGTAAAAATGCTAAATGAATAGTGAACAGTGCAGATCATGATCAGACTGCATAAATGTGCTGGCTGATCATGGTCTACACTGGTCACAAAGGCAGAGTCAGTTGCTGGTTTCCTTTTTAAATGAAGTTTGTGGATGAAAATGATTCAAGTGTTTAAGAAATCTTGGTTGATGTTTTTGTTCTTTGAAATAAAAAAAGTAAGGGAAGAGAAAATGTGGATCTAAGACTGGATGTACAAATGTACATAATGTTGAGGGTAGTTTTCACTGACTAGGTTTGATTTGCCAATAATTATGATAACCAGGTTATCGTGAAGCAAAATTTTATCGAGAAGAAAAACTTTGAAACCTTTCTAAGATCACACTGAAACTTGGAATAGTTTGGCTTCAGTTGAATACTGTAAGAAATAGGCATTAGGGCTAGAGCTATAAGTTATAAATGGTAGTTTTCTTGAATCCTTCAGTTTTAAGTGGGACATTTTGTTTTTGTTGGTTCTTCAGTAAATCTTATTGTTTGCTAAGGTAAAAATATTTTCTCAGAAATGCAGTACTTTTTCTTCCACCTATTGCTATATCATTAGGTAAGTGTAATTATATCTGTACAAATGAAAGAATATAGGTAATAATTGAAGAAACAGATTACAGCAGTCATTTATTTTTCAGCATATTTTTATTGTGGTTCTAAGCCATAAATAAATTAGAGGGAAATGTCTCATCTGCATTGATATTGGTAAAACACAAACCACTGTATACTACCACTGAATAATAGTGTAGGAGTCTGCACAGGTAAATGAACTTGTTATGGAAGAAGGTATGTGGGTTGTAGATGATTTAATACATGTGGTTGTTATTTTCATGTGTTAGCACTTTATCATGTGCACTTTTAAACAAGAGGTTTTGAATATTTTATTTTTCTCTCATTACAGAATGTCACCAAGGGAGCTAGAAATAAGATTGTTCTCAGTATTAAAAAGCTTCAGGAACGACAGGACGTTTTACGGAACCTTGAAAGGGTAAAGACATACATGTATAAGTCTTTGATTTATTATGTTGAAATCCATATTTTTGAAAAAGATTTTCAGCTATTTTTTCACTGATTACTGAAGTGGAACTTGCACAGTCGTATCCTTGAAAATTGTAATATGATAAGTTCTGTTTTTGAAAAATATGCATTGAGGAAGATAATGTTATTTTTTCTTAACTTGCAGAATAGAATAATACATTGTACATGTTACAAGTAAAATATTCTGCTAGAATGCTGTCCCTTAAATTGACCAGTTGTGGTTCTGTAAGGTAATGCCCATCCTGAAAATTGTGGATGTGGAACTGTCTGGGCTGTTTGAATTATGTGAGGGTACGTATTGTCCAAGTTGCCAAATTCATCAGGCTGGTAACTGTCCCTGATTCAGTTACAACCTCAAGGTAATAAAAGACAATCAGATTGGTTCCTTAAAGCTGTAAGTTAAAGAGATATACCCAACTTTTAATGGATAATATGCTTCAAATTTATTTTGTTGACTCAATAATTGATTTAAAGAACATGTGTTCAAAAACTTCTTTAGGCATTATGACACGAGAAAACGTTGAACTGAAATAAATGGGTATCCACCCATAAATGGTACAACTCTCTATATAAAGATTAGTAATAATGTTTTTATTTATCAGTTGTACTTAGAAATCAATGTTTTACTGTCACCGTGACATTATTATGTCATCCTTCTCATTTACATGATTTGAAAGAAAATGGAATATCCATAATTTAGTTTAAGCCTCTTTAAGTAGTCAAGGAGATTTTCAGCCAATGAACTGTAAGAAAGTCTTATGAACATGACATATAGTAGATTTTTTTTTTAGTTGTCTGTTAGTCATTTATTTATCATGTACGTCATACTTGTCATTGAATGTTATTCATTGCCCATTTAATACCTTTTTTAATGCATTCACTTTTAATTTACAAATGAAAAAAGCTTTCTAAACATGATTTCAATTAGAGCATAACTTTATATCTTTTTATATACACATTTATGGCATATTTTGCATTGATGGTATAATGAAAGTGAGCTATTTTGAACACCTACTTTGGTCTCATTCATAAATATTTTATACTTGAATGAATTCACAGTCACGAGAACTGATGTGATAAAAACACTATCATCATGTAATAAACAAAATATGTCACTGTATGAGTGTGCTGTATTGAAATTTACTGCTCTACACACAATGTTGGGCAATAGAGCTGTAAAAAGCCCAGTTTAACTTACAAAGATAAAATATAATGATATGACAGGATTTATGTATGTGTTACAACTATCCTTTAACAAGCATTCTTATTATTCAGACAGCTGATCTGCAGGAAACACTGACAGTTTCACTTATTATTAGATGATATGTCAACTAAATGCAGATAAGCTAGGCAGATCTGAATGTATTATAGACCTTACCAATATCTGTTATAAATTCAAATGCTCATTAAAGAATAATTATAGATCCTGTTATTTTTGTATATTATATGAATGTAAGTGAAATTGGATCTATAATTGTTTGACGCATTTAAACTTCTGATAAAACTTGAGAAAAAGTAAGGCCTTTTTTCTGAACTGTCTGCCAATAGTCATTGTACATGGAACCTGATATGAACAGTTCACTTAATATGGGCTTCTTTTATACTAACTGGAACAGGCGTTTTGAATGGTAGAGATTGTGTATTATTATCCACTGTAGATGCTGTGTGATTTCAGGTCTCATTTCAAAGAACTTTGACATATTTATCTGTCAACTCAGCAATTGCTTATTGATTATCTCTTTTACCTAGAGAATCGTATTAGAAATGAAAAATGTCAAATGTCACATTATAAATATTTCAGAAAACAGTTGCTAGAAAGAAATAGGCAAGATAAAAAATTTAGGAATCTTCAGTTCCTTTCAGTATAACACAGTTCCCTGTCAGAATTTATTGAGTTTTTTTTTGTGAAAAACTTGCACCAGTAGTACATTTGACCAACCCCCAGATGTGTTTCTAAAATGGACATTTCCAGCTTTTAGTTTAGATGGCACCATTTATCATTTATAGAGGTATTGGTCGCAAAGGCTGATGCCACCAGCACTGGTCACAAAGGCAGATACCGCCAGCACTGGTCACCAGCATTGGTCACAAATGTTAAGCCACTAGTGATAGTAAAGATGAATTAATTTCTCTTTTAGGATATATCAGATGCTGGGTCCATCAAAAGTTGTATCACAGAGATGAAAACAATGCTCAACACTCCATTAAAAGCCTTCCACAAGTCAGAGACCGATAACCAGGGTAATCTTAACTCACCAGGCTCCGGGGGTGATGCTGACAACACCATACAAGAGGGAGATATTCCGGGACAGTACACTCGCCTTATGACTAAAGGTATAAATAGTAAAGATCAAGATATTGATTGTGAATTTCTTAAAACAAAGTCTGAAGTTGCAATAGATTTCTCAGCAACGTAGTATATATTTAGGACTTTTTGTCACTGATAATTACCAGTCTGAGCAGAATTTGATTTACTAACAATATATTCTGTAAAAAGCTTGAATCTCAAAAATGATGTAGACTTTGGACACATTTGCTGGGTATTGTTTTCTGTATATTACTCTTACAGTTTTCTGTATTCATTTTATCCTTCCATTTCTTTTACTTACAGTGTTCACGCAGTTAATGTTGACAAGTCCCTGTGATGATGAAGGTCTCAACATGTATTTACAACTCATAGATAAATGTTTCAACCATGAGGTAAATATTAAACTGCTTTATTTTAACTATATTATGATAAGAGGAACAGTCAGCTAAAGCTGATGAGAGGGATAGCCATGTTTCCCTGATGGGAGGGACAGCCATGTTACACTGAAGGGAGGGATGGCCTGTTATGCTGATGGGAGGAATAGCCATGTTAACCTGATGGGAGGAATAGCCATGTTACCCTGTTGAGAGGGACAGCCATGTTTCTCTGATGGGAGGGACAGCCATGTTACCATGATGGGAGGATAGCCATGTTAACCTGATGGGAGGGACAGCCATGTTAACCTAATGGGAGAGATAGCCATTTTACCCTGATAGGAGGGACAGCCATGTTACCCTGATGGGAGAGATAGCCATGTTGCCCTGATGGGAGGGACAGCCATGTTAGCCTAATGGGAGGGATAGCCAGCCATGTTACCCTAATTGGAGGGATAGCCATGTTACACTGATGGGAGGTATTGCCATATTACCCTGATTGGAGGGATAGCCACATTACACTGATGGGAGGGATAGCCATGTTATTCTGATGGGAGGGAGCAATGTTTTTCTGATTAGAAGGATAGTCATGTTACCCTGATGGGAGGGATAGCCATGTTACCCTGATGGGAGGGACAGCCATGTTACCCTGATCGGAGGGATAGCCATTTTACCCTGATAGGACTCCTATAGGAGGGATAGCCATGTTAAGAGAGAGAATAAATTCATGAAAGAAATAAATTGAAATGAGACTTAAACATATTACCCCTTACCCAGTACAGCATGGATGCACACACACAAACACACATACGCAATAACTATAAGATGAAAAAAAGAGGCAGCCTGAAATGTTTAGCCATGATGCAATCTAAGTAGATCAGATTTATATTAAGTAGATTTTGTGAAATATAAACTACTTTAACATTTTAAATCATTAAAGCAAAATGAACTGCTTCTGGGATTAACAGTATGATATTTTTATTGTAAGGAATATTGTTTTGTGGACAGTTAAACACACTCCTATAAGGAACACCAGCAGATTGGTTTCGTTTGAAATATTAGCAGTTGAGTAAAGGAATAAAGATTATTTGAATCAGCAGGGGACCTTCTCTTTTTTCCATAAAATAGCATTTTTCATTGTATAGCTTCTTTTGTTCCTACCTTAATGTACTGAGAGGACTGAGGAACAATTTTGTAGTAAATGTATACTTTTATTTTATATTCTGTCATTATTTGTTTGATTGCATATGTCCGTCGCAAATAAAATAATTTAATTTTATGTGAAAATTTTCTGTGATTGATGTAAGTATTGTTCTGTTATACAGGCATTCTCTCAGAAGCAGAAGAGGTTACTGGACTCCTTCAGACAACAGGCAAGAAAGATCTGGCAACCTGCCCCTGTAAAATATACATATGACAAAAAACCAAGACCAAAGTAAGTAACATATGATACCAAAGTGTGGCAGATTTGGTCTTGCAGCAGTGCTGTTCTTTTTCACAGTTTCATTAATTGTGTTCCTTTCATTGTTAATCATGTTACAAATGATATTTCTAATATACTCATTATGTATTTCTTGATAATACACATATGCAATATAAACAAACAACATTGTGCATTCACTTATTTCTATGAAGTAATTGTTTATATTTACTGTCATTTTGTGAATTGATTGTAATACAGTTGTTCTGTTATGAACATTTATGTTCTGTATTAGTTTTATTCAGTCAGTTTTGACATTTTATTAAAGCTGTTTTCATGGTACATGGATTTGTAATAGCCTGTTTTAAATATATTTTAAATACATGTAGCTACAGTGAAACTCATTTTATGGTTAATTTTGGTCATATGATTAAAAGAATATTTCTCCTTGTTATTTCTATCAACCTTGAGACAATTTGTTCAGGAAATGTGTTATTTAGTTGGCCTTGTCAAATCCTCTGCATATAAATAAATGTCATTCAGTTAGTTTATCTCCACTGTGTTTCAGTTGGGGTAATACATTTCCAGTGGGTAATGCATACAACGGTCGTCCTATACAGCGTATGGGGGTGAAAACATCACCCAAGCCTCCAGTACAGGGTGGAATGCAGTGGAGTTTTGGAGCCAAGCGGTCTGTTGTTGGGGGTACCACAAGTAGTACGGGACATTTACAGCTACAGAGGAATAATTCTCATAACACTGCGGTCTTTACAAGACCAGGACTAGTTGATGTAAGTGACCATGGCCATGTTGTTTTATTTAATCATTACTAAAATGTTACCATTATAACAAGATTCTATATGATTTTCCCACCACATAATTTCTGTCATGCTTATGCAGGGAATGTTTGCAAATATTTGAATTTGTATCCTTTTCAGAATCATTCAATCTTTTTTAATTTTTACAGATATTACGAAGGTCTGAAATTTACGCATTTACATGTACTCTAAAAGGTAGTTATTCGTTTTAAAGTGAGCTTTTAGAAGAAGGTCTTAGAAAGTGCCTAGAAACCATTAAAACATAAAGAAAGAAAAATATGTAGAAAGAAAATCGGACATGGCTGAATTTGTTCTTTGAAGTTGATAAAGTCTAATCTTTTACGTGAGTCAGACGAGACTGTCCGGAAATTAAGACTCATAAAAATCCTTTTAAGTGTTCCAAAGGGAGATATAGAGTTGCTAACACTCCTTTACTTTTGATGTTATAAACAGATTTAATATCATCATACGAAATCCATTGGCTAAGTATCAGTGGTAGACCCTGACCTGCTGAAATATTGCCTTATACCTTAGTTCTTATAGGTGAAGTTATCATCAGTGATTTATTCACAGTATATGCTACTGTGAAACCAAGACCATTTGGAAATGAAACAAGAAACCCATAGACTGTAAGATTGGTGTAATTTTAATGCCTTGAATTGTCTCTTCAATTAATGGATTGGCAGAGTTATAATCACAAGTTTAGCTTGTCTAGCAGCAAGAAATGATAATGTTTTAATAGACTCGACCAGTTCCTGTATTGAATAGTGCTATAAATATTATTTTTCACAACCTAAAATGCAGTTTTTGATATATCACAGTAAAGAAACCTTTACTTAGATTAAAGACTATGGCAAATTGTGCCAGTTAATTTCTCTTAAGCCAAGTTATTCAATTTAATTTTAAGCTCAGATTTCTTTTTTGGCAGCAAAAAGTCTGTGTATGTGAAAGGGGAAGTTCTTGGTCTACCCTTAAGTAACTAGAAAATTCCATTTTAAAGCATGTATCTAACTAAACATAATTTGGAGGAGAGAAAAGTATTTGAATATAATTTAGTAATTGTATATAGATATTGTTCTTGCTAATTCCCAATGGCTTTGTAATGGGTACCAGAATAATGGATTACCTACCCTTTTGTCACAAAGTACAGTCTGGCTTGATTTGGTAACAGGGTATAGCCTGGTTAAAAAATGACATTTGATTAATGGAGGCAGTACATTTGTACACAAGCAGCCATAAACCATATAATCATGGTGTTGTTTATTATGCAAAGTGCATTCTGAGAATGACAAACAAGTGATATTAATAATGGACGTATACACTGATAAATAGTGTACAAGCCCTTGAGTGGTTTATTTGTCAGGTTTTGTGAGACCTTGGAGGAAAAAATGCAAAATAGAACAATAAATACCTTTTTACAAGATTCATACAAAAAAAAGAAATACATGACTGTATGTGGGAGTGTTATGTTAAGATAGTGTTATATTTCTTTAGTTTTATATTGATGTAATATAAGTAGGTTCAAGTAATGCTATGTGTGAAACTATATACATGTCATGCTTTAGTTTTGACAAAAAAATTTGATCTCAGAGTTCAGGTTTATCCAGTTAGGAGAAAGGCTGTCTGGAAACAAGCACACAATCTTGAGAAAGGGGAAAACCTTCACCTTGGTTTCTCAACTTTTTACATAAATTTTGTTCTTCAAGTAAGCCAAGACACCTTGATAACAGTAATGGCTACCCTTATGTTCCAAGGTCAGTTTTGTTGTCAAGGTCATAGCTGTATTTTTTGTTTGCAGTTGATGTTTTAATGCGACTGTTGTATCAACTGATGAGGAAAAAAATGATTACTTATTAGGCTCTTATACATGGTAATTCATTACACTCTTTGTATTACCTTGACCTTTCAGCAACCAGTCAAGCAGCCTGTAACTAGGACACAGTCTGCCCCACTCAGGTCACATGGTCTGTATGGCAGTCTGCAGGTGAGCGAGTCTCAGGCAACAGACACGGAGATCAATGCAAGGCTTGACTCTTTATGTAGAAGTGTCACCGAATGTGCTTTGTCTGGTTCAGGTATGTATTGTGCTAATGCAAGCTATAATCATTAATTTAATGACTTCAGAGGTTAAATGGGTCGGGGTTGTAGGTCTGTAAAAATTGGGTCCAGCATAGCAAAAGGAGAGATGGTTTATAAAGGGTATGATTTTTCCTATTTTCATTGATATACCATTGGAAGCAATCTCAGTCACACTTTTTTTCCCTTTTAATGTGAATTTATTGCTGTTCTATTGTTACTTCTTTGTGGTATATTGTGAATTAAGCCAAGTCCCTTGTGGCCCAAGTAATTGACCATAATATATTGTTACACCCTTATGGTTTTATGAATGTCATTGTTTAGAAGGGGATGGAGTGTTAGTTATATCAAACCAAAAGATTTATATTTAAATTTTGTAATCTAAACCATGTTGACTCAGTGCACTTTATTGCATGTCAAAAATTAATTTTATTATCAGTGAATTTGGCCATGTATGACAAAAGTTGTAGAATGACTTTATCATTGTATCAAACTTCATGTGTGAAATAAAAAAAGACTCAGAGTAATTCTTTCTATTTAGCTTCTATGTTTTATTACAGGTTTGGGAAAAGGGAGTGAATTGTCTATTAAATGTTACTTTTCCTTGCAGAATTCATAGTTACTAAACACTGTGATACATGTAGATGGACATTTTTTAAATTTATTAAAAAATCATATGATTTGCTAAGAGTATTTATGTTGTATCTTGCAGATGGAAATGAGCGGGGCTCGGCCTACTGACCCAGCGTTCTTGTCACCTTCCAGGAGTTTCATTATAATTGGACACTTAAAGTGCTTTATAGTTTTCTGTGTGTGATGAACATAAGATGTAAATATTGTGAGGAGAAATCCAGTTTTTCTAACATTGTGTAACAATGATGAAAAGACTCTTCAAAAGAGGAGAAGATTAAAGCACAGCATGGTGGATCTTCAATATGGAGGTTGAAAAATGAAAAGGAAATTAGAGCCATTCTACTGACTTGCTTTTACTCAAGACTTCTAGTGCTATTCAAAGAGACAAGAACATTGCATTAAGATTACTCTTGGGAAAACTTCAGTTTGCTGTTATTTCACTTAATTGTGAGCAATTGATTTGGAAGTTGTAAATTTATTTCGTAGGAAAAAATACCTTCTGAGAAGGTTTAATTAAATATTTAGATTCTGATATTATTGTGCCTTTTTTTAGGGAATTTTGGCTTTTAAAATACTTGCTTTACAATTATATTTTCAAAGCTTTGAAATTTGAGCAGGTCAGATTGTTAAAAAAAGAAAAAGTTCTCATTACCCTTACTACTTCTAACAGCATACCACTATAAATCAACTATGCAAGCCTTGAAATACATTCTGATCATTATTTTTTAGAAGACCCTCGCCCACATTCTAAGTGCACTATTTAAGTCATGTGTACAAACTATATGTACATCATAGCGTGTAATATGTTCCATAATGTTGAAATAAAAATGATATTAAAGATTTTTGAAGCAGTATTAATGTGAACAAACAGTGTTTCTACCATGTGTGGTTTCATCTTTCAGCATTTGCTGTATCTAGGAATAGAATAAACTGTAGAACTACTGATTAAATGATCATGTTGTAGATTATGCTGTAGCAGAATTCTCTTAATTATACCAGTTCAGAACCACTCTCTGTTAAGTAGGCCCTATTTAATCTTGAGTGGTAGATTATTGTAAACTGAAGTTTTACGAGAGATTTTGATGTTTGAAACAAAGTGCTCAATTCTTTTACAGTTTTATAGTCTTTTCATTTGAGATTTTTGTTTTGTTTTTGTACATAGAGCTAGAATGCTGTGATTGATGTAAATGCTTCAAACACTTAATATTTTGTTAACCTTAAGGTGTATTCTATGTATAAGTTTGTGGTGCTTCCATGCTATGTTCATGTGTTAGCTTTTAGGAAAACAATGCAGTATTTGGTCAGTTCTGTCTTGTGTAGGAGTTTAAAAACTGTATAGTAGTTTCATTGACTTCCTTAGAAAAAAAAATTCCAATCATTGCACAGGTGCTTTCTGGCTGTTGTTTTGTTTGAAAGCTTCATTTGTTTAAAAAAAATACACATTTTCTATTAGGTAAATATCATAGAAATGCAGACTTACACTATAACTCATTTTAATCCCTTACAGATAAATGCTCGATAATCTTATGTGCCAGTACATTTATCCTTTTTTGAAAGACATTAGATTTTGCCTATTTTTCATATAAAAACAATGCAGTCTCTTACAGACATTGTGTTTAGCTTGCTTAGAGGTTTATTAAGGTTAGCATTGTAACTTTATTTAGCTGTCAGGATTTGCAAAACTAGGTTGGACTGTTAAGGTTGGTTTTCATACTAAGGACTCATTTGTACATTACCTAGAACAAATATGTATGTAATCTTAGCATCATGCTTTTTCATCTCATATACTGTTTCATTACAAGCAACAACTGTAACCATCAGAGAGAATAAGGTAACAGCAGATAAAATCGTTGATTCTTTTATTTCTGTTCTTGTGCTTGTGAATATAAAAGCTTTCTTCCATCATTTGGGAAAAAAAATCTAGTGTGTTAACAAAAGTGCACTTTATGAGTCACAGAAGCTTCTAGTTCATTGAAATGGTTTTGTAGTAGAAATTCTTTAAATATGAATAAATATATTAGTAATTTTCACATATAAATTGTGTAATACACTATTTTTACCTCATGCAGAAGGGGAGGGTGATATACATTGTGAATGTTAAAAACAGTGAAGGAATTCCACACTGTTGTTCTGTAATAGAAAGTAGCATTGAACTTCATATTAGATGTTACCAGGTTATATGTTAATTAGTGCCTGTTACCTAAGTGTGGTGGTTTGGGGGAAATATTTTAATCTCAGAAAAGAGTTACATGCTATCATATTGAAGATTGATGTTTGGAAGTTGAAGCTAGATATAGGATTATTTTCTCTTCATGTCAAATGACAGTTATAGATGTCCAAAGAAGAGCTACAAGTGTATATGACAGGTTGTCTGTTACTGCCTTACATAACAAAGAAAGGAGAAAAACAACAGATTAACTCTGCAGTAAAGTTTCAATTCCTGATTAGTACAATCTTGATCTACAGTAGAAGAAATTTAGGATTTTAGTTGAACTAGAGTGTATGGTATTTGGGCATTAGAATTTCAGTATACATAAAATGCTTCATTTCACATCATGTCCTTTTTTATTGACTTATTAAGCACAAGAATTATCTTTTATTTCAAAACTGTCGATTTAGAAAAATGGCTTGGTTTATCTTCCTTTTTGATTTTGGCTTGAAATGACATTAGCTTTAACAAGAGTTAAATGAATTTCCACACATTATTGAATGATTTAACTGTAGATTTAAGCTTATGAATTTATTTGTAATGTTTGAATGATATCAAAATCATACATGTGCCATATCTAGATAGATTCAGTTCATGGTCTTTAATCACATTTCTGGGGGGAAAAAAAACTTCATTTATGAAATCATGTAAAGTATTATTTAAATAAGGTGCTTTCTTGTAGTTTGTACAATTTAGTTGTACAGTTCTGTTCAACATTAAAGTAGAAATCATCTCAATATGCCTGTAATTTAGGGAACATTTCCACAAAGAATGTAAATTATTCCTTGGTATGTCAGAGCTGCAGTTTTAGTTGTTTGAGAAAATGCATATTAATCTGTTAAGTAGAAAATGAAATCGTAAATTAGTTTTGTAGATCATAAATGACTGCTGATCAGCTTTGTGAATGTTGCTTTTCTTATTAATGAAAAGGTTTACATGAGATAGATGAGGTAGAAATGTTTAATATAAATAAATCAGTTATAGACAAACTTAACTTTGTTATATAGTTGGGGAAAATAGTCAAGTCTATATTTATAACTAAAAGTTTTGGTACATTTTTTTAAAGATTTAAAATCAGTAGAAATATATCTCTGTAATATTCAATTTAGAAAGTAGTTGGGTGAAAAGTCACAAGTTTTAAGCGTATTAAATTTATGTTAGGAACATTTTCAAACCAGAGTTTTTGTTGAATGTCTCTTGTTTTCATATGGTAAGAAAATTGAATTAAATGAAGAAAGAAACATTTATCCTTTTACCAAGGATGTCAGTGTTTCCTAATTATCTGCATGAACTGTGATAGAAATTTAAAAAGAAAAAACATAGTAAATTTGAAAACCAGAAAAACTCCAATATCTAAGGTTGAAATACACGACAAGTCAAGATACCTTTCCTAGATATCTATACTACTTCATGTATTGTGTACAGAGATAATGCAGGCTGTTGACCATTTTTGCAGATCTTTTCAGTCTTACAATGATCAAATGATAATTTTGTATTTTAACCCTTATCATGGTAAATATCTGAAATAGACTTTTTCCATCTTTCAGCTTTGACAGATTTATTCCTTGTTACAGGGGTGCTTATTGAAATTTTACTGACTGAGTGGGGAATTGTGCAGACCATACTCAGACTGCACACATGTGCAAGCTGATGTTGGTCTGCACTGGTCACATTGCCTCCATCAGGGTAAGGGTTTTAAACTATTGAAACACATTAAAAACATTATCTTGGTAAACACAAATGTGAACAGCATTACTGCATCACTTTGATATTTTTGTATGTGTAAATAGTCAAGCCACTGCAGGAACAGTTTCAGTTATAACTCTGTACAATAGATGTGCATCTGTATAGTGTATAATTCATCTGAACATTGTATATAATAATGTTACTTGTTTTGTTTTTCTGATCAGTGAGTTTGGTGTTTCTAAGTATATTGGTTATTCATTTTACACTGTGTAGACTGTTTATGGACAGCAGTATTTATAACGCCTTGCAAAATCAGAATGTTGAGTCATCAAAAGGCAAGACCACACAGTGCTTATAGCAGTTTTGCTTGTCAGTCAGATATGTGAATTTCGGCATTGTGTTTGATTTCATCCAATCAGAGGATGCTTGAAACATACCACATTCACTAAGATGAAATCAATATTTTCTAAGATGGTGTCTTAAGATGTAATTACCTGCTCATTTCTTAATTGATTGACCTCATTGAATCTCACTGAAATCACACAAAAATGGACAGAGAAAAGTGTTAGGTGAAAGACTGGTATAGATTCAACTTATCGGTTTTTCTGTCTGACATGTTAGCCTCACACCGAAGTGGAGAAGGCTGTCACAGTTTAATTTTGCAAGACGTTATACAAATACTAAAGAAGCATGTATTTAATTAATCATGGTTACAGATTTAAAAACATAGTGAAATTTTGTTTCAAAAACGATGCTTTTTTACATATTTGAATTCTTGTACACTCTGGCTTCTGTACTTTTTTTGTAGTACATGTGTAAGTTAATTCAGAGCTTTGGATTAATATAGAGGAATGAAATTTCGGTACAGTTATCCATAATAAGAATACACCTGACAGGATATTTGCTTTCTGGGTGAAAAACAATACGGTTTCAAGCTGTGTGCTTGTTTCCTACAATGTCGAATAGTATCCTTCAGAGGAGATTTTAGACCAAAAACTTTACGCAGACTAAATACACTTCATGTAAATGACCAACTAAAAACTACTGTTGTTTTGTTCAGTTCATGTATTTTATTTCTGTAACTTGCACTTTTTTTTGTAATCAAGGTGATATCCCTGACAAAAACAAAGACAGACAGGATCACGTATTTGTGTATTGTTACCTTAAGCTTTTTTTTTGCTAATAGGCGTGATAAGTTTTGGTCTGGTGCCTGAAACTGAGCATTATTTCCAAAGAATGCCATCCATATGAACAAATACTGCCTTATTGTTTTATATACAATGACATTTTCAGATGTTAAGTCATCAGGTCAGTGAACCTCAACAGAGTTGTACTGGTTAAACATTTATTTATCATACATACTGACATGGGATTGTCATTTTCTCTGTGTTTACACTCATAGACAAACTTGCTTTATACAACACCAAAGTTTGTAAGTAGCAATTATACTTTGAATAGAAATTCACTTCTGACAGACACTATAATATATTAAGAAATAACAAGGCACTGGTTTTTTTTATATGTAAAAGTTTTTGATTTTTTTCGTGCTACTAATTTTTGTGATGAATTGTGTATGTGTGTATTTATTTTTGTATAAGACAGTATACCTATGCATAAAGTCTCGATAACACCATAGTTTATAATCGTGGCCTCAGAGAGGCTCTATTTATTACAGTCAGATAGTGCATTACAGTAACATAGAAGTATATCTCTTATTTATTTTTTTGAATATGTGTATACCAAAGTGCATACTATTTAATTTACAGTTTATTTGTGTTATACTCTAATTTTCTGTAAAGTTTTTTCTTTTTTACTTTGCAAGTATTTGTTTTGTCCTATGTCTTAAAACATTTATTTTTGTAATGGATGAGTTTAGTTCTTTTATTTTTGGACACGGCTATTGAAACATGTAACATCTTTAATGCATTTGGCCATGTTTTGATTAATTTGCATTAGTTTTTGTTGTAGAAACTAGCTTTTCAGAATCAGATTTTCTTCAGAATAGAATTGTAGTAAATGTAACCATGATTCAGATGTATTGCATATCTGCTTAATATTAGAAGGTACACAGTGATTGATTAATTTAAGTATCACAAGTACAATACCAAACATTTTGAAAGTAATAGGTTGAATGTGTGTTTATCAAATAGTAATATTTGTGGGAGTCAAGGCATAAAATTGTGTAAATTGTTTTCAGAATCAGAAATAATTTAACAGAAATGAAACTGTAAAGCAATATTTTTTTATTTTTGTAAATACATTAGAATTAATGATATGCAGAGGACAACATTCAATCCTATCAATATTTTTGTAGTTTGCTAATTATCAAATTTATTTGCTGCCAGTTAAGGAAATATTTCTTATACAAAGGCTCTTTTAAAGAGACATACTCAAAATTTACTGATATGTATGTATTTATATATTAGAATTGATATCTTTCCACCAGAAATGGTACAACAACTCTGTACAGGGACTAATTTTATGCATTTAGTTAGCCTGTTGTATTGAAAGTGTTGAATTGTTGACCGACACCATGGCATTATGTAATAATCTATTCAATACCATTCATATTTACGATTCTGAAGACAATGGGATTCTCAAAATTTTAGAGTAAGACTCTTCATGCCAGAAAGAATTTTTGTAGTAAAGAAGGATTGCAATATTATGTCTTGTCTCTTGCATGTTTAAAGTGTGTATGCAGTTGTTTATTGTTTCCATGTTTAGTTGTTAGAGTAACAGCCTCCTTTGATAGGAGTTCTATATAGTTTACCCGTTTGTTTCCAGTTTCTGTAGATATTTGGCGTGTTTTAAACAATTGTTGAAAGAATGCAAGAGGTATGAAATGAGGTTTGTTACGGCTGTTTGTGTGAGTAGATTTCTTACCTTTAACCTTGAACGAAACTTACGACGGCGAGGGCTTCATCATTATACTATCGATTAGGCTTGGAAGGTGGAACTTTTATCTTCATAACAAGAAAAGAAATAGTCCATCACTGGAAATGTAGGTTAAATTCTTTGTTCCACAAAACTACTCAAGTACAGCTTTTAAACAGTATCTTTTTTTTAGCCATCCAATATCTGCCCAGGCAGGATGATGGCGTTATTTGTAACTTTTGATCATTCAAAGAAAGGCGTTTTGTTTGCTTGTGTATGATGATTCAGATTGTGTTCTGTTGGACAGACAAGTATTTGGATATATCATGAAGTTAAAGTTGACATGGTGCAGAATCTTTTCTATGTTTGTTTTTTATAGTGATCTCATTATAAAGCATGCTAGGTATGGCCCTAAAAATTGCAGCTAGGAAAAACATTTTTGAAGTTAATGTCAGTGTTTGAATAAGCCATTCTTTTTCCATTGATAGTACAATGCATTATTTGTACTTTTTTGTGAACATGATTTTTTGAAAGAACAGGTTCACAGCATTGTTTTATTTCTTATAATAGCAAGTATTGTTTTGGTTTCACATTTTGAAGTTTTATTACTGCCATTGTAGACACATTCTTATTCTCTGTTTTGTAGCATGTGTTCACTGTTAGGCCATGGTCTCTTCTGTTCAGTGAACCATTTTCTTCAGCCAGTTTTACCATTTCATTATGGTAGATATTTCTGGTTTACCATTTTCCAAAACATGTCCACCATTTGTAATTGAAGGAAATTTATGATGAACTATTTTTTGTTTATCTTGTTGACCATTTGATCATGGAAGTGATTGTGAGATAAACCAGTTTGTAGAGCATGTTCACCATTTGATCATGGAAGTAAATGTGAGATAAACCAGTTTGTAGAGCATGTTCACCATTTGATCATGAAAACTAATGAATATGTCTGTAGTTGGTGCAGAGTAAACAAACTAGACCGGTATGTTTTTGGAAATCAGCCTCCCAATGTTTGTATGGCCATCAGGTAAATGGCATTGATGAAGGTACATGAGCCGGTTACATCATCTATTAAGGTGGAAGGGTTGGAGATATATGACTCGGAATGCTGGCCATAAGAATAGTTCTTGCTAGGTATTTACCAAGTGTTTCGTTACACCACTTCAGTGAAGTTTGAATACTGTAAAAAGTTATTTCATTTTCTTTTCTTTATATTGTAAAAGTCAGATCTCAAGGCTGCTTTGACCTTTCTTGAACAATTATTAACCAAAAAACGTATTTGTTAGTTTGTTTCTAGTTTTGTAATTATACCTAAATTACTGTTGAGTAGTATAATGTCATTCGATTTTAACCAGTTTTTCCTGCATCTAACATTGCAGCAGGTCACATTTTAAGCATTTACGGACAAATTAATGTTTCCAGTTGAAAGAAGAAATATTGGTGTAAAAAGTTTCTATGGTCAGTATTTAATGATTGTAAAAATGTTTAAAAACTGTTCTTTTTTTTCAAAATTCATTGTTGCAAATTGTTAATTCCAGTTGAAGTTAATCTTCAGATAATTTTGGTTCACAGTATTTTTTGTAATTTCATTAAAAAGAAAATATCTAAAAAAAAAAACATAAAATAAACAATAGATGAACAAAAAAGTTTTGAAGTTAACTCAAGTTACTGGTTATGTTTCTAACTTTTTATGTAAGTTTAAAAGTTTTTATAGAACTGTTGTGTTTGAAAGTTTTAAAAAGTTCCTCAGTGTTAAGTATTTGTTAAGATAAAGTTAGCTAAGTTTGAATAGAAATGCATTTTGAAGGTTCCCTTAAGCTCTGTTTTGTTAAAAGAGGTTTGACTATGTGTAAAACAAAATGAGGGTGTAAACACTTGTTCTTTAAATTCATAGTGATTTATATGTTGGTTGATAGCTGAAAATAGACATTTAAAGTACCTACCTATTTTTGTACACTTTTTGGCAACTTAAAAATACCAGTGCTTTTTAGTTTTCCATGTTGGACATTAAAACAGAATATTTATGTTTTACTAACATAACCAAGAGAATATTTCAGTATTTTGTGTAATTTAGTAATTTTTTGATTTTAGACAATGTATAAGCACAGCTTTGTAGAAAATCACCCTACTTGTATGGAGTAATCCTCTGATGGAGTATGTGAACATTTGTGGGAATTGTTTCTTTTCTCAATAAAATTGAAATTAATAACTGTTTATGTTCTTCTTCTGTATAATATAAATGCCAGCCTAGATAAGCTAGCAGGTAAGGACTTGTGCAGTGTATTAAACAGTTGAAGAGTACTTGGAGTATTAAACATCAAACAGTTCTGGGCTGTACAATACAAATGCCAGCCTAGATAAGCTACAAGAAAAGGACTTGTAGAGTTGTAAAGTACTTGGTGTAATAAACAGCTGTAGAGTACTCAGAGTATTAAACATCAAACAGTTCTGGGCTGTACAATACAAATGTCAACCTAGATAAGCTACAAGAAAAGGACTTGTAGAGTTGTAAAGTACTTGGTGTAATAAACAGCTGTAGAGTACTCAGAGTATTAAACATCTAACAGTTCTGGCCTGTACAATACAAATGCCCACCTAGATAAGCTTCAACACTTCAAGGAAAGAACTTGCACAGTTGTGAAGTACTTGGCGTATTAAACAGTTGCAGAGTACTCTGAGTATAAACCATCTAAAGTTCTGGGATGTACCATGCAAATACTGACCTGAATTAGCAACAAGGACTTCTATGGTTGTAAATCACTCAGAATATCAAACATCTAACAGTTCTGCACTGTAAAGTACAGATGCCCACGAAATTAAGCTACAAGGAAAGGACGTGTCATTGTAAAGTACTCAGTACATTCAACATCAGACAGTAGTGAATGGTTAATGTTTGAGTTGTTTACTTAGGTTGTAACCTGTACACGACGTGTGGTTATGGACTTGCAATCCACTGTAACATCAATGTGACTGAGGGCTGGAGTACTGTGAAGAATCCAAAATTTACTGCAGTATAAATGGTTTACTTGTGGACTTGCGTACCACAATCAATGCTACAAACCTTCCTCTGTCTGAAATAGCTCTTTTCCTTTCCTATATTATTGACCCAGGGCAAAAATTACAACTTGGTTTCTGTATGATGATTTATTTAACTGATATTTTTAACTAGTTAACGTCAGATTCTAAAACTGGACTCTGTGAAGCATTTGAAACATACTTTGTCTATGCTCTTTTTTTCTTCACATGTGCCAAGTCAAATTTTCCACGAACACATTTCAGTCTCACACCAGGTACATCCTGAAGTCTTCCACCACGCACTAACACAATGCTATGTTCCTGTAAGTTATGTCCTTCTCCAGGAACATATGCTGTTGCTTCTTTTCCATTACTCAACCTAACACGTACACATTTACGATTTGCTGAATTTGGTTTCTTTGGTTTTTTAATCATAACTTTGATCACTACTCCACGTTTCTGTGGTGAACCTTCTAAAACTGGGGCTATTGTCCTTTTCTTTTTCCCTATTGGCCCTGATCTGTGCATACCTTGAAGAGTAGCCATACAGCGGGAAATTAAATAAGAATACGAGTCTGTGACACTTTTTTGAGGCAACAGATTCACAAACTGTTTACTGTTGTTTGTAAGCTGATTTACAAGACTGGTCTTTTGATGGAATAATGTCTGTTGCAAGGTGTCTGAAAAAAGGAAATAAGTTTTATGAAATATTAAGCACTTTAAAATACTAAGTCTACAATGGCTAAGCTAATGAAGTCTGAAGGATTCTTAAAAACTACTGAGTGAAACAGACATGTAGTTACTACGGTGACTCATGCAGACTTCCCAAAATTGTCATGCTTCCCTTTAAAGAAAAAGAGACAATTTGTTTTGAATTATGTCTGTCAGCCTCACAGTGACCACTGGATTACATTTAGATTTCAGACCAATAACAAAAGAAAACATAGGAAAAGAGAATTCATATTAAGCAGGCTGCCTCTGCAAGAACAACAAGAGGGCCATGATGGTTCTAAATCACTCACCCAATAACTATTTCACATGAAACTTTTCATGATGCAGTTGAAAATATGGCCAGGTAACCTACTTTTGACACCAAAAGACCGACTTTTGAAAATGACTTACTTATCATCAAGACAATTATCTTTTAGATTTTCCATGATGACCAAGCAAAAAATGTGCCAGGTGACGCACTTTTTACCCTTCATGATCCATTTTCAAAAACATGAGCTTGATAACAAACATTCTTACAAGTATTTACATCTGGTTAACAAATTATAGCCTCTAGCCTGGTGACCTACTTTTTGACCCAATATGACCCACTTTAGAAAATGACCTAGATATTATTAAAACAAACATAACATTTTAAATTATGGCTTCTAGCCAGAGGACCTACGCCACATTACCTTTTGGACTTGATATCATCAAGACAATTGATCTGACAAACTGTCATGATGATTGAGCAAAAATAAGGCCTTTAGACAGGTGACCTACTTCGACTCAAAATGACCAACTTTAGAACATGACACAGATACCACTGACAAATTTTCATGACGATCAGGCAGGAAATAATACCTCCAGACAGGTGAGCTACAACATGTACTACTTCACCTCACATAACCTAGCTTGAAATGTTTCAAGTAATTGATATTTGGTACTTACAGAATGTTCTTGATTGTAACTGTGTGAACTGTCTCACAACTGATGTACAAATCCTCTGTAAAGGAGACATGGCTTCAAATCTGAAAGATAACTGAAGTTATGAAATTTTCTATTTGACTTTTTTCAAGGGTTGCAACATTCTCTAAAAAATATACTGCTAAATGAAAAAATGCACTGAATAGGGTATTATTATATACTGGAGAAACATAAAGAAACTATAAAAGATCATGGATATAATGGATGAAAACAAGAATTTTACTAAAGATCTTACTTAAACATTTATTGTGAACATTCAAAATCCATTAAACGTGTCCACTGATAAAAGCTGGTACAGTTGGGGTAGCCTTAATCTTGATCGCTAATATAGTCCTTGGAAACAAAGAGTTTATGTGATGTGTTTGTGACTGCGGGATGAGAAATTTGATGTTTCTTGTGTCTCCTAAGTATTTTGCATTGTCTGTAGTTTTCAAAATAGTGCTGTGTAGGGTGTAGGGAAAGATGACTGGTTTCCTTTTCCTGAGTATTCTGAGTACTTCACACTTGTTGGGGATATTGACCATTCTTTTTCCCAAATTTCAAGGTTGTGCAAATCATTATGTAAGCTTTGTGCTGATACTTGCCATTAAACTGTTAAAGGTGGAGTTTGAAAGAAACATTGGGCGGCGTTTTAATTGATTTTTGACAGGTGTACCGACGAGTCTTGTTCTTCATCTAACAGTGTAAACTCTAATCAGTTTTGCAAGCAGTAGTAAAAGCTGGCACAGTTGGGGTAGCCTTAATCTCTGTCAGTAATTCGTTCCAGAGTCATATAGTCCTTGGGAAGAATGAGTTCATGTGATGTTGTGTTTTTGATTGTGGGATGAGGAATTTGCTGTTTCTTGTGTTTGTAAGGTGATTGTGATCGACATTGACCTGTTTGTTTTTTATTTTGTGTAGCATGATCAGGCTGGCATGTTTTCGCCTTTGTTCTAAAGTTGACCATTTTAGTTCCTTGATCTGTGGTAATCATTATGAACGTACCTTGCAGCTGACCTCTGGACCATTTCTATTCTATGTGTGAGATATTTTTGCCACGGATGCCATATGGTTGAGCAGTATTCAACCCGTGGTCTTACATATGCTTTGTATGCTGCTTCTTTGAGTTGTTTGTTTTGTGTTTTGACATTTTGTCTGATGAACCTTAAGCTATTTTTTGCTTTGTTTGTGATATTGTTTATATAGGATGACCAGTTTAGGTTGCTACTTATTGTAACTCCTAAGTATTTTGCATTTTCTGTGGTTTTCAGTATAGGGTTATGTAGGGTGTAGGGAAAGATGACCAGTTTCTTTTTCCTGTGTATTCTGAGTACTTCACACTTGTCAGGGTTGAATTCCATTGACCATTCTTTTTCCCATATTTCAAAGTTGTGCAAATCATTTTTTAAGGTTTGTGCAGATGCTTGTGATTTAATTGTTAAATAAACTATGGTGTTTTCGGCAAACAGACTCACCCGGCTCCTGACACTTCCTGGTAGGTCACTGATGTATGCGAGAAAGAGACAGGGACCTAAGACTGATCCCTGCGGGGCATCAGAAAGCACAGGGAGCCTGTCAGAGACCTTGTTTTCCACTAATACTTGTTGTGATCTGTTTTTGAGAAAGTTTTGTATCCATGAACTGATGTGTGGATGAACTCCCATGTGTTTCAGCTTGTGTATGAGTTTGTGGTGGTCTACTTTGTCAAAAGCTTTACTGAAGTCCATGACTATGACATCAGTTTGTTGACCTTGATCAAGGTTGTCAGCTATTTCTTGTGTGAAGCCAATGAGCTGTGTCTCACAGCTATGTTTTGACCTGAATCCATGTTGCTGGGGGCAAAGTATGTTGTGTTTGTCAAAGTAATCCAACATGTTTGAAACAATGATGTGTTCCATTAGTTTTGATGCTATACATGTGAGTGATATTGGTCTGTAATTGCTAGGTTTTGGTTTTGACCCTTTTTTGTATGCCGGTATGGTGATGGCATGTTTCCAATCCTTAGGAACAATACCCCTATCTAGTGACCTTTGGAATATGATTTTAAGGATTGGTGCTATCTCTGTGTGTAGCTCTTTGAGTAACCTAGGTGAAATCTCATCTGAACCTTGGGCTTTGTGGGGGTTTAGTCATGTCAATAACTTATCAACTCCTTGAACTGATGATGATATTGTTAAACAGATTAGGAAAAGGAACAAGCTCTTCACAAAAATAAAGGTCTCCGTCACAGAATTGTCAGAACATAAAGAAATTCAAACATCTTAAGGCATCAGTGCATAAAACAAATAAGAAATGCTTATTGTTAATTCTTGAGTCAATCATCTTCTCAGATAATACAGATCCAGGTCATAAGAAAAAGTTCTAAAACTTTATTAAACACAAAAAAAATGAAAACACAGGAATATTGCACCACTCAGCACTGATGGTCATACTTACAGTGACCCAGTGTCAAAGGCGAACATACTAAACAAACAGTTTGAATAAGTTTTCACAAAGCCTTCACCACTCAGTCTCAAACAAATAACTAAAAGCTCAATGTCATCACTTGGTCACCCGCCAATGGCTCCCATGTTTCATTTGACCAGTTCATGTCTGGGAGACTGAAGTCACCCAATATCCAGATGTTGTTGTTTTGAGGAATTTTTACTATAGATGACCAAAGTTCATTGAGTGAGTGTTCATCATTTTCATGGGGTATATATGTCTTTGATACCAGTTATTGAAATTTTTGACCATATGATGTTGCAATCTGTTTTTAAGTTTGGCTGTTCTTCACTAAGTAGGTTATTTGTGACTGGAAGGATCACATATCTAAACTTTAAGCCTTATGTTTTATAAGTAATCAGCTACAACAGTTTTTGCACGATGCCGCCACCGACGAAGACTCAGTGATCACAATAGCTCCACCTTTTTTTGTACGAAAAAAAGACGAGCTAAAATGTGTACAGTCATAAAGCTCACCAACCATACAAAGTTAAGGCAACGTCCGAATATATATGCACTGCAGAAAAAATATGATTAATCTCTGAAATAAACTGATTGACATTAACATGTCACACAAATGATATAATGGTAGTATTTTCCTTGTTTCATCAAAATATATAAGCCTTTCTATATACTTATTTTACTCTAAATGGCTGGATTTAATTTTGACCTTGCGTAGGCCTAATTTTCATAGTAGCAATTTATTGTTACACCGGCAAGCTCGTTAAAAGTTTTAATTAGTTTAAGTAGAAAACGTATCTCAAAAACAAATATTTATATTTTTTCCTTGAAAAAAATGTTATTTCTTGTTTATTTTTCATATACAGACAGTGTATAAAAATGTTTCTTTGATATGTGCTATAACTAACTTCTCCCCTCTTGATCACGTGACAATATACATGTCGTATGCAGTGACACGTTTGTTGACACTGAAAGAATCATCATTTTACCAGCGAAGTCAAACATGACAAGCGTTGAAAAGGATTGGGCCTTGCACCATCTTGCTGCCATGCAGTTTGTTGCTGGTGGCTGTGCAGGTAAAGTTTTTCAGTGTCTCAAAATATTTTATCACCTCAACAGTACTGTACATGCTACTGTATATATATGAATCAATCAGCCTATATATGCAGTAAGAAAGTATCATACACAAACATTCACCGACTTCATATTGTTCTGAAAACTAGAAACCTCAATGTGAGATAATCTTACACCAGTATCGATCAGAAACAAGATGCAAAAATATTGTTGTCTTTCTAAAATTGACTTCAAACTTTAGATTCTAATAACATTTGAATAAGAATAGATCGAGAAAATTAGAAAAAAACATACCATTTATATAACCTGAATAAATTAAGCGTAGCAGATTTTTAGTAAGATGAATATTTTCATTTGTACTCAGAATACTAATGTATTGAAAAGTGACAGGTTCATGTCTACCCAGAAGTTAGCTATTGTCTAAAGAATACAAGTGGTACTAGAGTTTGTGACATGACTGTAAGGAATAGGCCGTGAGCTGCATGGCTTCATGGATGTCAACGGTCAGAATTCCATTGATAGCTAGAAAGAGTCAGGGATGTGTTCTTTGGCACTGGACTCGTAGTCAGTGGAATGATGTTTTATTCTTCAGTGAATCTAGCTTTAACATATCCTTTGCTGATGGAAGGATTGGAAGAGAAGAAGGAGTGAAAGGCTAAACCATGAAAACATGGTCATGCGAGACCGATACAGGGCAGTAATGTCATACTGTGGGTTGAATTTACCATGAAGGCGAAACCAAACTTGTCACTACTCCTGGAACCCTTAATGCATAGAGACATTGTGTTTAGGTCATCCTGCCAGTGGTGATACCTTTTGTATGTAAATGGAGCGTCAGGTTTTTCCAGCAGGATAATGGACATCCTCACTCAGTGAGGCATGCCCAGTACATGCTGTGTCAAAAGAACATGAGAGTGCTTCCAGGGCCTTCAAAATCACCAGATCTTCCACCATCTGAACCTATATGGAATGTCCTAGTCTGTAAGGTAAGAGAATGTCAACACGTGCTAACCTTGAGATGCTTTTCATGAGGAGTGGGCCAGGATACCTTTTTTCGTACCATACATGAGGAGATGTGTAGCAGTTTTGGCTGCAAATGGAGGACATACCAGATAATTGACTTTATCTGTGATTATCCCTACTGACCTCTCAGTCTTTCAGTAATGGAATTCTCTTTTGATATCAACATTTTTTTAGTAAACACATAAATGGAATTGTTTCTTAAAAAAATTGTCGAGTGGTAGGTATCTTTCTTTCCATAGCTATAAATTTCACTTCTAAAAAGATATATAATTTTGTGAAATGGAACTTGTGAATCCAGTCGAAAATATTTCTGGCATTATCTCCTGCAGGTTTTGTTGAGGTATCTATTATGCATCCACTGGACCTGGTGAAGACAAGATTTCAGATACAAAGAGGACCAGATGATCCTAACAGATATAAGTCTTTGGCTGATTGTTTCAAGAAAATGTACAGAACAGAAGGGTAAGTATGATGCTAAAATGTACATGAACAAATGTAGTGTATTGTAGGAGTGAAAAGAACAAATGAAAAGAACTTTGTAAACTGTTAACATTTTTAAGTTTTTCACAAGACATAATGTATTCAGATGGTCTTTAATTGCTGAATTTAGTTCAGATATCATATTCTGTATTATCTTTCAGACCTTTATCATTTTACAAAGGAATCTTGCCTCCATTACTTGCTGAGACACCAAAGAGGGCAACAAAATTCTTCACATTTGAACGCTACAAGAGTGCTTTTGCTTATGGCGGGTATTTGCCAGAGTCTGTGGTAAGGTATTGTAGATGATTTTCATGATTGTTGTTTTTCATTTTGTTTAGTAAATCAGACTTCAACTGAATTGCAAACTTTTGAAAAATATTTTTTATAGTGTGGTCATATATTTTTAGAGTAGTGTTAGTTTTATTGGCAAGTTTTTTATACCCCCACCATGAATGTCGCGTCCGTCGGTCAGTCAGTCGGTTGGTCCGTCTCCACCTTGTCCACTCAATAAATCATATACTAATCGAAGGATTTTCTTTAAACTTGGCTTTGATGTTAACCTCGGTGAAAATGTGCAGAACCCATGTTGCCCTTGTGTCAAGTCAAGGTCAAGGTCACACTGAAAGGTCAGATAATTTTTGTGTCCGCTCTGTAAATCCTATACCCCTTGAAGGATTTTGTTCAAACTTGGCTCAAATGTTCTACTTCATAATAGCGATGTGCAGAACCTATGTTGACCATGTACCAGCATTAAGGTCAAGGTCACACTTGAAGGTCAAATTTTTAACAACAGATTATTAGAGAAGGATTTTCTTCTAACTTTGCTCAAATGTTCATCTCGACAAGGCAATGTGCATAACCCATATTGCCCTTGTGTCAGCTCAAGGTCAAGGTCACACTGGAAGGTCAGATATCTGACAATATAAAAAAAAGACAATGTGTCTTGTTTCCTCTTTACCCCTTGAAGGGTTTTGTTCTTACTTGGCTCAAATATTCAGCTCAACAAGGCAATATGCAGAACCCATGTTGCCCTTGTGTCAGGTCAAGGTCAAGGTCACATTGGAAGGTCAGGCAATTTTCGTTTCCACTCTGTTAATTTTATACCCTTTGAAGGATTTTCTTCAAACTTGGCTCATATGTTCACCTCATGACAGCGATTTGCAGAACCCATGTTGACCTTGGCTGAAAGTCAAGGTCACACTTGAAGATCAAATATTTGACAATGAATTATAAGACAAGCATTTAACTTCGTCCCAAATGTTCATCTCAACAAGGCAGTCTGCATAACCCATATTGCCCTTGTGTCAGCTCAAAGTCAAGGTCACACTGGAAAGTCAGACAGTTTTTTTGTCCACTCTTTAAATCCTATACCCCTTGAAGTATTTTATTCAAACTTAGCATCAAATGTTTCCCTGATGAAGAGGATATGTAGAACTTTTGTTGAACTTGTGTTGCCCTTGTACTAGCTCATGGTCAAGGTCACACTTGAAAGTCAAAAATTAGACAATCAAATTAAGATGAGGACTTTTTTCTTACATGGCTTAATACATGATATTCTTTATTTTAGCTCATAATTTCTTTGTTTTTGTAAATTTTCCAAGGTTATTGTTACATGTTTCCTGATTTGATGATTCAAAATTTATTCATTACTATTACCTGTGAAGTGTTGTCTTTTTTTCCCATCAAATGCAACTATTTTATGCCACAAAAGTTATTCCCTTTTCCATATATTAAAATATCCAAGATACCTTCTGTCAATGACATAGGTGGGGGTATGAATCACATTAAGCGATAGTTCTAGTTATTATTATCATTACAGTATAGTAATTATTATTATTATTCAAAGTCATGTAATCAGCTAATTAAAAAAAATGTCATTGCAGAATTTCTTTTAAAGTAAAGGGAGATGGCTAGTTGCTGAAATATTTCTATTTCTGTATTTATTTTTCATACCAATCACAATCTTGCATAATATTGCATATTAGGCAAATATTTATGAAGTTAAAATCTTTATTTCTATTTCATTAGGTACCTTTAAATTTCTTACAGATATTTGCACTAGCTGGGCTGTGTTCAGGCCTAACAGAGGCCATAGTCATAAATCCATTTGAAGTTGTCAAAGTTAAACTACAAGCAGAAAGAAATGTTGCTCTGACTAACGTATGTATATTAGAGAGGCAATTATAATGTTGCTCTGACTAACGTATGTATATTAGAGAGGCAATTATAATGTTGCTCTGACTAACGTATGTATATTAGAGAGGCAATTATAATGTTGCTCTGACTAACGTATGTATATTAGAGAGGCAATTATAATGTTGTTTTCCATTCAAGTTAGTACAAATTTTCAGTTCTTCCAGATGAGTACAAAAACAGGGACTTCCAGTCAATCTTCATCATTTTTTCAACATCGTGGAGTAAAGATGGCTGCTTGAATCTTACTGGATTTTCATTTTTATGTAAACATCTACTCTCTTTACATACAACTTGCATTTGTATTTGACTTGACAGAAAGTTCAGTTCTACAGTTTTGAATCCAGCTATTATGGTTACATATTGTCAGTTTTGGAGAGGAAGGTACACATCTGGTTACCTTACCTTGTTATAGATTTGAAATATTTTTACTTTACAGCAAAAAAGCACTTATGCTACAGCACGTGAGATTTTACGGGAGCATGGGTTTGGTTCTCAGGGCCTTGGCAAAGGAATAACAGCTACATTAGGGAGACATGGTGTGTTCAACATGGTCTATTTTGGCTTCTACCACAATATCAAGGGCATTGTTCCAGTAGCAGAGGTAAAAAGCCATTTTAATATAAAAAAATTAACAGCAATATCTGGAAAAATGATTATCAAAATGGCCATGTGATTGCAATTCATGACAGTAGGTTTTTGCTTATTATCATACAGTAGATTTTAGATAATGTTATCAGCCTAAGCATAAATTTAGTTCATGTAATGTAGTAACTGGTTTTATTCCATTTTTGTGTTGTTTAAACTTTTAAATGTGAAACTAGTCAAAATGCTGTTAAAAATTTCTTTAAAATTATCATGTATTTTTTCTGCTTGGCAAGGCTGACCATTTTTCTTTAAGTTTAAGTTTAATCAAGTATGTCTCATTTGGACTTATAAAGAAAAAAAAATTGGCATAAGAAATGTCATGATTTATGGTGAGGGATATGGTCTTGGATCCTGTAGCAAATAGACAATATGCACCTAATTTGTCACTTTACTAGTTATAGATCAGTATGTTTACTTGAATTGATTGGCAGGATCAGAGAATGGAAATACTACGCAGATTTCTGATTGGCTTGGCCAGTGGGACATTGTCATCTGTAATCAACATACCATTTGACGTTGCTAAAAGTCGAATACAGGGTCCACAACCAGTACCTGGAGAAATAAAATATAGAACCTGTTTTGCTACCATAGCAACAGTATATAAAGAGGAAGGGTAAGATATCTGTTGAGTGGTATTATCATTCTGTAGCAACTTTCTGTATCTTGCCTTATAATTTAAAACTTCTTGGGGCTTCAGTAATCTGAGCAGCTAGTGTTGTAAATAAAGTCAGCACACCATTTTTACATGAATGACAACACAGAGCAGGAAAACAGAAACTTACAAGCAAACACTTTATTTATTCAAGTAAGTTTTCTACCTTAAATTTTTAACTACAAATAGTACTGTCCAGATTCTGTTTGTTTCCAAATACCAGTTTATCATGTAAAATATTTCATTTCAGGTTCTTTGCATTATATAAAGGGCTATTACCAAAAATATTGAGGTTGGGTCCAGGTAATCTTTTATATTATTTGCAGTTAAAATACAAGAATTTGATACAGTAAATAAGAACGGGTGTTTACTCTTGCTGAAATATAACAAAATATGTTCCATGCTTCCTATATAATGATATTGTCTTCTATTGGTACGACTTTGAAGTTCTCATTTGTTCTGCTAATATGATGCTGTTATCACAGTCATGCTGTTTCAATATGTAGAAAGGTACATTTAATTTGTAAGATTTTTACATGTTTTATTTGTCTGAACTTTATACTGTTTGATTTCAGGTGGTGCTATCATGTTTCTAGTCTATGAACATGTTTTTGATTGGTTGAAGATCAATTTGTGATGACCATTCTGATTGGTCAGTGTTTTATGTAAGGATTGATGTGGTTGGACTCTGATGCTGAGCATGCATCAGTTAAACGACTGATGTGTTGTGATTAAGACTCAGGTTTTATTTTTGTGGTGATTTGGTCGGTAAATGTTAATAGGGATAAATCCAGCAGTAGTCTACATAATCCAAGAAAATTAAAAGATTAGAATGGAGTGAATTCATGTAAATAGCTGAAGAACCTTGTTTATGCTAAACAGATATCATGTAGTGCTTTCACACAAATGGATTTTATGTAATGTGTTAAATAAAACGTTAAAAATGCATTGTTAACAGATGTCACATTTTGTAATCATTTACTTAAAACTGAATCCATATATACATTAAAAGACTTTGTTGCAATGGATTTTGCATGAAATGCTTAAGCAGCATATGTTAGGGCATTCATTACATTAGCACACATATATGACATACACTTTGTTGAATTAACTAGTCAGATAACAGATAAATATAGTTGATGATTCTCTAATCAAATGCAGCATTTTGCTGATTTCACAGATAGTTTGTAATACAAACTTTGTATTAACTTGTCAACAATATGCTAGAATTTAGTCATTACTTTTTCTAAGTGAACAAATCTTTCTATTTTAAAGCTACATCATTGACCAGTGGACTTTCAAAGTGGATAATCTCATGCAAAAGTTACTAGCACATGGTTTGTACAGGCCTGAAAATGTCCCTAAATTCTGGCATAAGGAATAAGTCTTTAAATTTAAAAAGTCTTTTAAAATAGCATGGATAGTGATCGGGGGCCCTTAAATTGTACAATTCTCCCAGTTCATGTTGTTGATGGCAGCAAGTGTTTCATTTAGATATAAAGGGAAACAATAGGTACAATCATGTATAATACAACCAATCAAATTGCAGCAGCTTACATCAATGTCAGTTACAAATGTTGATGTGAAATATACAAAAAACTGGGAAAGAGTGTTTTTAACAAACCTTGGATCATTGATTTTTCATGGGTTTGTCAAGTTAATGGCAACAAACACAAGACAGGATGCATACATTGTCAGAAAGACATAGGTTTAGGGAAAATAGGTCAGTCAGCATTTAAATCGCACTTGAAATCAGAACATCGTGTGAACTGGGGAAAAAACCTTAGTCTCTGGTAAGGTGAGTGTTATAAGTATTATGGACCCCTTGAAAAGTCCTTGAATTTCTTGCTTCAGTTTCTGTACGAACCATGTAGCAGCTTGGTGTAATAAACATGCACGTTAGATCAGTAACACTGACTTTGTCATGTTTGTTGCTAAACTTACCTCTCTGATAATTTAAAAGCAGGTTTTACTAAGCCAATTTATCTCATGAAGTAACTCTACAAAGACTAGTTATAAATGTAGTTGTAACAGAACTGTGTGTGTATTAAAAATTGTAACTACCAAATAAGTGTGTTAATTTAACTCTTTTTAATAATGCCAGTCCCTAGCTTTTTTTATTCCTTTAGATAAAATTTTAGATGAATTTTTATATTTGTCAGTATTTTTGTAAAATGGATCTTTCATGTTGTAGTTGAGTAGTCTTTTTGATAAAATCCAGAGATAATGATTATCTTTTTAGAATTTTCCATGTGTTTTGCGTTATTAATGCTTTGATTTACATGACATTGTGTTCAGCGCAGAAAGTGATGTTGTTTTTGTTGTTTTTATTGTACATAATGCACTTTTTATGTATTAACATGTTACACTGGGGGGATTTTGAAGTTAATTGGGTTGTATATTTGAGCTTTAGATTTTATAATGGTTGTACCTGTATTTGAATCATGGGCTTAACTCATTTGGAGTTTGTTGGGTTTATGCTCACCTGAGCAAATGCTCAGAGTGAGCTATTGTGATCACCCTGTGTCCGTTGTCAGTCGTCAACATTTAAATTCAAGTGACATCTCCTTCTAAACCCCAAGGCTACTTTTACCCAAACTTTATAGAAATGTTCCTTATATTGCCCTTTTCTAAAATTGCTTAAACTGTTCTGCTCCATTGCACATAAGGGCTGCAAAAGCCAAAAATAGAAACAAAGTCAAACAACATCCCCTCATAAACAGCTGGGTGATTTTCCACCAAATTTCACAGAAATGTTCCTTACATAGCCCCCTTTTGAAAATGCTAAAACAGTTCCACTCCATTTAACAAAATGGCCACCAGAACTAAAAATTGTTTTTTTTCAATATTTGGCTTCAAATGACATCTTCCCCATAAATACTAAAACATTTTAAACCAAACTTTGCAGAAATGATCCTTATATTGCCCTCTTCTAAAATTGCTCCAACAGTTCTGCTCTATTGCACCTAAGGGCTGTAAAAGCTAAAAATAGAAAATAATTCAAACAACATCTCCTAAACAGCAGTGTGATTTTCCATGAAATTTCACAGAAATGTTCCTTACGGAGCTCTTTATTTAAATTGCTGAAAAAGGTTCTGTTGATTGAACAAAATGGCTGCCAAAGCTGAAAATAGATTTTCATCGATATTTGGCTTCAAATGACATCTCCTTTCAGGGTGCTAAGCTGTTTTCTTTTAAACTTAACAGAAATTTTCCTGATATTGCCCTTTTTAAAATTGCTCAAACCATTCCACTCTAATGCACCTAAGTGCTTCAAAAGCTAAAGATAGAAAAAAATTCAAACAACATCTTCATCTTAACGGCAAGGCGATTTTCCTTCAAATTCCACAGAAATATTCCTTACATAGTCCTCTATTAAAATAGCTAAAACAGTTCTGTTGAACAAAATAAGCTAAAAATACATTTTCATCAATATTTTGCTTCAAATGACATCTTCTCACAAGCTGCTCACTCGAAATTACCCTACCCCATTGGTTTTTATTTGTATAAAATATGAGATCTTTGAAAATCTTCAATTAGAAAATGTAATAGTGCATCTGTGTAATAGCAGACCCTCAGCCAAAGTACTCAGGTGAGCAATCCAGGGCCATCATGGCCCTCTTGTTAAATGGTTGTTAAGAAATAAAATTGTTGAAGTTTTAACTAGTATTGTGTTTTTTGATGCAACAAAATTCCACTGTACTTGTCTGTCTAAAACTTGGCCAAAAAAATGTCCGAGTCTGTCTCTGCATTTGACTTTATAACAATTTTGAGAACTGCTAGTGTCTGCTCTTATTCTCAGTCAGTGTGTTCAAGTCATCATCCAGTTATATGTCAGAGTTTGCAACCAATCTAAATTGGTAATTAATCAAGACTTAGTTTTGTAGAATCATTCATCTGATTTGTAATTTTAGTAAGACATTTTAACTTGATCTGTATCTTATTTGGTTTTATTGTGGTTTAATGCCAGTTTTAACAGTCAAGGTCATATCCCAGCGATCAGTCCACGTAATCAGTGTTCCTGGGTATCCAACCAGTTTACTAACCAATTTCTCCGCAAGTGACTGACTACTTCCTCACTTGCTTCAGAGGTGAGGGACAAATGACCAATAGACGCATTGTCTGAGATCAATTATCACAGAGAAATTTTGCTGGCCCAGATGGGGAATGAACTGGGATTGTAAAGATTGACAATCCAATGTTGTACTGATTGAGCTAGCCAGGCCGGCAGTCTCTATCTTGTAAAGAAACTGCCAAGTTCTCAAAAGCAAGAGGACATAATGGCTGAGTAAAGGTCTGCAACAGTCAAAGTTGAAATGAACATGTAAAACTATATGCTTGGTTCCAAATTTTATGGATGTAGTCCCCAAATCAGGAAGTACCGGGTAGGTCATTGCTTTTGTTTTCAAAAGAGGAAGATTGAAATGTGCTACCAAAATTATGCAGGTTGAAGCCACAAATAAGTAATTGAAAGTAAAGTTCATCAAATGTTAGTTGAAATCTTCATGCAAAACAGTACATATGGTCCAAATTTCATACATACAGGTTCAAAAACAGGAAGTAAGCCAAGGTCAGCCAAGATTAAGCTGAAATCTACATACATGTACAATATTATTAAAAAAGTTCAAATTTCAGTGCTGTAGCTACAATAACAAAGCAGTAGGTCAAGATAAGGCAACTTAAAGGTAAAGAGCAAAGTTAATATTTGAATATGAAGGTTCCTCCCAAAATTATCACGCAGATTTTTACATTGTCCGATGCAAGTCTATATAAAACCATTGAACCCTTGGGCAGGGTCACTTTTGACATCCTGGGGCAATGACCTGAACAACTCTTGTACAGAACCACTACCAATAGACAATGATACATACCAAATAACTAAGCTCCGGGTCTTACTAATTTAGAGATAAATTATTTTTTCATATACAAGTTATATTAGTGACCACCTGTGTAGGTCACTTGTGTAGGCTTAAAATTTTGAATAATTTTGTACAGAACAATGCTATACACCTAAGCCTTAAGATTTCAAAGACTAAAACGACTTTCCTGTACAAATTAAATTAGTGACTGCTTGGGAGAGGGCCTGTTTTGACCCTAGGGCCATGACAAGAAGACATTTGTTGAGGACCACAATACAATGCCACAAAGTGCAGATTGTTTCGAGCAATGTCCCTCTTACAGTTACTTAGTTATGCTCTGAACAAAATAAATTAAGGGAAATAATTATAAAAATAAGACAGAGTTATGGTTTTTGCACAGCCAAGATGTATCCACTGACAAAGTTAAAAGTCTGTGGCTTCTAAACTTCAGACAATATTAATGTATAAACATGCCACTGTGACCTTGACTTTCAAGCTAAGGATGTGGGTTTAATGTGGTGAGGAATTTCAAATTTTCGAAATTTCCTGTGATGAATGTTATGGTGTAGAAAATGTCTGTCATAAATATTTTTGACCTTTAAGCTGTCAATGTGAACTTGACCTTTGAGCTAAGAACCTGGGTCTTGCGTGCAACTTGCCGTCTCATCAAGGTGAACAAAAAGTGCTAAGGTACTTTAAATCATTCCATGCATGAAGAAGTTATGGGCAGGACAAGCAAATCCATCTACGAGTACATTTTTACCTTTAAGCTGTCACTCTGACTTTGACCTTTGAGCAACGAATTTGATTCTTGCATGTGAAACACTGTCTCATTGAGGTAAACATTTGTGCCAAGTTATTTGAAAATCCCTCCATCCATGACTAAGTTACACCCTGGACAAACTTGGAGTGACACACACAACTAATGCACATACATACACTGAACCGCCATTGTGACAACTATGTCAAGCTCATCACAAGCGGGCTGGAAAAAAATCTATATAGAGTGCTACTAAACAGTTTTACACACAAAATATATAGATTCTAAACCCTGCAGTTTCAGACAAAAATAAGTGTTTTTTTTTTCTATATGCCCAAGTGGTGCGGATGTGGCTAATAGTGATCCCAGAGCCAAAATTAAAATAATCAGACCATGCTACACACCAAAACTCAGAGCTCTGGGTCTAGTGAATTTATACATTTTTTTTTTTTTTAATTTTGCATTTAAAAAGCTATAGCAGCCAGGCTTCTGCATAGATGGAATTCTTTGAAAAAACTTTGGTAGAGTTTCATGCAAGGAACATCCATGTTAAATTTCATCAAGTTTGGCCCAGTGGTTTTAGTGGTGGATGTTGTTTAAAGAAACTGGTCGATGCCAGATGGAATGTGATCACAATAGCTCGTTGTAGTTGATTTCAAGTAAATATTTTAATAAGCTATATCTAGACACAGAAGCAAACAAAATTTTCAATTTTACTATTTATTTTCTACAGTGCATCGGAAATATATCATTGAAAATCTCGTCATCAATTCTTTTCCACCAAACTTAAGTCACTGGTTTGGCATATTATTTGGTTGTTGTTGTTTTTTTTTACTGTGACAAATTTCAAAATTGGTTCCAAAAGACTTAATTAACAGTACAGTACATATCTGTACACAACGTAACAGAATTACATTTCAGTTGTAATAAATGCAAAACAAAATCTAATTTAAAAGAGCCTATATACATGTAACAGTTATTTTATACATAGAATTTACAAATAATGAAGCTTTAATCTGTACAAATTTATCACAATAGGAGAAAAGGTTAAACAAAAGAGAATAATATATATTTGATATCAATAGAATGTAAAAAGTTAAATAAGAAAACACAACATGTTTGAAACATGCATTTCTGAAGCTGAACTATTTCTTACAATGTTTCAGTGTACTCTGTCAGTGAAGTTAACATTAGCATTTGAACTTTTCAAGATACAGTGTACACTTTGAAGTACATGGAATAAGGTCTAAGATGAAAAGAAGTTTCTTTGAGAGTGTTTAACTTATAACTGACCTATTCTGGCACTATTGGACAAATGTTTTTGTAATAACATTAAGGTTTGGAGTACATAATTTTTCAAATATGCAGAACCTCCTGCAGTAAGATATGTAATTTCTGGATAAAGTAGGTCAGACAAATTGCAGTGTCTTCAAAAGACAAAACTAGACTGATGATACTGCGTGTGTATGGAATAGCATTGCTGTCTAAATAGCCTTGACTTAGTCACTGGTAATAAATACATTGAAATGGGTAACTGGATGTATGGCACTTTTCGAAATTTGAAATCTGTGACTGAAAAATGTCTTGAAAAAGTGCACACTTTTGAACCATTATTGATACTAAAAACCATTGCCATGTTTTATCCATCACTTATGCTTTGTACTGCTATGTGTGTTGCCATGGTAACTAAAGTCATGATTCTTTAGAACTATATTCTTTCAGATGTATAAAGCATTTTACAAGAGCAATCAAAAAAGCATATTTAAGATATAAATTCCAAAAATAATTAAAACCTGAAGACTATTTTCCATTTATATTTTTGCTCCAGTAACTGATGCCCAAATTAACTGATTCACAATTGGTCTGGTTCAAAGAATTACATGAGTTTCAAGAACATGTCCAACAACTAATGTTAGAGGTACAAATGTTATGAAAAAGGGAAACCAAAATAACCTTGAAAAATTGCAACAGAAACTTTCTGCTTTTTAAAGGCATTCCCTTGTAGCAAAACTTGACAACAGTTAAGTTTATAGCAAAAGATTACAAAACAGTATCATTGAAAAATCTCTCTTTTTATGAAGATATTTCTCAACTTTTATCAAATTCTTTTTTAAGGCATGGCATTTATAATGTAGTTTAAATAACATATACTTATATACCATTCTAATATCAAAGGCTGAGAAGAAAGCTATTGCATGGGCATACAGTAATATTGATACATATTATAGTTTTGTAGTGAAACCCTTAAAATTTGCACAAAATAACCAAATACTTCGTTATAAACAAGAAAAGAACTGTACAGAAACTTACCCACTCACAAAGATTGCAATAACAAAATTCGAACAAAAACAAAGGTTTGTAAAAGTCAAAATTCAATCAACAAAATAACAAAACAGAAAAAGAAAATGGTTTTGATAATAAATTTCAAAATAATGTATGCAATATATAAAGAAAACTGATTATGGTGGTGTTAATTATAAATATAAAAAAGAAGTAAAACAAAAACATAGTTCAAAATATCAGGTAACTGAACATTGCAAGAAGATATGATGGCAAAAAAAACCAAAGTGATTAATAAAATTTTCACTAACATCACTGGTTGATTATATTATGTATGATGGTAGGCAATTAACAAATGCTCTTGGAAAGAAATTGATCCTTAGGTTCAGTAATAAATGTGACAGAAGACTGATTCAAACTCTAAAGCTCCGATGATTAAGGGGTGCCAGTGTCTACAATTCAAAGACTGGGGCTCTTTATATGTACAAGTACAGTTTATGTTAGCTGCTAGTAAAAATCATGATCACAGATCATAATCTGTACAAGTACAGTATATGAATCAGGTACTAATACACTTCATGATCTGTACAAGTACAGTGTATATATATATATATATATATATATATATATATATATATATATATACATATATATATATATATATATATATATATATATATATATATATATATATCAGGTACTGATATAAATCATGATGGGTACAAGTACAGTATCAGGTATCAGGTATCATCGCCACTCGTTAAATATTTATTTTCATACCACTCGATGAAAATAAATCCTGTATTTATAGAAAAAACTTGAATTTTCTGTTTATTATATACTTTCTCTCTTTTTTGACCTTATGATTAAAAAAAAATACCGATTAATTTTGTGTATTGGCTGAATTTAGAAGAAAGTAGTCTGGCAAGACACCAGTGAAAATACGGAAAATATGTTTCACTGCAGTGAAAAATAAATTTTTACAGTGAAAATATGGAAAATGAAGATACGCATTTTATTTCATCAATATTTCTCAATATTTCATTTATAAGTATGTAATAAAAATCATGATCATGTCTTTACAACTGCAGTGTATACTAGAAACTATTCTACAGTACAAGTGAAAACTATGATCTGCGCTTTTCTTCTATACTCAGTAAAAAAAAAACTGAAAAAAGTCCCCTTAGAGCTTTCAATGGTACTGTCATGACTAAAAGACAGGTAAGTCCAATTATGAAATTTAGCATGCAGTAAAGGTAAGTAACTTGACCAAAAATCTGACAGTTGCAGGATAACATGATAAGTAAAATAAGAAATGAACTAGAATACAAGAAAACTGTCAAGTAATACAACATGTTCCTTCCAATGAATGACCTTAAACTTATGTTAAAATGCTCAAAAGTTTTAATATGTGTTACAAGTTAAGTTGGCATAACTCTTAAAATGATAGCATTACATAATCTCCAAAATCATAAGTATAGAAATAGTGTCTAGTAAGAGCCCCCCGAAAAAATTCTAGACAGGATATGTAAAATGAGATCTAAAGAGGAGACATGTATAGTAACTTTGGTAAATTCAATTAAGTTCAAATGTTTTATTAGTTGAAATTGCATAAAGCACTAATCTAAATTTACATGATTTTATCTGCTACATTCTTTCACAGAAGTCAAGGAGAAAATGGGAATGACCAACTGAAAGTATATAGAACAAACTTGTATTGATAACATTACAAAGTGACATCTTCTTTTATGAAAGTCTAGAAAAACATAATGAAATGTGTTCTTTATAAAAAAAAATTATTCTTATACAAACAAAATAAAATTAATAAAATGTACAAGTAACTTCTATATAAATTCTTTAACAACTTACACAATGATAAAATTACAAAAAGAAGTGTACAACTATTTAACAAATATATGACATATCATCAAGAGATGATGTATTGGTGAGAAATGAACACATCAGGGATAGCATTAAAAAAACGCAACTGTGTGTGGTAAGAGGAAAACTTCTTATTAGAATGCTTCTTACAATATCGTTATCATATATAATGCTCTAATATCTAATACCCCCATTTTATAGCTGATGTTACCAACATAATTTCAGTATCCAGAAAACTGAATATGAAAAAATCTAGCTATTACAAATGTATGTATCAACTTTACCTAAAACATATTTTGTACATGAAAATATCTGCTATATATCTACTTTTCTACCTGTGTTTGATCTGTTATATATGTGATAAATGTACCCTAGATGTATTATAAAAAAGATGAGAAAAATGTCTTTACCTGAAAGAAACATGTTTGTGAAAGACTTGCAAGTATTGTGTGATATTATTGATGATAACATGATTTACTACAAGACATGATATACTCACGAAAAATGATGGTATGATTCCATACAATACAAAGACATGATGACAATCATAACATCTACTAAGGAGACATGATGAACTCACTTGAATATATGATATAATGTACTTTGCAGATATGATGTATTCACAGAAATGATGACTTTCAGTAATGAAATGATGACTCATGGAAACTGATAACCTATACGAAAATGACAGAATGGTAGAATAGCTACATCTAGGAAACATGAGATGTCCAAATATGATAAAACCTTGTCTGTGTTGTTCTAGTCATAGTCAAAATTGATTGCAGGCATTCCAGGTTACCCTTATTAGCCTAGCTATCACATACAAGTATGTCATATCTTCAAGGATAGTTCTGGCATGGTGTTAAAATATGAACTTAAGATGATTTGGAAAGTTATCAGTTTTCATGTTCTGTCCTCAATAAATGGGTTTTATTCTCATTTTCTGGATTAGTTTCTTCTTCCCTAGTCCTCATAAGTCAGGTCACTACTTCTCTAGTCCTCATAAGTCAGGTCACTACATCTCTAGTCCTCATAAGTCAGGTCACTACATCTCTAGTCCTTATAAGTCAGGTCACTACTTCTCTAGTCCTCTGAAGTCAGGTCACTACCGCTCTAGTCCTCATAAGTAAGGTCACTACTGCTCTATTTAGATTTCCATTTTCATCTTTTTTTTCCAATGTGATATGTCATCATTTTGCAAGTCACTATTTTTATTAGGTTCAAATATCTTGGTAGTCCCAGAATGTTTGGAGTTGTGTTTTAATTCCTAATGCTACATCTTAATTTCAGGCTCAGGTCCCTGACTCTCAAGGCATGTGTCCACACATCTGTGCATGTCCTCATTGGTCATGCCTATAAATTCAGGGCAATTTTCTCACATCTTTCAAACAAAATGACATAAACATTACTTTTTATATGCATATCTTTTTAAAACATGACTCTCAATTATTAAAATCGTCATATCAGTTCTAATGAGACAATCCTGGAATGTCTACAACCACACATATATGTAGCCTAACACATTAAAAAACATCTCTTTCCCCTACATATTTATGAATGGATGGAACAATAATCTCCTGCAGTATTTTGTGCCACAAAATGACAGGTACATAAAAAAAAAAATTCACTTTACAAAACCTTACAACAATACACATCAACAAATGTACACACAGTTTCCTAGCATAACAAAATGTGAGCAAAGCTCTCTACCATTTTTTCTGTCGAAAAAAATGCAGTACAAAAACATGAAAATTTTCAACTTTTATAACTTCCTCTGGCCATATTAAATCAGCATAATTAAACCAATGATTAATACAAACTGACTATAGAGAAAAACAGGTATCAAACATTCAAGTAATCATTTCTGAAAAAAAAAATAGGCTTTTCTTACAGATGTGAGTCTGGCATTGATAAATATTGTCAAGGACAGACAGATTGTCATGGAAACTTTAAACTTTTGTGAATCTTACTACTACAATTCCCTAAAAAACTTTTACCGGTATATCTTTTGATACATAAATAAAATACATTTGACAAAAAGCACAGGGAAACATATATATGTACATGTCTGTAGTTTAATTTTAGTACAAACATGAGACACTTAAATGCCAAATTTTTACAATGTGACGATCAGTTTTTGGAGACTTCATACAAAATAAAGAACCCTGTATAAACTATCTTTTTGTGCATAGATTGGTTTTCCTTACTCCCATCACCAATGAAAAAAGCTGGATAAACTTATCCCTATGTTGTTGTTGTTGTTGTTTTTTGTCAGTCTGCATAGCTGGACTTAATCTTATTGAACTAGATTAAAATATTTTACCCCACAGTACTAATGTATCAAAATTCACTCATTGCTCCAAGCTGGCAAAATAGGATGTAGCACATGCATATTCTAACAAAGTGGCCATGTTAAGGATGGAATAGAAAACAATGCATTTTTTCCTTAAGTTAATGGAATGTTTAAAGTTTGGAACATTTCAATGTTTGAACTATTTTACAAAAGAAATAAAAAAGAAAATACCATAACGAAAAAAATATTCAGGAGTTGTTTATTTTCAGTCTATATTTTTTTCTATTTGATTACACTGCTTTAGAACTGATAGAACTACTTTCAGAAATCACTCTTTTTTTCTGCATATAACTTTTGTATATGAACTCTACAGTTGCTATGACTATTAAACTTTGAAGTCACATCAAACAAAGAGAAAAAAATTTGCATTAATGATAGGTAAAGAACCTGCCATGACCGAATTAATGTCGTGATTTGCCCACACATGGTACTTTGGTATCAAAATATTTGCTAGTCTAAATTAACTTTTTTTTTCCAAATCATTTTCTACAGTGGTTTTTATAACAAGACAAGGCAAGAACCATTATGCAACAATGCCCCAAAAATAACCACAATGGCTAACAAATATCATTCTATAAGTTTCAGTTTTTCAACCAAATCTAAGTCTCAAATGTATCAAAGTTAAATTAAACATTGAAAATTCTTTCCTAAAAAGGTCTACTAAACAATGTCTAAATATGCTAATAACCTCTACAGAAGTTCAAAGTGTATTGCATCAAACCCATAGAGAAATATCATCATATAATGTAGAGCACTGCCCCATTGACAGCTACAACTTAGAGGTGATTACTACAAATGGGATGTTATCCATGGAACTGCTGTTTTATTTCACACTCCATAAGCATTCAATGTCAGTCCTTGCTCTATTTTTCCTCTATAAACTCACTATCTTCTTTCTAAAGATCTCTGTCTAGCTTATATAGTCATGTGTCTTTGCAATAAAAATGAAAGTGGTTTTAAACAAATTGCCAATATAAAATATATAATATGTATTGCATTGACAAACAGCACAACATGTAGAAATACACAGTACACACTAAGAACTAGTAGAAAAATATGGTATTATGTATACATGTATTTTTCTCTATGCCTATTTATTTGGCTCTGAGACAAGTATTGTACCATTTAACCAAAGTTTACACTCTCGCCAGTTTTACTTCAGTCACAGTTGTACCAGTAATCTGGACTTTTTAAGATTAGGAACTGTTGACGTTTTTATTAAAATTTTGAGACCAAGAGAGACAGTGTTGTGTACATTGTCAAAATACCTAATGGCAGGATGGTGAAAATCTACAGTCATGCACAAAGTGAACTTAAAAATTTTCAATAAGGAAAATAAAGAGAACTATTGCATAATTCAATCTTTACCCTATTATTTTTGACTTTGTGACATGAACATGTCTTGATTAGCCTGCATATCCACCTGGTGAGGTAATGATCACCACTCAATACCTTTTTCAAAGAAATATTTTTTCAAGTGAGAAATGAGTCTTTTTTGATATTTAACACCCTTAACATGTTTTGCAAGCAGGGAAAGGGTTCAATACCTTTAACATATGTTTTGAAAACTAGATTTTAATAGTCAGATTTTTTTTGCTAATTTTTACTGGAATATACCAAAAAAAATAAAAACCATACTGGAAAAATTGCAAGATTATTCTATTTCACTGATGAAACTTAATAATTATACAGTGATGGCCTGGGAAACATTCTAAACAAGAGGGCCATGATGGCCCTATATCGCTCACCTGAATATGACTGCTTTTAACAAAGTTGCTATTGACCTGGTTAATTGACCCCAGGTGACACATATTCAAACTTTGCATAGAAATTATTGAAACAATCTTTCTGACAAATTTCAAGGTTATTTGGACTGAAAGTGTAGCCTCTAGAGTGTTAACAAGGTTTTTCCATATTTGGGCTCTGTCACCTAGTTTTTGACCCCAGATGATCCATATCCAAACCTGAGCTAGAAATCATCAAAACAACCTTTCTGACAAATTTCCAGGACATTTGGACTGAAAATGTAGCCTGTAGAGTGTTTACAAAGTTTTTCAATATTTAGGCCCTGTGACCTAGTTTTTTAATCCAGATGACCCATATTCAAAGCTGAGCTGGAAATCATAGAAGCAACCTTTCTGACAAATTTTCAGGTTATTTGGAATTAAAATCTTAACTCTAGAGTGTTAACAAGGTTTTTCCATATTTGGCCTCTGTGACCTAGTTTTTGACCAAAGAAGACCCATATTAGTACTTAGAGCTAGAAATCATCAAAACAACCTGTCTGACAAATTTCCAGGATATTTGGACTGAAAATGTAACCTCTGGAGTGTTAAAATGGTTTTTACATTTCAGGGCTCTGTGACCTAGTTTTTGATCCCAGATGACCCATATCCTAATCTGGGCTAGAAATCATTGAAACAACCTTTCTGACAAATTTCTAGGACATTTGGACTGAAAATGTAACCTCTACAGCATTAACAAGGATTTTCTACTTTTTGGCCCTGTGACCTAGTTTTTGACCCCACATAACCCATTTTCAAAACTGAGCTAGAAATCATTAAAACAATCTTTATGACAAATTTCCAGGATATTTGAACTGAAAATGTTACCTCAATGCGTGTTAACAAGGTTTTTCCATATTTGGGGTCTGTGACCTAGTTTCTGACCCCAGATGACCTTTATTCGAATCTGAGCTAGAAATCATTAACACATTTTTTCTGACAAATTTCGAGAATATTTGGACTGAAAAGTAGCTTCTAGAGTGTTAACAAGTTTTTTTCTATTTTTGGGCTCTGTGACCTAGTTTTTGATTTCAGATGACACATATTAAAATTTATCCTAGAAATCATTGAAACAACCTTTCTGACAGATTCCAGGTTATTTGAACTGAAAATGTTACCTCTAGAGTGTTAACAAGGTTTTTCCATATTTGGGCTCTGTGACCTAGTTTTTGACCCCAGATGACCCAATTCTGAACTTGAGCTAAAAATCATCAAAACAACCTTTCTGACAAATTTCCAGGATATTTGGACTGAAAATGTAACCTCTAGAGTGTTAACAAGGTTTTTCTATTTTTGGGCTCTGTGACCTAGTTTTTGAACCCAGATGACCCATATTCGAACTTGAGCTAGAAATCATAGAAACAACTTGTCTGACAAAATTCCAGATTATTTACACTGAAAATGTTACTTCTCCTTCTACAAGAAGATTTTCAAAGTTTTCACTATATAAGCCTATGTAAAACCAATGACCCCGGGGTGGGGCCAAATTTGACTCCAGGGGTATAATTGGAACAAACTTGGTAGAGGTCCACTAGACAATGCTACATACTAAGTCTTAAGGCTCAGGGCCTTGTGGTTTCAGACAAGAAGATTTTCGAAGTTTTTCCTATACAAGCTTATGTGAAACCAATGACCCCAGGGTGGGGCCAAATTTGACCCCAGAGGTATAATTTGAACAAACTTGGTAGAGGTCCACTAGACAATGCTACATACCAAATATCTAAGCTCTATGCCTTACAGTTTCTGATAAGAAGATTTTTAAAGTTTTCCCTATATAACTCTATGTAAAACAAGTTACCCCTGGGGCGGGGCCTTTTTTGACCCAGAGGCCATGATTTGAACAAACTTGGTAGAGGTCCACTAGACAATGCTGCACACCAAATATCTTAGCTCTATGCCTTACAGTTTCTGACAAGAAGATTTTTAAAGTTTTTCCTATATAACTCTATGTAAAACTAGTTACCCTTGGGGCGGGGTCATTTTTGACCCCAGGATCATAATTTGAACAAGCTTGGTAGAGGTCCACTAGACAATGCTACATACCAAATATCTTAGCTCTATGCCTTACGGTTTCTGACAAGAAGATTTTTAAAGTTTTTCCTATATAACTCTATGTAAAACAAGTTACCCCTGGGGCGGGGCCATTTTTGACCAAGAGGCCATGATTTGAACAAACTTGGTAGAGGTCCACTAGACAATGGTACACACCAAATATCTTAGCTCTATGCCTTACGGTTTCTGACAAGAAGATTTTTAAAGTTTTTCCTATATAACTCTATGTAAAACAAGTTACCCCTGGGGCGGGGCCATTTTTGACCCAGGATCATAATTTGAACAAACTTGGTAGAGATCCACTAGATGATGCTTTATACCAAATATCAAAGCTCCAGGCCTTGTGGTTTCTGACAAGAAGATTTTTAAAGATCCAACTTTTAAAATCTGTTTTTAGCTCCTGTGACCAGAAATGCAATGAACCGGAACCATTTGAACAAACTATGTAGAGCTTCATGCAAGGAACATTCTAGGCAAGTTTCATTAAATTTTGCCCAGTGGTTTCAGAGGAGATGTCGTTTGTATGAATTGTGGATGACGGACGGACGGACGGACGGACGCCGGACAATCAAGGATCCTAAAAGCTCACATGAGCATGCTCAGGTGAGCTAACAAAAAACCTGAGAAATTAAATGAAAACACAAACAACAGACAACAAAGGACACATTTCTTCCTCAAGCATCATAATCATATCAATCACTTTCTCATCATCATGTCAACTTCTATTTACAATCATTCTATCAATATTAAACACTTCAAAATCAGACATATAAACTATCAATCAACTCTGTAAAGGTAACTGTTCCTAGGACAACCACATCACTGTTGCTATGACAACCACCTCAATGTTGTTATGACAATGACATCTCTGTCACAAATTTCAAGGAGTTTAAGGTTATATTGTTCCTACGGAAAATCTGCTGGGTGCTACAACTGGGTTTTAATGTAGCGTTCTTCATTACCATTGGATGCAGAATGATGAGAGGGTGAAGCAATTTCCATTTCTAACAGATGCCTATGTTGGTCATATACTTTGGCACACTTTTCAGCAAACTGGTCACTGAACTGCTTCTCAACCTGAATTCAAGAACAGTTACTGTCATTTTCAGCTCTTTTCATGTGATTATCTACATAATGTATAAAGGAAAACCTGTTTCCAGTAACAAGACCTTTTTCTTCTTATGTAAACTCTCATTACAGACCTCAATAACAATTTTGTAAGTTAGAAAAACACACAAGAAATTCTGTCTTTTTTTTTTAAACTGACACCTTTTGTAACTGTTTCTCTAAAGATACCGCAAACATTCTTGTTCACTAGGGACTTATGATAATGATTCAGACGTCCTGCATAATCCTTTGGACTTGCTTTCATCAAGTCAAACCTTCCATTAAGTTAGGTTGGTCTCTGAAGAGTTACCATGGTAAGAGTTACCGTGGTAACCTAACAGTAGGTAAGCCCTTACAGAATGGACATCAGGTCATGACAATTTTTCAAATAAGTGAGCTTAAAAGAGACAGAAATTACTTACTGTCAGTTTATCCCTCTCCAAATCTTCTTTTACAATGCCTAACTTCTTTCTTAGTTCATCTAATCGGAGATCTAATATTTCTTTTAACTGAAAAAAAAACAACAGCATACGCTTATTAAAGACACAAGAAGGAACTGTAATGACATTCAACTGTTCATTTCATACCAACTCTGACTGAAGCAAAGAACACAAATCTGTGCCTTTACAACATACCGTAATTGTGTTATGAGATTGTACATGTAAGCCATTTTCATAAACTGAACCGTCTAGTTTCAAATTAATCAAGTACCACAACTTCTTTCATTCAAAATAAAAAAAGTTTAATGCATATCTCACAATTATCAGACAAATCATGTCAATCACACTGAATGGCTCTTTAATAAATAGTGATTCACCATTCACAGAAACTCTGAAAATGGGTTAAAGGTAGGCTGTAAATTACTGTACCCAATCACCTGTAAGTTATTGTACCCAATCACCTGTAAGTTACAGTACCCATTCACCTGTAAATTACTGTACCCATTCACCTGTAAGTTACAGTACCCAATCACCTGTAAGTTACTGTACCCAATCACCTGTAAGTTACTGTACCCAATCACCTGTAAGTTACTGTACCCAATCACCTGTAAGTTACTGTACCCAATCACCTGGGGTAACTTTACTCACCTTTTGTCTTTCATTGACTACTGTATCTATATGCTTCTTCTGATTTTCTCTTTTTAATCTGTAAATATAATGTACTATTTCAAACTAAAGCATAATATTTTTATTATCTATTATGAAACAAGCACAAACCCTCAAGTCACATTCAAAGAATATCGTCTAGAACAAAATTTTCTGGACAGTCACTAGACTGAAACTGTAAGAAACTAATCTTGGTATGAGGTCATGTGCAATGTTATCATACCTATTAAAAGTCTGTTTATCTCTGTGTTTTTCATGCCTACTAAAGGCTAGTTAAACTCTGTTTATCATACCTATTAAAAGCTTCTTTTCAATATTAAAGATACCTATTAAAAGCTTTATTTCAGATATCATACCTATTAAAAGCTTTATTTCAATGTTTATCAGACCAGCTGAAGCTTCATCTATGTGATTATCATACCTATTAAAAGCTTACTTTAATATCTATCATACCTTTTAAATGCTTGTTAATATCTGTGTTTGTCATACCTATTATAAGCTTATTAATTTCAATGTTTATCATCACTATTATAAGCTTATCTATCTGAATGTTTATCATACCTATTAAAAGCTTGTTTATCTCTGTGTTTCTTCTGTAGATTCCTCATCTCCTCCTTGGTTTGAGCATCCATTCTCTTGGTCAGATCTTTAACTTCCTGGTCATGTATTACCTAAAACAAAGCAGTCATCTATTAATTTCTATAAAAACTGAGAATATATAGCAGCTGTAAAGTGACTGGAGAATTTCTTTCAAACCAATTATTCTTAGCTACAATGATTATTTTTATTTCTTTAATTCAGTTTAGAAAATCTGGACAGGCTGTTTCTTTTAAAGTCTGTTCGTCTACCACCATATGGCAGACACGTAATCATTTCAGTTTAACACCTACAAAGAGCTTCTGTTTTATTTTATAAGTACCCCACAAAAATTGCATCTTTAAACATAATGAAGTCTGAACAGTTTTCATCACAACATGGCTGCTCAGGAGGTTGCAGGATAGACAAGAAATCAGTAGAACCGATGGATGCTCCCTGAATAAATGCCAATTCCAAAAGGGCTATTGTTTAATATGTATTATGACGAAAGGACGGGATGGATGGACGGACAAAGCGGCAACTATAATTATGCTCGCCTGAAAGATTATATACCAAACTTAGTAAATAGTTATTTATGTGACTTCCAAATACCATACCATGAGTCTTTGTTCATGGTCTCGATGATTTTGGTCCATAACTTGTCTAAGTGCTTCATAGATGGGGCTACTGTGTTTCATATAAATCTCCATCTCAGCCTGGAAATGGTCCTTGCACATTGCCACAAAGTTCTCGGCATGTGACTTCTTTAATGCTTTCAACTGAAAAATAATATGTAAATCCCTCTATTAATAGTCCAAAACCTACCATGTCAGTAATAGGAAATGAAAGAGTTACTGGTCTGTACAAAAGTTTTAAAGTTTGCAACACAAGAACAATATGAAATGAAGGATGCTCTTTAAATATTACTAATTATTCAACAGGATTAAAATACTTTCTCAAGTACTTGACATGTACTTTTACAATCCTTTATCATGTATATTGCCTTTACTATGATAAGTATGGAGAAAAACTCAAAGGCAATATAAAGTTAGACCTTGAGTTCAAACACACAAAAAACAAACTACTGAATATCTTTATATGGTTCATAGACCATTCATGGGAAATCTGGATTCATTTCCATTTAAGTAAATTCTGTTCAGTGATACCGACAATATATAAACTAAAACACAAAGACATTTTTTTTAAGTTGCTGATCAAGGTGCTTCATATTGATAAAACAGAACACTGAACTTACTTTTTCTTCATGTTCAATTTGCAGTTTCAGTAATTCCTCAGCATTCTGTCTCTGTATCTGATCCAAAGAACCATTCTTGCCTGCTTTCTTCAAAGTTTTAGCATGAGTTTTCTCCAACATGGCCTTTTCCTTTTGTTGACAGAAAAGTAACTTCTCCTCCTGACTTGCATGAATTTCCCTCATGTTATCTTGTGCCTGCAATTGACATATTTTCCCTAAACTTTTCTTCACTAGATTTTCCTGGGTTATCTCATATATCAGTTTTCAGGGTATATTACTGTTACAGTTTTCGCATATTATCTGTAATGGGAGTTTTGTAAAACTAGAACTACACCAGTTTTTCTATATCATTTCTTAAACAAGTAAAATTTTATCAACAATCTTCTTCATTCATTTTCCCACATACTTCTCCATTTTGCCCATATAACCTGTACAATGTGAATCTGTCATCTACCACTGATGCTTTGATCTGCACTACCTGTTAATATGGGTTATTCCCTGAAAAATTCTCCTGAATATATGTACTTGCCATACACTCCTTTATGCTTAATTAGTTATCATATGTCATGTTTCCATGAAATACAATCATTCAGTAATTTAGATAAAGGCAACAGAAAGTCACCATGAATATCGCTATAAGTTATTACATTACCATAAAAAAATAATATAGGACTGTAATTACTCCATAACAGTAACAAATTATAATTCAATTCTATGAATTTCATTATCAAAATATTTTAAATTAAAAAAGATTGATAGGGCACTATTTATCTATTCTGCTGCCTATTTGAGTGTCATCCATACTATAAAGGTGAACAAATTCCAAGAAAAAAAAACATTCAGACATATAAAGAAAATCTGAATTTCCTATTTTACACTTTTTATTCAGAATTTTCACAATCTGTCAGGCACAGAATCCATTCCAGTTAATGTAATAACAATAGATGATCTTTGTTCCTGTTCAACTCTTCACCTGTTTCATCAAAACAACATATACTGCAGAAAAAAAAACACTAAGTGATTTCTTTAAAGGATGAAAATGCACATCCTCTCATATTAAAACACACTGACACTGGTAATATTGTAAAGAGAACAGTAACCTCAATAAATAATTATGATGCCAAGCTACGTTCCTTCAATAGTAATGCAAGCCTCTGATGACACAAATTTCAACATCTTGATATCACTTTACGATGGCAACTGATTTTTCTTATGTGGGTAGTATAGATGAAACCAGTCTGTACATGCTCATTTCATGGCCTGTACTGTTCAATATTCAGTTAACTTATATTTCAACAAATACCACCCTTTAAATCATAAATGGTACTGTCCCAATTGTATAATGGACAAATCTATTTTTGGAATTTAGTTAAGTAAGGGATAAGGTATGTAATGTATATTTGTACTGGTTGCTTTGCAATGCTCTGCCACTATTTGCAATTGTCACACATTCTTTAATATATCACTAAATTATTACCTTTTCATTTTTCTTCTTCAGAACTTCCAGGTCCTTATCTCTCTTCACTAACATTTTGAAATATGTTTTCTCCTTTTTCAACTCTGGCAGTGGTGTTGGCATTAATAAACTTGGCTCTAAAATACACCATCAACATTCCAATAAACTAATACATTCCAAAATCCTTTCCACTCCAACATTTGCCAAAAAGAAGGCTCACATAAATAAACAATTAAATATTACAAAGATACTGTGAAAAATGGCCCTTTACTCTTTTTTTTTCTCAATAATGAAATACATGTATCTTAACAAACTTTTTTTTTTTGAAATCTTGTAAATTTTAAGTCTTGGTCCATTAAAATGCAAACTTATTACATGTTAGGTATCTAACAACAGTAAACAATAAAAAATGTTTCAAAATATTTGAAATGTTTTAAATTCATTTATTTTCAAATACAATTACAGGCAAAATGAGTGAGTTCAGACTATGGCAAATGAGTTCCAAAAACAAAGTTGACATTCAGTTATTTTAAATATTGACAATTTAAAAAAAAAAGATACTATCATAGATCTTTAACAAACACCCCAAACTTTTCAACAGAAATTGAGTCCAACTTAAAAAGACAATGACAGACAGTAAATATATGTGGATTAGTTGTTATTCATCTTATTGTTTTAAACTAGTGTAATTCTGACATCAGAATTAAGTGACTTTTTGGCGGAATGTCTGGTTACCTAGGGGTTGTGTTTCCAGTTTCACAAGAATTTTATTTGAACAAGTTACAAACAATTTTTAAAATGTGAAGTATTTTTCATTATAATTGCTGCTTTCTAAAGTAAAATGCGACAGAAATATTCATGTCTTAGAGAAAATGGAACATTTTTTAATGAAAAATGAAAAACTTGTAATTATAATAAAATCATGACGCTATATTTTTTAATCACTCAGTTGAATGTTGTAAGTTTGCTTTGTAAAAAGTCTCCAAGGCGCTGTTTTCTATCAATATTAAAGTACGACGGGGTCGCGGAAATATATGACATACGGAATTTTTCCGAGATTTTCACTCGCTGCTTCATGTTTAATGAACTAAATATTAGCTGGAATTGGTTTCCTTCATTTTGTAAAGCTTGTCTTAAATCTGCTTCATTTTTTTCTTATAAATAAACCCGATTTTTAAAACAAAAATGCTAGATTTGTTGTAGTTCGTTTTCTATAAGCTTACACTAACATTGGCAAAGCTTTGATGTTCAACCTTTTGTCTTTGGAATTAAGCATTAAATGTATTTGTAAAGACATTTATTTGCTTGACTTATTTTAAAGTCACGCAATACCGACAAAGATTTACAAACAAAATCTATATCCATAGTAAATTGTAACTAGAATCGTGATTGGTTGACCTTTCAGCTCACTGCTGTCACCTCTCTATTAGGGCGGCGCTTATCGAATGCTAATAGGTTAGAAATCGATTGCATAATGTTGTTTATTCAAGTGGGTTATCCGAGATTTATGACTGTAAAAATTAGAGTTGTCCGGGACAAAACTTATATACATAAAAATGTTTCAAAATATTTGAATGTTTTAAATTCATTTATTTTAAAATAACAATTATATAATGAAAAACTATAAATGCTAACATGCTGGTATAACTTACATTAACTAAATTCTAAAATAAGGTAAGACAGCAGGGTATGAAAAAACTGATTTGCACCTAAAACAAACCCTCAATACAAACAAGCTGAAAACAGATTAAAACAGACTTTAAACAAAATGCCTAATACATACTTCAAGGGCAATAACTCTGATAAAATCTTTCATCATGAACAGCAAATAATTAAATGTGCAAATTTAAGGTTTGGTGAAAAATGAATATGGCTTTACATATAGGAAATTAGTTTATTCTTATCTTTACTAAGAAAACTTGCAAATGGAATGGCCTTGGGTTCAAACCTCAGAGTCCCTTACAAGATGCCATACCTGGCCAAGAACATTATACCTAGAAACATTTTGACAATTTTTTTTCACAAGTATATATTTCCTAGAATTTTATCTCATCATTTCATCACTGGAATTGCGTGTTAGATCTATTCTCTATTCACTTTAAAACACAACATAAGCCACTTCACTTTTTTTTTCAATAAAAAAATACTCTAATTCAGCTGGGAGATAGAACAATCTTAGCACTCAGCAAAGTATTACAACAAAGCCCAATAGTTAAAGCTCTCAGTATTTCCCAGAAAAACCACAAGGTCACAACAACACAAGACAGAATATTGAGATCATACTAAGAATGCAGAAAACAAGCATAAAAATATGCAATGCTACATAAATTGTACAAAATCTGAAACAAGACCTAATAAAATAAATCACAGGTGAAAAAATAGCTATGCAAGTAAATTTTTGGCAAGTAATTAGAAATAATTAGCAGTTGCTAAGCAGCATGCAGGTGCCTGCACACAATGGAAAAGTTAAAGCTGAAATTTATACAAGCTAATGCCAAAACTGAGCTTTCATGTAAAAATTTGCTCACATACTGTTTCAACATGAAAATTACTAAAAGTTTCCAATATTCATGAGTACAAAGATACAAGGACTCCATTTTAATCATCTATTTTATCTGTCCAAGAAACATTTTATTTTCTTAATGTATTGAAACTGATTAAACCCTCTGCCTAGTTCTTTATATCTAATACAATAATATCATTAATTTTCAATTAATGATGTATTGATAGTCTACATGAAACTAGTATTACCTATATTACCTTGCCCATGCAACAAAAAGGAAGATTTTTCCAAATTAAACAAAACTAGAGATGTGTCCATAGGACACATGATGCCCCTACATTCTGATGCATTGTAACAAAAAATCCTGTACAATTACAGGTGCATATAAAGTCTAAAAATGCTATTTTTTTCAGCTTTATCAGGGGGTGTAACTATGCCGATCTCCAATAAATTTGCATCAGGTACGTAACTTCACATGCTGACAACTTTTTTAAGGAAGTTTCATGGCTCTAGCAGTTAAACATGTTGGAGTAGTTACACATGACCCAAAGTCTAAAAATGCTATTTTTTGCTTAATCATGGGAGCTTAACTCTGCCTATCTCCAATAAATTTGCATCAAAATACCCAGGTGCAAAAGTTCACATGCTGTCCAACTACTCTTAGAAAGTTTCATGGCTCTTAGCAGTTATATGTTTGGAGTTACACATGACACAAACTGGTCTACGTACTGACAGCGCAACAGTGGGACAGCGTGACCACCGGACATGGGCAAATCTATATGCCCTCCCCCCTAAAGTGGTGGGGGCATACAAAAATGTAAATAAAATACCTCTCTTTAAAATCACTATAATTTCCATCACATTGCTTTCACCTGCACAGCAGAATAAAAACTTCATGCAATCAAAGAAACAAAACACATCTACCTCAAGACAACATGTAGGTATCAACAACAGTCTGTCTTACCATTTAATTTAGTTGTTGAGGCTACAGATATACCCAATACCACATTTTCATTGGATGGCATCCGCGATACCCCAGTTAAAACACTTGAAACACCTGTTTATGAATATAAGGATTCTGTAACCATGGAAACAAATTCGAGAGCAAAGACCTGCTACTATGGTAACACATTACGACACTGAGGCTTTGAAGTGTTAGGGTTTACAAGACTTGAAGGGCAATATGCACTGTGCCTAGTTGAAACAATATGATAAATCACTTACATTTATCAAGTACCCCATTATTTTAGTTTGAAAGAATCTACTATTTGCCTTGACGAGGTCACAAGAACTGTTTCCAGCTATGAAACTGTGAACAAGCAAGGCTGTCTTTGAAAGAAATTTATCTTAACATAAATTGTAATTTCTTTCAGTTCATGTTATACATGTCTGTTCTCAAAACTGATAATGTTAAATTGAGGCATAGTCATCATGCTCAAACAAGGTCAGCTGAAACTGTCTTAAATAATTAAAGCCCGCAAACAAAATGTATCTTTCCATTAAACTCAAAACAAAGATGAATAATGAAGTTTCAGCCTTATAACAACTACAAGCTTAGAGTGACCTTTGGTTTAAACATTACTAGTAACAAGGAAACAGAATCCTAGGAATCCCTACACCCTTGAGTTCCCTTTTACCCTGTAAAACCCCTAAGGAATACTGCTGTCTTTCTTGACGAAATAATGTACCATATTGAATCAATCTAGACAAATTTAATTGACAGAGACTTCAGCAAAATGGTTTATTAAGAGACACAAAAGAGGTGAGGTTAGGTGCATCTCTATACACTCTGGTTATCTCTTGGCTACATACATAAGCAACAACAAAGCACTGTTAGTAATAATGAAATGATAATATATAATGAGATATAGATCTGTTAAATACTAACTTGAAGTTATTGAAATGGTGCAAATGAGTGAAATGATAAGATGGTTTAAAAAGGTGAAAAAAGAAACAAAACAAGCCTCAGTTTTGTGATCAATTTATGTTTTTAAGACCAGTTTTCTTCTGCATTTTTTTACCTAACATAGCCAAATCAGGGACAAATTCAATTTTGAGTTAACCTACGTTTCTACATAACCATATCAATATTTTTCCTGTCTATTTTTAGACATTTCTTGCAGCTCCATAACAGTTACAATTCTTGTGGTATTTCCAATATATTAAAGAAGCATATTCAAAATGTTATCGAGGTAAAGACTATCGAGAGTACAAGACTAAAACTTTGTGACGTTCCTGAAACATTTCTTTAGCAACCGACAAATTGGTAACATGATTCTATATAGTAAAAAAATGGAGAAATCGGTGACAATAGAAATATTGTATGTACCCAGAAAGGTGATAAAGTAGGTGTGAAAAGGCATGCTGGTGTACACTGCTCGTCATAGAAAGGTGCTAACAACACGTCTTGGTCGTTAAAGAAGTTACTACTTTGTCTCAGCAGGTAGTCATATAATTTGTGTTTGTCATACAATTATCATTATTTAAATTATTGAAACTGATTCTATAATATTATCATCATAGTTTCTTTTTAAGATGTAAGAAAAAAAAACTTTGTGATAGTGCTTTTATGTTTTAATTTAAAAGAAATTTGTTTTTCCAACGACCTTGAATTTTGAGGTTACTAGAATATGAAGTATTTTTCGTATCATAATAAAATACAAATAAACAGCTTATATGAAATTTCCTTTTATGTTCGTTTGCATAAATTTGTCATTCATTGTTTTGTTATGTAAATAATAATTATTTATATACTGTAAACGCTCGAATATTATACGCTAGCATGTATAAAACGCACCTCTGGTCTGGCCTCAAGATCTGGGAAAGCTTGCATTGGAATATAATACGCACACAAATTTTGTCTGGAAATAGAGTTACCATTTGGCGATATTTTTCGTTCAGGAAGTGGCCATTGTCGGTGCACGTAACAATTACATCGCCTGAATATCACTACGATTGCATTTAACTATGTTTTCATTAAGGACAATTAGCCCTGGTGACTATTTCTTTGGGAAATATCAAATAAACATGGCATTATCTCAAAGTGTCAACACCTTCTCAACACCTTTAAGATGTGTAAACAAACATCTTGTAATTATGGTGACATCAAAAGACACTTATTATTGTGTTTGTTTAGCACTATATGGACAACTCCTTTATGCAATTAATTGGTCGATAATTTTGCGAGTTCGAATATTGATGAGCATTGGTTACATGATTGAATCTTTAGCAGTTATACATTTAGAAAAAAACAACCCCAAAAAACGGCATTATAACGGCATTTACGATACCGTACTTTCAGTACCGATGACACTGGTTTTCTCTTTAACAACGTTATCCAAAAAGAAGGTGCACCAAAAACAAAAACATGATCATTTGGACAGAAATTTTTGACTTTTGGCCGGTATTTTACGGGATTTGAAGCTGGAAAAAATCGTCCGACGGCCCACCCTGGTGTATAATACGCACCCCTTTGTGTTAACTGAAAATTATTGAAAAAAAGTGCCTATTATATTCGAGAGTCTATGGTAATATCTAATACATTTAACATCTTAAAAAACACCAATTAAAGTAATCTTGGTCATCAAAGGTGCTTTTCACACCTACTCTTTCACTATCTCAACTATATACAATTACCAACAATAATTCTATTCTTACCTATTTCTCCATTTTTTTACTATATAAAATCATGTTACCGATTTGTTGTGTTACCGATTCGTTCGGAAACTCCTGAAATCAACCCACACTTATCATTATCAAATGTGATGCACACCATGAATAGGGAATGTGACAAGAAGTTAAATGTGCAATTAACTAACTACTCACAGAAAAGTTAGGTCTAGTTAATCAGACAAGTTAAAAGTAATAGCCATTTTGAATTCTCTTTTGCAGCTTTACAACACATGTTTGTAATGGAGATGTTACACATATTTATCATTTATTTTGTCTGTATAACACAATGTCATATGATATCTATAAACAAACACAGAAATATTTTTGTTCCTACTATATAAACGAAAAGAATGTAAGAGATGTGGCAAAGACACTCTTAAAGTTCTTTTTGAAAAAGATATGAAAATCTATGATTTTTCAAGTTTGGTTTGTCAGTAGAAAGATTAATCAATGAAACAGCAAGAGATTCAAATCATAAATGAATGTCCATTTCTTGCTCCACTGATACAAATATGAAATTGAAAGCTCTTTAAAACTGTTAGTTAGTTAGAACCTGCAATTAAATTTACTATAACGCTTGTAAATTCAAAATGGCTACAATTAAGCAAGTTGTGTTATGGTGCTGCATAATATTTACACAGGAGTGAGAACTACACTGCATATCTTACCACTGAGTCTAGTTTTAAGTTTTTTCATGCTGCCTGTAGGGGGAACAAACAACAGATAACAATTAGTGATAAATACAATACCTGGGTAACAATGTCAGTCTACATGTGGTGGGGGTGGGGGAGTGAAATCAATAAATACAACACCTCAGTCATACACAATTTGATACAATGTGATCACAACAACTATTTTACTTTTTGACCATAACTGTGGCAGCTGGTTTTCTAACCAGTGCTCTATGGAAATTTGAGTTATTAAACTTAGCAGAATACACAAGAGACATAAACATTTGAATCCTGTAACAGTGACCCAACCTGAAATTGACTCTTATCTGTCTGTCAGTCAAGTTTTCTTACATTCTTTTTTCTAGTTCACACACTTAATTTACAGAAATGTTAATATTATGAGTATACAAATTTAGGGTTGTCAAAATATCATTACCAAAGGACAATGCATCCATTTGTATGTAACTGCTTATTATTAAGTATTTCTTGATTCTTCAAATAATTAGCAAAGACAGGTAATCATCTATTGATCAAGGTAACTTCCATGCATTTGACTGATAAAGACTTTTCTATTTAAGGGTGGAACCTATAAATGTAACATGCAAAGACAATATCTACTCTGAGGACATGAATGTGACATCATGCAATGGTCCAAGTCATACCAAACACTACTTATCAGAGCTCTTATATCAACTGTGTATTGACAATTCATTATAGACCAATTATTGTACTGGATCAAATGAAAATCAATTGTGTTAATATAACACTTTTTTTCTTATTCTATCCATTTTTAAGTGTTCCGAAAAGTTCTCAAAAGCTTTCACTTGTGTCAAATGACCATGCTTCAGTACATTATTAGAAAAATATTGACAATGTTATCTCCTAAACATGACTTTTTTCTCACAAAAAAAGCTATTCTGTCATTTACTTCTTAATATGATTATATTCAAGAAATCAACTGACAAATTCATTTAAGAGAATAATTAATTACATTTAAGTCTCTTAATAAATAAAATAATGAACAGGAACACTTTAAAAATGAAAGCTTCCTATGTGTAATCAAACTAAAAATTTTGAATATGACAGTCACATGTATTTGCAAATATAACAATGTTTTATAAACAAAGTTGTGCAAGTTCAAAAAGTACATACCAGAGTTATCACTTTGTGTAGAGTTACTGGATATAATGCTTTCTTTCTTGCTCAACTGAGAATGCTGGGGCCCCGATGGGGTACGACTGAGTTTTGGCATATCATTCACACCATTGTTGAATACGTTTGGCAGGCTGCCATTTCTCATTGGTCGTACTGGTGATTGACCAAGTGACGGTGGCTGACCTCCCACCTCGATAGCTGCTCCAGAATCCTGTTCATCCTCCTGAATTTTACAGGTGAAAAAAAGGTGTCTGGATATTACTCATTAAGTATCCACCCAATAGAGAAATTATAACTTTTTCATGCCCCTCAACAACAATTACCATATTCATGGAAGAACTTCCCTTACCAATTTTGGGAAGAAGTAGTAAAACAAGTGGGTCATGAAAACCCCAAATTTCTTGTCAGTGTACAGGTACTCCATTCCAAATAGTAAGCTGAATGTCACAGAAATCAAATGCATAAAAAAAGTAATGCCTGGACAATGGTACATGTCAAATAAAAAAAAGCTACAAGCTATCTGGTTCAAAAGTACCATTGTAAAAGTTTTTCTTTACAACCGCTGTATATCTGTATTAGAGTTGTGAACCCAGGTGTTTAGGTGAGCTTAAAACCTCAACAAAAATACTTTAAAGTGTGCAAAAAGAAATCAGTTTTATAATTTAAGTCAGACAAGCAAGTCTCAAGTGAGAAATTACAGTGGTTTACAATCTGAAATATTTAACTACATGTACTTGGCCATATTAAATGCTTTTTTGGTTTTTACTCACATTGCCTACCATTTCAACAGTTAATGATATTTTTATATGACTCACATTCAGTTCCTCTTCATCAAACAGAACTTCTAATTGTTTCTCGTGACGATCTAACTTGGACAGGTACTGAAGTGGATTGGACAGTGCCTCTGCAAATTCTGAAAACGAAGGGAAATAACTGTTACTGTAGTAAGTTCCAAGTCATAATGAATCTATAAAAATTTCCTGCACTCTTACTTTCAGGAAGTTTCAGCTTACTGGTTCTGTCAAGGCCAATAACTCAAGCAGAATGATCAAAGCTTCATACTTATTGTAGTCAAGATCATCTTGGTGAAGAAGTTGTCCACATTTTTTTGTCAAAACCATCAAACAGATTAAAAGCTGACAAAATACATTGTACTTCCAGAGAATTTAAAAACAGACAAATAAAACAGACTTCCACAGTTAGGCCTTCAACTTTTCAGCTTACTTCTGTGTCTGAATATCTTGAATAAAAACTAAATCTTGTTAATCTCTCTTTTAAAACTTTTTTGCTAGCTGTTTGGTTTACCAACCATCATTTATAACATTATACATTACCAGAAATGATACACAAAACAGAAGTAATCTTACCTGCATGGACATCAGACACATAGTCTTTCACAGAAATATGTACAAACAGAGTGGGTAACACCAGAGGCTGGTTACACTCATTGCGTAGATTTATATGACGATAACCTGAAAATGAAAATGTCATCTGATAATACCCAATTCAAAATAAATTACATTGAAACTTTACTTACTTTAACATCAACAATTCAGGACCCTTTATAAACCTTGTCCACACTCACCTAGTTACTATTGTTAACCCTAGCTAATAAAGCATAAAACTATTAAACAGTTACCAACCTGGTCTAAGAGCTTCCACAGACAGCACCCTATGACCAATCAATTTGCCTGTGTCTTCATACACACCTATTCTGATCACAGCTAAGTTTGGTAAAACAACCTGCAAGTATATAATTAAACTGCATTATGATATAATAGGAATTCAATTAACATGTTTGCATGTCAATTTTGTTCTGTTCTATGTCCTTTAAAAATGTTTCAGTGAAGTAGGATGCATGACCTTATCTGTAATAAATATTCACAACTTATATTTCTTTAATATCCTGATCGTGAAATAGGCTCAACATGGTGTCCCTCCTGACATATGACAGCAGTTCTCTTGGGACTTGAACCTGGAACTTCTTGGATGAGATGCTGACTGACTCATAATCCCTTCAGTTAGAGGAAGTGCTGCAATAACACATACTTTATTTTCTTCATTTGAAGAAAAAATGAAGAAAACAGGTATTTAGGTTCTTACCTTTTTGAATACAAAAGGAGGCTCATCATAGACTGGACTGATACCGTTGTTTTGAACTGTTCTGGTGCGGAACTTTTTCCTGTGTGTATCTGTTGGCAATCCAAACATGTCCACCTCAACGTAAGTGCCAACCTTCTTGTCAGAGAGGAACTGTCCTGATATCACCTGCGGTACATATATACTATCATACAGAGACATTTTTTATTCTCTTGTGATTCAGCCCATTGCTCTATTTATGTACTTTGACAAGATCGAAAGTAGCTTTAAAATGTACTTTACTGAACAAACAAAAATCTGAGGTTGGAGTCTCTTATTAAACCATAAAATCTAAATCTGTCGACAGCTGAAATGTATAATGACCTGAAGAGGACAGTGTGCTATTAAATTTTGTTGTTGCCAAAACCATTCACTCACTCGTTTGTAACATCTATAACTTTGTGATGAAATATGTTTAATCTAGGACTTAATACAGCTTTCCAAAAACATCTTGAAATATTAAGCTTTTTAAACCACAGCATTCCAAGATTTTCTTAGACAACTCTGATCAATGCTATTGTAACATCAGGCACAAAATTATCATACCTTAACAGAAACAGTTCCTGCAATGATCCCATCGACTGTAGATTCTGCAAAGGGATCAAAGTGTTTGTCCTGTCGCCGCATGAAGTCTGGTTTTAAGATGTATCCAGACTGGTTATTGTACTCGAAGATACCGAGGTTAAGCTGCATAGCTAGATCTGTATGGAGGAAAAAAAATAGAACTCTTTGTGATCAAAATAGTTAGTTTCTAGAATACTTAATGAGGGATACCCTTACAAGTATTACGTTTTCTTTTAAATGTTGTAAATCTGAGTGACATTAAATGAATTATTACCCCCTACAACAAAGAATTATTAGTCTTTACATAGAGTTGTTGCTGTATCTTTTTTGAGTGGATAGCCATTTATTTAAAAATGCTTTCTGGGTGTATTTAAAGGAGGAATTCTGGACATATGCTCTTCTTTCGTTATGAAAATATTTTTCGTTTTATAGCCAATGACCTATTTAAAAAAGGTTAACAGTTAGTCATCAATAGTTGTAAGTTATGAGCCTTAAAATGATGCAGAATGGGTCTCATACCTCATTGGTAATGATCCTTATGTCCATTTAAGCATGACAATGTTACTAATGGCCATTTAAGCATGGCAATGATCCTTTTGTCAATTTAAGCATGGCAATGTTACTTAAGGTCAATTAAGCATGGCAACGTTACTTATGGTCATTTAAGCATGGCAATGTTACTTAATTTACATATGGCAATGCTCTTTTTTGCCATTTAAGCATGGCAATGTTACTTAATTTACATATGGCAATGCTCTTTTTTGCCATTTAAGCATGGCAATGTTACTTAATTTACATATGGCAATGCTCTTTTTTGCCATTTAAGCATGGCAATGTTACTTATGCCCATTTAAGCATAGCTATGATCTTTTTGTCTATTCAAGCATTGCAATGTTACATTTAAGCATGGCAATTATCCTTATGACCATTAAAGCAAGTTTAGGTTTAAAACCCAGCTACAGTGTAAGGTGTTTTCCATTCAACAACTAAGGCAGCATATACGTCTTACATCTAGGTGAAAATGGTGGGTTTATAGTATAAGGGTTATGAGAAATTGGCAATCAATTTTTTTCTCTTTTATAAACAGCATTTTCAGTACCAGCTCATTTAACTATAAACTGAAAAGGTGGTTTTTTAAACTAAAACTTTTACATCAAATTCACTTCTTACAAACAGTTCAACTTACCAAGTGTTTGGAAATTCAGTGCCACCAGCTGACATCCTGCATTCCAAAAGAGCTGAAAAAAAACATTTTTTTTTTCAAACAGGTATAATATTTCCTTTTAGATTTGTTTTTGCATTATGTCAATTCCCTCACAAGAATGTTGAGGTTGTGTTGGAAGCATGGCTTACATCAATGACCTTCACTCAATGGTGCAAAAGTTTACAAGTTAGTGATCTTGACCATATAACATGAAGGTATGTTACGTCTTCACTGATCTAACTGAGATATTCAGGCTTTATTACCTTATATACAAATCAAGCAGAGTATCATTTAAGACTTAGACTGTTTTACTGTACACATTTTCAAAAACAATTTTCAGAGATTTACCTGAGGCATAAAATTGCTGGAATCTACCCTGGTTCCTCTTGGATACACCCTGCTTAACTGTCTCTTGTTGTAACTATGTTGGGTTAAGGAAAACACTAGTGCGAAACATGATTACTTCAGCCAAATTACAATTTTTATCAAAATTTGCTTTTAAGAAATTAACTTTTTCTATCTTAAGAGATATATTTCCTTTGCCGGTTATCAACATGATATTTACATTTACAATATAAATAGATAACAAGAGGGCCATGATGGCCCTAGATCACTCACCTAAATACTTTGCCTTTGGGTCTGCTGTTAAGCTAACATCAAAAGCTTTTTTAAGAATCTCCCTATATAAATCTATATGGATACAAGTGACCCCCAGGGCAGGGCCAAATTTCACTCAAGGGGCATAATTTGAACAAACTTGGTAGATGACCTCTAACTGATTCTCCATTAAAAATATCTAAGTTCTAGGCTCTGTGGTTTCAGACAAGAGGTTTTTTAAAGTTTTGCCTATTTGACCCTAGGGGCATAATTTGAACAAACTTGGTTGAGGTCCACTAGACAATGCTACATATTAAATCTTAAGGCTCAGGGCCTTGTGGTTTCAGACAAGAAGACTTCAAAGTTTTTCCCTATATAAACATATGAAAAACCAATGACCCCGGAACGGGGCCAAATTTGACCCCAGGGGCATAATTTGAACAAACTTGGTAGAGGTCTACTAGACAATGTTACACACCAAATCTTAAGGCTCAGGCCCTTGTGGTTTTAGACAAGAAGATTTTTTAAAGTTTTACTATATAAGCCTATGTAAAATCAACTGACCCCCGGGGCAGGCCAAATTTGACCCCAGGGGCATAATTTGAACATAATTTGAACAGACTTGGTAGATGTCTACTAGATAATGCTACACACCAAAATTTAAGGCTCAGGGCCTTGTCGTTTCAGACAAGAAGATTTTAAACGTTTCACTATATAATTAAGCCTGTGTAAAATCAATTGACCCCAGGGCAGTGCCAAATTTGACCCCAGGGTTATAATTTGAACAAACTTGGTAGAGGTCCACCAGACAATGCTACACACCAAATCTTAAGGCTCAGGGCCTTGTGGTTTCAGACAAGAAGGTTTTCAAAGTTTTTCCTTTCAGTTGCCATAGCAACCAGAGTTCTTGATGGAATTGAATTCTTTGAACAACTTTGGTAGAGCTTAATGCAAGAAATATCCCAGGCATGTTTCGTCAATGTTGGCTTAGCGGTATAGGAGGAGATGACCTTCAAGTCAAATTGTTGACAACGAACGACGCACGTCGACAGATGCCAGACAATCAACGGTCCCAAAAGCTCAGCCTGAGCAGTGCTCAGGTGAGCTAATGACTGAATCATGAAAGCCTGAGTAAATGCTCTGCAGCATGCACACTTAATAATGAACATTGTGTGAAAGTTTGGTGAAAATCTAATAAGAATTGTAGGTGGAGTTGTGCACAGAAGATGGGATGGACAGTGCAACTACTAATGCCACCCACTTGGGGCATAAAAAGAAAAATTGCATTTATTGGGATGTGTGTGCGTGGGGGGGAGGCTTTTAATCAGAAAAACATGATCATACAATCTGTGTCTAAACATGAGGTTAGAATATGACTGTGAGAAGCCAGGATTCTTGGCCTGCAATTTTAGAAATGTTGTAAAAATGCTGAGCTAGATGAGTGAAAGCAACTCTTGATGGTCTGTGCAAATACTCACTGCAGATACAATGGCATATACACTTGGAAACATGATACAGCTAGTAATGGGAATTGGTTCGAAACAACACATACAGTGTAAAATTTTGTTTGATTAGATCAAGTATTGATGCATGATCAAAGAACACAAATATCATTTCAGAATCAAAGGATACTTGACAAACTCCACTGGGTATTCTTTTAGCAGGTTGGTAGCTTGTGTCTCTACAAATGACGATATCTCATATGCTCTGTTCTTCTCTGGAAAAAAGAAGGAAAGTTACACATGATTTCATTAGTTACTAATGGAAAAGAGAAGGAAGTTAAATGTTTCATTAGGTAGTTATAGTGAAGAAAAGGGGTAGACATATGACATCTTACAATAAAAAGTGAAAGATTACCAAGAAAGCCCAAGGACACATAACTAATAGCTAACTATAATATCACCAGTAAGATCATCTGAATGTGAGTAGCAAGTCAATCTCTGGCTTTTCAAAGGAAAGGAAATAAAATTTCCAACTAACAGACCTACTCGGAGATAGTCCCAAGAAATGGCAATGGATGTACACTCTAAATATTTTTAGGAATGGACATGGAAGTGTCCAGATCAAGCTACTCTAAGGTTGTTCGAGGAATGGAAATGGCCTAACTCTCCAATGGAAACAGATTACCCAACTGAGGTTCCAAAATAATGGAAATGAAATTACCAATAATGATATTTTTTAAAAGGGAGGAATAAACTAGCTATCAAATAACTCATAGGAAAAGATGATATTTTAAAAGGATTAAAATAATTTTAATATGTTTCAAAGGAATGGAATGCTTCACATTTCACTTGAAACAGAAATGGAATTATTCTGATATATTTAAAAGAATAAAATGGTCTTATTCTGAGATACTTTAAAGAAAACATGTTTTCTATTATCAGACATTTTAGAGGAATGGAATGGGACCTATTCTCAAATATTCCAAAGGAGTACAAAGCAGACTCATTATTAGACAAAGTAAATGAACAGAAATGGACTTATTCTCAGTTACTTATTCATGGATATTCCAAAGGCAAAGCACTGGAATTTCTCTTAGATATACTTTACAGGAATAGATATGAACCTTCTCTTAAATATGCTGAAGGCAAATAAAGGGAATTCAATTACAATAAGATATTTCAAAGGAATAGAAATGAACTCACTTTCAGACACTTAAAAGGGATAAAAATCAATATTTTTCAGATATTTTTATGAAATAGAAATGAATGTACCCTCAGATACTTTGAAGGAAATGAAATGGACTTTGACATTATTTAAATGGAAAAGAAATAGACTTACTTTCAGATATTTCAAAGGAATGGAAATGAACTGGTTGCACATAATTAACAAGAGCAGACATCTCCATGCCTGCCTCTGCTTCTGACCCTGCTGTACCCTGAAATCATGAAGTGTCAATACAGAAATTTACATATATGATTATTATAAATAACAAGAACCTGAAAGTCAGAAGTGAATACAGTCAAACCCAAGATTTGCATATTTTCCAATCAAATAGTCAAGTCTTTCTTGCTGATAAATTACTGTTTGTACAAAGTTTTAATGGACTGAAGTTCTAAATTTTAATCTGTATCAAAGGTAGAGTGCGTTATATATTTGGCACATGGTAAAATAATTTTACACATGGGATTTTAAATGCTTGAAAAGCTGAACTGAACAGTTTCTTTATTTGAAGAAAAAAGTCATCAAACAGATATTTGTTGCATGCAACTGTTTTCAGAAAAAAATGTAAATAAATAAAGCAAGATAAAAGATCTTTCGCACATGCTTTGATACATAAAATGTTTTGCAAATAGATGTGCCATATCTATTTTTCTAATAATTGTTTTACCATTTTCTAGACTTTTTTTGTTATCACTTTTGACAAAAGAATATTCTGTCACTTTAACAAGCAGCCAACATTTATTCCTTTGTGACTGTTGGTGTAAATTCATCAGCTAACTGGGAAATGGCCTTAAATCCAAATCGATATAAAACAGTTCCAAAGGCAAACAATTCATTGGTTTGCCATGAAAGAGTTACAGCCCTTTGCTTTCAGGAATTTGATATATCAAAAAACAAGTGTTTTTAGATGATCTATTAAGCATGCAAGCCTGGTGTATTTTTTTTCTAGCTGCCAAAGTACAAGCACCTACCCTGACACAGAAGCCTATCTGCAACAGTTCAACAGCCGAAAGCAACAGTCTATTCCAAAGTTATACAAACAGTGAATTTAAAAGCAAGGTACTGACATGAATATTTGACTGTATCAAATGTTAAAGTTATACATTAGCAATTTGCATTACATGGGCTCACCCTTGGTCTGAGCCATTTGCATGCTATAAGCATGCAACATATGCATTTGTTTACAATAACAGTAACAGATAAAGCATGCAAACTAGGTTTGACTGTAGCCATATTTTTCACTGCAAAACACAAAGCATGCATTACGATTTCTAGAATACTTGAACTAGATGACTTAACTTTCAAGACAGATTTTTACTTCATTTTGAAAAATCTACATACTATCTTGTCCTTTCAGCTTTTCTAGATTAAAAATGAGGAGACATTCATTACATTCACCAGAGAGAAATAAACTTATTCCACTCAGAATTGCATAACTGTGAGAAAGATTTAAGTATCATTTGAGGTAACATTTTTTTTTTCTCTGAAAGGAAAACTTGATCTTATATATGAAGAATTATCTTGGAAGACTACCAAAAAATCATCTTATCATGTGCTTTTAACAAAATGTTTAATGAAATGATTATTTCTTATTTTAAACAGAGAATAAATCCTTAAACACTTTGAATGTATATACAGTGAATATATCATTAAACACTGTGGAAGATATTATAGTGAATAAATCCTTAAACATTTTGAAAGATTATACAATGAATAAATCCTTAAACATTTTGAACAATTTTAAAGGGAAGAAATCCTTAAACACTTCGAAATATTTATGTCTAAACTAACTTTGTAACATGGTGATTAATGTCAAAATTTTGTTAAAAGGGGCAAAAGATTATATTTTTCAAACTATAAACTAAAGTCAAAGAAAACAAACTACCATGGAAGGTAAAGATTTGGTACACGGTATATTTGTACTCTAAGTGCTTTGAGTATAGTATATCACACTGTGTGGGGATATATTTTAAGACTGTATTATTTTCAACATTTGCCCATGTTTTCTCCTGAAACTTCTCAAATAGTCTAAAACTCTTATGGCCAAACCATGCAATTAAAATACAAAATATTGTCCCAGATCCAAGAATGAGGGGCACTTGACCAATCCATTCCCCATCCTCCTAACTACCATTCACTGATTTACAGGGAGACACTTCTGAATTTCCTGACTTTGAATTGATGCAAAAGAATACACAACTAAGTTCTATTCTGTTTCATCAGATTTTTTTCACCAATGGAATTTCTTGATTCCTTATGCATGGTGCAAACACCAATAAAAATATTTCTTACAAATGTTTACTACTGTTAATCACCAATGAGAATTCAGTTTACTTTTACTAGTAAGAAGCTGGGTTTTCTTTTACCATTTATCTTGAGCAAACTCGAAAGTTTTACCATAATGCAGGGCCAAGCAAGATATTACCAGAAAGGTATTATTCTTTTCAAAGCTTATTTCTGTTCTACCATGAGAGCAAAACAATTGAAAATAATACAGCTTTTTTTAAAAATTGTGAGGAAATTTAAAACTGAAAAATTGGATAAAAGGCAAAAAATCAAGTTAGTGAAAAAAAATATAGTCAAAAATGTGCATCAAAAGAGTAAAGGAAATAAGGATTTTTTTATATTATATTTATTGCCTTTATAAGAAATTACTTCACTATTTGTAAATGGTGTGATAGAGCATTAAGTTATGCTGGAGTGATTGTTTTCTCTTATTGTGGAGTGACTGTATTACAGTGAACTTTAAAAACTCTTGAAACTGAAGTGTACCAAGCTTAAATTTTTAAAATACAGGGTGCAAAGAATTGATAAATGAATGGTTTGACTTTTCACTTACTTGAAGGATTTAACAAAACTTCTTTTTTAATGTAATGCTTTGAAACTGACAAAAAAGAAAGATCAAGAAAAAGAATAACTCAAATATTTTTTTGGATTACTTCTTGATTAAATGTGTATTATGTATAATCAATTAGTTAATAAGAAATGTCAGTGAAAGTCCTTTCCTGAATAATGCTTATTCTTCTTAAGCCGATGTGGATGGTTCAGTGTAAGTCTATGATAAAACAGTCTTTATTTATATTGACTTGCCATAGAACTGCACTAAGCCATCCATTAATATCATTCCAAATACTCTGAATACATCATACATTTTATATTAAGTATATTTCCTGCAACCAGGCTCAGTCAAGGCTCTCCATGTATATCTCTATATAGAGTCAAATTTTAGAAAAACCTACAAATAAATTCGAACAGACACATACATCTGACAGACACCAATATATTTACTACCGACTTTTCTAAAATGCATTCAGTGGAAGTAAAATTCTGTCCATAAAAGGTTACAGAATGGACATATATTGGAAAATTATTGAGTCAGGCACCCTAACATACAGACATTCAAATATCAACCGGACTGACAAATAAACACTGATACATGTTATTCCATCATAACATTTTCAGTAAGTCACTGAGACATTAACTTTTCAGATAAACTAATCTTACAAGGTAACGATTACTTTCAGACATGTTTTACAAACATATAAACCTGACAACAGCTGAAATTTACATGTCAATCTTGTTGAATAAGGAGACATTTATTAAAGTATTTATCTGACCAATACATCTTCATTAGTATACTTAGTTATAATTTTAGAGTATGATAATTTGTCTCAGTATACTCCTAACACAGACTATATTTGTTAACATTGCATTGGTACCCTAACCTTAGTTTATGATACAGTGTTTTCACAACAGAGTGTCAAAAGTCAGAAAACATTTTGAAACAATTAGAAGTTAAACACTACTGTATGCAAAGACAATCAAACTATGTCAAAAAACTCCCTACAAAATGTGCAATGAGATTTTGTGTTATTTACAAAGTTCAAAGATTTTAGTGTTTATAGCATCCAGTTTCACAATCATGGTTTGAACGCATATATCCAACAAAGACCTACCCTTATCCAAGAAGTGTGCAGAAATAGTTGACAAAAACATCTTTAAGTAGTCATGAAACATGCAATATAGTATTTAAACATAGTAAACTTTTTTGTGCAGACTTTTAAATATATCTCCATGACAATACAAATAATATTTAACTCCTCTGAGTTTCCTGTTTCAAAGACATTTAACAGCAGTAGTAATAAGACAACTGCTGAAAGGGGAGACAACTCATGTGTTACCTGTAACAGGGTCCACAACTGTGAAACTGGAATCAGATATTGTATTAGTGATTAAAAAACTGGTGTAAAAATTGTAAAGCATTAGTGGAGAGATGTTTAAATGTGAATCAAATGGTAGTCAAGAGATTAAATCTGTTGAAAACATATAAGGATTGGGGCATACCTTCTCTTTCTTTAACTGAAATAAATGAAAATCAAGCACTGACAAACAATTTATATTATATACAGCCTTTTTTAGACTTTCTCCCTAAAACATTCTTTCCTGTATTAACATCAGTATATTCTATAAACGCTGAAAACATCTCAAAAGTTATATCGACTGCAGCTCAGGGTCAAAGATACCTAAATGGAATATCGACTGCAGTTCAAGGTCAAAGATACCTAAAAAAATACAAAAAGGCTCTTCATGTTTCCCAATCGCTTAACCTTCTGAGTCTCTAATTTTGACATCAGCTTTCTCTTTAAAACATTTTTAATAAAAATAAAAATCCTTTAAAACCTGTGCTCCTTCAAAAAAGATGGCTAGATGGTCCAAATTATAAATGTAAAAAAAAAATTAAAAAATGCAGCCAATTCAAATTAAAATATTTACTATACAACTGTAACTATGAAATTTCAGCAGGAAAGTATGTTTGCAGGGATATATAGTCTTGACTGATTTAATAAACATAAAAGACATGCAGAAGGCGGCAGGCATTCACATACTGCGGTCTGCAGCATACCATATACTCCCCACAATACATCTCTGGGTCACTGTCATCATAATCATCGTCAAGCTGACAGAAAATGGAAAACACAACAACTATCACATCACATCCCAGTATATACCAGTAATTTCACTATGGGTATAAACCATTTATCTTCTTTTTTTCTGTACCACCAGCAATTTATTCAAATACACTAATTATTTTCCCGTTATAACACTTACCCCCTTTAGGAAGTTTCTTCAAATGTTTTTTTCCTATTTACTTCTGTTTATTTCTTTCCATTGTTTCTATTGACTGTCTCCTTCAACATTCTTTTGGATGCATGCATATCTATGCATTTAAATGTTTTGGTTTTGTGGGTATCTTTTTTCTTTAAATGTTCTGGATTTGTATTACTTATGTCTTTAAATGTTCTTGTTTTGTAAGTAAGAAAGTATAGTAAATAAATTATAGTGTCGCCCCTACTGAAAGGGCCAGCCTCCCAGGCTTATGAGACACTTCTATTTGTGTACACATTTACTCACTGATTCCTTTAATCCTATTTGCCAGGCGCAAGGTGGACAGGCAATCTATGCCTTTAAATGTTCTGGTTTTGCAAGCTACTATGCCTTTAAATATTCTGGTTTTGTAAGTATCTATGCCTTAAAATGTTCTTATTTTGTATCTATGCCATTAAATGTTCCAGGTTTTCAGTAGCTATGTCTTTAAATGTTCTGGTTATGTAAATATCTATGCCTTCAAAATGTTCTATTTTCCAATGACTGACTATATTGTTCTGATTTCCATGACTAACTATACCATAATAGTCTGGTTTTGAATCATTGTCTATGCCTTTATATGTTCTGGTTTCGTAGCTATCTATTTTTCTAAAAGTTCTGGTATCAAACTGTCTATGCTTCACTGTTCTAGTTTCTATGACTAACTATGCCATAATGTTCTTTCTGATTTTCAGTAACTCTCTACGCCCAAAACATTAAGGTTTTCTGCGTTGTATCTTTTGTAATGTTTTCCATTTACCCTACTTTGTCTGGCAATATATCTTTCGATAAGCATAGCAATAACTGTTACAAAGCAAGCATTGTTTAACCTATCATAGTAATTCAAAGCACAACTGCTATATATTGTTGCTAACACAAAAACAAGAGAAAGATAATGATGTTCTTTTTTTCATTTCTGAGAGATGGTTTGCTTCTCTGCTATTCTATTACCTCTTGAATTGTTCAATGTGTTTGTCACTGTCATAAATGCATATTATCAAAAACCCTTTTCTAAGTGAAGGACAAATTCTAACCAAACTCCTCCTTAATCAAGTAAGACCCGAGTTTTCTACTAATGTATGGAGGTATATGGTGGATAAAAAATCAGCAGTTGACCACACTGGCCTATATTTATGCAACAACAGTTACATCAATATTTCAAAATGTGTGTCAATCAAAAAGGATGTCACTGGTGTGAAACATGCATTTGACATCATTTTCATAACATGTATTAGATTCAAATTTAACAGAGAGCATACTGGCAGAAACAAGACAAGATCTAGAGCTGCGTACAATTGCTAAAATATATGTCAGCCGAATACCATGTATGTGGAGTTAATGGAACTGTAGCTTAATTATGCAGAAATTAATATTAAATTGCAATAATAAAAACAGACTGTCTACAAGTATTATTACTCCTAAGAATGTCTTTTCTCTGCATAAATAATAATAACCTTTTGAAAAAGACATATTTGTGCTAAGCCGTCTGACTGTCAAAAAAGATCCTTGTAAATTTTGTAAAAAACTAGCTGATAAAATGTCCCAACAGCTTCTGACAAACTGCAATCAGCTTCCCCCTGTCTGTCCTCCTCCTCTACCAACCACATTACACACATCACATAATTCACTTGAGAAAACAACCAAATTATGTCAGTCAGCTTTCTCCAGTGAACAAAACATTTATGATTTTAAAACTTTATATAAAGACTGCTTATTTACAACTATTGCCACCCTGACTTTGCCAAGCATAGCTTATCTGTATAAATGATCCATGCACAGTGTTCATTTATACCTCCAGTAAGTTCATTCCTAGCACACGGCTAACATGTCTTCTCTTCAGAAAAATACATTTTCAATATTACCATGAAACATATAACTTAGTCACTGCTACTTCTGGTATCCAAGTTGGTTAGACAATCATTTAATGACTATAGTTTTCCTTTTTCAAGCAAGATACAAGACTTCACTACATTTGGGTTATAATTGAACAAGTGGCTAATAATTTGCTACAAAATGCAATGTTACGTATCAGCATGCTCTCTAGTTCATGATCAGTTTTCATACATTAACTTTTCACAATACTAAAGACTTCGATTTTTAAACATGTATGTAGCACAATATTAATCAGGTCTGATTTCATGAGTTTAATCACTGAATTTTTTTTAACTCATGCAGTTTTCAGTCAAAACGATGTCTTATATCAGGAATCATTGCTCTTAGACAAGCTGAATGAAACAGTAAAATGTGTACATTTCATAACTTAAGTAATGTACAGTATGTGTTTAAAAGACTTGAATAACTAATCTACAGATACCATGCCAGCAGGACCCATATAATTCATATAGCATATTTTTTAACAATACATATATAATTGTAATGGCACATGGTCAAAACAGTAGTATAGTTAACGTTTTTACTAAATTTTATAAATAAAGTAGGTTATATAAATCTGTGAATAGAAAGTCAGTATTTATCAAAAGCTCTTGTATGGTGATTTTCTGATTTTTAAAAGGGCTTTGAAAGGTGTTTAAGACCAGACTCTGCTTTTGGAAATATCTATAGCAGGAAGACAAATAGATAGATGTGTACAATTACACTGCCCTGCAAATGCATGTTATATTCTAATATAACAATAGGAAAATCTTGGAAGATGGTTGATATTAGCTTAGAAAATAATCTGAAAGCAAACACTGGGTGGCTGTGACATTGAGCAAAAATGCAAGTGTTGGGGAATGAATTTGCAATTACCGACCAATTAAGTCAACTAATTCTTTTAAATGCTGAGCTGCCCTTTTCATGTTGTTAAGAGTAACTTAAATCAATACTTCAGACCAGCCAAAAATTCTCCATCTAATATTAGCATTAACTGCTTTTCTCTCAGGATAAAGAGAATTTAATTTCAGCAAGTAAAATAGAATTTGCACAATGTTCTAACAATATTTAGGTACCAGATTTTACCCAACTATTATTCTGAACTTTCACTCTTAGTACTATACATTTTCACCAAAGTTTTTCGGAAGGAGTGTTAAAGAATTAGCAAATATGAAAGATTGCAACAGAAAAATAGTTTCTCATTAAGACAGATTTTCTGTGTGCAAAACAAGACCGTAATATTTTTATAAATGTACTAAGCATCAGACTGAAACAGAATCATATAATTGACATATTTTATCTCTTAACTTCGCAAGAAGAGTACAAAGCTTTGATAGACATGTACAATATATTACAAGTACAAAATACTGGTATGCATTTTCACTTCAATATCTTGCTTGCTCCCTTACCTTTTCTCGTTTCTCCCTCTGTCTTTCTTTTTCCTCCTCTTCTGTTAACCCTGTAACTTCATCATCATCATCACTCTCAGAAGATTCAGAATCAAAAATTTCTTCCTCCCCTGGAATTCTGTCTTTCTGTGTTTCATCAATGCTTTCGGACTGGCTCTCCAGTTTAGCCACAAGTGATTTCTCGTCCCCACCCACTGTGATAGTAACCACTCCTTCATCTCCTGCTGTGTCTAAGCTGTTTTGCTTCACTTGTTTCCGAGGGTTTGATGTTTTAGGAGAGGTAACTTTCTGCTTACCTGAAATAACTTTTTTCATAATTAGTTTGAACCAAGTTATTCTGCATCGACAGTTATCTTACGTTCTTGCTTCACTTTTGTTGTCACCCCTTCCTGAAACTGGGACTGATGCAAAAGGAACACCTAATGTTGCAGTCAATGATATGATTTGAATCCCTGACTTCTGAATAAGAACTCTGGTGAACTACCTCTAAACAGCTTATCTTATTTCTTAAAATACAACTTAGGGTAAAAAAGTTTTGGCTTGAATTATGATTCAATTTATTGGCTTCACAGTTAAACTCAAATGTTTTTAAGAAAAAAAAATCATTTCTGTTATCATCATTCCAAAAATCTAAAAGCACTTACTTTTATGAAAATGTTTTTTCCTATTTTTGATGATAATTTTACGTTTCAGTAGTTCTGGACTCGGCAATGTAATATTGGTTTCAAGCTGAAATACAAATGCTTTACATCACAATCTATTTAAATTAAGTATCAATGCAATGTTTAAAGAAAGTGCAGGTTAAATCTTATTATCCTTTTCTTCTTCTTTTCTACAGGTCAACATCACACAATACTTGGGACACAAACACCATTTTATGCCCTAAGCAACTATAAGCTAAAATTTTCTAATATTTTTTATTTTATACATATCCCAGCAAATATTTTTATTTAAGCCTTTCTTGCCAACAAGTATGATATTCAGTGAGGTGCCTGACTGGATCAAAGCCATTTATTCATAAGTGCACTTGTACCAAATAACTCCAATATGGAGGTAGCATTAGGTAATACAACAATATTACATTTCTTTTACATTCATAAGTCATATACTGTTCTGGGAATATCCAAAGTCTCATAGATAATCTGTCTAAAACAGATTATTTTCCATATCTAATTTCGGTTCCCTGCTAAACTAGATCAGTGCTCCTCTGGAACCAGCTGTCTGCTTTTTTTCTCATACCCTTAATGTGTGCAATAAATCATGACACCAAAATAACCCTGAACAATCAACATAATTTGATAATAACAAGACACAAGACTTATTTGATAGCCCACATCATCAGCAAACTGCAAAAAGGCAAACAAAAGCATCCATGATTAATGTGCTATTTTATCTGTAGTTTAACACATTAGATCTCAACACATTACAGTATCCATTTTTGGGGAAAATTGGGAGAATTCTGGCACCTTGTAAAGACACTTCAGGCTCCTGAATGAGACAAACAATTCATGCTGAACTTTATAAAGTAATTTGTGGTCACAAGTGTCTAAGAATGCCTTATAAGGTACGCTTCAAATGTCAGTAGGCATGGTTGCATAAAACCCAGTAAAAATAAGGGAGAAGAAACTTTGCTACTAAATCCAGTGTAAACAGGTTTTATAAACTTTAAAATCTAGCCAAAATGCAATCAAAATAAAGGTGAACTACATAAACAAACTCTGGTCCTATGAGTATTTTTGGCTAAGAAAGAAGGATAATATACAACAGATAATATGCAATGAATAATTCCTTCTACAAAACAAGACCACCACAGAGCAGCTCCAATGCATGTCTGTTTTATTTGTTGGAAACAGGGGCATATTAATAGATTTTAAGTTTAAACTGAATAGGGTTTTATTATATATTTGGTAATTGTTGAGAAAACAACGAAAAAACTGACTCTTCTGACCTTTGGGGTATATAATTTCAACAAGACAAGACAAAAAGATTTTTTAAAGTTTATCCTATTAAGAATATGTTAAATCAAGTTTCCCCCGGGCAGGGCCAATATTGACCCTGGGGTCATGATTTGAACTAACTTGGTAGAGGTCCCCTAGACAATGCTACACACCAAATATCTAAACTTTAAGCCTTATGGTGTATCAGTGATCAGAAACATTAATGTTTTTGAACAACACCGACAACCCTAAGATCACAATTTCTCGACTTTTTTCTTCGAAAACAGACTAGCTTAAAAACTATTCAATTTTCACCAGTTTTGATTATTATATTTTGACAATTAACAGAAATGCCACTTACAAAATCAAGAGTTTGTCTTATGAACCAAAATAACATAGACAACTGAGCCATGACCTTGCTTTCCTGCACACTAGAGATTTTCATAACAAAAAATTTTACCAAATTTCATAAAGACTGGACAAATCATGAAGAAATGGTCATAACAGGGACATCTATAGTGTTCACAAGATTTCTACTAATTAAACTTGTTGAAATACTGGGTCAAAATGTGCTCTCTAGTGTTCACAAGGTTTTTACCTTTGATTTGAGCTGATGGAACTTGTTTTGGACCACCATGACCCAGTTTGAAGTCTTCTAAGAAATCTTGTGTATAATTATCAGATACAATTGAAGATCACGAGGCAAAACCAAAGTATGAGTTTAACAAGAACTACTAAAGAAGACCATGACATGATGACTTACAGCAAAGCCTTCTACTGGATCCACCAGCAACATATCTCCAAAGATATTCCTACAGTGGGCAGCCATCTTTGCCTGCTGCTTTACCCTGAAAACAGACATGATAATACTGAATAATGAAACACAATATGAACTAGAACAGTCATTGAAGATGACAAATACCCCCACAACTGCACACTGACTCAACAGCAGAAGCAAATCTGAACTCTCATAAAGCTATGATGCCAGTAAGACTAGGGTAAGTTCAATGGCAATAATTGTGCCTGGCTGGGTATGCATCAGAAATACTTCTTTCACATCTTCATTGCCTAATTACTATCTCTGCCAAATGCCATTTCCTTTAATTGAAAAAATGAAGTAGTTTGTGCCACAAGGTATATGTAAGTCAAAAATGTGGAAAAGTACAAGTTCAAAGAGCAATAGCTCTGCACTGCCTGCATGGATTTGCATCAAGAAAATGTCCTGCACATCTACATTGCTTGGTGACCATTTCTGCCAAGTTTCATTTCAATTGGTTGAAAACTGAGGGTGGAGTTCATGACACAAGGTATATAATTTACAAACATGGGAAAAAGTATAAGCTCAAGGGGAAATAACTCTGCAATGCCTGTATAGATATGCATCAAAAATATGTCTTGCACATCTACATTGCCTAGTGACCATTCCTGAAAAGTTTCACTTCAATCAGTTGTTAACTGAAGGAGTAGCTGGCAATGCAAGGTTAAGATGTCAAATTTTACAAACATGGGAAAATGTATAATTCAAGGGACAATAACCCTGCAAAGCCTGTAATGGATATGATTCAAAAGTATGTCTTGCACATTCCTGAAACGTTTCATTTCAATCAGTTGAAAACTGAAGGAGGAGTTCACGAAGCAAGGTTAAGATGTTAAACGTGCCAGACTGACCAACCGACCACCGGGATGATTCCAGTATACACCCTGCAAACTTTGTTTTGCGGGGGGTAAAACAAGATATAATTTACAATCTTTTCAAACCTCTTGGCCTAGTCATACACCTTTAGTCTGTCCCCAATTCATTTTAAAACATAGCAACAGGGGTTTAAAATGCAAAAAAAGTTTGCCTCTGTAACACTCAGACAATTTCTTTCAAAGTAAGCTAATATATAAATAATCTTATTAACAACCTGTATATTTTCCAGGTGAGAAGCGAACAACAAGCTTGAAAGGAGAACTGTCTGCCTTAAAACATGACAAATATCACTGACCCTTAATAATTCTGTCTTGCTTATTGAACAAAATGCAACAGAATATTGTGTCTACCAGTTGTACTGACAGGATGAGAATACTTACGAACAGTGGTTTTCAAAGGAGAGTATAACAGGATAATCTGAGGTTTTGAAGGCACTTGCTGCTATTGCTTCTATCACATCCTGTCAAATATGTGTGCAAAAGTTAACAGATTCTGACAAAAATAAACTTATTAACACATGAAACAGGAAAAATTGCAATTAAGATTTCTCTATTTCAATAAAACATATTTCTCTTCAGTGACAGCCATGAAATCCACATCAAAACTCAAAACCAAATATTTTGCAGATGAAGAATAGATATTTTAAGACTGTATCTACTGACTTAAACTTGCAATGCCTTTAACTAATCTTCACCAACACAAAGCTCACAATGTCTTTACTTTATCTTTACTAACACGATCAAAACTCAAAATGTTATTACTTTATCTTTACTAACACAAACAAAACACAAAATGTCATTACTTTATCTTTACTAACACAAACAAAACTCAAAATGTTATTACTTTATCCTTACTAACACAAACAAAACTCAAAATGTTATATAGAGGATATTTGTTTGTTTTTGTAGAAGATGAGAATTTATTTCATCGAGTGAACACCATATGTGATATTTTCACGAGTGGCGCAGCCACGAGTGAAAATATCAACATATGGTGTTCACTAGATGAAATAAATTCCCATCTTTCACTAAAAAACAAACAAATTTTCTTTTTATTTTATGCCAACACGTCAAAAATGGGTATTTTATGACATTTTTGATCAGGGCCTTCAATAAATTCCCCATGGTGAGCCCCAAATCAGTTAATGCGTACTTTGGATACTCCGCACAAAAAAAAGTGCAGACAATCTCCAATACATATGATAACTTTACTTCTGCTGAAATAAACTGAATACACTTTCATCAAATAACATTTATTTTTCTCTACACAGTTTATCAATATTTATTGAATTTTAGCCATACATACTTTAATTATAAAAGCGGATTAATACCGAGTAATATTCAATCAATTGAATTGAAAGTCGGCCATATATGATATTGTCCATGTGAGTCATGTAAACAAATCAGACATTTTAAAAAATTTATGGCGAATTTCATCACTGTTCACAACTAGTTAGGCTCAGGAATTCAATATTATAATTGGATTTAACAAGGTAAATAAATTTCACTCGCTGTCACAGTCTGAAATACAGCGGATTCTCTTGTATTTACGTGGTGGGGAAATTCCTGAAGTTTCATCAAGCAGTAGTTCCGGCACAAACAGTGTATTATCAAAATGGTAATTTCACTGATTCAAAACAGTGGATTATCACTTTTATCTCACTGATATTTCCCTATATTTCATTGGTAGGCATAAAATAATACTTTATCCTTACTAACACAAACAAAACTTAAATTTTTTTTACTTTATCTTTACTAACACAAACAAAACTCACAATCTTTACCATTATAAAACAGTTACCTTGAAATTTATCTCAGTACACATGGTAAAGCCATGTGTTATCATTGGCTCTTCATCGGCTCCCTTACCATCCCAACAGTCCAGCTCTATACACCGGCAACCACTCAATAACACTTGATGATACATCTCAACTGAAGACTTTCCAGTTAACTGGTGACCTGAAGATGGTTGAAAAGTGGAATTTACAAATTATAATTTGTTAAGGAAGGATAGGTATCAATCACGGCTATATGAAAGGACAAGTCCATCACTCTAGAAAGATTAACTTGAAAGTAAATCTTTTGTACATATTATATCTGTATTTTTTCTTTATTCCTTACACGTCCTGGCTATAATAGAGGCACCACTTACCTGTCAGTCATGTATTGTGGGATGAGGTCATGAAGTAACGGGAAAGAAGCTCAGTCCAGTCCAGTACAGGCTATAATCTAAACATCATTAACCTACAATTATGGGATGAGTTAATGAAGTAATGGGAAAAAGGCTCAGTCCAAGTTATAATCTAAACACCACTTACCTGTCAGGTATGTATTGTGGGAGGAGTTAATGAAGTAATGGGAAAGAGGCTGGGTCATGTCCTGACTTAAATCTAGGTATTCTGCAGGTATCAGGTTATTGTCTTCAGACATCAAGAACTTCAGAAACCCTTCCTGAGAAAAATGACCTAGAAATATAAAATCAAACTAAGATTATAGCCCTTTCTCATAACCAAAATTCTTCTCAAAACCAAGATCCTTGAGGACAGCAATGTATCAATTGCTACTGTATGTCCTTTTATGTGAATTTGGACCTTTTAATTGTAACAGTTCAAATTGTTCACAAATTCTCTCTATACTGTAAAATGTTCCTTTACTAAACCAGCATAAAAATGATGAAAGAAGGCTCCTATCAATATTCATACAAGAGATGATAAAACAACAGAAAGGTTTAGTAGTGAAAATATGACTCTTATTTCTAGCTTCCCTATCAACTGAAGTACACATTCTCAAAAGAATTAAAGTCTTTTTCTAATTACATCAATATATATATTCCTCTATCACCTGTCTCTAATAACTTTCTGATAGATTGTAATAAAGTAAAAGAGCAACAATGATTTGCAAGTTCCTAGCATTTGTAAAAAATCATTAGCAGGGCTATATCAAATCTGGTTTGCTTCATGACAAAGATGTCATGACAAAAAAGAAAATGCCTTATAGGTTATTCACTTTATCCTGTAACATTCAATATAATAACAGTTCAAGAAGTTTCTAAGAACAGAACACCCTATTGTGAGAAATAAATTAAAATCGAAAAAGTTAAATGCTTCAAACCAAAATCAACCAACAGAAAGGAAACACTGCTTATATAAAATAAACTGTAATATACACATAACAAAAGTACACAAATATAAATCTGACTATTTTATTATTTGCTAATTAAATGTACTTCAAAGGGGTACCTCATTTCTACAATGTGAAGACCACACTGTAAGATGACAATGTCCCTGAAGTGGTGCTTTGACTTTGAGCTGAGGACCAGTCATTTAAGGTCAAATAACTATAGGTCAATGGGAAGGCCTTGTCCAAAGGGTTGTTGTGTCCAAGTATGAAGTAAATCAACTTTGTAAAAAGGAGGTTACGGCCAATGTTAAAGTTTTTGGACAATTGGATTTTCAAGGTGAAAATCATTCAGGGGTCAAGGTCAAATAAATATAGGTCAGTGAAAAGGTCTTGACCAAAGGGGTGTTGTGTCCAAGTATGAAGCAAATCCACTGACTAATAAGAAAGATATGGCCAATGTTAAAGTTTTCGGACCGACCGACCGACAGACAGTTCAAAAACTATATGCTTCCCTTTGGGGGCATAAAAAAGGAAAACAAAGGGGCCATTGGCCCCAAAGCGCTCACCTGAGGACAGACTGTCATTTGTGTGAAAACAGACAAGGCTAATGTTTATTACAAGAATTTGAACAATTTTTACTATATATATGGTCCAAATTTCAAACCTGTACATCAAACAACAAAAAAGGAGGTCACTATGTCAAAATGTCATCTAATGTCAGAGTTCAATTTCGACACCTGAAACTGTGCACAGGGTTTGTATTTCATAACTGTAGATAAAAAAGCAAGAAAGTAGGTCACTAGGTGAGAATCTAGGTCATCTAACATCAAAGTTCAATGCTACATCTGAAACTGTGCAAATAGTCCAAACGTCATAGCTGTACATCAAAAAACAAGAAAACATGTCACTAGGTCAAAATTTAGGTCATTTAACATCAAAGTTCAAGTCTTCATCTTAAACTGTGCACATGGTCCAAATTTCATAACTGTATATCAAATTACAAAAAAGTAGGTCACTCAGTCCCCTAGGTCAGGGCCAAATGTGACCCCAAGCTTTAATTTAAACAATCTTGATATAGTTCCACCAGACAATGTCTCATGTTAAATATCTAAGCTCTAGCTTTCTCGGTTTCGGAGATCACTTTTTTTTATATGTATTTAAAGAAAACCCATGACCCTATGGGCAGAGCCAATTTTGACCCTAGGGCAATAATTTGAACAATGGTTGTAGAGGTCCACAATGTTTCATGCTAAATATCTAAGCTCTAACCTTTGAAGCTTCAGAGGATAATTTTCTTATGTTTTTACTATATGCACAAATAGAATATCTATGACCCCCGGGCAGGCCCAATTTTAACAGCAGGGATATAATTTGAACAAACTTTGAACAGGTTCACTAGACAATATTTCATGCAAAATATCTAAGCTTTAGGCTTTGTCATTTCAAAGGAGAAGATTTTTAAGTTTTTACTATATACATATAAGGAAAACCTATGACCCCTGGGGCGGGGTCAACTTTAAGGCTAGGGGCATAATTTGAACAACTTTGGTAGAGGACCTGTAGATGATATCATATACCAAATATCAAATCTCTAGCCTTTATCATTTCAGAGAAGAAGATTTTTTAAATTTTTACTATATACATATAAGGAAAACCTATGACCCCCTGGGGCTGGGCCAATTTTTGAACAACTTTGGTAGAGGACCTATAGATGATGTCATATACTAAATATCAGGGTGTTCGTTTGACCCGAGGTCTCGGGTCTTGACCCGTGAAAATTCTCAAATACACTCATTTGACCCGTCATAAAATCAGCCCGCGAGTCATATTTGACTCGTGAGAAATATCCACGGCTGCATGAAGACTTGCTTGTTGTCAATCAATTTCAATAAATGCTGTTGCTAAAGAGACTTGAAAAGGATTTTTTCCGCATACCGGTAAAGTAGGCGGGGCGAATTTTCCACACTGAAGTGGTTTCAGCCAATCAGCGGTCAACATGCACGTGCATAATCTGAGAGCGAGAAGTTATAGAAAAAAATCGATACCAAAGTCAGACATGAAATACAATTAACAGTGTTACTTTTGGCCAAAATATGTGGCGACATTTGATCCCTTTCCCCACCTGTCGGAGTATATATTTTTCCCCGAGAAACGGCAAAAAATCCTCATCGGCAAGAGAAAAAAATATGCGAAATTTTGATGGTTGATAGCATTACTTTTGACTGCCTATGCACTCAGTTATGCTTCACGATATTTACTTTACGTTTTATGTGAATGACAGCAAACAGTAAGTTCATAAAACATGAAGCAGCGAGTGAAAATCTCGGATAAATTCCGTTTGTCATATATTTCCGCGACATCGTCGTATTTTAGTATTTATAGAAAACAGAGTCTTTGACACTCTTTACAAGGCAAACTTACAACATACAGTTAATTTATTAAGATCAGTGGTCATAATTTGATTATAAGTACCAGTTTGCATCTAAGAAAATATAAACATACAAAGTCTTAACTCTGCATAATTTCTAACCTGCCTAAAATAGTCAGTATTGACATTGGCCAGTAATAAGTTGAAACCTAAATCAAAGAAAAAAGAGGCTAGGGCCTTGTTCACATGCAATTACAAGTTTTTTTTTAGTTTTTTTTTTTTAAAGGAATACTAGAAATAGTCATAATGATAGTTCCAATTGGCCCAACCAATGGGCACTGACCCCCTTCCCCAAAAACTGTAAAAAAAAAAAAAAAACACAGATTAATGAGGTGTTATAAACACTGTTTCAACCTGAATTTAAAGAGGATTGTAAATATTACTTTGACCCTTGAAAATTTCAGTTTGACCCTTGAAAGTTTTATCTGATGGGTCATTGACCCTTGAGTTTCAGAGTCTACCGAACACCCTGAATATCAAAGCTCTGTGCCTTGTACTTTCTGACAAGAAAATGTTTTTAATTTGCATTTTTGAAACTTCTTTTTTGGCCCTCTGACCTACTTATGCAACAGACTGGAACCATTTGAACAACTTTGAAAGGGGACCACCCAAGGATCATTCCTGTGTAGTTTGGTTAATGTGCAGTCAGTAGTTTCAGAGGAGATGTTATTTTCATGTAATTGTTGACTACGCACGACGACCGACACAGGGGGATCACAATAGCACACCATGAGCACGTTGTGCTCAGGTGAGCTAAAAAGCATCAACACAGAAACTTGCTGCTCACAAAGGCGTCTTAAATTTTTAAGTTAAGTTTCTTTCAATTTCCTTATCAATTGCTCATATTTTCAAGTCAATTTTGTTAATTTAGGTCAATATTTTAAAAGGATTTTTATCTGGAGTTTTTAACAGAATTGGAAAAAATCAAAGTTTACAGTGTAAGGATGTTTTTTTCATGTCTTTGCCACAGGCAGTTGTAAGTTAACCCAAAAAGACAGCGGGATAATACATTGTATATGAATTAACTTTCAAAGAAAAGGACACAAAATTCGGAACTGTTTTCCTTGCAATGCTCTTTTCAGCAGGTCTCTGGTTTTGATTGTTTTTTTTGTTTCCAGTACAAGCTTTCTCAGTTTTCTTGATATTGAAGCCATTTTTCATCCAATAAAAATTGTAATTATCATGAGTAATCAGCTTTTATGCTCAAGACAGAAAATTTTAACAAGAGGACCATGTTGGCCCTTGATCACTGACCTGAGTATTTTGGCAGTGTGTGTGCTGCTGAGCAAATATCAGAAGTAAAATTACTGTTTCTGAATTGAATTTTCAAAGATTTTATATTAATACAATTAGGACACCTCGGTGGAGCCAACTTCGACCCCGGGGACAAAATTTTAACAAATTTGGTACATATCCACCTGATATTGCTACATATAAAATATCTAAGTTCTGGATCAAATGTTAAGAAGATTTTCCTTAGATTTAAGCCAGTGACCTAGTTTTTGATTCCAGATGATCCATATTCAAACTTGACCTAAAAGTCATATAAGACAAACATTTTGACCAAAAATAATGATATCTGAATTTAAAATGTGGCCTGTAGAGTGTTAACAATATTTTTCTTTGATTTGGCCTGGTGACATAGTTTCAGATCCTACATTTAAACTTGTCTGAGATATCATCAACAAACATTCTGAGCAAGTTTCATTAAGGTTTGATCAAAAATGTTGTCTATAAACTGTTAACAAGGTTTTCCTTTGATCTGGCCTGGTGACCTTGAATACCTAGATTACAAAGATTACATGCCTTGAAAACATCCTATTTCAATGTGAAATATAACATGACTTGAACATCCTTTTTTTCATATCAAAGTGATTTGTGCAAATTCATTGCAAGTATCAGCATATAATCTATTTATAAATGGTATAAACTTTGTATCTTAAAGATATTAAATCTGTTTTGTCAAATAAACTTGTAAAAGCATCAAAATTATATATCATTATTTACTATCAATAAAAACTTTAAACACTTTGCACATAATGGAAACCTTGTTTTTTCAAATGATACAAGCAAAATAAAGTAAAACTATAAACATAAACTTAGAACGTTATAATTAAGCTGAATTGATTATTTTCAATAGTATACTAGAATAGTGCTGAAAACAATTATATGCTCTTTTTTTTTTTTTTTAAATAAAACAATTAGAGTCAAAAGAGACAAAAAGTGTCAAATCATGATTCATTTCAAGTTTAGGGACCAATGCATTAATGGATAATTATGCTGAAGTTAAAGGAATGCATTTATTTGTTTCTTATGCCTTTTAGGATACCTCATTTTCACACTGCTATTATTATCTGTTCTCCTAGACAGTTTTTTCATTCCAGTGATCCAATCAAGTGTCTTCCTGTCAATTCTGACATTATCAGAAGTATTTTCAGAAGGTCTATATGAAATCAGTCCATTCGTTGACACCAAGTCAAATGATAGCCGGCAAGGAAATTAATGAATTTTGTTCTCAAATTTCTTGAAAAAGAAGTTAAATCAGACAAGTTCTTTCCAATACAGGTTAAATATCATAGCGAAGTCAGATATTTTGTTGCAAGTAATTACTTTTTCTTCTTTCACTGCATCATCCCCATCTATTTTTGTTTCTGGGAATTTTAAACTGCCTTAAAAGGAAATGCCTGAAATGAAGGAATGCCCTGTCTAATTATATTACTACCATACTCCATAAACAAAACTCATTGTCACCATTAATCTAACTGAATGCTTTTCAAATATTTCTTAATTGTTTGGAAAAATTCTTTTTCTTTCCTGTTTTGAAGAACTAATTAGATATGTTTTAAGAGATGCTGAACTTCCTAGTTCAAGACACTAAGAAAAGCAGCTGTACTTTTCCAATAGATGAGAAGTCTACAAGTTGATGAACCCAAGCAGACACTATAATGTATTATTCTCCTCAATGTTGTGGAGGTCAGTCACTCTTTCTAGAACATGACTGGTTCATAAATTTTGAAGAAATATTTTCAACTGAAGGAGTATTTATATGCCTTTAAAAGCTTCTTTAAATTGTCATCAAATCTGCATTCCAAGTTTCATAGAAATCCTTTCTACCATGACCCTGACATCAAACCATGTGAGTAATGTACACATGAATGTATGTAATATACACATTAATTTCTGATACTGAAGGTTCTCATAAAGTTACATTTGAACTAAAAAATGGATAATATGTGACAGTGAAACATGCATTTCCTCCTGGTAATGAAGCTTTCCAAAGAAGTTACATTTAATTCCAGCCTGGGGTTACTGAGAAATAATCTGGTCAAGTATGTTGCTGCAAAATCAAAGGGCCCATAACTCTGAGAAATATAATCAACAAGATATGTTTGTAAAACATGTATGCCCCCTGTCGGCAGCCAATTAGTCAGGTGGCCAGATTATTGTGACTGACTTTTGACCTAGTGACCAAATATACATGTTATCTAAAATGTAAGTCTCACAGTCCACAAAACCCGATGCCATTTGGTAGCCAAGTAATTGGTCTGAACTGTTTTGACATACATGTGACCTTGACCTTTGACCCCAAAATCAATAGGGGTCATCGACTGGCCAAGACAAATGCAGATATGAAGTTTGAGGGTCAACGGCGCATGGATTGTCAAGTTATTGATTGGAAACCGTTTTTTACCTACAAGGTCAATGTGACCTTGACCTTTGACCCCTTGACCCCAAAATCAATAGGGGTCATCTACTGGTGATGGACAACCATCCTACCAAGTTTGAAGTTTCTAGGCCTAAGCGTTCTCTAGTTATTGATCGGAAACCGTTTTTAAGATGAAAGTCTCTGTGATCTTGACCTTTGACCTAATGACCTCAAAGTCAATAGGGGTCATCTACTTGTGATGACCAACCAGCATACCAAGTTTGGTGAACCTAGGTCAAAGCGTTCTCTAGTTATTGATCGGAAACCGTTTTTAGGATGAAGGTCCCTGTGATCTTGACCTTTGACCTTATGACCTCAAAATCAATAGGGGTCATTTACTGGTGATGACCAACCAGCATACCAAGTTTGGTGAACCTAGGTCAAAGTGTTCTCTAGTTATTGGTCGGAAACCGTTTCTACCTACAAGGCCAATGTGACCTTGACCTTTGACCCCTTGACCCCAAAATCAATAGGGGTCATCTACTAGTGATGGACAATCATCCTACCAAGTTTGAAGTTTCTAGGCCTAAGCGTTCTTTAGTTATTGGTCGGAAACCGTTTCTACCTACAAGGTCAATGTGACCTTGACCTTTGACCCCTTGACCCCAAAATCAATAGGGGTCATCTACTGGTGATGGACAATCATCCTACCAAGTTTGAAGTTCCTAGGCCTAATCATTCTTTAGTTATTGGTCGGAAACCATTTGGTCTACGGACCGACGGACCGACCGACAGACAATTGCAAAGCAATATACCCCCTCTTCTTCGAAGTGGGGGCATAATCAGGATTATGCTCTTATCTCTGAGGCTTTCTATTAAGCTTTATTTAATTCTTACAATTAAATGCTGACCCTGCTTTCTTTACTATGCTCAAAGTTCAGTCTTTCTGTTTTATTGACAGCAAGACTGTATTCATACCATTTCATACAAAAGATGCTTTCGAAGTCTTTAAACTAACCTAAGAAAATAATTAGGAATTGCTATGTTACAAAACATGACCCCTTATTAAGCTGTAATAAGTATATAACAAGACTATATAATCACTTTTTATCATTAATAATTGATCAGTTTTGTCTTTCTAATTAGGAAGCACTAATTACTATCATCAATTATTTACAGCTGATTTGTCCGACATTTTTCCTTCCACACTGGTTATTCCATACCACTGATTCGCTAACACACATTCTGACAGCTGTCGAGCTTATCTTTAAAGTGATACCTCTGCTGTTAATTAAATTTTAGGAATATTTGAAGTTCTCTGGCACATTCTTGCATTTTGTATTATCTTACTTTTTTTATAATTTGAAAATTCCTCAGATCCTTGAAACATACTACTTTTTCTTATCTGATTTTTGCAGACAGATGCACAGAACTGCCTCATGAACAATTTTCTACACTTCAGTACTGTACCCACTAACTCTAATGTGATGACAGCAAAGTATCTGTACCAGACTAAACGTAAACCACACTCATCTTTCTTCAAACAATTTTTTTTCACTTTTCACAAGTTCTGTAAGTCTGTGTATATTGCGTTTTTCAATGTTACTCAGAAGATCTCAGACTTTTGTTCTTTTAAATAAACTAAAAACTCATGTTTCCTTTTATAACACCTACCATCACATCATAAAGCATAAGGCATCATTATACACTTCTGTCAACTGATCAGCAACCATTCATTACCCCTATCATAAAAATTTCAAGTGACCTTGACCTCTACCCCACTGAACCTCCCTTTATTTAAAGTAAGCAATTCATAGGCCATAAATTTCATCAGGATCTTTCTATCTGACACCTTTCTGTCCCATGTTGAGGAGTGTAACAGCTACTAGGTCAAGATGGCAGCTAAATGGAGGTTACTTTGCAGCTTAACTCTTCTATATTTACTGTACTTATATTGTAAAACCTTTCATCAAGATGATACAACTTGTATACATTATTCTGTATACAGTGATTCTTTCAATCATTTAAATATGTAGTCATCACATTTACATACTTTCTTCAAACACTTGAAGAACAAAAGATACATGAATCAAGGTTTACATTTGTAACAGTCTATCTATATTCAAATTACAATGGGAATGAATTAATCAAGTATTTATTTCAGCTTAATGATACACAACAAGTCTACAAAATACATATGTTTATATATAATTAAGTATTGCACTAACTCCATGCTGCAAATAAAATTTCTAAAAATGTGTGAACCATGCTGCTTGAAAACCAACCCCTTTTTTTATAGCCATTGACCAAAACTGACCAACTAGCAGTAGGAAATGTTCAGGCCAAACCCAAAGGTCAATTCAAGCAAACTTCCATTGGCAAAAACATTCAAACATATTCATTGCCAAAACACATTTGATTTTATAAACAAGTAATTAACCTTTTTATATATTATATTTGTATTTTGTAATGTAAAAAAAATACAAATATCTCTTGGGATTTTTTTTTTTGGGGGGTCTTTCTGAAGATTTTTTATGACTTATTGGACTGATGCAGGCTCATCACATCTGAAGCCAGAGTCACAACATCTTGAGTATGGTTTTCAAACAGCAAAGCCCATTTCTGAAATTATTTTATCAAAAAAATATACTCTAAAACTAAATATACTGTAGAAGAACGCCAAGCTCTATTAACTGAAGACATAAAAGTTACAACTCTACCTACAGGGTATAATCCTAAAATCAATCTATAAGAACATAACCAGGATTTAATTAAGTTATATAATAACATTGGGATGTGCCCTGTGAAACGAGTCAACCAAGATCAGTGGCATTTCCTGATACCATGTTAACAAATATTTATACAAAGGATCTTTGCAATCAATCAATATTCAATCAGTAAAAACCAAATTATTTATTTCCAATCAATCAAAGTTCATTTTTCAGACTCGTACTAGTCCTAGAAATATAATTTGATGGGTGAATGCAAAACAAGGATATCTTCTTTCTTTCAAAGCACTTAGAACCATTTCACAATCACTCCTTGATTTACACAAACACACAACCTTAAATTCTAATGAAACTATATCCTGGTAAATTAAAAAGATAATTTTAAGAAAACAGCAGGTGCAAAAAGAACTTTTTATATCCTGCTTACTAATCCATGAAATTTTCACTTTTTATCTGAACATTTATTATCAGATTTTCATAAATGATATATCTCTTTTGAGTAACTTTATATTGGCCTTGGTTGACAGCATTACACAGCAAAATTAATAAAATAGTCTATTTATACATTGCACTGCGAAAGCCTGGAGCAAAAATATACTTAGAAATTTACTTAGCAATTTCCAGATTAGAGATACCGATAAATCATTCTCATTTGAGGAAATCAGTAATGGTATTAATTCATACCATTCTTTAAAAAAAAATGTTCTTGTGTATTTTTTGAAAATTATTATAAATGAAATTTCCCAAAATTTCCTAAGTGAATTTAAACAGGTATAATTTCGTTTTACTTCAAATTGAAGTTGTTTTTTTTTTCTCCAAAATGCTTTAATTATCTTGTTTTACTGGATGTTGTCTAGGTGAATTTATCAATTATCAATAGCAAATGAGGTGAGTACAGGCTTCCCCAGTCAACAAAAAATCATAATAACTTAATAATTTAATATTGCAGGTGATAATTTATTCTACCAGAGACTGTATGGGACCACCCAGCATGTGAACTGGAGATCCAAGTCCTAAGTTCCATGCACATGAAAACTAAGTTACATGCCTACTTACCCTCCTCCAAACTACTTTGGTCTTATAAAGATTAAAACAAGACAATCAAATAAAGGTAATTTTGAAAGCAAGTCTTTTGAAGTAATACACATCAAGAGTATGTTCATTCTTATTTCCTGCTTTCTTTCATTACGCCCCAACACATGGTGCATTAAAGAGCCTATATCTATTGGTTCAAACTCACACATTGTACTGTGCACGGTACATGTATCAAAGTCCATTTTTGCCATTTCACATATTGTCTAACTCATAAATCTTCCAATTTCACTTATACCAAACCTATTTCTTAGGGGGCAAAAATATCTATCTAAATAAATAGAACTGACTCAAAGAATTTTTTACTCATTTTTCTTCCATGCAAAACTTTACACTGCCATGTCAGCGATGATTCAAAATGTGCAGCAACATCACTGAAACATACTCTCAAGGTATTTTTAATTCTAAAGGACTTGCTTTGCCAGAATTAGAATTGAATATTCATGGCTTTTCATGTTATCAAAGTGCATATTATATGAATGTGATCAAGTTATCTACAATATCAAAGAGATGAAAAAGCCAATTCACAAGGACACACTTCACTCTAATTCATTAAATGCACTAGCTATAAAAATTACATTCTGTATTGTCTGAAATACTACAGATCAGAAATAGGGTGAAACTTATAATTGTCATAAAAATTTCTTTCAATAGGTTTCTTAATAATAAGTCATTTCAGCTAGGAAAAAATGCACATGCAAGGAGCCACATGGGTCAGTCTGTTAGAAATGATAGATGAAATCTGGTCTTATAGAGTTAACACAGCAGAGGGCCAGCCAATATCAATTCAAATCATGTACAAATAGATGCAAAAAACGTGTTTCAGACAAAGCAATTTTAGGAGCAGCCATAGATAAATATATTTTCACACTTTTTTCCCATTCTATACCTTAAAACATGCTCCATTTCAAAATAAAACCAAGATAAAAGAAAAATGATCTATTTAGAAAAAGACATATCTCAAAATTATATCATAAAAATTCTTCCATAACACTAGTTGCTTATGTAATCTGCTCGGTAGGTAAATACACCTATCTTAAAGGAAAAGGCAAAATATATGCAAAATAGTTGTTGGACAGGCGTAGTTGACCCGCCTATTTCACTCCAGTTTTTGGTACTCCTTTCTTCAGCATTTAACACCAATTCCATTTCTCCTGTGGTTGCTGAAATGAAAAGGTCCATGAACAAGTCCCAATTTTATCATTTTCTAGTTGATTAGCATTGTGAAGATTACAACACCCCTACCTTTTGCAGACATGCTTGGTTTGGTCTCGTACTGGTGAATAAGCTCTGTGGCTTGTTTCTGGGTGAAGTATGGATACAAAATCTCATTAAGACGTGGGTCCCTTTGCTCATTGTTGAGAAACTTAACAAACTGCTCTGATGTTAAGTATGGTTTCTTCTTTGCACCGCTGAAATAGATTTGGTTGGCATTACAAGGCATACAGTTAAAGTAACCTATGCCTTGTACAGTAAATGTATCTTTGTTCGGTCTGCAAGCAGTTCATAATACTATCTTAAATTGTCAAGAAAACTAGAATATTTCAGCCACTGCCAGTCTGGGCTTAGCAGCTGAAACTGAGAATTTTACTGAGTACTTCTTGCAATCAAAGGATAATCTACATTTGCTTCAGTACATATAACCATTATATATAGACTTTATTTAGCCCGTAATTTACCCTTAGCTTCAGCACATGATCCAAATTTAAAATTGTTTTTACATATCAAAAAGAATTTAAGTGCCTTTAGTGATTTGTGCAAAAATTGGTGACCATTATAAACAAAAAATGTTGCAAACCAGTGTGTTTTGTTACCAACAGAAACCTATATTCTGATATGTTTGCACTTTTGTTTAAAGTTATAAGGTAACTTAATAACATGCATATAAATTACTAGACCTAAAATATGTCAAAAAAATTAAATTAAAAGAAAAACTTTGATAGCTGTTCCATTCTTACAACTTGTGACAAACTTACTACTCCTTTATAACATTGTACTGCAAACAGACACAAGAAAGATGGATAAAAAAAACCTTTGACCCAAAATACTTAAACCTGTACAGACAAAAAATGATACAGTTACTGACCTTTACTAATTAATTATCTTGCCAAATCAATTTGCATTAATCTTGCTATGAGCTGTAACAGTCAAACCCTCCATTAAGAGCTTCCATGTCTTACAAGAAAATGTTATGTTAACCCAGAAATATCTTTATTCATTGAGAACTTTTTCTGCTATCTTTGTTCCAAAATGCAAAAAATTCAAGGCCCTAATATCATGAAGATGTTTACTCTATAGAGTTAACTACTGTCATGTCATCTCACAGCTGAATTACATACTTAATTTCTATAATTCTATGCTATAATTAATTTTTTTCTGAAAGAAATATTATTTTTTTTAAACAAGAATTTATTAAAAAGACAGATACAACTTGTACAAACCAGAAATTAGTACTTTATTAATCAGTTTCACCAAAAACAGAAGACAATTCAAATTAGTAAATTACTGGGTATATACTTGAGTACTTAAATACTGGTCAGGTGTGTCAATTTATTCTTGACAAGAACGATGTGAAATATCAGAAACTTGTCATATGTGATGTGCTATTCTTGTTCTAGTGCATACCTACTTAAATTTTGAATTAGTAAAGTCTTAAAAACCATATACATATACTAGACCTCGTCACTTTCTCTTTCATACCTTTGTATAAAACAATTTTGAATGCTACTAATAAGCTTAATACAAGTACAACGTAGTATAAAATAACTTCCAAGTAAATACGTCATTTCCATGACAATATTTATCATAGTCCATAGAACTAAAGGCTATTTAGTTTCTCAATACAAATATAAAACTTGCAATATCATAGTCTAAGTTTACAATATCACTAACACAACATGAAATGTCACCTCCAAAATTAGGTAAAACAATATCCAACTGTATTTAACATTGCTTTGGGGACTAGATCTGATGTACTTGAAAATTCTAGATGTGTGTTTGAGTGTGACCTTTACACTGCTTACATTCTGTCAAAATTTTGCAATAAAATGACACTTCTGACCTCAAGTATTTTCAGAGACACTTAATCATATCATATTGCAACATTTCCATGATGGCACCCTGGATACAGTGCTCTCAGCATGCAGCAATGTTAAACAACTATCACAAAAACCTAGTTCTGCACTCTAGCCTTTCATAATTTTGAGAAAAGTGTATGGTAAATCTAGTATGGAAAATATGAAACTTCTCACTTTGTAACAGTAACACGGCTCAAACCCAGAGTTACAAGGCAGTCTGAAGGACAGCTAAATCCCCTTCCGCAGCACACATGAATGTGTACTTCTTACCCTTTAACCAACCATGACCTTGATGTTGTGCCATGCATATTATAAGCACATAGATCATGATAGTATTTATTTGTGCCAAGTTATTTAAAATCTTCCATAAAGTCAAAAAGTTATGGAGAACATTTAACCTTGACCTTGGGGGTAGCAACCTGGATGTTGGGTTCTGCACATTGTGTCATAGTGGTGATCATTTGTGCAAAGTAATAAATACTCTCCTGCGCATCGGTCAAATGTTTCACTTTCTTACCTCTGCTAAAATTCAATTTTCAGAACGATATTTTTATTTTTAGACAGGGAAATCCACAGTTTCTTTTCAGCCAATAAGTGACTAGCTTACAACGAAATGTCCATACATACAACTGAAAACCCAAAATGTAAACAAACAATGCATGTCTGCATGTTACTTACGTATCTCACTTTTCAAAGTGATTTTTAATATGTATACGTAAATAAACAAGTAAAAATATCAAAAAGGTTACAATCATGATGGTCTGGTTGTTTTTAGACGTTTAATTGCTGTATTAAGATGTTTACGTAAACGCATAGTTGAAATGTGTTTACAAAATTGTCAGAAAACACCCGTTTATTTATAATTTTTGGAATCACATGACCGTTTAAACCAATGAAAAATGGTTTAAAGATTTTTCGGTTTTGGGGATATTGGTGCACTTTCATTGGTTGCTTAAAAGTTCATTGTAAAGGTCAATATCATAAATCAACTCTTATTAAAGCAGCGGTGTGAAGTAACGGTAGTGTATTCATTTAGCTGCTGTGGGAGCGTAAGTAATAAAAAACTTTTCGTAAGCCAAGTTAGTAAGTTATAGAGCAGACGAGAAATGTGGATATTTGACCTTTAACTGTGACCTTGACCTTGTGGGTTGCGCTATGCACATCATCTCATAATGGTGATCATTTGTGCCAAGTTATTTCAAAAAATTTTCAGCAGTTTAACACTTGACTTTTAAGTGTGACCTTGACCTTGAGGGTAGCAACCCAATAATTGTGCTCTGCACATCGTCTCATAATGGTGATCACTTGTGCCAAGTTATTTCAAATTTTTTTTAGCCGTTTAAAAGTTATGGAGCGGACACGAAATGACTGTAGTAACACTTGACCTTTAAGTGTGACCTTGACCTTGGGGGTAGCAACCCAATAATTGCGCTCTGCACGTCGTCTCATAATGGTGATCACTTGTGCCAAGTTATTTCAAAAAATTTTCGGCAGTTTAAAAGTTATGGAGCAGACACGAAAGTGTTACCAACTGACAGACGGACGGACAAACAGGCGGAGGCCATTCCTATAATCCCCTCCCCGCTTTGCGGAAGGGGATTAAAAATGTGCAGAAATTGGCTAGCCCTATGGGCAATGTTCTTCAAGAGGTATCTCAAATTATAGCTCCTTCAAACTAAAGGGTAAAAGAACCTTAATGCCTACTAAAATCCTTAAACAATTCTTCTTAATCTAAGAGTATTTTTCATCTTCACTTACATTTCATCAAAGACTTTGTCCACTTCTGTTCTGCCAACCAAATGTCTATAGAATGTGAAGAAATCATCAAAAGTGAACTTGTTCGGGTCTATGGTGTCATTCTGCAATACAGAACATCAATTCATTTCTTTTTAAACATTATTTCTTACATCTGTTGTTTCTGGCCCCATTAGCTGGACAAATGAGTTCATTCTTTTTCTATATAATTTTGCAGACAAATACTCCTTTATTAATGACTTTTACTAATGATTTTCCTTGTCACATGTTCTACTAGGAGACAAATTCACTCTTCGTACAGATTGTACAATGGACATGACTCTCTTTACCAACAGACCAGCAACCATTTAAGACCATACTCAACCTACTTTTTGAATTCAACAGGATCACATGGACTACAAGATGACTTGTGACAAAACACTTTTCAAAATATTATAAAAGAAGAAACAAATGCCTTTTACAAATGAGATGTTGTTTACTTGGAAAACTAAGCTGACTTAAGAAAACATATGGTCAAGCTATGTGTACTTTAAACCTTTAATTAATTTCATAAATAAGAATTTTCCGTCTCAGCAACCAGTACAGATAATGATTAAACTCAATGTGTGGTCTTCACATTTTCTCAGTCAATTACTTTGTAAATTCAAAGTACAAAATCGCATTTCCCCTTAAAGGAATACATTGTACATGTAATCTATAGAAAAAGCAATGGTAAGAGAAATGACTCTGGTAAGAGGGTAAACAATGAGCAATTGTCTCCAAATCTTGACTGAACTATTACAATGTCAACTATATCAATTACAGTGCCTTCACAGTCAGATAACACTTTACTTTAATTTTTCACATCCCAGTATATTCCAAGCAAGGATTTAACCATCTTAGGGCCTTTCTATAGCAATGAAGTTAAATTAAGAAGCAGTTTACCTAAAAACTGTTTCTGTGAAGTAGATGAACAAGATCTCTTTGCCACAATGTCCATACGATATTGCTTTCTCATGTGAACAGCAAACATTTTATTACTAAGAGGATACAGAAATTGTTGACTTTGAACATGACACAACAGAACCAGTCTATGACAAAGCTGCAGGGCAACATGACACAACAGAACCAGTCTATGACAAAGCTGCAGGGCAACATGACACAACAGAACCAGTCTATGACAAAGCTGCAGGGCAACATGAACTGCACATGAAACATCCCTGCATACCTGGTACTGTAACCCCAGTCATTAGGGGCAGGAGCATACTGTAAAGAAAGTAAGAGCATTTAAGATGACCTACTTTTGATGCCTTGAATCCCATTGCTTCCAAAGCCTTTTCCACTCTTCTTCTATCATCTTTGTTGTCTTTTGTTATCAGTTTGATAATACTGAAAAAATCAGAAGGAGAAAATCTTGACTAAACTAAGCATTGCTGTAGCAACTGTGCAAATGTCACCTATGATTAAATGTAGTAGTCTTAGTATTGTTAAAGTGCTTCTAATAGAGATAAGTTCAATGACTGATGCCAGAGGATTGCCTGAAGATAAGCAGGTGTTTTTCACCATCACCTTATTCATTTTACTCTGTTTAGTATTATTCTGACATAAAAAATCTGTTAATTTCTTGAACCCATTTACAGCCTGGTGAACAGTGGTGCTTTGGATATATTAGGTATTCTTTGTCTGACTTGATTACCTTAAAGGGGCTGTGCTCCAGATGACAAAAAAAAAGAAAGTTTTCTTGTATTATAAATTTCTTGTAATATTTATGACTAATGCTTAAAAAATAACTTACTGACAAAAAATAAGTCAAATAATTACATTATAAATTGATTTTTTTCCCTTTCAAAGTGCTATACCGTAACGCGACGGTATAACTATATCGTATAAGATTTATAGTAAATATCTGTAATATCACATGCGGCGATGGTAGTGACAGTAGAAGCGTTGGAAATATTTTGTTAACATGAGGGTCCAGAGTTCAAATCAAGCTGGAGCGAAAATATTTTTTTTATTCTATTTTGACTTTTATAATCAGTTTTGAAGTAAAATATTATGTTGTTATAATCTCACGGCATCTAAATATATAATTTATGAAAAAAAATTTTTTATGTCAAATCTGGAGTACAGCCTCTTTAAAGGGACACAAACCTGTTACCTACAAAGACCACTTGGCATATGTCCAAATCACTGTGCTTTCACTGAAATCTACACACTAATAAATATAAGAAGCAGGCTGTATTCATCCATAATTTGTATTTTCCTGGCCAAAACCTAATATGTTTTTATACCCCTAATGGATTAGGAAAGTAAATGTGGTTTTTCTATTTTTAACAGTTTTTCTCAATGTTTATACCATTACAGAAATCTTTATGCATGACTTTGTCCTCTGATTACAATTAAAATGAAATTATTGAGATATATCAAAATAATATTCTATATTGTAACCAAATTTATAGTATTATGCCCAACGGGCATTCTTGCACTATAATAGGGGTAATCAAATATGAACATGTTAAATATTTTTCACAGTAAATTTCAGCCTTCAGGTTTAATAAAACATCATTTAATAATGTAAAAAAAAGCTTGCATTCAAATATAGGTCCAATAATTATGAAATTCATACTCTATGATACAAAGATAAGAGTACAAAATGTTCTTGTTGTTGGTTTTACAAATATACTTTGAATGAGCCATCAAACAAGACTTAAGTATTTGACAACAATCAACTTAACAATATATAATTTACAATTATACTATCAATGAACAAAGTAATCATTCTAGGGCTTTAATTACATGAACAAAATTCATGGACGTATACTACTCTCAGCAGAGAAAAATTCTGCCAGCAGCCGCGTACGTAAGTTTTGCCTCAGATAGCTACACAGAGGGAACATAGACACATAAATCTGATTATATTATAGAAGCTCTAGTGGGCGTGGTGTCACTACCATGTGATGATAAGTGAGGTAAGCCAAGCTTCTGTATTGATTATCTATAGACACGTCTTTGTAAGGGGAAAAAGTGCCAATCACTGCTATATAACTGCATCACCTTAAACCACTGCCAATAAAACACTTCCCTATCAATAAAAGGTCATTTCAGTACAATAATTTGTTTTTAAAGCCTTAATGCAAAAACACATGATAGAAAGAATAGCCAGAGGCTGGTAACCAGCCTATACATAATGCAAATTTAATCTATTCTCTGCAAATCTTTCATTGTTGGAGAGAAAAATCTCAGAATAAGAAACTATTTCCATATCGATTCAGCAGAAAAAAACCATGCCATTAATTTTTGTGTGTGCATAAGGTAAATTTAAAGGCACAGATTTGTAGATTACTATATGCTGTATATAAAAACTCACTAAAATTTAAGACTTTCTTGACACACATTGAAAGCGATGCCATTGCGTTTTCACAAAAGCTTTATTACTCAGATTCTTTCTGCATTCATAACAGCTTTAACAATGTCAAGGAGCACATGACCAAGTATGTATATTCTCTGATCTGAAAATAAGCCATACCACAATTACCAAACCATGCTCGACTTACTTTTTAACAGGGATCTTTCCATTTACATCAAGTACATGTACAAGTTTGGTGTAAGCTTTCTCAAGGAATGTAAGGTTGTTGCCATTGAGGGCTAGTAGGTTATTGGCATACTTCAGTAGTTCTTCACATAACAGCTGAAATATACAAACAAACTGTTGTAAAAACTCTTGTTTAACAAGTTACAAAGCCTACAATCTAATACCAAAAAGCACTCAGAATAAATTCTTATTTCTTTCAAACTTTATCAAAAGAAAAAAAATGAACGAAACATATAGCCTTGTAAATTATGATAAACATCCTAGTAATGGCATAAATAATGCTAAAAACCCTTCTAGTGCAAAACTAGAAGGTCTAAGCAAATGAAAACATGTTTTGCTAGGTTATAACCTTGACCTCTGCAGTAGGACAGCTTTGTCTTTCATACATGTATATTCTGTTGTAAGAAATGTTTACAAGACATCTTTTCAGAGTATCTTTGTTTATGTCAAATATTACAATTAACCATACAAAAAGATTTTCAAAATTTGTTATATAATTTGTAATAAAGGTAAAATTAAGGTGACTCATTTAAAACAAGGGTGCCATTCTCACATAATACACTTGTCACAAAAGCTCTGCAAAAGATGTGGGCATTATGGATAAACAAGAGGGCCATGATGTCCCTGTATTGCTCACCTGAGTATGACTGCTTTTAACAAAGTTGCTATGGACCTGGTTAATTGACCCCAGATGACCCATATTCGAACTTGACCTAGAAATTATTGAAACAATTATTCTGACAAATTTCCAGGTTATTTGGACTGAAAATGTAACATCTAGAGTGTTAACAAGGTTTTTCCATATTTGAGCTCTATGACCTAGTTTTTGAACCTAGATGTCCAATATTCGAACTTGAGCTAGAAACTATCAAAACAATCTCTCTGACAAAATTCCAGGATATTTGAAATGAAAATGTAACCTCTAAAGTGTTAACAAGGTTTTTCCATATTTGGGCTCTGTGACCTAGTTTTTGAACCTAGATGACCCATATTCTAAACTGTGCTAGAAATTATTGAAACAACCTCTCTGACAATTTTCCACAATATTTGGACTGAAAAAGTAGCCTTTAGAGTGTTAACAAGGTTTTTCGATATTTGGGCTCTGTGACCTAGTTTTTGATCCCAGATGACCCATGTTCGAACTTGACTTACAAATCATCAAAATAACCTTTCTGACAAATTTCCAGGACATTTGGACTGAAAATGTAGCCTCTATAGTGTTTACATATTTTTTTTTTAAATTTGAGCTCTGTGACCTAGTTTTTGATCCAGATGACCCATATTTGAAACTGAGCTACAAATCATCAAAACAACCTTTCTGACAAATTTCAAGGTTATTTGAAATTAAAATCTTATCTCTAGAGTGTTGACAAGGTTTTTCCATATTTGGGCTCTGTGACATAGTTTTTGACCCAAGATGACCCATATTCAAACTTGAACTAGAAATCACCAAAACAACCTGTCTGACAAATTTCAAGGATATTTGGACTGAAAATGTAACCTCTGGAGTGTTAAAAAGGATTTACATATTTGGGCTCTGTGACCTAGTTTTTTATCCCAGATAACCCATATTTGAAACTGAGCTACAAATCATCAAAACAACCTTTCTGACAAATTTCAAGGTTATTTGAAATTAAAATCTTACCTCTAGAGTGTTGACAAGGTTTTTCCATATTTGGGCTCTGTGACATAGTTTTTGACCCAAGATGACCCATATTCAAACTTGAACTAGAAATCACCAAAACAACCTGTCTGACAAATTTCAAGGATATTTGGATTGAAAATGTAACCTCTGGAGTGTTAAAAAGGATTTACATACTTGGGCTCTGTGACCTAGTTTTTTATCCCAGATAACCCATATCTAAATCTGAGCTCGAAATCATCTAAACAACCTTTCTGACAATTTTCCAGGTTATTTGGACTGAAAATGTAACAGCTAGAGTGTTAACAAGGTTTTCCATATTTGGGCTCTGTGACCTAGTTTTTGACCCCAGATAACCCATATTCAATACTGAGCTAGAAATCATTCAAACAATCTTTCTGACAAATTTCCAGGTTATTTGGACTGAAAATGTTACCTCTAGAGTGTTAACAAGGTTTTTCCATATTTGGGGTCTGTGATCTAGTTTTTGACCAAGATTACCCATATTCGAATTTGAGCAAGATATCAGTGGAACAACCTTTCTGACAAATTTCCAGAATATTTGGACTGAAAAGTAGCCTTTAGAGTGTTAACAAGTTTTTTTCTATTTTTGGGGTCTGTGACCTAGCTTTTGACCGCAGATGGCCTATATTCGAACCTGAGCCAGAAATCATTGAAAAACCTTCCTGTCAGATTTCCAGGTTATTTGGACTGAAAATGTAACCTCTAGAGTGTTAACAAGGTTTTTCCATATTTCGGCTCCCTGACCTAGTTTTTGACAGCATATGACGAATATTCAAATTTCAGCTAGAAATCATCAAAGTAACCTTTCTGACAGGTTTCCAGTCCAAATGACTGAAAATGTAACCTCTAGAGTGTTAACAAGGTTTTTCAATATTTCGGCTTTGTGGCCTAGTTTTTTACCCTAGATCACCCATATTTGAACTTGAGCTAGAAATCATTGATACAACCTTTCTGACAAATTTCCAGGATATTTGGACTGAAAAAGTAGCCTCTAGAGTGTTAACAAGGTTTTTCTATATTTGGGTTCTGTGACCTAGTTTTTCAACCCAGATAACCCATGTTCGAACTCGTCCGAGAAATTAATGATTCAAACATCCTGACAAAGTTTCATGACAACTGAGGAAAAAATGTGACCACTAGAGTGTTAACAAACTAATTGGATGGACGGACAGACAACGGACAAAAGGCGATCACAAAAGCTCACTCTGTCACTATGTGACAGGTGAGCTAAAAAGAGGTGTTAGTAGGGAAGCAAGTTTGACTATTTCTAGTCCTGGATAGTGAAACAAACATCTGAAATGAACTTCTGACCTCTAAATGTGACACTGACCTTTGACCTATAGACCTGGTTCATGCGTGCAACTCTATGTTTTATGATGGTGAACTTTTGTATCAAGTAATACTAAAATCCCTCAATGCATGTAGAAGGTATGTTCCCCGACAAAAACTGGACATTTCATCATCTCTAGTGACCATGACCTTACAGATATCGACCAGGATTATGCGTGTAACCCTCAGTCTCATGATGGTGAAAATTTATGTTAGAATCCCTCAATTTATGATGACTAGATGGTCCATACACACATTCTCATATTTTTATCTGACCTTTGACCTCTATGTGCAACCCTTACCTTGGCACAGGGACCTGAATTTGTGTACAACACACTGCCTTACAGTGATCAACATTTGTGCCAAGTTATATTAAAATCTCTCAATATATGTCGAAGTTCTGCTCCAGACAAGCATTTTCCATTGACCTCTAGGTGTGACCTTGACCTTTGACCTAGAAACCTGAATCATGCATGCAACACTATGTTTCATGATGGAGAACTTAAGTATCAAGTAATACTAAAATCCCTCCATGCATGTAGAAGATATGCTCTGGACAAAATCTGGACATTTCATCATCTCTAGTGACCTTGACCTTGGATATATGGACCTGGATTATGCGTGTAATGCTCAGTCTCATGATGGTGAACATTTGTGATAGAATCCCTCAATTCATGATGACTAAATGGTCCATACTCACATTTTCATATTTTATCTGACTTTTGACCTCTGTGTGTGACCTTGACCTTGGCCACAGGGACCTAAATTTTGCACGCGACACTCCGCCTCACAATGGTCAACATTTATGCCAAGTTATATTAAAATCCCTCAATGCATGTAGAAATTTTGCTCCGGACAAGCGTTTTTCTCTAACTTCAAAGTGTGACCTTGACCTTTGACCTACAGACCTGGTTCATGCACTGGACACTACCCCACATGATGGTGAAAATTGGTACCAAGTATCAATAAAATCCATCCATGCATGTTGAACATATGCTCCGGACAAAACTTGACACCATGTGTGTTCCCATAATACGTCCCGTTTTTCAAATGGGGGTATAATTTAAAGACCTGGAACCTAACCCTAACAAAAAATATCTGACAGATTTTTTTCTTAAAATCTAAGGCTTATCAATCTTATTCAGGAATTAACTCTGTGCTTAGGTTATTCCATATAACTTTTTTTAGCATTCTTTGTGTACTTAACAGCTTACTTAACTATTTTACATGACCAATATTCAAGATGGTAAAGTTGAGAAGGTTGTATCACTATGACATTTTCAAAAATACTGAGTCACTATGACTTTATTTCTCATTTTTACTTTTCCTACAAATTACAAGTAACTATAGGAATCACAATGTCTTACATTTAGACAACAAATATGGGAGACGAAATAGGAAAGCTATCATCAAGATACTACTTTGTAAAGTGAGACATTTAATTTGAAATGAAATCAACTAGAACTACCTTATTCAAAGTTTTATAAGTGAAACACTATATGCTCTACAGTAAGGCTAGCAGGCATTTAACGTACACTAGTCTATAGTAGGTTAATTTGAACCTGAAGCTAAGTCACCAAATACTTACTGTAGAATACTAGGTAATACTAGGTATATTAGAAAGTAAAATCTTCACCCACTGCCTTTCAGATACCTTTTAAAGAGATTTTTTCCTGTGAAATGTAAACTAAGCTTAACAAAGTTGAACCATGAGTGAAAACAAAGTTCAACAAAATCATTTCATTTTTGACAACTGTTCTGGCCAGAAAGCTGTAAATTTTAACATGACCATAGTAAGACCATGGTTAAAACCCAATAGTGATCACACCTGCAGTTACCAATCATACTGACCATAGTTATTCTTGATAGGAAAGTCATTGAGTAACTGTTAACAACTTTAAACCATGATTAATAATTAAAAATTATACCACTGTAAATTGTAATTACCAAAAGGAAATATTAGAAGTTAAACAATATTAAAGAAAGTGCAATAAATTATTGAAAGTAATTCAGTTCAAATGCATCTTTTATTTTATTAAAAGAAAAATTTCAAAAAATTTCAATCCACTATTTTTTGAGATGTCATCAGTGATGCAAGTCAATGATGTCATAGATGTGACACAATGGCTGCTTGGTAAGACAGTGTTTTATCATTAGCAATTAGGAAGGACTTCTATTCTGAATCTACAACAATTCATAACAGTATCAGGTCAAGTTAAACTAGAACTGCCAATGTCATGGCGTGAATACCCCCACATAGCACTTTTTCAAAATCAATAGGGGTCATTTAGAGGTCATGGACAACCTCCCTGCCAAATCTGAGGGTAGCAAGCCAGTTTTTTGTAGTCAAGGCCCCTGTGACCTTGACCTTTGACCCAGTGACCTAAGACTGAGGGTCAAAAGATTCTTTAATTATTGGGCCGACAAGTTTTTTTAGTCAAAGCTCCTGTGACCATGACCTTTGACCTAGTGACCTCAAAATAAATAGAGGTCATCTACTGGTCATGACCAACCTCCAAACCAAATATGAAGACTGTGGGTCAAAGGATTCTTAAGTTATTGGGTGGACAAACTTTTTTTATTCAAGGCTCCTGTGACCTTTGACCCAGTGACCTCAAAATAAATAGGGGTCATCTATTGGTCATGACCAACCTCCAAACCAAATATGAAGACTGTGGGTCAAAGGATTCTTAAGTTATTGGGCAGACAAGTTTTTTGAAGTCAAGGCCCCTGTGACCTTGACCTTTGACCTTGACCTTTGACCCAGTGACCTCAAAATCAATAGGGTCATCTACTGGCCATGACCAATCTCCAGATCAAGTAAGGTGACTGTGAGTCAAAGGATTCTTAAGTTATTTGGCAGACAAGGAAAAACCGACGGCCAGCCAGATGGGCGGACAGACAAGCTGATTCCAGTATACCCTCCACAACTTCGTTGTGCGGGGGTATTACTACAAAACCTACAAATGACACAACAGTGGGATTTATCAAAGAAGTGAGTGCCTACAGTTGACTGATGGCTTATTAGTTCTTCTTTTCAAATTTCAAAATGGCCACCAATATGATCTGTCATCTTGCCTCAGCTATTACATTTTACTTGAAAAGAAAATATGATGGATGTAATACTGTTTATGGCTTTCACTTTAGGAAGTCACAAACTTCATTGGAAATAATTCTCTTTTTTGCATGTAAGTGACAAGTTTCATTAAACCCTGTTGCTCTGACCTTGCATAATTATACTGCTTCTAACTTTAACCCTGAACTTGGCATGCTGCATGTACTGTATGTTGTTTACACTTTCCAGTAGTTCTTTAATTTTTTAATTTTTTCAACACCTTGGAGCCAATTCCTGACAGTAATGTCATCATAAATTCACAAATTCTTGTTTTGGAACAAAAGGCTGAGAAAACAAGTCATGTCAAACAAATTCTGTGCTTGGTAAACCAGTGTTTGGAATTCCATATAAAAAATATGCCTGATATTTTCCTTTATCAGAATCTGTAAGACTTCTGCAAAAAGCAAGGTTTTGCTTCAGTAGAAATGTACATGGACAGGCAATAACAACTAGGCATGAGCATATAACCAATGCTAAAGTAGCTTTTACATTTTTTAATCTAATCTGATCAGATTAAACAGAAAACTATCCATATGAGATATCATGTTTATAAAAAATATGTAGATTTCTTCAGGTTATCAGTATCAGATATCAATATCAGATTGACATGTCAGTGATAAGCATGTGGATACTGGCACCAGGTAAAAGATGCCAGAAAATGTAACAAACTGCTATGCAAAAGAAAATTGCTTAATTCATTCAATCACTTTCTTTTTTCAGCCTGTGTCAAAATTTAAGATGTGCTCTATTTGTTTTGCAGTAACATATTCTTCCAAAAGAAATGTGCCCTTGAAAAAGTGGAAAAGTCTTGCATCATAAAATGCCACAAAGAAAAGATTGAATGTCAGATGGCTATAAAACATATTTCATTAACAGGTTGTTTTCCAGTTAAGGACTCTTTAAACTTAACTGTTTATACTTCATTCTCCTCAGGGTCATACATAATTTCTAGGAAACTTCTATTTTCTATTATGTAGTTAGCTACCACTGCTCAATTATTACTCTAAGTCATGCAAGCCATGTTAAAAATTTCTCTCAATGCCCTACGGCCTTATCTAAGCCAAAGCATTTTTTTTTTGCCACTGGATCGAAACACAAGGGCCCATTCTTAATAGATATCAAACTGCACTCAAGTTTTCACTGAAAATAAGCTGCACTTATTTAAATTGTCATTCTTTACTTCTGTGTATTATTCTGTTCATTTAACTGTTAAAACTTTAACCCTCTTGAGTTAATACTTCATAATTTCTTTTGTACTAGATTTGTGTAAAAAAAATCTGTGCATTTTTTACTTTCTTAGTAATTGCTTATCTTTATTCAAGTAAACCAACTGCTTGACATTTTAGTTAGCTATAAAACCTATACAAATCAATACATAATTATGTGAGACTGGTTGACAACAACAAAGGTCTGGAATCAGCAGCCTAAAGGTGATATGTACCAGCTGATTTACATGTAAACATTACCTGAAACTGTCAGTCAAATTTTCAGGTGAGACATTTAAAATGATAACAGTCAGCTAAGGGCATTAACCCTATTCACAGCTGTATGAATTTACTTAAGCAGTGCAGCATGTATCTCAACTGGTATACAAAATTACTTAATATTTCTGCATAACAAGACTCTACACTTCTAATAGATTGGTTTCTTGCTATAACATATCCTGACCAATGTAACATTTTGATAAATAGGGGAAATGAATCCTTAACAGTTTGTGGGTTCTTGATTCAGCTGATTTCAGGCCTACTGTTGAAATGAAACTACTCAACTTTAAATCAAAGGGCTATAATCATGTAAAACAAGAACTGTCACTGTAAGATAACAATGCCCCCAAAGTAGTGCTTTGACTTTGGGCTGAGGACCAGTCATTCAAGGGTCAACGACAAATAGATAAAGGTCAGTGGGAAGGCCTTGTCCACAGAGGTGTTGTGTCCAAGTATGAAGTAAATCCACTTTCTAATAAGGTGGTTATGGCCAATGTTAAAGTTTTTGGAAAATTGGATCTTCAAGGTGAAGGTCATTCAGGGGTCAAGGTCAAAAAAATATAGGTCAGTGGGAAGGCTTTGTCCACAGAGATGTTGTGTCCAAGTATGAAGTAAATCCACTAACTAATAAGGAAGTTATGGACAATGTTAAAGTTTTTGGACAACTGGATCTTCAAGGTGAAGGTCATTCAGGGGTCAAGTTAAATAAATATAGGTCACTGAGAAGGTCTTGTCCAAAGGGATGTTGTGTCCAAGTATGAAGTAATTCCACTTACTAATAAGGAAATTATGGCAAATGTATAAGTTTTTGGATGGACTGATGGAGAGACGTCCAGCCAAAACTGGATAAGGGACCTCTTCTTTTGTTATTTTCTTTTGTTTAATAGAGGGCCATTGGCCCCTTATTCTATTGTTATGGAATGAACTCTATTGTTCTCTTTTGCTATATTTACAGTTAGGTGGCCCCTATTTATTTTCGGTAGTGCGGACTGACAGACGGACAGCCTGACAGACAGACAGTTCAAAAACTATATGCCTCCCTTAGGGGTCATAAAAAAAAACTGAAAGTAATCTGGCTGGAACATTCTGAAAATATGCACATCTTTTGCTAGAAAAGCTTCTAACAAAGTCTGGATGAATTCATGCCATGGGATCCTTAGAAATAACCTTGAAACTTATTAAATCAACATGGACAGACAGTTGGACAGACAGAATGGTAAATATACGCATTCTGCTTCAGTGTACAAATTATAACATTTCTTCAAGACTATCAAAATATGATGATAATATCAAAAGGTTAATATTTCCTCTATACTTAATAGAAAAAGAATAAATTCCTAACAGTCAAGATTGTCCCCAGTTCACTTCTGGCCAGAAAAGGATTTAAATCCTACAACAAACACTATCTGCTGCTCAAAATGGGGATAACCTTTCCTGCTTCACAGAAATAATACACATCTTAAACAACCAGTTTCTCAGCTTCTTACAAATCATAAGATATTTTAAGTCCTAGAATATTCACTTGAAAAATAATCAGTTACAGTTTGTATTTTCCAAGTAATCTAGCAAAGTCTACTTTGTCTGTTACAATGTAATGTTAGCTTTATAGAAAGAATACATATTGGGATGAAATTCTGAAAGGTATTGTTTAATGAATAAAAAGGCTCAAGAATGTTTATAGGAAAAGGAAAAATGAGTAATAATAAGGCTTAGTTATAAGGAACAAATATGATATAAAAGTAATAGAGAATACTTTGTAATGAACATATAATCATGAAAGTTATATAAATACTGAGGTGCTATTCTTGTGGGAGTTATAAAATGTTGTGCACCTAATTATGGTCAAACTGCCAACAACCATTAGCAATCAATTACTTTTCGTCATCAGACACTATACTGCTTTTTATATACATATATTTGTTTACAAAAGTCATGAAACCTATTCAGTTACAATCGGCTGTTTCAGTCATCTACTAAACTTATACACTGTGAACAGATTTCTTTCTTACTTAACGTTTTACAGCTGCAAATACATAATATAATCAATTTTTTGGTTTGGTTTGCCTTACCAGTAAATACAGGCAAACAGTTCAAATCTAATTCTATGCTCATACACAAAAGTGGGGTTGTGGGGGAGAAGTTCTGAGAGCATTTTCTCTAAACCCTGAAGTGAACTTTGCTGTAGTAAATCAAAATATTACACTGACTTTATATCAGTAAAATATTTGAATGAATTAGGCCAAAAGATGTGTAAGATTTATCAAAAGGGTCCAGTAGTTATGAAACAAATGTAAATTTTCTGTTGAGAGACCCTTCGTTCACACTCAACCTTTCCCACACCCCTTCACCACAGTGTCTTTAGCTGCACTCATCCTTTCTGGAAGTAACCTGTCATTACAGTACACACCAGTATTCTAATCACCTATGTAGGAAATATGGTCTCTTCTAAAAACACGACTCATGATTTTTGTCCCAATCAGCATTATAATTTTTCACCATATCAATAGAGAAAAAACTACTATATGCTGTGAAAGAAATAGGCAGAAAATACCACACTGATTAAACTTTCATTATGATGTTGGTACTTCTCACAATTTATTTATTTTTCCTTGTCAAAATCAAAAACAACACTTCATACTTAGTAATATGAGCCACTGTAATATAACTGTAACTAGTTCTGTAAAAGGGAATTAATCACTTATCCTTCCCTTTTTTTTCTAAAAGTGTAGGTTCAAACGCCTAAAATTCCTTTAATGTAACTTCAGTCTTAGTCAAGATAACAAAGATCTTGTAAAATCACATCACAATTATCTGATTAGTTTCATCTTAAGTGATGACAAAATTTCTAGTACATACACATCATATCTGATTATAAGTGATACTATTCTATGTAAATGTAAGAATTTCTACTTGCAGCATTTCTATTTACCTTAATTTGTTTATTTATTACTACATAATATAAATGCACTGTGACATTATCAGACAGCATTCTTGCAGGTGCAAGACACACCTCTCTCACCCTCCCATCCCCCACACATGTCCTCCTCCAAATTCCAAAAATATTCTTCAACAACACTGTCTAAAAAATAACTTCTAACAAATGCATTGTTGTCCCCCTTTTTTTGTTCTGTTAATTTAATCCCACCATTATTTTCCAGGAATAAGGTCTTTTTTTGTGTTCTGGTAGCTAAATCAGCCACATTATTTTCTTGGAAGACATCTATCAGCTTCTGACAGCTGCTAAATAGCGGCTATGATAGGTGTATTATAAACCAAAGTGAGAGATAGCAAGTTACAGTGCAGGAATACAATGAACATTTTGTGCAACCTGCCGTATGGCATAACTCAACAATAACAAGTTCTATCAAAACCTTGCATCTGTACAGATAAAATGATTAAATTATCCCCTTTTTACTGATTTTTTTTTTTTTTTTTCGGTAATCATCAGAAAACTTTCCAATGAAATAAGATCTCGATGGAACCTGCCAAAAAAACGCTACCCTTGATAGCTAGCAATGAGAGCAAACAATATGGGGAACAGTGGCACAACACATTCAGAAATTGATTATTATGTAAGTTTAACAATATAAATTTAAGTTTAAATGTAATACATGAAGAAATGAATACAAGAATGAAATAAATAGTAAAGTCTTATGTATATAGTGGAGTAAAAAATATACACATATTTAAATGGACAGTAAATGATTACAAATTTAATTCATGATTACAAACAAGAACTGTCACTGTAAGATGGCAATCCCCCCGAAAGTGGTGCTTTGACCTCTCAGTTGAGGACCAGTCATTCAGGGGTCAAGGTCAAATAAATAAAGGTCACTGGGAAGGCCTTTTCTAAAGGAGTGTTGTTTCCAAGTATGAAGTAAATCCACTTACTAATAAGGAAGTTATGTTTAAGTTTTTGGACAACTGGATCTTTAAGGTGAAGGTCATTCAGGGGTCAAGGTCAAATAAATATAGGTCAGTGGGAAGGTCTTCTCCAAAGGGGTGTTGTGTCCAAGTACAGTACACGCAGCGCGGACTCTGACAACGAACACCCATCCCCGCGATTTTACTGTCCGCGTTGAAGACCAAAATGACCACCGCGTCGAGTGTTCATTCGTATAAAACGCGGTGGTCAGCGCGGCCGTACGCGGTGTTCAGTACCGCGCCATGTCGCGGTGTCGGGTCGCGGAGGTTTGCGGTGTCCGAAAAAACGAAGTCGCAACACAATTTTACTTTCCCCTATTTTTTTTCAGATGAGTTACAAAAAACCAGAATTATTACCAGTTGAAGTTGTTTCTTTTTCTTTTTAATACCCCATCCGGTTAAACTTTTATTTGTTGACGTTCGATGTTTGGTTGTATGATTGAGGGTAACACAGCCGATTATGAATAGATTTACACACCTACATGCCATCTTGTTAACTTTAATTGCTGCAATTAATATATTTTCAAGTCTTCAATCGGTGCCGCGCTTGCGTTTATCCACTCGCAAATAAATTACACGCAAATAAATTACTAACGATCATCAAACTGCGAAAAGTTAATAGATCTAATTTAAACTGTCAAAATTCGAACAAATCCACTCTAATTATGATGCATTTATGTACAAACGCTCCTTTTTGTTTACGCAAAGAATGACCAATAAAAGCAGTTGCTTCCGGAAACAGCTGATCATATTTTCAGAAAATGAATTGTCTGTGTTTTTAGGTCAACACGTGTTTAACTTCTTTCGACATCTGTATCGTCTAGGCGCTTGGCAAAAATTATTGATTAATTTTGCTATATAGTAACAAGCGTTTTTCAAAACTTCCAAAAACGAAAGTACACAATAAACCTACACCGCATATGTACTTGAAATTTGGTTTTAATTTGACCAACTGAAGTTAGCCACAAAATACATGTAAGTAAAATAAGAATGAGTAAAAAGAAAACCAGGTACATGTACTGTACGCTGAGTATGTTTAAATGCAGAAATCTCCAAGTCAGAACATCGCGGGGACGCGCGGCGTTCTGTCACTGCGACACGCGGTGATCATACCCCTCGGCGGTTGTCGCGGTGGTCACTTTAGCGGACACCCGAAATTTCGGGTGTTCAGTCCACCGCGACTGGCCACCTGGAGACGATACCGCCCCCCGCGACAATGTTAACAACGTCAAAGTCCGCGCTGCGTGTACTGTATGAAGTTAATACACTTACTAATAAGGAAGTTATCACCAATGTCAAAGTTTTTGTAGGGACTGACGAACGGCTGGACTTCTGGCAGAAACTGGATAGGGGTCTTTTCTTTTGTTATTTTCTATTGTTTAATAGAGAGCCATTGGCCCCTTACCTTATTCTATTGTTACAGAATGAACTCTATTTTTCTTTTTTGTTATGTTTACAGTTAGATGGCCCCCTATTTATTTTCGGTAGTGCGGATGGACGGACAGACAGTTCAAAACTATATGCCTCCTTTGGGTGGCATAAAAAATGCAATTAATTTGGGAATCTTATTTAACAATCTGTCATGAAACAAAATAAATGTTTTTAATTTGCGTAACATACTACAGAAAAAAATATGATGATATAACTGAACAAAACAGTCACTGCATCTTTCTGGGTTGGGTAATTGATAAGAAAGTTGTTTGCTTCACTGGCGACAGCTTTGAAATCAAACCTAGTATTTGTAACACTTAATACAAAAACAACATGATCAGTCTAATCTTGGCAAAATAAAGGTGGCCAACTGCCCTCCAAGTTATTCATATCAATCTAGAACCATTACTGATGTTTTCAGAGTTATGCCAATGGACAGTGGTTTGTATATAAACACAAATCAAGCTGCTATTAGTATCAGAAATACCATACAGAACTGTTAAGCATAATTAGCATTATATTAGATAGCCAGATCAAATGGAAAGCATGTTATAGATATATTTTCCATTACCTTAGTGAAGTCCTGCAGGGTAGAAAAGCATGGCAGTAGATATAAATATTTTCACAAAATACACAATAACCTGTGAAAGATACACATGCAGTCTATAAAAAAACCTCCCACTCTAACAACCATGGAATATTTAGTGGGCAAAAGCAAGCTTCTAGAGTAAAACAGAATAGAACAATGTGGGTTCAAGTCCATGATTCTCATTTCCTTTTTTTCATGAAGGCTTTTAAAAGGTCCCTTTCAAAAAGCCAAAAAAGAAACATTTCTCAAAATGCATTATTATAGTAACCTATTAAAATCCCAATCCCCAATTTTTTACAAATGTCAAGAAAAATTGCTAAAATTCCTAGTACTTGACCTAATTCCCCTTTCCCTCCCCACTCCGCCAAAAAAAAAAAAAAAAAAAAAAAAAAAATTACATGAATACAATCTGGCACCAATGTCAGAACTAAGAGTCCAAGTTCTATAGCAGAGCTTTAGAAATCTGCACACAAAAATGCTATCAAAAATAAGCATGCAGACCTTAATTCTATCTGCACAACTAGTCAGAAATAGCAGGCTAAAAGTTCTGAATTCTGATAAGCTAAAAGTAGGCACAGTTATCTAAAACATGAAATAAGGAATTGAACTTCAACTGATCCATACACTCAATTCTGTAACACTTGGACATATTCTCTGGTAGGGAACTAATAAACACACTGAGACTGAAATTTAATATACTCATTTAAATGCTAGACAATGACAGAAAAAGCTTTCTGAGAAACCAAAGCTTCAGACAAAAGCTTCAGACCAAAGCTTCAGGTAAAACAGAAAACAGCATTTAAAGCTAGTGGTGAAAGCTATTTACTGAATAAGTAACCGAGTCTGAACTTTTTATGCTTGTGGTGTTTTCCCATTAGTAATTTCACCATACTCATAAGTGACAAAAACTTCTGAAGTTATCAATACAAACTGACTGCATGTTTCTTTGACACAAAGTTTCCTGCCTTTTCATTCTAATGGTCTAACAATGTTTCAGACGATATAATCAATTCAAGTGATACTCGTGAAAAGCAAACTTTTGCCCGACTAAATACACTGTATACATTATACTGGATTGACAATACTGAGTCATTAAACAGGGATGTAGCACTGGACATTTTTTATTTAAACAAAACAGGGAAGGTGTGCCTTTCCATCTATAGATTCTGGAGTAAATTTGGGTACACCACAAGTAATATTTCTATGTAAAATCAAATGAGAAAAGCTCAGAAATTCTTTAAGAAGAGTTAAATGTGGTTAATATGATCTTATTTCAGTTTTCAACCACAGAATACAGAGTATGCCAGGCTACACCCCTGCTTGGCATGTTTTAATGCCATTTATAGCATTTTGCAGCTCACAGTAGTGGCACTTTTCCTGTGAACAGATTATCATATAGGTACCAACTGAGGGGTGTGGCATAACACTTCTGTGTCCACTTTACTGATACTCAAAGTTAATGTAGTTACAACACACATAACCATCAAGTTGCTAAATATGGCACTGAAGACAAGTATACGAACACAAGCACAACCCCTGACAACAAGTTACATGCAATATATAATATAATGTTAATACTAGAGCCATGTCAATAGGTAATCTTCAAAATGTACAAGGCAAATACAGATAAACAAGGAAAGCTAAATAAACATATATGGTGAATCTAAAATCTATGTGCAAACTTTCAAACCTTTTATATTTCATGCAAAAACTAACCCAGAGAATCAAGTTAAAGGGAGGTAATATAATTTTCACAGCTTGATGGCAATGAGCATAAATTTCCTTTAAACTGATGGTTTAACATGGTAATATATCAAGATCACCAGTTGACTGTGTGGAAATTCAATAATCTCCCTATTTCAAGTCATCTGTCACACTAGCCTAGACAGACCTTTCACCTATGATAGACCTGTGACGAGGTATCTGCCAGCAAACAATCCGCACTGATGAACTGTTGTCCTTTGGTATTGATTTTGTCTAGTTTTATCAAATGTATATATCTGGACATAAACTATTAAATGACAATGTTCAAACTTTGACCATCATTTTCCTTAAAGATGACCAATTCTGTTTACACCGTGATCATTCCTTTCATATCTTCATATTTTTCTGAGGCGAACTTCTCAACATTTAGCCTTTGAAATTTTAAAATAATAAATAATTCTAACCAAAAAAAAATATGAAGAGAGGAAAACAGAACTTTATCACAAATTTGTAAAATGGATTGAATTTGAATGCCCTTTGCAGTAAACAGTATTTTGCATTTCAACTTGTTAATGGCCAAGTTTCACATACGAAGATAAAATATGCTATAAAATAACAGGATTTAGATATGTGTTACAACTATGCTTGTAAGGAATATCCCTATTATACAAACAGCAAAATACAAACCCATCTGTACAAATCTGAAGGAGACAACCAGTTTCACTTACTTGATGATACATCAACTAGTATGCAAATTAACTATAGTCACATGGGTAATTACATTTCAGACCCTAGATAGATCTAAATTTATTACAGATATAATGCATGTCCCAATGCATGTTATAAATTTAGATGCTTGAGAGAACAATAGATGAATCCATTTCCTTTAGTGGAAAATTTTATCTTTGCAAAAGAAACTGGGCCTTAATGAATAGTTTATTTTGTTGTTGTTCTTTTTTTTTTTTTAGTCCTTTCCTCATAAAAAAGAGTTCTACCAAATATGATTATACCAAATTCTAAATTAAATTCAAAGATAACAAACTCATAAATTTCATCATAACTTGATTTTCTACCATTAAATGACTCTTAATTTCTCATTAAAATTTTCTGTCACAATTCTACATTTAGCAATGTTAAGGAAATGCAAATCCAGAGGGTTTATTTGCACTTTCATGGGATTTTTTGGTAAAACTCTTCCAAGTTAATTCAAAATTACTATTCCTTCAACATTCCTGATGCAAACAGACAGGAAACAATATCAAACCAATGGTGCACAATTCATGCAGAGAGAGACACCAATTTGTCCAAAAGACGTCATCCATGTTAAAAATTTCAACTTTCACAGCCCACAAATTGCACTTTTATTCAGGAATTTGAATTTAAAATCTAATGCTTTTTTCCCTGACATTTAGAGATCTTAGTCTGGAAATAAAAGCCTGTGCAATTTTCAAGGGTGAAGGTTTAATATTTTTCAGTGCAAGGAAGTCAAAAATATACCCTTCAAGACGAAATAAAATATACTTCATTTGACAATAACACTTTGTTGCTTCATTTGGTGTACATGGGTGCAGAACAAAGTTTCCTACTACTGTTCAATAAAAGCGTATCAAGCAAACACATCCCTCTGCCATAAGGCTGACTTACAGAATACACTGTTTCCTAGGACATTTGAGAATGACCCTTATTTGGGGCCGGTGCAAAACATGGCTATCTAAGTCTGTCTATAGGGCTACCAGTTTCTGCTGCCAAACTTCATGTGGGAAAGTTCCCTAAAATCCACCTTCATTCAGTAATTACACTACTCCTACCACTCAGATTTCTACCATACAGAATTTCTTCTTGTATTATCATATACAAGTGCACATTGTCAATTGTAACTCAATATATTATCATATAAGACAGGCAGCTATACTCTACATCACAACATTACTTACAATCCTGTGATATATACAGACACTTACCGCTGCAAGCTCTCTGCTTGCACAGACAAAATTGACAAAGTCTACATTCACCATGTCTGTGCCATAAACAATGGTGACAGTTTTGTCTTCTATAGGAATGTCTTGTGGGCCTATCATACATGATTCTCGTAATTTCCCCTCCTGAAAAATACAGTGATACATTTGACTCCCTGTTAGTAATATCAGTATGCAGCTATATATGTATAATGTATGAAAAAATATTCTTATTTTCTTAACGATTTTTTTTTTACCATTAGATAATTTAGTTTGTACCATTTAGCAGAATGATAAACATGTAATCAAGGAACATTGAACCAGTCAGTACCATCAATAAGACTTGTACAGAAGTAAGTTAAACATTTTCTCTTCATTAAAGCACTTATATTCTTGAAGTCAATATTGATAACAGTAATTATACTTCCATTTCTTAACCAAGGTACTTTTCATAGCCGATATACTGTTTGTGATTTGTGTTGCTTTTTTGTTCTGTTTAGGTTTCCTGAAACAGTATTGTTTTAATGCCGGGCAGTGTACTTAAACACTGTTTGAATGCAGGGCAGTGTACTTAAACACTGTTTTAATGCAGGGCAGTGTACTTAAACACTGTTTTAATGCAGGGCAGTGTACTCAAACACTGTTATAAATCAGGGCAGTGTACTTAAACACTGTTTGAACTCAGGGCAGTGTACTTAAACACTGTTTTAATGATGGGCAGTGTACTTAAACACTGTTTTAATGATGGGCAGTGTACTTAAATACTGTTTTAATGCAGTACTATTACCATGCTTCAGTATCTTTAAAATCTGCCAACTTTTTCATCAAGTTGAAGGTTTCTATATGGAACAAGAACAGACAAATCTGATTCAAAATGAAATTTTCTTCTTTTTTTCAACATATAAAAAGCATTTCTTTTTTATCCTTATAACAAATCTACTGATTCCCATGCAATAAAAGTATCTGCATTGTCATGACCTATGGGTCAATATCATTCACACTACTTGATAACATTCATCAAATTTTAAACAAAAACATTTTACTGTATCTAAGGAATGAAAAACTTCCAAAATGAAAAAAAGTGGGATTTCAACATTCTAATGAGTAATTCAGTACAATAAAATTAATAAAACCTAAAAAATATACTTCTTTAAATATCAATGGAAATGATCTGTGAGCGAGAAAAATAGCACCAGAAACTTTATTCACAGAGAACTGTTAAAATGAAATTGCACTAATCTTTAACATTCTTAAACAGTCTTAAATATAAAGCTAAGCACATTGGTAATTCTATCTGCCCACATGTAGCTACTGATTTTTTAAAGAAATTCTTATGGGGAGAGTGGAACATTTGCATGAAAAAGGCATGCATTGATTATTTCTTAATTATAGCTACCCACTGAAAGAGAACTTAAAAGAAATGTCACCAGAAAGTTCAGAAAAGGGAAGGACTAGTAATGTTGGAGATTAGACACATCATATCCTTTAAATGTAATTAAAAGAAATGTCACCAGAAAGTGCAGAAAAGGGAAGGACTAGTAATGTTGGAGATTAAACACATCATATCCTTTAAATGTAATTCAGTGACACTACATTAACTTCCTTTTTTCTCCAATTTGGTCCCCCTCTTACTTCTCCATCTCTAACTTGGTGACTGCAAAACTTCTATTTCCCTATAATGGGGTGCCTCTAACTTCTGCCTTAAATGTGGACTTTAGTGTCCCAAATTAAAAAATTCTCCCCCTAACTGGTAGCCCCTTGCTTCTCTATCCCTGTATTCTGCTGTGCATAATTCATCCATCTCTTATTTGGTGCCCTACAATTATCTCTATAAAAGCCCCTGATTTCTCTATCCCTCTCATTTTCTTCCCTTTGCAGCTCATTTCTGAGATCCTGGATCCAAAAGCATAACAACCCATATCTACTCCCCGTAAAAATACTTAAAATGGCTTTTTAGTAAGAATGTACGCCCCAAAAACATGCTCCTTATCCACTCTAAACAAAGACACAATTTGTTTCTCAAAGAAATGCCTAAAATCATGACTATATTCTGCTGCTCTTTTCCAAGCTGAGACTTTCAGTTTCATACTGGCAGGAAGTGAAACAATACGATAAGGGCAGAACAAGGCAGAATTAACAGAGAAAATCAATTACCCAGGTCAATACAATTAACATCCTGGTGAAAGCCTATTTACTGCTACAACTAATTATTAAACACACACACAAAAAATTGCTTTCCAGCATGTATCTATGATGTATTTACTGTTCACTAATTACTGCATGTAGATAGATTAAGAGCAAGGACATATTAATTACCAGTGTATCATGCTTGATTTAATAGTAGGAAAAAGGCAAAATGCATCTCAATAACAAATCTACAGGCTGCTCACACTGATGAGAAGCCAGTCAGAAACATTTGATAAATACAGAAGAATTAATGGGTATCAATAAAGATGCCATAAACAAACTATATTGACTACTATACCAAATGTGTCACAAGATCACTGTGACTAATCAACCAACTGAACCTCAAAACAATATGGTTCTTCTACTCAATAAGGGCAATCATCCTAAAAAGTTTGAAGGCTATGGGTCAAATGGTACTTAAGTAACTGAATGGAAACAATGTGTGACAGACAGACAGGGCAAGAAAATTATGTCTCCCTAAGCTATTGGGGAGACATAGGTAGTCCATCCAACCAGTGCTACACTTTCTTATCCTGAGATAAGCAAAGTAGGAAAATGCTAACAATTTTACCTATACTTTTGTTCAGTTCGGTAATTCAATAAAGAAAGAAACAGTGTGCTATTCAAGTTCTCTTCTTCTTGAGTGTCACTGAGTGACCTTATCCTACTTACCCCTTTTGGTACTTTTGCATATTTTCCTGTCCTTGTGTCACGGATTATAGAGATGTCCAGGGAATCCATATCCTGCAATGATATAGAGCAAATTCAACACTCACACAGTAAAAAGTTTACAATAATTCTTCTTTTAGATATACTGATTGCTGTAAATACTAATAATTATCTTAAGAAAACAATATCATAAAAGCTTAACTTGGACTGCATAACTTTAGCTTGTAATGTGATATTCAAGTGAATATCTGTCAAGAGCCTGTTCTGTGGTAATCCCATTCTATACTAGTCCTTTCTAATAAAAAGTTTAATTCTCATATTATTGAGTAACATATATCCTTAACCCATGTCCTGCTAATTGTCTAAAGTGGATTTGTACTTCTTTCAGTTCCGACAATAAATGATAATTCATTAATATAAGTTTAAACAAACTGAGTACAGTGGACAGTACAGATCATGATAAGACTGGGTCAGTGCAAATCCACTGTACATCCTTATTACATATATATACATATGTATCAAGGCTCCGGAAAACTGAAAATTTGTCGGGTTTTACCAAAGTTCAGCTTCCTGGACCGATTTTTATGTCCAAAATTCCTAAAAAAAAGTCAAAAGTTTTTATTAAAATACCAAAACTTCACACCTAAATTCGGTCCCAAATGCAGTCCTTCACACATACATGTATCTTAAACCCATAAAATTGCCACTGTGACCAGTGGCTCAAGGCAATTATCACCAATTAAATGATTAACTGGTCAGTAAGTGTGCTTGACTGGCAGCTCGTCAATCGGTTACCTTAACCAGTTAACCAGTAACTCATGAAATTTGCACTACTTTTATTTTACTTTCACTTTGAACAAAACTTTATTTTTCGAGATCTGAACAAAAAACCAATGAACGTAAGCATTAAAATTAAATTTCAGTTGTCAGTGACAATAAATTGTTCGAGAAAAAGCCTTGAAAGCATATATTAGGCACACTAATGTTAAACACTGTTTATGGCCTTTTTACATGTATTTCCATGTTTTTCGGGGCAGGGGGGATGGGGTGTTCTCGGAACGACAGATTTGAAAATTTCAAAAGCCCTGATATGTATGTATGTGTGTGTGTATGCACATAGGAACAATAGTATTGCACTGAACTCTTGAAACAATTAAGATGATGCTGATCAGCACTTAATTGCTTCAATTAGGCAAAAATGATCACTGTCAGAGAAGTAACATTTATAAATGTTTTCATGTCCATGATCATTTAAATATATAAAGTTTTACTCTCTAAATTTGATTCAAATAAAATTTTCTTTTGAATAAAAAGACAAAAGCAATTCTGAACACCATTAAATAAGAGCTTTGTTATTTCCATCAATAAAAATAAGAATGAGAGTAAGGTATTCAAATGCATTACAATTTAAAATTCTGAGCAGCTAATTTTAGAAAGAAATTACACACTACTACAGATGCAGGGGCTTTTAAATTATTTTTTGTCAGATGCAAAGTCGATGGGTTTATTGAAATATTGCAAATTTTATAGCTACAAATACCAGGTGAAAACTGGTATGAAACCAAACCATGCTTAAAATTCAATCTACACACTTGAAATTATTATGTTTTAATATGAGAATACAGCAATGTACAGACTCTTTGCAACTGTTATCACGTAATCAAGATTCAAAGCATTATTCGATTATACTACAAACTACAGTTCTAAACAATAACCAAGTCTTGGAATGCCGCAATGCAAGTGGCTGATCTAACAAGTTATATTTTGACATATGTATTTCATAACACTATTTTAATGGTAGCTGTTTGTTTTAAGTTTAGTTATTTTACCATTTAAAAAAAAAAAAGATGTTTTATATTTAGTTCTTCATGTCTTCATTCTTTTTGCCTTTATCTACATCAAATTTTATATATCAGAAATCAAAATTTTTAATGTAGAAGTTTTTTCAACAAAGGAGCTACACTGGCCTTGCTTTAAATAATGCAGACTCTTGGATTTGCAATAAATGTCCAGCTGATAGCAGGAAGACTAACATTTCAATAAACGTAATTTATCTATACTGGAGGAAGAAATGGTCATCACTTTTAAGAATAAACTGTCTTAACTAAGATGGTACTTGAATATGAGAAACAATTTTTTGTTGTATTTCAAATCAAAGGGTTTTAGTCTCACTATTTCGCCTCTGAAGGTGAACCGATTTTATAAGCTGACATTTTATAGTTGTTCACCTTCTACGTCTCACTTGTATCAAGCCGATTCGCCCAATCGTAAGCGGATGGGCAAACATTATCACTCGATTGTCCCATATTTTGCAGAGTTTACAACAAAAATGATTGTTAAGATAAAATACGTTAACTTTAACTGTACCAGTCCCTTTCATCAAAGAAAAAACACACAGATAATATAAGTATAAACTAAAACACTTGTTTTGTATCTGTTTATCCGCAATTTTATAAAAAGTTTTGGCATTTAGAATTCCTCGGTAATGAAGGCAATGATGTGACTGTTGCAGAGGAAATTACCCAAGGTGTTCCTTCTGCGTGATTTGGGCTCGGTTATATGTAGTTTAAAATTAGGCTTAAAGGTTGAACAACTAAAAAATATCAGATCTATAAAAGCGATTCAACACTTTAAGCATAATTAATTAGGCTAAAAGGGTTTAAGACCTATGTATTTTTATAATTTAGGACCCTTTACTTTATGAATGTATTTTCAAGCAACCCATATGCTTCAAATATTGTTAGAAATTCTAAAACAGTTTTGTCTGCCCAACTGTTTCAGTACAATTAAAATCTTAATTAAATGACATCTACAATGCTTGACAATGAAGAAAACACAGACAACTACCCTGTATCTTGAAGGTGTTAATGAGCTAATTAATCAGTCTTCGGTCTTTTCCAATTAACTTGTCACATGTTATTGAAAAATACAGACCTGATCAAGATTGAAACCTGGGCATTTATAAGGTTAATGACTCCTTACTCAATCTGACTAGTTTAGTCTGTCTCATTATTCTGCCTGACAGAGTTAAACACAAATAAATTCCACTCTGTTCAACTTAACCTGTCAATGTGTGACAAGAAAATTGGACTTGGATAACAAGTAGTGTGTTGTCTATCACACTATTGTCAGGAGATACTGATAGCAAAATGTATCTTACTAAATCCTTAATTAGCCTCCAAGTTGATTTCTAGGATACAAAAGTCAGGGAGATTTAACATCCTACAGACAGATCTCAAATCAGAATCTATGCTTATTTTAAACTAAGAGCTCCCTATGTAATATGACATTCATAATTAAAAAATGAATGTTGCTTAATTATCAGTAATTACTGACTATGAATTAAGTTCAGTGTTAATTAAGTTGAGAATGAAAATGAAAAGAGTTATGCCCCTTTGTAGTTTTGTTATCATTTGTAATTTGTTTTGGTACAATGGAGTTCTCTGCAATTTCTGCAAAGTATTTAGAGGTAATGTTATTGAAAAGTGTGTTAATTCGATAAAATTAAATGTGTTCTCTAGATCTGCGACATGTTGTACCAGTCTTGATACATTTTGGTTTGCATTTAAAATTGAGTTCTAATACTGGCATTCTTATTATGTATTTTCAGTTTGACAAAGTGCTGCAAGTTAAATCAACCACTTCATTATCAGTTCAATGGGCTTATAATACATATACACTTTGTTGTATCTATAGTATGTGACCCAGATATTATGCCAATATACACTTCGGTCAGTAAGAATTTGCTAAGAACTGATCCACTTACAAAGGCCACTACTCAGGTCTTTCAACCAAGGGTACTTCTGCCTGCAAAGCCTTTTTACCTGCAAGCATTTTCTTTAGCAAAAGAAATATTGACTTTGGTGGGCAGATGCATTGTCATTAATCAACTCTATGCCTTTCAAACCTTAGCTTGAACATTTATTTTGATAGAAATTTTTGACACCTGCTAGAATTGAAGAAAACAACACATGAAATCTTCTTAGCACTTTTGTCCTTTTTGCAATGACTGGCCTTGCCTGACTTTTACTCAGCCACTGTTTGTTATTTATGCATCACTGGGGCTCAAAATAACAGACTCAAGATTCATCCCTAGTGAGCATTTTAAACTCTGGGATTACATTTCTTTCAACAGTTTGCACTCTAAGAGCTTGAACTTTTGTTCATGTGTCAACAAATGGGGCCCCCAGCAAGCATAAGGCTTCTTTGATTTCAAATGGTTAGTCAGAATATGATGGACAGCCCCTTCTGAAATGCCTATAGTATGAGCTATTAACCATCTTCTCCCACCATATGTCTCACAGTATCATTGTATTTCTTTGTTACTGCAACAATAGGCCTGCCTAGACAGTTACTACAGGCATTTACTGGACATGTGTGAAGCAGCACAGGATTCATTATAGCATTGAAATATAGACACTGTACATGAGCATGTATAATTTAACAAAGAAAATTTTGGTCAGTTTTAGTAAGACTGAATCATGATTTACAAGTGTCTGGAGTAACCATCTGCCATCAAATACATGAAATTCCTATGCTTATATGTAACACTGTTTCTGTGGAAGACCATTAGTGACAGAATTAACTGAATGCCCTTGTAGAAAGCCAACAATCTTTTTCACCCAATTTCAAAAATTAAAGGGTCATAACTCAGGAGCAATCTGGCTGAATATCAAACATGGCTGAGGCATGCCAATATACATTGTGTTTAAATACTAACACAGTTAAATCAATTAAACAATATCTACAGTAAAATCCAAGTACCCAGTATGTCCTTGTTTATAGAAGGATTATGAAAAAAAAATATTACAAACACTTACTTTAACATCATTATTTAACATGATTTTCAGTCAACATTGCAAACATTGGGTCTTTGCTGGAATGAAGTATCATATCATTTTAAAAATTAAGGTCAAGTTGGAACAATAAAAATGTCAACTTCTTAACTTTTCACAGACCTGTACCTCCAAAGGCCATAAGGTTTATCCAATAAACCATTATAACTCATACAACTAAGCTTAAATAAACTATCATTACTCAAACAAAAACAAAGTACAATTTGAATGAGTGATTGTTGTGGAACAGCTAGCTGACTTCTGCTTTGTTTACTTGTAAGATGCTACAATAACAGCATTACAGAAAACTAGAACTATGTCATTAAACAACAAAGCGAGTCTGTACCTTCCAGTCACAGGCTGCAAATATCTAAAAATTGACCTTGACTCAGATTTACTTTTAAGATTTAAGATTTTCCTGTACTATGTCTCCTTAAAAATTACACCATATACCGTAAATAGCTGACCCTTGTTACACACTCACCAGTGGATCGGATATATCTACTGATCAATGGTTATATAGGTAAGACTACCCGCCTACTTAACTGATCTCTATTGAAGAGCTTTACCAAAACCACTTACTCCTCCAGTCTTATTGAGATCATTTGGAGATTCAAAACTCTAGTAACAAGTAATAAACTGACCATTCTTTTGTTTGTGAGTCTGTAATATGCCTAACAGATAACAAGTTTCATTATCCATTTTCTAAAATAAACTCTTAATTGCACACTTCTAAAAAGAGAACTAACTTGATGTTCTATTAAAAGCCTACGAGAACATCTTTTCTAGTGAAAGTCATTCGGTCGGGAACAATGACGTCATGTTAACAAAGCAAATCTTCACATTTCCTCGATATCATCTGGCTCTCTCATATAGTTTTTTGCTGCAGAACTATTTCAGTAAATATTGTAGAATCAATAGTTTGTTTGTATCAGCAAGCATGGAGAGGTAGACTCGTAAGGTTATGGTTCAATCACTTCTGGACACAGTACAAATTTTTTCTAATAAGTAAACATTTATTTTCTTGGGTCTCAGAAAAGTAATCAATGCTTCTGTAGATGAGAATTTTTATCCAAATTTGGTAAGAGTTATAAACTTTGTCATAACCACAAAGCTGAACAAATGTTAAAATATCAATATGGTAAAATGTAAAATGTTTACTAAAATTGTAGACTAATGCAGCTTACTTTATCTATATTCCTTCAAAACAATATAAAATTAATCTTGAAAGGAAAAAACTATTACACAGATGCCATACAAATAAAAAGTTAAGGACAAATGACCTTGAAACCACTAAAATAAAGGACACATAATTCTGCGACTTAAAATGACCAAAGCACAGAAGCAAATGACCTTGAAACAACCAAAATAAAGGACACATAATTCTGTGACTAACAATGCCCAAAGCAAAGAAGAATTGATGACCTTGAAACAAGAAAAGTAGAAGAAAAACCATCATGCGAGGAATTAAAACAAGAGGACCATGATGGCCTTATATCGCTCACCTGAATATGACTGCTTTTAACAAAGTTGCTATGGACCTGGTTAATTGACCCCAGATGACCCATATTCAAACTTGGCCTAGAAATTATTGAAACAATCTTTCTGACAAATTTCAAGGTTATTTGAACTGAAAGCGTAGCCTCTAGAGTGTTAACAAGGTTTTTCCATATTTGGGCTCTGTGACCTAGTTTTTGACCCCAGATGATCCATATCCAAACCTGAGCTAGAAACCATCAAAACAACCTTTCTGACAAATTTCCAGGACATTTGGACTGAAAATGTAGCCTCTAGAGTGTTTACAAAGTTTTTCGATATTTAGGCTCTGTGACCTAGTTTTTTAATCCAGATGACCCATATTCAAAGTTGAGCTGGAAATCATAGAAGCAACTTTTCTGACAAATTTTCAGGTTATTTGGAATTAAAATCTTAACTCTAGATTGTTAACAAGGTTTTTCCATATTTGGTCTCTGTGACCTAGTTTTTGACCAAAGATGACCCATATTAGTACTTGAGCTAGAAATCATCAAAACAACCTGTCTGACAAATTTCCAGGATATTTGGACTGAAAATGTAACCTCTGGAGTGTTAAAATGGTTTTTACATTTTAGGGCTCTGTGACCTTGTTTTTGATCCCAGATGACCCATATCCTAATCTGGGCTAGAAAACATTGAAACAACCTTTCTGACAAATTTCAAGGACATTTGGACTGAAAATGTAACCTCTAGAGCATTAACTAGGATTTTCTACTTTTTGGCCCTGTGTCCTAGTTTGTGACCCCACATAACCCATATTCAAAACTGAGCTAGAAATCATTAAAACAATCTTTCTGACAAATTTCAAGGTTATTTGAACTGAAAATGTTAACTCAATGCGTGTTAACACCCTTTTTCCATATTTGGGGTCTGTGACTTAGTTTTTGACCCCAGATGACCTTTGTTCGAATCTGAGCTAGAAATCATTAAAACATTTTTTCTAACAAATTTCGAGAATATTTGGACTGAAAAGTAGCTTCTAGAGTGTTAACAAGTTTTTTTTCTATTTTTGGGCTCTGTGACCTAGTTTTTGATTTCAGATGACACATATTCAAATTTAACCTAGAAATCATAGTTTTTGACCCCAGATGATCCATATCCAAACCTGAGCTAGAAACCATCAAAACAACCTTTCTGACAAATTTCCAGGACATTTTGACTGAAAATGTAGCCTCTAGAGTGTTTACAAAGTTTTTCGATATTTAGGCTCTGTGACCTAGTTTTTTAATCCAGATGACCCATATTCAAAGTTGAGCTGGAAATCATAGAAGCAACTTTTCTGACAAATTTCCAGGATATTTGGACTGAAAATGTTACCTCTAGAGTGTTAACAAGGTTTTTCCATATTTGGGCTCTGTGACATAGTTTTTGACCCTAGATGACCCAATTTTGAACTTGAGCTAAAAATCATCAAAACAACCTTTTTGACTAATTTCCAGGATATTTGGACTGAAAATGTAACCTCTAGAGTGTTAACAAGGTTTTTCTATTTTTGGGCTCTGTGACCTAGTTTTTGAACCCAGATGACACATATTCGAACTTGAGCTAGAAATCATAGAAACAACCTGTCTGACAAATTTCCAGATTATTTGGACTGAAAATGTTACTTCTCCTTCTACAAGAAGATTTTCAAAGTTTTCACTATATAAGCCTATGTAAAACCAATGACCCCGGGTTGGGGCCAAATTTGACCCCAGGGGTATAATTGGAACAAACTTGGTAGAGGTCCACTAGAAGATGCTACATACCAAATCTTAAGGCTCAGGGCCTTGTGGTTTCAGACAAGAAGATTTTTTAAGATTTTCCTATATAAGCCTATGTAAAACCAATGACCCCAGGGTGGGGCAAAATTTGACCCCAGAGGTATAATTTGAACAAACTTGGTAGAAGTCCACTAGACAATGCTACATACCAAATATCTAAGCTCTATTCCTTACGGTTTCTGACAAGAAGATTTTTAAAGTTTTTCCTATATAACTCTATGTAAAACAAGTTACCCCTGGGGCGGGGCCATTTTTGACCCAGAGGCCATGATTTGAACAAACTTGGTAGAGGTCCACTAGATGATGCTTTATACCAAATATCTTAGCTCTATGCCTTACGGTTTCTGACAAGAAGATTTTTAAATTTTTTCCTATATAACTCTATGTAAAACAAGTTACCCCTGGGGCGGGGCCATTTTTGACCAGAGGCCAAGATTTGAACAAACTTGGTAGAGGTCCATTAGATGATGCTTTATACCAAATATCTAAGCTCTATGCCTTACAGTTTCTGACAAGAAGATTTTTAAAGTTTTTCCTATATAACTCTATGTAAAACAAGTTACCCCTGGGGCGGGGCCATTTTTGATCCAGAGGCCATGATTTGAACAAACTTGGTAGAGGTCCATTAGATGATATTTTATACCAAATATCTAAGCTCTATGCCTTACAGTTTCTGACAAGAAGATTTTTAAAGTTTTTCCTATATAACTCTATGTAAAACAAGTTATCCCTGGGGCGGGGCCATTTTTGACCCAGAGGCCATGATTTGAACAAACTTGGTAGAGGTCAACTAGATGATGCTTTATACCAAATATCTTAGCTCTATGCCTTACGGTTTCTGACAAGAAGATTTTTAAAGTTTTTCCTATATAACTCTATGTAAAACAAGTTACCCCTGGGGCGGGGCCATTTTTGACCCCAGGATCATAATTTGAACAAACTTGGTAGAGATCCACTAGATGATGCTTTATACCAAATATCAAAGCTCCAGGCATTGTGGTTTCTGACAAGAAGATTTTTAAAGATCCAACTTGTAAAATCTGTTTTTAGCTCCTGGGACCCAGAAATGCAATGAACCGGAACCATTTGAACAAACTTGGTAGAGCTTCATGCAAGGAACATTCTAGGCAAGTTTCATTAAATTTTGCCCAGTGGTTTCAGAGGAGATGTCGTTTGAATGAATTGTGGACGACGGACGGACGGACGCCGGACAATCAAGGATCCTAAAAGCTCACATGAGCATGCTCAGGTGAGCTAAAAAGTCAAATAACCCTTTAAAAAGAACTAAATGACCTTGAACTGACCAAAAAAACAACTCCTTATAAGTCTGACTATTTAACCTTTGACCTTTCAGGTTTTGTGAGCCTATGACACTCTCATAAAATGACACTTTATGGAAAGAACCTTTGAACACTTAAAACAATAACACTTCAATCCCTTTCTTCTAGAGTGAACCATGTCTGAGGAGAACTCACACATGCTGATTAAGACTTACATTTACTGCCTTGAGAAGATGCTAAGTCACAAGTCCAATTAACAGAGTCTATTCTTAAAGTAATGATTATCTATAAAAGAAAAGACAACATCGCCAAATATGGTATTGTAGTGTCTTTTAGTTAAACACAGGGATCAATTAACTTCAGATGAAAAAAAAGTTACTTTGTCCTTGGGAGTAATATAGTGATTCCAAGCAAATTGAATCACTGTGATTATAGTTTTGCAAAATACTGCTTCATTAACAAATGTGACAAGAAAACAAAGCCACTGGTCTGACGTATGCTTATTTTGTTATAACTAATTAATATATATCAGAGAGTAAAGTAAATCTTGAGTTTTTGCCAGCCTCTTATTCAAATATTACTAAAAACAAGTTAAAATTTGATGTACTGCTAATGTTAAAATTAATTTCAAAATAGATCAATAGTATAATTTCAGCTGGACCAAACAAGCTGTTTTCCTGGCAAGAACATTGATAGAATGTTCTCTTTTTTTTACATGAACTGCACATATCTTAATTTCAGCTTGACCAAACAAGCTGTTTTCCTGGCAAGAACATTGATAGAATGTTCTTTTCTTTTTACATGAACTGCACATATCTTAATTTCAGCTGGACCAAACAAGCTGTTTTCCTGGCAAGAACATTGATAGAATGTTCTCTTTTTTTTACATGAACTGCACATATCTTGTGACAAAACTATCAATGCTGGCCACTGTGACTGAATCTGAATTTCAAATTTTTCTAGCCATCTTGGAAGCACATAGTGGTACTGCATCTGACAGAACCGTTACACTGCTTTATATCATACAAGATTACTTTCTCAGGGTTAGATCTATGCAGATTTCATGCAAAGACAGTCTTTGATTATTCATAAGTTCTGATTTAATCAGGAAGAACCAAGCTGAAAGTCTGAATCAGGAAAATTAAGGCCAGTTTTTCCTGGACTTTCTGACAATCTAAATGCTTGATACACTGTATAACATACATATTTTACTTGGAAATGAGAAATCTGAGAGACATAAGCAGTGGTGTATCTCAATTTGATATTCCCAGATTCCGAGTACACTGACCCAGTGAAAGGGTCATGGTTAGATACCTAAAACTGTTCAATTGTATCCCTCTCCATTTACGGTATTTAATCTAATGTAATTTCATTAGGGTTTTATCAGTTGATTCAACAAACATGATCTCAGGTTTCATAAAAAAAAAAAAATGATATTTCTGTCTTAGAAAAATTTGGTTTTTCTAGGTAATTTTGACAAACAGCACAATCAACATAGACAATGCAAAATTTTTGAAAGTTCCAATCAAAATGTTCACAATCACAGTGAAAAGGGTCAAAGGAAGAATAGAAAAAAAACATAACAAGCTTCAGGAAGAAAAGGAAAATTCTGACATGAAAAGGATCATACAGTCCGACCTCCCAAGAGCGAACACCATTCGGTTCAAGTTCTAGAGAGGTTGTTGTTCTAGGGATGTTCAATATCAGTCTTAAGTGATGGACTTGTATGTTTGAAGTTATAATGTTCTGTAACCCAAAGGATGACTTAAGATCCACTCTGGTTTAATTCAAAATTTCAAGGTTTGATCATATTTTCTTTATTTCATTACTATTCTATAATTCAAATGACCCACGAATTCTTACATTTTAATTTAAGGCAATCTAAGCAAACAATAAAGCCTGTGAATCAACAAACAAATTTGAACACCCGTTACCTGCACAAAAAGCCAAACAGAGGCATAAGTCTCACCATCATTGTATGTTTGTTTAATAAATTTGATAACTATCCCAAATCAATTGTATAATTAGCCTAAATCTCATGGTGTTTGCAACTTCTTTATCTTTTTAGCTGCAAAAAATGGCCGTCAGATTACACTGCTCACTTGGTTCCCAAGTTGTTGTTCACTTAAATATCTATACAAGTAATGGCTAGAGTACCAACCAGTAACCGTGTAAATTAATCTAATTTTAGACTTTACACACGCATGTATGCCTAGAAAATTTTTTGGAAATCCAGTCTGAAGGTCACTAGTGTCATTCATCAGAGGTTTTCAGATGTTGTTTGGGTGAAAATATAGTGCCGATGCCCCATTGTTAAGAGGTGTAATTCGTGAGAGATAAAAGTGCACAGAATTCCAACAGAGAAAATTGAAATGTTATTGTAGAGGATGTCGTTTGTGGGAGGTGACATTTGGGGAGGTATGACTGATGCCCCTGCAAAGTTTTAGTTAGTTTAGGTTTTGGAGGATAGTGCGAGATACAGAAAACATCCCTTTCCAGAGACACCTGAGCCCTGGTGCTTTTCGATGTTCAAAGTATAGCCTTTCATGGATGCGACCTCTCTTTAACATCTCTTCCAAAAAATAATTATTAATGTTAGTGGAGGGGTGGGCAGTCAAACTTGTGACTCCTGGATGACAAGTCCACAGTCGTTATCACTGGACAACTGATCCACTCTATTGTAAGCTGGCTGCTTGCTTTTCTTGATACCTTCTCCTGCTGTAATTTCAGCCAATGAAAAGAGAGGAATTTCACCAGCATTTTGATAAGTCCGAAACAAGAATCAACAAATCATCAATATAACAAATATTTCATGCATGGCCCGATTGTGGCTCCTAATTCATCAACTTAATAACACTATATCATGAGGCAAAGAGAATGACCACAAAAAAAACCATGGGCATATTAGCTAAATTTAGAAATTCATGACAAAAATCTCTATAAATTCTATCTGCAGAGCTCAAAAATTAGATACATTACACATAGAAATAGAAATAACCTTCCAATCATGACTTTTGTTTTTTTTCCAGACAAATAACATTGTTGCAGAATTTATATAAAATTACTTCAAACTCATAAAAAGCCAGCCACATCAACAACAAAAAAGTAGTTCTTGTCTTCTCGACCTACATTTCTTTGAATGAAATTCCTCCACATTAATTGTGTTACTATTTCAATAGGTTTCTTAGTGCTGAAGATTTCACTTCATAGCCTCTCTACAACTTAGTATTTGCCCTTCCCATTTTGTACTTTTCACTTTTTTTTTTGTTGGCTTCCTTCTTTTGAATAGACCTGTCTGTACGCAAACCACTTCCACTTGTGCACTGACATAGCTGTACAGACAATGCGTTTTGGCAGGTGCACTTTTGTAAAAAAAAAACAAGATAAAAAAAAAACAAAAAAACTGAGCACTCTTCATGAATAAGTGGAGAAATCACAATTCTTCAAGGATAAATCTATAAGAAATTTAAACATCTTTGCTTTCTGATTGTCTGGAGAAGAAGGGCAAACACTAAATGGAATTAAAAGTTCAATTTTAGTATTTCAAGGAATTTCTTCTTAATATAGCAGGTATGTTGATATTAACATTGATGTACACTTAGAACTAAAAGAATTATCCTGGCATTCCCTTACAATGTCATATATCTGTGCATAATGAACAGCCATCTACTATGTTTTAAGTCATGAAGTATTGAAAACATCTGAAAAACTTTGGTCAAGTTTTGATGGTTGAATGAAACTTTCCGTGGTTCCATGGAGACAGCAGATGATTCTACTAAGTGCCAGAAAAAATAGTCAGGTGATCAATATGGTCAGAATGATACATGTATCAAGACTCATTTTTTTTTGCCCCTACCACTCTTGGAGCAGGGTGGGGGGTGCATATAAATTTGCCCTTGTCCATTCCCACTGTCATGCTGTCCATACGTAGACTGGTTTGTGTTGCATGTAACTCCAAACGTATAACAGCTAGAGCCATGAAACTTTCTAAGAATAGTTATCTAAGAATAACTTACAAACCTGGATATTTTGACGCAAATTTATTGGAGATCGGCAGAGTTATGTCCCCTGATTAAGCAAAATATAGCATTTTTGGACTTGTGTCATGTGTAACTCCAAAGGTATAACTGCTAGAGACATGAAACTTTCTAAGAATAGTTTACAGCATGTGAACTAACCCACCTTGGAATTTTGAAAAAAATTTATTGGAGATTGGCAGAGTTATGTCCCCTGATTAAGCAAAACAGCATTTTTAGACTCGTGTCATGTGCAACTTGAAACGTTTAACTGCTAGAGCCATAAAACTTTCTAAGAAAATTTGTCAGCATGTGAAGTTACACACCTGGGTATTTTGACGCAAATTTATTGGAGATCGGCATAACTATGCCTCTCGATAAAGCTAAAAAATAGTAATTTTAGACTTTATATGCACCTGTAATTGTGCAGGATTTTTTGTGACAATACAGTGGAATGTGGGGGCATCTGTGTCCTATGGACACGTCTCTGGTTAATTTTATAAATTTTCCGTAATTTTTTTTCTTTTTATTAATTAACAAAAAATCAAACTTAAGCCTCAACAAACAATTTTGAAGTTTTATTACCGTGGTGGTTTGGCCAAGGAAATAACTGTTTATCACTCCATCGAATAACAATTAAGGTCTGTTTCATAAGAATATATAAACTGATAAAGATTATGTCAATTCAACTCTGAAGAAAACATTTTAAGAGGTAAGTCAACCTAATAAGAGAACCACTTATTCATTACTAAATGTATTATGTTTCCCACTAAGTCTTGGCCTTTATTTGGTAATAACATCAAAGTTTACAATATTCCAATCTCATAATGTATTCTGACCATTTACCACATTTTTTTTTATAATTGTTTGTCATTAATATAACTGAAAATAACACAACCAATTATATAAATGTGAATCTAGGTATCCTTGCATTCCCATAGAAACAGAAAGGTTTTGTATGTCAATCAGGGAGTAAACACTCATTACCAGAAACAAATTATATTGACATTTATCATGGCAAAGGCTACACAAATTCAATTTACATTAACAAGTAAGTAATTCCCAAGGCAGCGAATGACATTTCCTTTATTTCCATAGGTTTGGTGTGAGAATGGCACAAAAAATGGCATTATACAGCTGATATATTAGAAACATCATATTATGCATTTACAATAATAATTTATATCTTGCTATCACTATATTAACTTCCTGATGTCAAGTCTGTAATATCATAGACTGCTTCCATTTTTCAAGAGAACATAAACTCATCAAATCTTACACTAGCATAACTTCCGACTTGTAAAAGAAGGCATATGATACCACAGATATATTTGTAAGTATTATGTCCATGTAACAGAATAACAAGTTGTCAATTTATGATTGAAATGCAGCCGAATCTATGGACAATTAGATAGTGGTAAATAATTAAAGCAATGATTAGTGGATTAATAACAGGTGTTTGTTACAAGCAACTATAAGGATTAAATTGTAACTGGGGTGTCTTAAAAAGCGTAATTAATTAGCCAACATTGGCTAGTGTGTTGGTTATTGTAATTGGCGATTTTTTTTTTCCAAACTTGAGTAAATAAAAAGGTCTTTAAATTATTGCATTTTATGAAATTTTCAACACTGGCATAGTCAAAATGTCTGAGACACCATCTAAAAGTTGTAGAACTGAACTGTCCTTGAAATGTTGATTAAATTTAAAAACTTTGCAATAGAAAAGGACAGTGATTATCTCAGAACAGTGCAGGAACTCTGAATGCTAACAGAACAGAAAATTGTAAAAGTGAAGTGTTTGCAGAAACAATCAACCTTTGATTTGCTTTTTAAGAAGTAAACTGAAAAAACAAATGACAGGAACTTATTTAAATGCTGTGCACATTATGATGTAACTGACTGTTGTCGTTTTCAGTAAATGTTCATACATATAAATACTCATCTGTTTTAAAGGTGTGCAAAATGTAGCTTTGTTCTTGATATATAAAAACATGTTTGCACATAATATAGTACACATGTATATGTATTTGAAAACATATGACATTTTTTTCTAATAAAATTTACATAATGTAGAATTTTTTCATTACTTTTAATTTTGCATTATGTTTCCCATGTTACAAATGCTGTTACGCTAAACAATACTGACTGCATTCACTATCATAAAGAACCACAGGTGTTTGCTCAGGCACCTGTACTTGTTGAGATCATTCTGACTTCTGAATTCCAGAAAATTCCAAAATCCAAACTTTTTGACCGGTCCCATGGGTGTTCAGTTTTCAGAAGTTCCACTGTAATATTAAAACTAGAACTGTGTCCATAGGACACGGATGCCCCAACTATGCATAAGTGCTCATAAACAAGAGCATGTATATCCTGTATGTAAGATTTTTTCTGTACATATACCTAAAATGATCTACAGGTAACCTTATGTACATGTTAAATTAAATTACAAATGTAAAATTTGTAAAAAAATCAACAAAGGGCCATAATTCTGTTAAATTTGGTCGCAGCAAAAATTCCTTCCTTTACTTCCATCTACACATTAAGGTTGTTCATCCCTGGAAGTTTAAGCAAAATCTGCCATCCGGTTTAAGAGGAGTTGCGTTCACAAAATTTCTATATGGTATATAGTGAAAAAATCAACAAAGGGCCATAATTCTGTTAAATTTGGTCGCAGCAAAAATTCCTTCCTTTACGACCATCTACACATTAAGGTTGTTCATCCCTGGAAGTTTAAGCAAAATCTGCCATCCGGTTTAAGAGAAATTGCGTTCACAAAATTTCTAGTGAAAAAAATCAACAAAGGGCCATAATTCTGTTAAATTTGGTTGCAGCGAAAATTCCTTCCTTCACTACCATCTACACATTAAGGTTGTTCATCCCTGGAAGTTTAAGCAAAATCTGCCATCCGGTTTAAGAGGAGTTGCGTTCACAAGATTTCGGGACGTACGGACAGACGTACGGACGGACGGACAAGTGCAACGCTATATGCACCCCACTTTGTGGGGACATAATAATTGTTCCTGTTCTTAAAAATCATTCATACATGTATATAAGACACACTCCGGGTAAATACTGATGGATCTAGTGGATTCTGTGTTGACCTTAAGAAGTCAGATTGATTCTCAAGTGGGGGACTTAATTTGATGTCTTTGTTTTCTAGTCATTTTGGACTTAATCTTTGAAAATTTAGGGGCATATAATATCACTAGACATGTATTTGAATAAAGGCAGACTTAATAATGTGTTTGAATAATGATTAACCACTTGTCAGTTGTAGAATATTATATCTTTCTTGCTATGTTTCAATGTCAACTTTTCAGTTACAAAATTAAAAAACTTCTCTAATTCATATTAAAAACATGTTTTTGTTTTGTCTGGTAAAATTGTGAAACCTCGTTAAATCACCTCGTTAAGATGTGAACTATTACCAGGCAGCTGCATCATGCAATCTGTAAGCTCTACAGGTTTCTATCAGCCATTTAACTTTTAATGTCTCTTTTCTCTCAAAATCAATTGTCTTTCATGTTAAGGGAACACTTTACGTTCAATCATTATAGGCCTTATATTATCACTTTATTATTATAATTCACAATATTTTTAACCATTTCTCAAGAGGAAACTGAAATTGCTGCTGTAGAAAATTGTTTCACCAATCTAAAGAATCATTTTGAAATAGAAACAGTTTTTACCACTCATTGTTAATGTTTCTTTTAACAACTAGTATACTGTATTTAAACCAAGAAAATTAAACCAACCAAACAGTTCTTGCCAACAGAAAATACAAGTAATGTTCCAACTATGTATGAGAGCTGTGTTGCTTTTATTGACAATCTAGACTGGACAGCTTCAATGTGATTTTGCCTATTTTTCTTATTTTAAAATATTTCTAATATAACCAATTAAACTCAGGAAGCATGGGATGACCTTAAAATTGACATCTCAGTCCTTCCAGGATTTTAATACTTGGAAAGGATTCTGCGAGTAATGTATCCTGAGAAACACTCTTACCCTGCTAAATTTCTAGAATCTACTTGTCCAGTACTCAATCTAGACAGACTTGTATATTATTTATATGAGTATTAATTGAAAGCTTACAAACCTAACAGCAAAAAACACATTAGGCATGATCAAGTTTCTATATGCTGATCAGGAACAGTACTCATGTATTACAGGCAAAAAGACTGAAAGGATAGCTTACATAATCTTAGACACTCACATTAAAAACGGAAATCTTGTCCTTAAGAGGGTTCTTTTCCAATTTATTTTTCGAGACAAATAATCATGCTGACCTTTACTGACTGCATCGTCCAATGTTCAGGATATTACCAACATTTATGCTTTTTAACTTAGTGCAAGAACAATGCCCTCTCAGCTTACAACCAATGTACACAGGCTACATAATTAACATATTCTTTCAGCAAATACAGTCTTAAATCCTTGCAGTGTTACTTCATTATAAATCATAAATCTTTGCAGTTACTTTATCATAAATCATTGCAGAGTTACTTTATCATAAATCATAAATCCTTGCAGTGTTACTTTATCATAAATCATAAATCCTTGCAGTGTTACTTTATCAAAAATCCTTGCAGTGTTACTTTATCATAAATCATAAATCCTTGCAGTGTTACTTTATCAAAAATCATAAATCCTTGCAGTATTACTTTATCAAAAATCCTTGCAGTGTTACTTTATCAAAAATCCTTGCAGTGTTACTTTATCAAAAATATAAGTCATTCATAAAAGAAATTTAATAATAGAAATATATTTATGGATAAATGGGCATTATAATACACGCATATCTTTATCCAATTCTGCTAAATGATCTACATGTATTTAGCTTCTCAACTTCTTCTTAATGGCATTTGAACTTTTTATTACATACATATGTAACACTCATAGAAACAGAAGTAAATATTTGTTCTCGGTTTTTCTTATGTAAACTCTTTCAGTTTTATAGTTATAAACAAAATCATGTTTTACAGTACAACAGGGAATACATAAAACTACAAAAAAGAAGTCAATATCAACCAATGTTATTGAATATTCACTATTGGACCATGCTTTCCTTGTCTATAGTACAACTTATCAATGTATACTAAAATTACTCAAGAACTGCATTCAGTACTGTAAAAAAATAACTAAACTAACTTAAAACCATGCTAAAATCTGGAAAATCTGGAAAAAAAGAACACTTCAATAAAATGTACATAATGGAAACTGAGAGGTTCTGTATTCATTGTATAACAAAATATGGTTTGTAACCATGCTATTATTTTGATAAATTACAGAAACGTCCATAAATATAAGGCCTACAAACAAGTGCCAAGTCGCCCACCTAGTAACTATCAATGTTTAAGTATAAACAAGTCAACACGTCAATATGACCTGTTTTTTTTATTCATTATTGTCAAACATGTAAGTGTTATTCTCTTATCAAAATATACTCTTTTATTATATACTTATAAATGAAATATTGAGAAATACTGATGAAATAAATTGCGTATTTTCATTTTCCATATTTTCACTGTAAAAATTTATTTTTCACTGCAGTGAAACATACATGTATTTTCCGTATTTTCACTAGTGTCTTGCCGGACTACTTTCTTCTAAATTCAGCCAATACACTAAATTAAAGGGGAATTCTTTCAATTCTTAAGGTCAAAAAAGAGAAAAGTATATAATAAACAGAAAATTCAAGTTTTTTCTATAAATACGGGATTTATTTTCATCTCATGGTATGAAAATTATCATATTTCACTCGTGGCTATCGCCACTCGTGAAATATTTATTTTCATACCACTCGATGAAAATAAATCCGGTATTTATAGAAAAAACTTGAATATCCTCTATATATTTTATTCTACACAACTTCTAAAACTTTGCTATACTATTCATTAAAGTTCAAACAAATCTTTTTTTGACAGATTTATGTAAATTGTACCAAAAAAATACTTAAATTAAAGGAATAAAAGTGTTATCAGAGTTAAGGAAAACATCTTTCGAAAGAAAATATGAGAAAAAATAGTTTTTGAATCACATTATCACATAGAGATGAAAGAATTGTGTACCTCTTTAACAGACAAAAGACCTCACAAGAGCTCACCGAAACTTTATCATGCTGTCAGAGGTGAGCTAAAAATGTGAACTGGTGGCTGAAAATCAGAGGCTGAAAAAACTTACTGAGCAATCTGAGGTAAGAAAAAAGCAACACAATTTAGGTCTTATTAGACAAGAGTAAATCAACATCAAAAGTTGTCATGACAGCTAACAAACTATTTTCAAAAACCTGACTGGCTGAATTTTCAGCTAATCTTAAGACATGCTTCTTAATGCATATTTATTTACACAGAGCTTCTTCTACTGGAAGCACTCAAAGTGCCCTCTTGTAAGATCCTGTATTCTTTTATTTTTTGTTTTATTTTTCTTAAAACACTTGTCTCTATTGGACTGAGTATGCCAATTTAAGGAAGATGATCAACACTGATGAAATCAGAAGTGTGTGTACCGGGTATGTGGAGGGGGAAAGGAGAGGATTTCAGGAAAAGGCTTTACAATCTGTACTGGCAGAAAATAAGCAACAAAAACAAGGAAAGTCTCCTGTAAGCTCAGTAAGTTTTCACCTCATGGACTGTGTCTAACAATCATTCATGCTGAAATCAGAAAAAAATAAAGTTCATAATCTACACGTCAACCATGCGTTTTCATGATCTACATGTACTTACTCCACCATCGTGACCTTGACCTGGCTGCTGAAAATTGCCCAACACCAGTTATAAAAGAATATGTGATAATATACAGAACTCTAGAAAATGTTTACATTACAAAGGCATGATGCAAGTTTTTATTTTTCTACTGTTATATAACACTGTGCATGACTTGCATCAAAGGAAAATTATACAGCCAGACAATAATTAATCTGTACAGATTTAAACCATGCCATCTTGAAATGCTTTCAATACAAAACAATGAAAAAAAAAGTTGCAAAACATTACCTAAACAGTTCTTACAAGAATATTGAAAATGAAAGGCTTTCATAAGTGTATGCTCCTCTCCAACTGTGTCAAGAAGAGATCAGGTTCTGTACATAATCAGTGTATCTTAAATACTTCTAGAATATAAACCTTCACATAATTCTGAGGGCTGGGAACCCCAAAGGTACAATAGTGTAACCAAATTCATCACAGAAACTAGATTTCAAGCTTACTGTGAGACATAACACTGTTATCTCCTACTCATTTTTCTGTGTATCCAACACAAAAGTTCATAGCAAAAATTTACAAGCTAAATGAACTGTGCAACAGTAATTGTTTCTCTTTGCGTTTGAAAAACTCTCAAACAGAAAAAACAAAAAATCTGAAACTGGTGATTCCTCTAATAAAGTGACCATTATTATGTTTTCTTTAAGAAAAAATGCTACAATACTTTACAAACTATACAGATTGTGTGGCCCTTTTGCTGAACATTTTTGTGTACACTGTAGTTTCTGTCCAATCACTTAGTGGCCGACTTTTTTTCTAGACTATTCACATATTGTTTTCTCTTCAACTGTTTTAATTTCTGTGAAAGATTAAGAATACAATCATTCACTGCTGCCAAATTCAACTGTTCTTACAGATCCAAAGCGTGGAAAATTTAGAGAAAAAATCTATTTTTAGTAACGAAACACTAGCAAATACTAGCAGTGAAGATTTTAAAAACATCTCATGTTGGTTTAAAACAGTATTACTTGTTTATTGCCAAAACACATAAATTGAGATCAATTGAAAGAAACAAACCTTCCAAATGTACTTTTTCAAAACACCTGGACATTACCACTGACAATTGTAAAGCTTTAGCAATTAAATGATTACAAAAGTGAAGTGCAGTAGCCTGGTATATGTGTCAGGGAAAAAAGGTTGTTGCAGAGCACAATCAAACAAATTTTCTGTTTATAACAGCACTGTAGCATGTGTATAAGATGAGTATGATACCTTGTTCTGATCTCGCCAGTACAGTATGTATCCTTTTGGGTCCACCCTCAGTGTGACAGGTACCCCGATTGTTGAACTCTGGAAAAAAAACACCATATAAATCTTTAGAGATTGTTTGCTTTAAATGAAGAGAACAGTAGGATACAGGTTACTATACTGAATGTTACATTGTATGCAAGTTATCAGCAGTCTAACTCTTTCTCTAACACAACAGTCTAGACCTGGCAGCTAAGTAAGCACTTTCAACAGTGTACAGTGGTTATACACAACCTGCCGGTGCACACACATGAAACAGGTGTGCGGTACTTCCTGTTCATCCAGACAACTCCCAAAATTTTGCATGTTTCAGCGAAAGTCACTCACATTTTTTCAGATTTTACTCGCATTTTTGGCGAGTACGCGAACTTAATTTCGAACCCTGATTTCAGAGATTTTTTTTTTGAAAATAAACTTCTGCAAATCTTTTTCTTTTTAATAAGAATTAACTTAATACATAACATCTATTCTGTTTTATTTTGTCCAGTGCAAGTCTGTAACAAATCACTCTACAAATGGCTATTTGAGTTGTAAGAATTCAGTTCAGTGATGACACTAGATACAGTGGTTTTCAAGAAAAATACTTAGGCAAATACAAAAGAAACACATTACTAGGTATTTAAAAGCTCAGTTCTTAGAAGGTCAAAAAGAAGCTAGCTGCTGGTTAGAGATAAAGGTTATACTAGGCAAATATGCATTATGTAAATGTTACACATCAAATAAAGTTTTATCGAAAGCAAATACTAGTTTCTGATAACATGCAGATAACAAAGCAGTCACTATCTCATTATTAAAATTTATTTCATAGTTAAATTTTAATATATTCACTAGCATAGGAGAAAAAAATCATTTCTCTTTTCTGTCTGTTAGCTAGGCAATGAGTAGGGGTCATTACAAATTTTGATCAGAATTGCATTAACTATTGACTGAGAATTAAAGCGACTGACTCACAGATGGGCAGAGGATGAAAAAAAAGAAAATGTTTATAAATCTAGAAATTCTAGCTGTAATTGTGAAGAATATATCTAAACTAAGTTACGGACTCATTTTGTTACAGAAAAAACATCACACACTTTTATCTGTAAAAAATTTACCCAATTAGTCACGAGGTACCGGTAGATACTTTAGTTATATCATTAATTAATTTTGACAAGTTTTGAAAACTAGTCTTCGTGGCTCTGTGGTGTAGATCGTCGCTCTATATTTTACTGATGGAAACGGCAAGGGTTTGAATCCTGGTGAAATCAAAAAAATTTTTTTCAGTTTTGATGGTGTATAGAAGCATAATATCATGCTTTTTTTCCACAGTATAACTTCTCTCAAATTTTTAAGAAAAAAAAATTCAGCTAAATTCAGCGAGTCAGTCACTTTAAGATTTCAAATTTAAGCATGTTCTAAAAGCATATCACAATGTCTTTGAAATATTGCTATAGTCAGATTGCATTTTCAGCAGCTTAAGGCCACTTTGAAACCTACCATTTATTACTACAATATAGTAAAGTCTGTAAAATCTGTTACACTTGTATTTATGGCTACCGTGGTAACATATTGTCTGGTCATACTTTGTTCTAACTGGATACAGCACTATTCAGTATTCTCATCTGAGATTTATCCAAATGCCATTTTCAGCAGTTCAGTTTACCATCATAATTTAGTATTACTTCAAATAACTATTAACCAGTAACAAAGCTTTACTCATTTTAGTTTTCTTTGACAGGATTAACAGCAGTAACTGTTGCACAAACAATAAGAACAGTATAATACAAAAATACTACATGTTCAGTGAATGAGATCAGTGAATGAGAGTTGTAATATTACAATACAAGGAAAATAGTTTCGCTTAGCAATTGATAAGAGGCTCATCACTTGAACCTGTTTAAATTATTCAGGCTACCTTTTTTCCTTAAGTCTGAGCTTTTGTTATTTCCATTATAATTCACTGGCTGTTATATAACATGCAGAGATCTAACTTGTCTCATATCTGTGCTATAGTAATTCCAACATACATCTGTTACAAATTAAGCTAAACTGCTGTTACCACTATGTCACCACTGGTCACTTGCAATTCAGATTTATACATCAAAAGCAAAAATAAAGAGACTGAACTACAGCCCTGTAACTATAGAGAGGGCATAGACAAAAATTACAGAACTTAACAGTTTCAGGGTTTCCTCTGGGTCAATTTTAGTTTGCGCCAGCAAGTTCGCCACTCAGAAAAATCTGGTGCCAATGGCTCAAAAGTTGGAGCCAGTGATTTTGTAAGGAGACATGTCTTTCTCTGTTAAGATATTACAGAAGAAATATCATTGTGACAACAAACACTATTTATATATTTATTACAACTGTTTATTAACAAAAAATAAGCACATTTGCGTATCATTTTTAAAAGATACATAACATGAAAATATGAACAATATCTTTATAAGATTAAGCATGAACCATTTATTTTTACACTTATTTAATCTTCCATACACGAAAACGACACCTGCAAACACCGACGATTTTTCTTTTCATCACTGTAATTTGCTACAAACACTAACTGACCACACGTGGTTCATTATCTTATTTTCGGATGATTAAAAATGACAAATTATTCCAATTAACCGATTGTCAGTTGCATCTCCACACGTTCTCAAAGTGTCATAAAGTTTGATAAACAAACTAGTCACGCGTGACCTTATACTAAACATCCAGGCCGCTTATGTAATTTTGTTGGCCGCTTATTGATTTTTAATCGTACTAGTTGTCGGATGCTTTCTTTTACGTTGGCGCCAGTAAAATTCGCCAATTGAAGATTTTATGGGCCAGAATTAGTATTTTGGCGCATTTGGCGCAATTGGCGAGCGACAGCGGGAACCCTGAGTTTTGCCACTTAACCTTCACCTAAAAAACAGATTCTCACTGTTGGTGTCATTCAATTTTTTTTTACTATTTGTTTTCTGGAGTTTCTAGCAGACTTTAGACAGAAAGTGCTTCGAACAATGCTGGCATCATACCAATTGACTGGACAATCAATTATCTGGACAGTTTCTTTAGATCAGTAACTAATAAATTTTACTTTCAAAATCAGAGCTTGTAAATCAGGATTTGTACTGCTTTACTTTTTACAGCACATTTTTATAACATATACGTCTATTTAACATCCCATATGGCCAAATGTTGCCTTTTTTCTAACTGGATGGCAGTAGCCTAGGACGCAAAAGGTGCATACACATGTGCACATGTCTGTTGAAAACAGGAGCCTCAAACTGCGTCCATGTACAAACAAGGCTGAAATCCCAAGTATGGACTTGGATATACTTATAAAAAATAAGTATATACGAGTACTTAGGATAAGAATATACCAACTCAGACTCAGGATTTCCGCTTTTTTATTGATACATGGACACAATTACAGGCTCCTTTGCAGAAAACAAAACTAGAGTATTATTTGTGGTCTTACTACTAAGTCCTATAAATGAAGCATCATGTAACATCCATTTTTATGATACTTAATGTTTTACTTTTTCGTGTATCCATACAGAGACGTATACATCTCTGATCCATACCATGGATATCATACCAAAAAATTAATGAAAAACATAAAATATCACCAAAAATAGAGACCATTGTTGCTTTTTAACAGGACGATTTACAGACGTTTCGGTAAATGACCAGTTCGGTAAATTGGATTTATATAGTAAACCCTTTGGACGTTTCGGTAAAAAGGTAATTATATGGTAACAATGGGATATATCACATATTTCACCACTGCTCTCATTTTGCTGCTATTATCAGGTTCAGGGTAAAACGGTTTTCTTTAATCTCTTAGTTGTACTCAACACATTAGCGGTCTTTAAAACCTGCTAATTGAGTAATAACAGACGCGTGCCCGAAAATATCAGAGCACTGACTGTGTTAAATGAATAAATAATAAATAAATAAATAAAATGCACTTATATATCTCTACCTGCATATTGTAGTGATGTCGTGAAACCAAAGTATAACTGATTAATCTGGGTCCAAACTGTAAATAGTTTAGACACTATCCAACGGGATGAGGAGTCAAAAAGAAAACAAACTAGGTAATTATTATGTGTTTTTCATATGTGTGACAACTTTCTCCATTATTTACCATATAATTACTATATAATTGCCTTTTTACCGAAACGTCCAAAGGGTTTACTATATACATCCAATTTACCGAACTGGTCATTTACCAAAACGTCCGGCATCCAACAGGACAACACCTTACTGACTTGTCCATTATATTGAAAATGGTCTAGTTGGGCCCCAGCTTGACATGTTTCAAAATATTAACATGCCAGTTGTATTATATAATACCTTTATTTGGACAATAAATGTTAATATGTACTGGAAGTGTTTATTGCCATGACTATTTTTGACAGCTGTTTAGAATGTCATTTACATGTCAGACACATTGTTTTACAGAATCAAAGCACAAGAAATATGTTCAGCCAAGCAATGTTGCATGGTAAGTCTTTCTTTAAACCTCAATTTGTCAACACAACTTAATCTTTTCTATAAAATATAAATATTTGCATATACTATAAGTCTATTGAATGCAGAATGATAACAATCACGCATGACTGCGTTTACGTGACCCTGATGAAAAACTGATGGACAGAATAAAATCCGTAAAAATGTGTGTAAAATACTCACGTCGTCCCATTTTATAAATTTATTCCCTTTCACTAGTAATTCGGGAACACTAACTGGCTTTAACTGAACAACATGTACGGCTGGTTTAGCACCCGCCATTTTAATAACATAACATCGTAAACTACTGAAACCAAATAGACTGTCCTAATTTCCTATGCACGGAAGAGTTTATTCTTGCATGTAGGTTTCTTTTTTAAATATGTTTGTATCATTAAAGGAACCATAAATAAATGTGGTCTATACTATAAAAACTTTTAAAATCGAACTTTTGCTTTGTCATAACGTAGGAAAATATTCCTAAAACGAGACATAAAAGCTAAACACTTTAACTTATTTATTATTTTGATCCTCTGCATAATATTGGACTCTTCCACCCATCATGTGACTTGATCAAAATGTCGGGAGACGTTTCACATTGTGGGCGTGTCCTTCGTGAATGTGAACTGTCAAAACACAACTTTTCCGTTATGCTGTTATTTGCAATTTATTTTTCTCCTCAGCTCATTATTTAACAAATTCTACTCGGACATAAATTTATTTCGTTGCCAAGGACAGTTCAAAAGTTTCAAATACACGTAAAAATATTTCAATCAGCCAGGGGACTGATATAGGGGACATATCTTGGAATCTTCTGTACATGAAACTCGTGATAAATAGTATTTTACGGATATATCGGAATATTTTCCGTTACATAATTACTATTTAGTATTATTATTATTATGAGATGTGTTGTTGTTGTTTTTGATCAAGGTTTATTTATGGTTTTAAGTAAAAGCAAAACAGAGCGTGCATCACGCACCAGTATCTGACTGTATATGATCAGACATATTGTAAAATATTTCAAGCCTTCTATACAGCACTGACAAATGTTTGACCAGTAAGGCAGTTATACTAGCCACTCCGATCAGTTGTCCAACGTCATCTTCAAACTTTAAACGGGCGTTCATGTTACTGATTGTTAAAAGTTAACAGGCCTATCTTTTACTACAAGAAATATAGCATGATAATTAAAACGAAAAGAAAAGAACAGAAATTGTTGAGAAGAAACGTAATCAAAAACTAACTAAGGGCAAGACACGCTACCCACAGCAGTTCAAACTTCTGCCGCAAAAGGCTTTCCAGAAAGGACAACCAAAACCTATACCTAACAAGTACGATTAGATAGAGTATATCAGAACATAAGAGGGAAAGAAATAAAGTGAATCTGTTGTTTACGTGACAGCCTAGTGATACAGTCAGTGACAGCCTAGTGATACAGTCAGCTATTTGTAACACTTCGGGACTGTTAGGAAATACATAACACAAGGGTTGCCTTTAAAAGTGTATGTGTTTCCATTTACTTTCATGCTCCAGAAAAAGGAATCCTATGGTAGAAACAGAAGACACACGTATGGCAAAATTTTGTTCAGTCTATTCCACGAAAATTATAAAATTCTCAGACAAACGTGAATTGTATTTTGCATCTTATTGTACTGAAGTGAAACATCTTTTGAATAATAAACTTGCTAGATCTTTTTTAAAAAGAATATGACCATTCAATTCCACTACCTATGTCACAAAAAATGGTCATAAACATTAAAAAAAACGTAGTCAAGTTCCTTGAAGGGAACACTTCGGACAGTGCAGTCACCGTGATTGCAATGTAGGCCTACATTTTGCTGACGATCTTGTAGGGAAACAACAAGTTCAGCGGGACACAAACAAACCGACCGTGAGTACAATGTTTATTTTGTTGAAGATTTGAAAGGGCCGTAAAAGGATACAGGTATATTTTGAGCCTATTTTCACTTATCACTTTGAATACACCTGCTCAGTATTTACTATTTAGCAGAATTTGTTGAATTGTGCAAATGACTGATGGTTTTGTTGGTGATAGTTTAGAAGACCTTGAAAAGTAACAACAGTCCTAGCTACTTGTCATGACATTCTGTGTGCTACAAAATGTACAAAGGAAACTTTTAAACGGAGTTTAGTTTTAAAACTCATGTTTTACTGAATATTTAAACTTGACAGAGATCATATCTATTTCAGTTTCTGTGGTAATAACTGGTTTCTGCAATGCCGTATCTTGTTAATCATATAATGTTAAGATGCAAAGGAAATGAATGTTTCTAAAAATGTTATCAAATCCAGTCATCATAAGTTTCAGTGAGGTTGTTTCAACTTTTTTATCAGAGAATTTATTTTGTTTTAATCGAAAGATTTGTCGGCAATTACCTTATTGTAATAGTAAGGCAGTACTAGACATGAATGAGCCCCTTTTACTTGCACAATTTACGGGTTTTTTTTTTCAATTAATTTATTGTAAACATTCATTGGGTATGATCGGTGTAGTATGAACGGCAAAAGTTGGTTAGACTAAGCCGAAAATTAAGGTAACATTTCACTTGACCAGTTGTGACACAGTTACTTCCCTTAGACCAACTACACCACCTGCACTAATGTCAACAAAGGGATTGAGATGTAAGCATTTTTTTGCCATGCTTCAGTTGTCATCAGCTTCACCTAAGTGCTCTAAGAAGATGTTTTAGTTGTTGAATCATGTTTACTACATGCATTAGCAATCTGGAAAGGTTGCCATTGACAAATCTACATTGATTACAATTATTACAATGTATAAATCAAGGAGTTCGGACCGTCAGTCGGTGGAATTTCACAGACAATATTGAAAGAGAATATAGATCATCACCATTCTTTTAAAATCTCAAATTTTAAATCATTTTCCAGTAGATATTAAACTGTTTCTAGTAATGTAACCTGTCTGCTGACTTTATGTTTATAGAATATCACTCCAGAAAAAATCAAAGCACAGAGAGTACTGCCAGAAGCGAAAGTTAAAATGTGTGAAGATTGTTCTTTGTCACTGCACCCATGTGATAAGAATCATATCAATTCCTCAATTGGTTTTTAAGATATGCTCTAGAAAAGCATGATTTCAACATAAAGGTAATGGAAATAATCCAAAAATAAACCTAGGTGAAGTCATTGTTCGGACTTCCTTGTCAGTGTGACCATTGTATAAAGTATAAACTCAGTCCCTCAAATATTTTCTAAGTTGTGACGCACAGATCTGACGTGAGACACTATGGTCATTTGAGACTCTAATAATCGAATGCGGTGCCAATGCTCGTATGCTAAGAGCAACGACTTAATAAAATTAATTTGAAGAGTGTTATGGTGCTATTCAATAATTGCTGTTATGCACTTCACTTAAGATTAATAACTTTGTGATTGTGAATGTTCAAGATATTAGAATTTATACAAAAGTTTAATTATTTTCTATGTGAAAAAGGGTCATAATTATAGAAACACTGATCTTTTAGTGATGTCCCTTGTGGTACAGATGTGCCTTGTCCCCAGTAGCAAGTATGCTGTGCCCAGTAGCAGGTATGCCAAGAACGAGTACAATATTTTTGATAGTTTTCAAAATCTTCTATATCAATAACCAATTTCAACAAAACTTTCAAGTTGAAATGGGGCAGAACTCTATAAACAGTTTTCAGAGTAATGCCCCTTGTCTTACAAGTGTGCCCTGTCATAATAAGCAAATATTCCAAGTTTCATATTGACACCTTTGATAGATATGAAATCATTCCACTAAATAACCAATTTTGACAAAAATTCTAAGTTAAAAAGGGGCTTAACTCCAAAAACATATTTCAGAATAATTCCCATTGTCTTACAATTGCACCTTTTCATTACAAGCAAGTATTCCAAGTTTTGTGGTGATATCTTTAAGTGTTTCAGTTACATCAAAGTTTTTGCATGACAACGAATATATTATTATATACATTATATACATGTAAAAGGTTTTCAGAAAGTAGGGATTGTAACGAATACTGAAATCAGTATTCGAATATTTGGTTTGCCGTATTGGAAAATATTCGAATTTTCGATTTTCGGACGTTCCATCAGTTATCCGAATTACGGATCCGTACCTCTAGACACTGCCTATCCGAATTTCGGTATCCGAATATATCTACTGTTTAATTGTTTTTGTTCAAACTATCGTCGTTCGGGAAACTCCCGTGTATAATCAAGAAATGGCTTGTTTAATAGAAGCCTCAAATACTTTTTGTGACTCGCATAAACACAATGTATTTCGTTCTTTAAAACGTGAATTGTCGCCATAAATACGGACAGTTGATGATATAGCAAGGGTTGTTTTTGTCCGGTCAAGATTTGGGAAAACAGAGAAATATATTGACATTGATAATTTAATCAACATGCAAACTAAAGACAAGGATGGTAACAATATTTTAAGCACATTTATTATAGGAAAATATTTGAGACATTCTGATTTATTTGACAACAAAACAACAAAAAAGTATTATCAACAGAGTCAAAAGCGTGATTGGTTGTTCGTGTACCTTTCATGTTTACTTTATCTCATTACACGCATTCTGAATACGTCGCCGATTAGCGAAGGGATAAGTTGCGATTGTTTCAACGCGCAGTAAATTTTATGAATGAAACTTTTGCTGATGAATAGTAAACTAATAACTTGTTAGTTTTACAGATTGGTTTGTCAAAAAAATTGAAATTATACCTCATGAATCAACAGAATGCTGCAATATCAAAGCACTTTTATCAAAACTGCAATAAAAATCATACAACCTGTGGTACTATTTTTCAACGCGAATGTATGGATAAGAGGCGGTCATGTGATTGTAACTAGAAAATCTGGTGTACAGCTTTAGAAGCTTTCGCTTCTAAAAACTATCTCTATAATAGTCTCTGAAATTAAAGATGGTTTTATCTAGAACATATGTGGAAACGGTCCAAAGTTTTTTGTCTTACCGTTTATCTAAGTTTGTGTTTAATGACGATATCTATTTTTTTCCAATGTAAAAAAGTATAAGAGGAGAAACTGTAGAGAAATAAACTCTATGTCAGCGTGTTAGTTCTGGATAACGCTAGATTCTGACATGGGGTCGTCTCACATTTAAGTGATTACTCTGAGACAAACGAAGGGAAAAAAATCATAACTTTTAGCTCTCTGCCATATTCATTTCATGTAATCTGTTGCAACAGTGAATTCAAACAGCTACATAATGGTTTTACTACATACGATTAGTACTGCTTGTAAAGCAAGGACACCTTACTTTTTCCGCTGACACTTTTCACGAGATTAGTCTTATTATTGAAAATTAACATTTCATAAAGTATTGAATAGATTATATTGTTAAAATGATGAATGCTAAATGTATTGCCAGGACGCAAAATTTGATATTACAACCTGAACTGTTTTTATTCGTCTATCATTTAAAATACATTTGGCTTTTCTGAATATGGCTAAAAAGGTTGGGGTTTTTTTCAGCGATTAACTGTTGTTGAGTTTTTACCGAATCTGTTGATTTTTGTCATGTTGGTTAGTTAATTACACTTATACTGAACTGATTGCTTGCTAAACCTTTTGACAAGGAACTCACGAAAAACGGCATTGTTTTCTTTTACATACTTGTCTAAGTTGACTTAACTTTAGTATATTTCTAGTGTTTCATTTGGTAAGCTAGACATATATCTGACCTTTACAGCATTACATTAACATTCAAAACCATTTTTACAAAAGTCTGTGCCTTCACCTATAACAAAAAATGCAGTGATATATAGGCTGATGCATCTTGTGATCAGACACTCCCTTCATGAGGAGGCCCGAAAAATGTAATAAAAATCCTGTTTACTTGAATATTTTTGTGTTCATGCTCATATATGCTAATTAAGATTCATTTATTAAATACAAACCGAAACTTTAATAAACTTATATCAATCAAAGGAGGACTCATTTATCTAACGAAACACATAATGTTTTCAAAATATTCAAGATGACTTAATGCTATAGAAGTTTACATACTCAACATAAACATCCCCTTTGTACATGTAAACCATAAAAGCGTGTCATAAGATGCAGTCTAATTGGCTGGGATATAAATAAGAATACTGGAAATCCGGATTATGCAGAAGACAGAAATGAATTGGTCGCCTAGTTAGATCATGTACTTCAGTCAGATTGTTGCATCTCTACTGCGTAATGGACGGGTGTGAAGAAAGAATCTTCAGTATCAGATAAAACATTTTCTTTGGTTAACTTGAAATTATCCAACAAACACTGTTCTCTGACAGTCATTCAGAATTATTTGATGCAGTACTGGGGAATATTAAACCGACTTTGTGCAGTCTGGAACAGTTGTCGTGTGAAGACACTTGCCATACATAAGAGTAGCTCAGTGTTTCCAGAATTATGTCCAAAACTGCGACCAGAGATAACATAACTAGTACAATATGACTGTTCATTTTTCTTTTCAATAATAGTCGGTGACATTGGTTCGTTTCAAATGTAGCAAGCGACCAGATCCTTAATTTAAGTAACTAGGTACTGTCATATAATAAGCAGGAACTTGTTCTTGGCCTACCAATAAAAGCTTATTCCCAGTTTGATACTGTTGAAATAATGTTGAAGTAAGCCGACACCATACAGCTAACTATATGTTTTAAGGAAAAATACAAGTTATGCCATCATCAAGTCTGGAAAAGATATATTCATAGGTATAGTTCGGGCTAAGTATTCTTTATACTGGTGTTGCATTATCACCATGCAGAAAGAATGCTACCGAAAATATTTATGGTTAGCTAGAAAGTTCAGACGCTGATTCTTGAGAAAAAAGAAATGGTCTGTTTGAGATTTGGGATTTGTAAATGCAAACAAATGATAAAGAATGATACAGTCATGTTTGTTCGTAGGATGTGTATAATAGAAGCATGGATGAAATTGTGGATTTCTTTTTGACTATTAATAGTAAAGGTCACTTCCCAAGAGTCAAAATGTAATCCAGTTTTACAATGAAATCTTTAAGTTGCTGATTGCATGTACTGTAAAGTGTCCTTGTCACATTTTATCTATTCCATTGCTCTCTAGCCCGGATTTAAACTTGTGTGTCGATAACAGCTCTGGCCTTGAAGTAAAGTACGCCCGTCGCATCAACTGTCAACGGCCGATGCAACCGGACTTTGCAAAAGGTCAGTTTAAACACTATTCAAGATGGCGTCTTCAGGAGAGATAAGTAAACAGAAAATTGGTTCAACAACGGATGGGAAGGATGTTTTCATGTAAGTCAGATGGGTTTAATTTTTAGTTGCAAGTATGATAACAAACCTTGAGAGCGATCGTCATAAATTTAGGTTAAGGTCACAAACTGCTGAACTGAAGATAATGATTGTTTAAACATATCATGTATCTGAAAGAAGAGTGAAGGTCAAAGCGCGCCATTGCTGTCACCATTCCTCAGTTTTGGATCAAATTATATAACTGAAAGTCGCGAACAAGATTTATATAAGTTGCAAGAACTTATTTCAAAACCGTTTATAAATATTTTTGGGCTAATGCTTTTATTGAAAATAAGATTTTTGGAAGAATTTCTTACTTCAGATTGTTTTCACAAGATCTCTGCAGCTCACAGAGAAACCTGTCAGTGTAACTACTTGGATTTTTAAGTCGCCTTGCGTTGTACATGTTTTCTATCAAAGATTCTCAGAGACAGTTAGGCAGCTTTGCAAATGATATATCTAATGTACTGTTCCTTATTTTGTTCGGTCATTATCGTCATTATCGTTGTTGACTGCATTGCAGCATCAGTTTAAAGTTAAATTTGCTCGTATTGTGGCAAGGTATAACTTGCTGGTTTACTATTCTTGTAAAGAAAAGAGAGAGAAAGAAAAAATAGTTTACTCTGTTTACTAGAAATATGTTTGGCGATCTTTAAAATTTCAGGTTCACACTAAAGTCGGACGAAATCACTGTTAACATTCTGAACTTTGGTTGTGTTGTAAAAGACATTTTGGTTCCAGACAAGACGGGTAAAGTTGTCGATGTGTGTCTCGGTTATGACTCATTCGAAGGTAAGAGATTTCAAATACGTTCTCGTCTTGCATGCATTTTCAAATTTTTAATTGAAAACTAGTTTATCTTTAATACCATACAGCTACTTGACATATTGTTAAAATGCAGCCGTAGCCTTTCTACGCCGACGTACATATGTTATAATTCAAAAATGAATTTTCATACGTCTATCAACAAGCCTGTCGGTTATTATTTCAGGATATGAGAAGAATCCAGCGTTCATGGGCGCCATCTGTGGACGCGTGGCAAACCGTATAGATGGCGCTACATTTGAACTAGATGGCGTCAAATACGAATTGTCAAAGAATGATCCTCTAGGAAATAACATGTGTCATGGAGGATTTAAAGGACTAACAAGGGTAAATCCTTCGATGCTTGTAGCAGAAGTCACGGAAAATTTGCTGAACGAAACATGTTTGTAAAGACCCAGACACTTTTATTCAATCTAAGAGTCACTTTTCCGTGTGAATTCTGAACATTTTCATGTTGAAAAAAGACTAATGCTGAATTAACTTCTTGGTCCTTTTATATATTTTATATGTCTTTTATGTTTCACTCCGATATTGAAAATTGTTCAGGTGCTAAAATGAATTTCTATGTGCATCGATTATAAACTGAGTATCTGATGCATGTCTGTACGCCACAGAGATGGTTTGACTGGACCATAGATGGCACTAAACTCCAACTACGGTATACGGATCCCGACGGTGCGGAGGGTTTTCCGGGGGATCTTAGTGTCACCGTGACCTATGAACTTACTGCAGAATCTGGTCTCATGATTGATTACCAGGCAACAACCAATAAGCCTTCACCTGTAGACTTGTCTAACCATTTTATGGTGAATCTTGCTGGACATGTGAGTTTTTCTTATGTTCTTACTGATATGATTTAACTGCTACATAAGAGATCTCGATATTATAGGGAAATCAACCTTTATCTCTCTTACTGGTTTCCATCTTCAGCGGGATGGACTAAACACAGGCGGCAGATTCTCGGCTCTCGATTCTCGAATTACGTTTGAATTCTTTGAAATGGAAAGTTTGTTACATGTATATGTTTTGAAGCCTTATAAAATGAATAGAATTGAAATTTTTGCATATGTTTAGAGCTTTTACTAAGAGAGCGTATTTGTCTCACAAATCAAGGCACGTTTAATTGTTTTGCCTTTCGTCTATTTAGGCTAACGGTTATATTGGTGATCACGTGGTCACTATGAACACAACAGAAAAACTGGACTTCAACGACAGGTTCATACCAACAGGTATTCCAATAGTAACAAGTTCTTGTGTTGTCTTCTAAAGCAGGCAATGTGTTGATATAAAGTACGTAAAAACGTTCCAGGTTTTGGTTGAAAATATGAAGTTTATTAGCGGGTACATGGTCATTTTTTTCAGTGTTTCATGATTGCCTTAACACCATTTAGACATAATGTGACCAACATAATAGACTAGAATGTGTCTATGTGATATTTTCTAGATGACTTTGACCCTGTGGAGATCTTGCTATTTATGTGTCCGATAGCAGAGCATAATTATATACTTTATACATAGATTAAATAAGATTTTATAAAATTATCTATATTTCCCAGTGCTGATAAGATTATTAGCAAAAAACTGCGTTAATAGGACAATCAAAAATAAAATCTATTCTCATTTGATTTTGAAATATGCCAGCATAGAGTTAATGTTGTCTTTCATTAAATGCCACAGTAAGAAAAATCTATGGAACCTGTACCAGTTCCTTTTCTGTACCATACTCGACCTGAGCTTTCATTTTCTGTGTAGACTGAAAGGGTTAAATTTAATGATTTCACTCCAGTTTTGTTGCGTAAAAATAACATTATAAAAATATTTTGTTTTTAACGCCCAAAGGACAGGTGACAAAAACATCGGGAACAGTGTTAGACTTCGAAAAGTCTACACTGCTGGGTGATGTACTTGACAAATTGCCAGGCGGAGATGGTCTGCATGGAGCGCATGTGCTACCTGGCAAGAAGGGAGAGAAAAAATGGGTTGCCAAGTAAGCCTTTAGATAAGTTGCTTCATTGCGTAATGCCATATTGAAACGTTATCGTTCGGAGAGAACTAGAAAGTGTTACAGATTTCTTTTTCAGAGTGAGGAAATGGAACAAAATTAAATTGCTAATTTAAAAAGTAAAAAATGTCACGAATTCTGACACTATCAGACTGAAACCTTTGCTGCAATGTTGTTTTTTTCCAGTGAGCAAAAACGGTAAAATTTTGACTGATCAAATGAATCGCGAGCGCATTTGAATATTGTGTTACATGTGTTATGTAGGAAATAATACAAATTATGGCAAAGTTTAAAGTTGTTTGTAATGAAGTTATAAATAATAATCATCCGTAATTGTTCACAACGGCAAACAAAACACGTACTTTCGTCAAATTTATTATCTTTATTTATTGTCACTATGAATTTGCTATCATACAGATGTTTTATTTCAAAAACCCGACTACTGTGTCCATTTATTTCCGACATATATTGAAATTATGCCTCGGAACTATTTTCACGAAGGATGATTTCTAACAGTTTTTTTTCCACCACAGTTCAAATAAATATATAGCTACAATAAGACCCATGTTATGGTTGCATAGTAAGGTGATTTAAATTGACTTGTTAGCATTTCCAGTATACTTTTACTCAACTCGTATAATATTAGGAATAATATTAGTATTAAGCTCGCCAGTGGTTCACCCGATAACAATTTTCCTGGACTCATTGAATAAAAGTCTATATATAGCAAATATCGCTTACAGTTAGTTTCAACGTTCTGGTCTGTATAAATTGAAACGTAGAATTACATAAAATCAAGTTGAAATTTGTAATTGATTTTCTCTTCTTACGTTTTTTCCTGATTGAAATGAAAAAAGTCATACAGTAATACATACTGGTGTTATGTTTTCTTTTAAAAGGGATTTATTGCTTTCAGGGCGGTACACCCGGCGTCAGGTCGCTGTCTAGAAGTATTCACTACTGAACCAGTGTTTGTTTCATACAGTTGCTATTACCTCGACTTTCTCCTGAAGGGCAGCAAATGCAAAGATGGCGTCGTTTACCAGAAAAGTGGCGGGATTCTCTTTATGCCTCAAGGTTACCCGGATGCTGTCAATATCGTAAGTATTTAATATGTCCGGTGGGACGTATTTCAGTATGGTGCTTGTCCATCAGTTTTCATCGGATCTTAGCATTATCTTCATGAAGATTAAGTATGCATGACAATCATGCATTCTTGAGTTGTCTGCCCTTGAATATATACGTAAGCACTTTTCCTACAATTTTCATCCGGTTCACCCCATTTGAAATGAAACTTGTCACTCATGCAGTAACTGCATGAAGAGAAAGTATTCACGACATACCTTTTATGAGGGTTGACTATTGTATTCTGGAGATATCTTTATGTACAAAGTATCCATTGAGTAATTCAGGAAACATTGTGAACAATGCTCATACCACTAAATGATTTTTCTACACATTGTCGTTATAAAGAGGTGTTCAAAACATTGAAGGAAATTTAGCTTTTTGGAGTTGCGTACATTTGGATATGAAATATTCATTACAAAACATATGAAGGAAGAAATGAATAGTACCAGAAGTTTTCAAATAAAAGTTCAGAATAATCCATTGCCAGTTAGCTTGATATGTAATTGTGACATAGTAATGGCAGCTATATCAGCGAGTTTGGGAAATGTTTTTTAACAACAGTAGACGGATTTCCTTTACTTTTCATAAACTTCTCACTGGATTTATTTTTTCAACTACTTGTTGTAACTTCAGGTGAAAATTGTGTAACTTGTTTTTAAGGGTACGTTTTATCTATATTAAGTTTGTTCTCCACCTCTACTGAAGAAATGTTTTTTTAAGCATCACATGGATTTTAATAACGCTGATGTAAATATCTATTCAGTTTTAACTACGCTGTGTGCGTTTTATACGCAAAGAATCACCATTTCCCAATATACTCATACATATACATATAATAAAACTTTAGGTAGAATACTACTTTTAAGCTGAAGTTTATGCATCTAAATGTGAATAAAGTTGATGCCTATCATAGGATTTTTTTTTCTATCAGAGGCGGAACAAGTTATTGATTTGCCTGTATGTAAAAAGCATTTAACATGAGACTGGTTGTGTGAGTTAGTTTGAAATATTTCCAGTCATCACGTGTGTAAGAAAAGATTCCCAGTTTTTTCATATTAATTCAAAGTAAGATAAACTCATATAAGATGAATTGTGATTACATTTACATGTACTGTTTGATAAGTACAAAGGCCTTTGTTTGGATGGTAACACTATATAATGCCAGTGTAAGTGTCATCAGTTTGAAGCTTCGTCTGTATTAGAAGCTACTATATAGTTCAATGTGTTACAGGGAATAAATTTGTGGTATTTTTATAGCAATGTCTTCTTACTTTCTTAGAATGGAACAAATTTAAAGTCTTGTATACCTTTATTAGCGTGCCTCTCGACTAGAGTTAGCCTTTCAAATGTCCGGTCACAGGTTATTTGTCAAACTGAAATTGCTTTGACTTTTAAAGCACAGCCGCAACTGATAATTACATCAAAATCGTTGTAAAACAAAATAGTGCAGAACGTAATATATTTGTTGCAATCGATTTATTTTTTATCAAAGAAGTTGATAAAGATTTATAAATGTAAAACTGACTAAATTTTAAAAAAATGATATTGTAATGTAAGTTTTCTTATTACCACCCATTTATCCGTTTTAGAACTGTTTACCTGTGTTTTCAATCAATTTTATATTTATATGTAATTTTAACATTGATCTGTATAACGTGCTGGATTTTATATTCTTAAAAACATCGCAGTAAAACATGTTTTTCTGTTGGTGAGAAAACATTAACCAAACTGGCTTGCAAAAAAATATATGACTAAAATAGTGAAATAGACGAATAAACATAGACATGTATTTGTATTATGACGTTCAGATAGCATTTCATTTAAAACGCACAATAAGTATGCACGTACATTTAAAAGGTGTTCCAGATGCTTTGAAGATCCATTTTTATACTAATTTACCTTCTATCTATAGTTGCTGACAAAATATATGGAACAAAAATCCAGCAAAGGATTCCTTGAGAGTGTAGAAAAAGAAAAAAAAAAGTCGAAACACTCACACAGCTTATCCATATTTTACCTAACATCATGCAGTTGTTCTTCTCTGCTCTGTCGTTGTTCCCAAACGACTGCCTGTCATTTTTTAAAGCTAAATAATTCCAATTAGATTTCCAGCAATATGAAGACACGTGACCATTTTGACGTCATGTTTACGTCGTATATTTCTCGATTACGCCATTTCAACACTTTGTTCATTTTGTCAAGTCACAGCTCAAATATGGAAACAAATTTTACTTCACATTAAAATATATTTGGTAAGAAATCAAAAGATGGTAATTATACTAACATAGTTTTATTTCCATTATTCTTTTTGGGATGTTCATTTTAAGGTATTAGATTCCTAATACCCTACCTCCACTCTGAAGAGTATTCATTTCCATTAATTTGTGTAGGATTGAGACATTTTCACTGAAAGACATGGGTTCAAACCCCACTGAAGCCATTTTTTTCTCTAGTTGTTTGCAGTTTTACATTGTTTTGGTTTTTACTCAGTAACTTTTATAGAATTTAAATTCAATTTCTTTCGTTTCAAATATATTTCAGTTGTAACAAAGCTTTTCCACACGGTAAATTGATGAAAATTGAGTGTCTGTGTTTTCTTCAAAACTAGACAGTAAAATATTTGAAATTTTTCCAGTTTCATCAGAATAGTACATGAATAAAATAATTGTAGCTAATTTGAAGCCCCAAAGATTTATGTTGAAGTTTACTTTGATAACATCCCCTCATAATGAAGTGGGTGGGGTAAATTCGTGTCATGTTTATAATCATATTTCATGTCCTCTCACTTTCGGCTTTTCATTTTGTTTGCTTTTTGTCAGCAGTCAGTAGGTCTTCATAATGTTAATAATTACATACCAAGTAACAGTTGATTTTAGGGTCTCCCTTAGAAAAAAAAAAAAACATTGTGTTTCACTATACCTTATAAACCCATTAATTCTGGTGAGGTTTGAAGTGAATATTGGTCATATTTTGAAACTCCCATAGTAAAAGTGTCTTATATGGTCTATACTTTGTCCTAGGATAGTATATTTCTGAAAAAAGCTCAGTTCAATGAGGGTTGAGTATTGTAATACCTTAAGTCTAAAATTAGTCTCACTATTTCGCCTCCGAAGGTGAACCCATTTTATAGGCTGATATTTTATAGTTGTTACCTTCTACGGCTTAAAAGTTGAACAACTAAAAAATATCAGATCAATATATGGGTTCAACACTTTAAGCCTAAGAAATTAGGCTAGTCTAAAATCAGAGGATTCCAAATAGGTTGAGCATTTTTCCAAATTGTGTAGCTTTCAGTAGTAAAGACAAATATTTAAAGATGACTTTAACATTCAATATGATTCACAGTCCTGTCAACTTTGAACTCAGAGTACTTTAAATATATAGATAGCCAATCCTAAATGCTAGAAAGTTTGAACAGTTGAACAGCAATCGAAGATCTTGTACAGGATTTTGGTCAACATCTTGCTAGGCTAAAGTTCTTATAGCATCAAGCACAACTCAATAACAAGATATTTATATTCTTTTTTTCAGTCGAGTTTCCCAAGCTGTATTCTACGCCCAGGCGAGACCTACCATACTACATCATGGTACAAGTTTGGAGTGACCAACTAAGTGGTTACAGTTGACTTTTTTGTTTGAATGTATAGAATGTACACACGTAGCGTGTTTACATCTATTAAACGTTTGTCAGAGAAGAGCCCTTTCTTATTTAGAAAAGTTTTAGCACTCCAAAGCAGAATAAACCTTTAGATTCATACTTAATATTAATGTTTCAACCCTTTTTTAATAAAAGCAAGACTTATCTGAATAAGAACCAATTTAGTTCAACAATCAGTTACATTTTATTATTTCTCACTTGAATGTCACTTGAGTTGTACCGCAGGGATAGAAATTCGGACATTTGACTCAGCGATCAATTTAGACGTGACAGTCATATAGCAACCCACACTCACCTCAAAGTGCGAATCTTACAGTATGAGTTGCAGGCACTTTGTCATAATTAATACACATTTACATATTTAGCCCAGCAGTTTTTAACTCGATACCACCGAGGTATCAGTTAAATCACATAAACTTTTTTATACATGTAAATTCTGTCTGAATACGTCGCGCTCATTTAATGTTTTAACTTTCTTCATATTCTCAAGTTATTTTATTCTCAGATTTTATTCTCAGTTTTCTTTCTTTATTTTACAAACATTTACTCTTCGACCTGTAATCTAAAAGGAAACCACAATAAAAAATATGTAGTCAAATATTTCGAGGTAAACGAAACAGTTTGCGTAAATTTGTGAAATTCTCTAAGAAAAGTTGAAAAAGATAAAATCATAGAGTTCCCTTCCCTCTCAGCAAGACCTGGTTTATGTAAACTCTGATAGAAAAGGGACACATCTATAAAGTTCTGGCTTCCAAAACTTTAAATGCCGCCTTTTAAATATTTTGCTGTTCATCTGATGCGGCTTTATATATATCGTGTACGCTGAAGACCTTAAGCTAACATCTATATACAAAGGCAGACAATCAAATAACATTGATTATGTTACTGTTTAACAAATATCAGTTTATAACAAAATGTAAAAGCCTAATAAATTATCTAATAAAATTCTTGAACGTTTGTACTTTTATATCAAAATGTTCATTCCTGCCAGGTTTTTTTTCTTTTCTTTTTTTGTAGCTGCTGTTTGTTCACAGTACTTCAGACATTAATTATAGATATAAGAAGCTTCACCTAATCCCAAATAAATCTTAACACATTGTATGAAAATGAAGAAACAAATCACGGATGACGTGCTAATTGGTGCGAGGCTGGATGATGACGAAGATATCTTCTCGTCCAGTAGTTTACACATTTCCGACGTGGGGTAGTCGAAACAGAACGTTTCAACCACATCTCTGTAAAAAAAAGACAAGATTTTATTTCTGTGAGGCCATACCACGTAGTATGGAAGTGGAAAACGGTGCCCTGCTTAAAGGGCTAAGGCCCTAATGATTTTTGTCAGATGTACAGTATTTCCTAACATTGAAAACTGTAAGAGTACGCGTTTTTCTTACTATCACGAAAAGCGCATCACTTAATAATATTAAAATTCTGTGTTTTAGAACCCCAGACTGCATACATGTGCAACGGAGGCCACGTAATTGATAAAATTAAAAACCGTAGGATAAAAGTATCCACGACTACCGTAGATTCGCGACGATAAGCATTTTCCGGCGTAACAAACAATAAAAAATCAACAAGTACAAAATATCCGTTACTTAGCCGTTAAAAAAAATCTATTTCCTAATAATCCTGACGAATCTTACACATAAATCATCTCCGACAAGTGTCAATGTCACTATTTGTTTACATGAAGCAATAGGAGGCGGCCATTTTGTTGCACTTCCCGCCATTCGCGGATGTGACGTATTCCCATAGTTCTTTGTCGGAAAAAGTACAATTAGGCCACATCAAAGTTTAATTATTTAGTTATGGTCACCACTTAGTCCAAAGTTAACATTTATTCAGAAACTAACTGTTTTTAACAAATCTAACAGTTTAACAGTATAACTTATATACAAAGTACTTAATTTTGACTGTTTTTACAGTTCTACTCTTCTTTACAATGTGGGCAGAAGAACTTATCTCCCCTTCTGACCACTCTAACATCTGTGCAAAAACAGAGATGGGTCCAATGTAAACATGGTCTTCCATTTTTAACACCGTCACACTGGGCCCACTTTGTAAAAATCAAGTGGAACCAGATACCTCCTTTGGAGTAAATAAGTTACAAACACAACATTTGTCTTCATCACTTTCAGCATCAGATTCAGATGATTCAGAACTACTGACAGCAAGGTTTATATGTGAAGGACCAGGCTGAGGATCTTTAGAGGGTTTTGAGACTTTTTTACTTTGAACTTTTTTGTTTATTTTTCCTTTTGAGACAGGTTTTTTAACAGATTTAGAAACTGGTTTTTGAGCCTCATACACATTCTCCTTTAATTTTTCATGTACATCCTTGGTGATTTCTTTACCTGCTACAATTTTGCTTACATTCTTTCTACTTTTTTCACATTTGCAGACCTTGTTTTATTTTCTTTTAGTTCATTTTCCTTAACTGCAAACATTCGGTACCCATCATGATCTTCCTGAATACCACCTTCAACCGTTGCATCTGAATCAGTGTCACTACCAACATAAAGCTCAGCAGAAATGAAGTCCTTTTTCGGTACTGCTTCCCTATCAAGTGGATAAATACCAGCACGTTTAAACCCAGACTGGAGATTTTCAGATTTTAATGCTTGAAGATGTACCTTACAAGCAAGAGAACAAATGTTATACCTTGTAACAGATGCAGCAGTTTCACGCATTAACTTATGACATGCATTATTGTACATGCCTTGGAATGGACCGTAACATGCTAAATCTAAAGGTTGAAGTATATGACTTGTATGAGCAGGGAGTATGAATAATACAATGTTATTATCTCTTGCCCAGTCAACAAGTCCTACAGATATATGTGAGTGGTGACCATCTAAGATCAGAAGAACTTTTTCAGCAGTACGACCAGGAATATACTTTAAAAAGTGATTCTGCAAGAAATCTTTGAAAATGGTACCATTGGACCAACCAGTCTCACTCATATTTCCTGTAGGACCTGGAGTAGAACCTTCAAGAAGCTCTGGCAAAAGTCTCTTACCAGGGAAGACAAAGTATGGTGGCAAAGCATAACCAATTGCACTTCCACAACCTATTAGTGTGACTGTCTTTCCTTTACCTGATGTTACTGCAGGAGGAGGACGATCAGATCTGGCAATTATAGAGGGAGGTGTGTGGTCACATGTAAGACCCTTTTCATCAACATTAAAAATGAGATGAGGTTTATCAAGGAGGTCGTGTTTCTTTAAACAATTTTCCAGATTATCAAAATATTCCATGACTATGGACTCCTTAATCATTTTAGCACGGGCATATTCTAAAGACCTCGGATTCAATTTCTTCATTTCAGGCCACCTACTTCTAAAACCTTCTAACCAATGGAATGATAATGATTGAGACTTGTTTCTTTTGCCTAGGAGAACAGCATATTCTGTTGCAATATTTATACTTTCTTGGCATGTGTATCCATATCCATAATCAGCCATTGTCTGAAAATGTTTTACTAAATATGCCTCTTCAAGCTGACTAAACAAAGGTGCAGAGCCCATTACAAAATTTTCTGGGTCAATTTTACCTAAAACCCTGTCTCTTAATGTGTTTTCTGGCACACAATATATTTTAGATGCCCTGAGGACAGATACGCCATCTTCCCGAACAGATTTATAGGCATCAGTCAGTGCTGTTGGTGAATAAAGTCTGTACTTATTCTTCATTGACTGTGGGTTAACCTTAAAATAAAATAAAAAATTAATAAAAATACAGGACTGAAAATTTAGCAATAAAAATGTACTTGGCCTTTTCTTTTGACAGATGGCGGGTATTTCTGTGAATAGAAGTTTACTATGAAGCAGACGAATGTTTATTTTTTTGGAATTCAGGCAATTTAGCATTAAAAATTTATTTTTAAAGTAACAGAGTTTTGGGAATAAGAAAATAGGTAAGTTTTACATAGCAAATAGTTTTGAAGGCTCTTACCTGTTTAAACCGCATGATTTTTGTCAATGTTTTCTAGGTCACGTTAAATTCTCCATAGTAAAAATTTTCCGACGATCACGCATGTGCAGAAACGAGTCAGACCGAGACTCTCGTGGAAACAAAGATGGCCGCGAATCAATGGTAGTCGCGAATTGAAGGGAGTTGATGATACTGTGAAAATAAGGCCATTATCATGTAGAACCTGGTTATTTTTCGATCATGATAATACGAGGTCAATTATGGAAGTCATTCTTTCAAGTGTTCAAATTTTGTTTAAATGTACAATTGGTAAATAAATCAAAAGCCAAGGAAACACCAAATAGATGAACATCAGTGCCCTGGCTTTATAAAGCAAAAGGCAGTTAGATCTACAAACAATAAAACTTTGCAGGAATTAGAAAATTTATCAAAATGCAAAGCTTGATCCCCCATTGTGGGTGATCAAATCGACATTGATTATCAGCATTTTTGTAATGTAAAGAACACATAACTCGGGCACCACGTACCTGATGTTTTGTGAAAAAAAGAGTTTTAAATTTAAATGTCTTTCAATTCTGATTAATATTACTTGAGAAATGTGCATGCTAGAATATAATCACAATCAAATAAAGCTTTTTGTAACACAAGGGCCAGTAACTACTAATAGGAAGTTGGCAGTAGCAGTAAGCAGTAGCAGTTGGCAGTAGAATTTAAATCAAACGTGAAGTTGGCAGTAGCAGTACGAGCAGTAGCAGTAAACTAAAACGTGAAGTTGGCAGTAGCAGTACGAGCAGTAGCAGTAAACTAAAACGTGAAGTTGGCAGTAGCAGTACGAGCAGTACCAGTAAACTAAAACGTGAAGTTGGCAGTAGCAGTACGAGCAGTAGCAGTAAACTAAAACGTGAAGTAGGCAGTAGCAGTACCAGCAGTAGCAGTAAACAAAAACGTGAAGTTGGCAGTAAGCAGTAGCAGTAAACTAAAACGTGAAGTTGGAAGTAGCAGTACGAGCAGTAGCAGTAAACTAAAACGTGAAGTTGGTAGTAGCAGTACGAGCAGTAGCAGTAAACTAAAACGTGAAGTTGGCAGAAGCAGTACGAGCAGTAGCAGTAAACTAAAACGTGAAGTTGGCAGTAGCAGTACGAGCAGTAGCAGTTAACTAAAACGTGAAGTTGGCAGTAGCAGTACGAGCAGTAGCAGTAAACAAAAACGTGAAGTTGGCAGTAGCAGTTCCAGCAGTAGCAGTAAACTAAAACGTGAAGTTGGCAGTAGCAGTACGAGCAGTAGCAGTAAACTAAAACGTGAAGTTGGCAGTAGCAGTACGAGCAGTAGCAGTAAACTAAAACGTGAAGTTGGCAGTAGCAGTACGAGCAGTAGCAGTAAACTAAAACGTGAAGTTGGCAGTAGGAGTACGAGCAGTAGCAGTAAACTAAAACGTGAAGTTGGCAGTAGCAGTACGAGCAGTAGCAGGTAGGAGTACGAGCAGTAGCAGTAAACTAAAACGTGAAGTTGGCAGTAGCAGTACGAGCAGTAGCAGTAAACTAAAACGTGAAGTTGGCAGTAGCAGTACGAGCAGTAGCAGTAAAACAAAACGTGAAGTTGGCAGTAGCAGTACGAGCAGCAGCAGTAAATAAAACGTGAAGCTGGCAGTAGCAGTAACAGCAGTAGCAGTAGGAAAGTCTTAAAAGTCTTGAAAGTTTCAATGAAAATAAAACATGTTTAAACATAAACAGACCCTCCCGAGTCTATTGCGTAGTTCTGCGACTGTTTCTGACACTCTTGCAAATTTTCATGAATTTCAGTGCCAATCCGAAAAATGTCATTTTTAAAGTCTAGGGACCCTCCTAAGTCGATTTTTCCGGTCTGCGACTGTTTCTGACACACTCGCAGACTTTCAGGAATTTTGGTGCCACTTGGAAAAAATGTCGTTTTTTAATGTCTAGGGACCCTCCGAAGTCGATTTTACCGGTCTGCGACTGTCTCTGACACACTCGCAGACTTTCAGGAATTTTGGTGCCACTTTGAAAAATGTCATTTTTAATGTCTAGGGACCCTCCCGTGTCGATTTTACCGGTCTGCGACTGTTTCTGACACACTCGCAGACTTTCAGGAATTTTGGTGCCACTTGGGGAAATGTCATTTTTAATGTCTAGGGACCCTCCCGTGTCGATTTTATCGGTCTGCGACTGTTTCTGACACTCTCGCGGACTTCCAGGAATTTTAGTGCCAATCGGGAAAATGCCATTTTTAATGTCTACGGACCCTCCCGTGTCGATTTTACTGGTCTGTGACTGTTTCTGACACTCTCGCAGACTTTCAGGAATTTTGGTGCCAATAGGGAAAATGTCATATTTAAGGTCTAGCCATCCTCCCGGGTCAATTTTACCGGTCTGCAACTGTTTACAACCCTCTCGTAGACTTTCAGGAATGTTGGTGCCAAAATTGAGAAAATGTCATTTTTTATGTTAAGGGTCCCTCCGGTGTCCATTGTTACGGTCTGCTTCTGTTTCTGACATTAATGCAAATTTTCAGGAATTTGGTGCCAATCTAGAAAGTCTAGCTACCATCCCGGTTCGATTGCACCGGTCTGAGACTGTTTCAAACACACTCGCAGACTTTCAGAGTTTCCTACTGCTACTGCTGGTACTGCTACTGCCAACTTCACGTTTTGTTTACTGCTACTGCTCGTACTGCTACTGCCAGCTTCACGTTTTTGTTTACTGCTACTGCTCGTACTGCTACTGCCAGCTTCACGTTTTTGTTTACTGCTACTGCTCGTACTGCTTCTGCCAACTTCGCGTTTTAATAGTTTACTGCTACTGCTCGTACTGCTACTGCCAACTTCGCGTTTTAGTTTACTGCTACTGCTCGTACTGCTACTGCCAACTTCGCGTTTTAGTTTACTGCTACTGCTCGTACTGCTACTGCCAACTTCGCGTTTTAGTTTACTGCTACTGCTCGTACTGCTACTGCCAACTTCACGTTTTAGTTTACTGCTTCTGCTCGTACTGCTACTGCCAACTTCACGTTTTAGTTTACTGGTACTGCTCGTACTGCTACTGCCAACTTCACGTTTTAGTTTACTGCTACTGCTGGTACTGCTACTGCCAACTTCACGTTTTAGTTTACTGGTACTGCTCGTACTGCTACTGCCAACTTCACGTTTTTTTACTGCTGCGTACTGCTACTGCTCACTTCCTATACATCCAGTAACTCTGTTGGACTTGTCAAATCTAGTCCAACATCATTCTCATCTGAGCTCTGTAAAACTGTTGTTAAATTTAAATAGACCATTTGTGAGTTCAATTCGTACTAAGTCTGCCTCAACAGTAGACTGCTAAACCAACGTCCCATTGATTCTTGTCAAGATTTTAGGGTCTGTTTCGCTACCCTTACATGTTCACACTAGTCGTTTTACTACCCAGCAGAAAGTCGATTTTTCGATACGTGTACTCGATTTTATTTAGTTGAATGATACCTTGCAATAATGTTACTACATTTGATATTCCTTAATATAAATTCATATTTCATTATTTCATGCGAATTTACATTTTTAAATCAGTCCAAAATAAGTATTTAATGCAAATAAATATTTTTAGAATAAAACAGTTTTAATCTATCATCTGCATGTACAATTCGTAAAACAACCGTGTCTATGTTTCGGAATAGGAGACACAGAAAATGACCTTCTAATGATTAAAAATTTGTATCACTGTTCTTAATAAAACAAGTTATCAAACAAATCAGCATCAAATATCAGGACACTGGAGATAATAGCCTTTAGTTATCTTCATTTCTTACCATTTAATGACACTGCCAACATAATCGTACTGAAATTTTCTATTTCTTTGTCAAGTTCCAGACGAGTGTTAGTCGCAACTGATAATTCTTTTCAATACTCTTTGTACATGTAAATTGTTATCATTATGTAAGTTTGCTTTAAAATAAATACCTAACCCATTGATGGCAAGTTAGCCAATGTGAGATAAACCCTGTATCGAAATTACTAGGTAGTGAATAAACTAGATGCATGACATTGGTACTAGCGAACTGACAGGTGGAGAACGACCTACGAGGGTGCATCAATAAATTCGTAAACTAATTCAATAGCGTCAAAACTACTGGTCCGTTTAAAATGAACCTTTAAATGCTGTGAAAACAGATTATTTCAAATTGTATCGTACTATGTACACAATTTTGACGTCATCACTTACGACGTCATAAACCGTAAACGACGTTACGTTACGGGCGTCCGTTCGAAAATGGCGCCACACAGCGTCAACGAACAGCGCATCGTTATAAAGTTTTACACAAAACTCGGAAAGTCTTTTTCCGATATTCGTGAAGATTTGCAAAAAGTTTACGGAGAGGCTGCTCTGACAAAAGGCGCCATTTCAAAGTGGATGAAGCGGTTTTAAGACGGTAGAGAGGCAACTGAAGACGACAGTCGTGCAGGTAGACCAGTGATTGTAACAGAAACAGTGGCTGCCATTCACGAGTACATACCATGAGATAGACGAGTAAGTGTGGAGCACGTAGCAGATAAGTTCGCTATTTCATATGGTACAGTTCAGGGCATTATGACTGATAGATTAGGAATGCGCCGCGTTTCAGCAAGATGGGTGCCTCGTTTGTTGACGTCGGAGCAGATGGGGGTAAGGGTGAAAATGTGTCAGCAGTACGACAGGAGGTATTGTGAAGAAGGCGATTACTTTCTAAATCGAGTGATAACATGTGATGAAACGTGGATTCACTTTTTTGAACCGGAAAGCAAACGTCAGAGTTCTGTCTGGAAGCATCCTTCCTCGCCTTTCCCTACAAAAGCGATAATTTCCAAGTCAGCCGGGAAGGTTATGGCCATTATATTCTGTGATACATACGGTGTAGTGCTAAACCACTTTGTTCCTCCGAAAACGACAGTCACTGTGAACTATTATGCAACATTACTTAGAACGGAACTCATGGCGGCAATAAGGAGAAAGCGCCCACATCTACTTAGGTCCGGACTACTTAGGTTCAATTTACATCACGACAACGCGCCGAGCCATTCAAGCCACGTTGTCATGGATACACTTGAAAAACTCGAGGTCGAACTGTTACCGCACCCACCCTACAGCCCGGACCTAGCAATTTGTGGCTTCTTGCTTTTTCCAACTTTAAAAAACAGTCTTCGTGGTACGAAATTTGAGTCAAGAGAGGAACTGAGGTGTGCCGTGGACAGACAGCTGCGGGAGATGTCACGTGACGGGCTACAACACGTGTTCGAGTCATGGGTCGAGAGATGGGACAAGTGCAAATCGTGCATGGGACGTTACTTTGAGAAGGAGTAATCATTTTAGGTACTTGAATTAAATCATTTCCCCGCTATTGAATTAGTTTACGAATTTATTGATGCACCCTCGTATCTATACAAACACAGGCGTGTACTAAATTGTATTACACTTTTTCTTCAAGGCATTATTCAGTAAGTAACTTCAAAAGAAACCGGAAAAGGCAGAAATATGACCGGAATCATACTGGCCGATATTTACTGACATCTAATTTTGTTATATGTTGAACCACACCATACAGCAGTTACTTCCCTGAATGAAGGGGAGATTAATGGGTAGGGCAATTTAATATTAAGTGACTGAATTTAAAGAAAAAAGTTATGAATCATCAAACATGATATTTCCATGTTCATGCCGATAAAATATTTCATAACTTTTTCGAGAAATACCTTGGTTTAATTTCAATAATTTTATTGAGTGAAACGACATGATAAAAAGAAATTAATTGTCAATTACAACTAGTCCACAACTTTTGCTATAACTTTTGACAATATCAAATATTGCGCCGACTAGTAAGATTGCTTTAGACATGATCTTTATAGAGTGGAAAACCCGGCGCAATATTACAATTTTAGTAAGGCAGGGAACCATAACTTTTGAAAGTTTGAACCCATCATCAACCTGATCCGTAAATTTGTGTTAAAGTTTGAAAAAGATTACATTAGAAGTGTTCATGGGACAATTTTAACAATTTCTTCGTAAACAAAGGCCCATCACTCTTGATAAACTGGTCAGGATAGCACCTAAGCGAGCACGTTGTAGATCGCGTCCCTAGCATGAAAGTAATGTCAAATAAAGCATTTTGAAAAAAGCAAGAGCCCATAACTTTTTACCTAGTACTCAGATCTAGCTCATAATCGAATTCATCTGCAGGAGATTTTCTGTCAATAAGCAGTGTGATCAAGTCTGACTAAGATTGCTTCAGAAATGTTTAGGCAAAAGTGTAAGCAAGGTCCAGTATAGCAATTTGGCCAAAATCTGGACGGCTTCAAATGTATTCTCCCTGTGTACGCAGCGTTGTAGAGACCTAAACTCCACGCAGCGGTTCCTTCCCTTTCAGTACAAGAAAACAGTCTTTCAAATAGGTATAAAATCTGTTCACACACCGCATTCATCACGAAGAGTTACTTTTCCTATCGTACCACTAACCCGAAACTGAGCATAAGTACAGGTATAAACTTTTCATAAATATTTTCTCTCATCCATTGATTTTATATTTTTTCGATTAGATATTTCTTTCTTCAAAATGTTTTAAAATTCATCAAACGGGAAAACACTTAAAAGAAGTTTATATTTTGTTGTTTCACTTCCAACACTCTTCACATAACAAGTAGTGGCAATGGTAAGGCTGGAGTTTGATTTTGTCTTGACTGTCAAATTGGAACGCTTTCCGTTCAACTATAAAGGCAAAGAAGTCTATCAAAAGTAACGTCTGTACAAATAAAGAAATTACAACGTATCTAAAAGTCACCATGGATATTACAGCAATATTTGCTTAGTTAAAGACATATGTTTTTTTTTTTTTTTTTTTCCAGAAAATAACCTACGAGTTCAGCACGGAGTGCAGGTAAGGTCTAGATAAATATTTCAAAACAATACATGACCACTCATTTAGTATCATCTATTTATATACGAATTCATCGCTTCTCCACAAGTTACATACTTATTTAATCTACTGAATATAGTTAGGGAATCCGGTTCATGCCATTATTAAAGCTTTGTTCTTTTATTTTTTTCCTTTTTAGCAATGTACATTATACATACTAGTTTTACCTATCCCATGATCGGACAGTCAGAAAATTTACCAGAAAAAAAATCTCTATTGAGGGCTACATGTTAAAGACAAACTAAGTTATGTCAGGTTCGATTTCGGTTTACAGGATCGAAAGTTCTGTTTAAAATAAAGTAATATTATATCCAACGGTAGGAAAAAATTTGTACGGTTTTTATACATAAAAAATGGACACCCTAATTCGTAAATTTAACACAGATAAATTTAAATATCAATGAAAAGGTTTGATTATACGCTACATTGCTAGATTACCATTCTTTTTTAAAAATTCCATTGTTGTGTTGTTTGGCAGTCTATACAGAGAAAGGGCGAAAAACAGACCAACCAAAAAAAAAATATCGAAGTACTAGTAATATGCACAGAGATAAAATGTAATGCTATGCGGTAGTTGCGTTTTAATAATACTGAAATTCTGTTTTTACTATTTAAGTTATGTTTTCCGTCATATTGCAAATAGCAAAGCTATCAGTTTTCTCAATGATAAAGGTTCTCACATAAATAACAAATGCATGTAGCAATGAGTCCTCAATCAGTGAAGAGAGTTAGTGACTAGAGACGAAGTACATATTAAGCGACGGATAATAATAATAATGGTTTGGTGTATATGGTTGTTTGGCTCTTGATATATCTACCAGTTGTATATTTAAACAAAATTTTATTACTTGAAATAGTGATTTTCTAAAACTGACTTCTCGTGATAGCTAGAATGTTTTTGCTTTTCATGTTAGCATGATCAAACAATACCTGATTTCTAATGAAAACGGCTTTATTTTGACAGACCCTTAAACCTGCGGCTATAAAATCAGGTACTGAAATTCTGTTCTACAGGTATGCAAAGTTTGGTGTTCTAAAACATAGGTTTTCTACATTATTTTTGATGCGCTTTTCGCGATAACAAACAAAATTTCACGAATTCTTACATATTTCCCTAATGTTAGAAAGTACTATACATCTAAAAAAAGAATCATTAGGGTCTATGTGTAGTGCACAATTTCCTACTTCGCTTGCGCTATGTCCCATTAAAATTGATAAAGAAATAGAATACAGCAGTTTTCTCTTACGAATCGAGGCAGATGATGCCACATGACGTCACATGCCACGTGGTATGGCCACACTTTATATTTCATAACGAATCTGACCCGTGTTTTGGTCCGTTTGTTCGTAAATTCGTCAGTTCTATGAAAACAAATGAAGTCACCAAAAGCAAACTCTTTAAAAGACCTGAAAACTAGGGATTTAAGTGAACGTTCAAACGTTCGGACCCGATGCCGAACGTTCGAATGTATTTTGGGCATTCGAATGTTCGGAAAAAATAGCAGTAACACTTAGAAACCTTTATCTATTTTGTTTTCATTAAAAATGAAGTCATAAAGTGTTGAAGAACTGACTACTGTGAACATGCGTCGTCTAATGTTGGTCGCCTGTGTTTTAGCAGGTGTCACCTACAGTGGGTAGACTAGAAGATACAGGTATGTCAGATGCAGAGTTAGGGGTCATACTTGGAGACGGAATGATTGTTTCACAGGAAGAAAACAAATCAACGAACGTGTCATTCAATTATTGACGATAACCCTTATCTAAAATTATGTCTGCCTTATTTTTGGTTTGCTTTATCCTCTCGAAGAATGTTCTAACAATTCACATCTATATAGTTAATAATCAATAAAAATCCAAATAATACTAGCCATATTTTGCGCTTGGTCTTATTGTTTTTCTTTTTGACTTTCTAAGTATAAATTTAAAACGAATATGGAATTATGGAATACGGATACCGGATACCAAGAAATACAGCTTGTGTCCATGAATTGGAAACACTCGGATCTTAATCTCGTATCTATGTCGAGAAGTTCAGTGAAAAGTCTGTGATTTTTAAGAATGAGTTGTTCAAACGTTCGAATGCAAAATGATCCGAACGTTCAAATGCTAAAATAAATGGATTTTACCATCTCTACTAAAACCAACATAGATATCATTGGAAACAGAATAGAATAGAATTTATTTGCATTTTAACCCTAACAAGAGTCATGTGCAAAACATCAATAAATATACATAAACTTACATATACAGCGCATGGTAAGATGGTCAAATAGCGAGATAATGTGACAGACAAAGCGACAGCTATATTTGCTTATCCTGTGGGGAGGTAGTCTTACTATTTCGCCTCCGAAGGTGAACCCATTTTATAGGCTGATATTTTATAGTTGTTTATTTAAAGGTTGAACAACTAAAAAATATCAGATCAATATATGGGTTCAACACTTTAAGCCTAATAAATAAATTAGGCTAGTGGGGAGGATGAAAAAGCAACCCCTTATAATTAGTTATTCGGGAACAGTTTATATAAAAAAATGCTTAAATATTCCAATGGTTATACACCAATCCTTTTTTTTTCTTAAAACAGCTTTTCACTTACCTTCTGTTTTCGATGCAGGAATATTCAATATCTTTTTCTTTCAATTTGAAGACAATCGTGTCCAAAGACGGGTCATCGCATTTCGTCCTGAAAAAGATAACTGGACATAACAAAACAGCAAAAAGACATGTGTAGAGGATCTGTAAAATTCACAAAACCCAAACAAGACATGGGATATTTGCTTTCCGGACCGGACAGAGCCTTTTTACTGCACAAATGCAGTTCTCTGAGGCCCAATACTCAATCCACACCTCAAACACTTTAGACATATAGCATTCTACATCTTTAGAAAAACTGCGAAACTTGGAAACTGCAGTTTCTCTTTAAATATCTCAAATAGCATGACAGCGTTTTATGTATATAAAAAAATGTTGCATAAATTTTGTCTCTAGCTTCTTGAGTATTTTGATGTGGTCATCCCTTGGTTGAATCCATAAATATAAATGAATTCAACCCTTTCACAGATCAATACGCGTCTTTGAACTTAATACTTTGTATAGTTATACTTTGAGAAGAGAGTTTCTCTCTTTTTGAGAGAAGAGTTTTCTGTAGTATACAGAAGGTAAAGATAAGATAATGCTGGAACATACCGCCCTTTAGTAGGGTTTTCATTGATAAGCAACACCGTAGTTCTCGTTACAATCTTCTCTTGTAGGTAGGGCAGCTCGTAAAGCGCATTTAGCCTGAAAGGAAATATATCCTAGTAAATAACTAAGCAAGTTTTGTATAAGGAGAAACACGCCTGTTCTTACTATCAGCCCCCTCCCTCCCCGCCACACACGCACGCACACACACACACAAACAAGCGTTGTTTTTTAACGTTAAATAACCAATAATTCTTTATATTATACACGTAACATTTCGCACTGACTTTTTACACGTATACTATTTCGTTTTTTTTACTGATATATTGTAAAATTTCACTGGACTGTTTTCTTTGCGGCTGTTTTTTTTTTAAATTATCTTATGTATGAGGAATTATTGTATTTTATTTTATTGCAATACTTTTTATAAAATATACCCAGTCAGCAACCTACGAGTCATTTGCAAATATTGGATCGGACGTGGCGTTAAGCAAAATGAAGATTTCTCCGCTGGCTCTTTGCCCGAAGTTCTTAGAGGCAGCGATCCAAAAAGCCCTCTGTGCGCTCTGAGGACAATCCGGTAAGATGCCCCAGCTTGGACAAACTGTACCCGGTGGGGAAATACCCATGGGTTCGTTCGGATCACTACACCACTGTGGCCCATTTCCGATATATCCTAGAAAAAAGCACTTATGTAAGACGATTGACATAGAACAGGTGAAATTTATTTCTTTTTACGAAAAAAGTAAGCCAGAGGAGAATCTCAATAATATTCCACTGTATCCAAATCAACTAACATTACAACCAGTGGGAGATTATTTCAACCCAAGCAAATGCAAGATGATATGTGAAGCTCGATATGCCAATTAGCTTTGAGCTGGACCCATATGCAAAACCCTTGGATTAAACTGAACAAAACTATGTCGCCATGAAAGCTAGCAGAAATGCAGATGATATGTTTAACGTCTATTAGTGTCTAGGATCATGTTCAACCATTTAAGATTACCGGTTTCAAAGGCCTTCATATCCTTTACCCTGCTGCAGGTTGATCATAGATCTGCACTGCTTGCTAAACTTACTTTTCAATTAATAACCCTTAAAATGAAAAATGGATCTTTCCAAAGTGAATGTTTGACTAGTTCATTCTAGAAATTAAGCAGGGTTAGGGTTGAGATGGTATTATTGGTTCAGGTAGGTAATTTTAATTTCCTCGTGATATAAAGCTTTTTACTTTTTTACTTAACTCCACCACAGTAATTCAGATGGCTGATTGTCATGTAACTAGCAAACGTTTACGACAACAGGAGGGCCATGATGGCACAATATCGTTCACCTGAGTTCTACTGTCTTTATCAAAAATATAATGGTAAAATATAATCTTTCATACAGATACAAAATTGTTTAGTCAACAATATAGTTTTTTAATCCCATGTAACTTAGTTTCAATGTTGAGACAGACATAATTCTGAGAAATAAAAAATTGTTTCGTTGAGCTGTTGACTTGGCTTTAGACCCCTGTTGTCCCAATTTCAGTCTCACCAAACAGATCATATGCAAAAAACCTAACCAAGTCTAATAAAAATTGGGTAAAACAGTGATATTTTAGGTGTTTACATCTACCTGGAAGGGGTAAAAAAGTTCATAAAGTTTGAATAACCGAAACATACCAGGAAGTGTGTCGGACAGGGCAAAGTACCTCTGACCTCTGTTAGCGAACCGCATAACAAACGGGTAAACATTCTCCCAAAACAAGGACTGAAACACAAGTTTAATATTATACAGACTAGTAAACTTTAAAAGATATCAGTTAAGCAATATTGCACAAGGTTTTGCATAATGGCTCTTTTCAAACTGCAATCGTGCATTTACTGTGGTGTATTTACCTAGCCTGAATAAAACCTCGAACAATTCAAGCGTTTATGTGTCTAGAGACTAACTTCGGTGAATATATTGAGTGTCTGACTTGGGTCTTTTTGCATTTCATTATCTCTTGATCTCAAAATAAATCATATAAATCACCGAATACTTGATAACTATGCAAACGTGTTATACACGGAAGTTTAGATTTCAAAAGAATATTCGGTTTAAACATTTATACGAACAGTGGTTGCGTTGCTTTAAAGACAACTTTCACAAGAAAAGCCACAGTTCTAGCTTTAATAAAACCTATCACGTTCAGTTGGTCAAATAATTTGTCGGCTACCTTAACAACCCGGACATGCCAGAGACTACTTTCTGAGTGGTCGGGTAGATCACAGAAATTCACACGATCATACTGTAAGGCAGCGTTGCCTGGGTAAACTATTTTTACCTTATCTCTAGGTATGCTATGGCCTGTCAGTTGAATGAATTTGTCAAACCGTTCATAACTCACATTGCATTTTGGCTGATATGCAAACGCATCGAGAAACGCCTCCCAGATTTCTGAGCAATTACGGAACCTGAATAAGTTAAATCCGAACTCATATCATCTGAATTTTGCCTTAATAATATACATGTATTGTCAATGGTAGAAACAACACGTTTAATGGTTAAGTCATGAACTATTCAAATTATTCAGCAAACACTATACGGACGAACTTAAAAAGCTTCGAAAATTGGAAAAATTCAAACGTTTTCGGCCTTGATATTTTTCTCCTTCGAAAATTTAAACTTAATGGCACTGCAGAGTATAGAATATAAAAAAAGAGTATTATTTACTTACCCTTCAGTACAGAAGACGGGCTGGTTGACATATTGTTGATATATAGTACATGCTCCTATTACTATCTCGCGCAAATTTTCTGTCGCTGACTCAAAAGACCGACATGGCTGTTGGGAAAAAGTACAGTTTAATTGAAAAAACAGTAATACAAGAATGTATAGAAAATTTATCATCTTGCTGTAAAAAAATCTCCAAATATTAGTCCGTGCCTTATTGTAGAATGCTACACTGACATATGCACACACGTTCTTTAAATGAACTCTTAAATTAATAAATTCCTTTCAAGTAACGTTCCATATCTCACCAGGATGGCCTACATATCTGTTAAAAGGCGTATGACTATGAAACGTTTAAAGTAACAGTTCAAGATACACGTGTTCAATTACTAGCTTATTAAAAAAGAATTAATCTGGATTCAGTTAACTTGTATCTTAAGACAGAACGCCCGTGACTAGTGTATTACGGTTAGTAAATTCTGCACTTAACTCGCCAATACAGCACAGCTCCTGGCGTGTAATATGTAATCATTTATTTTACTTTGTTTTATTTGCCTTTGTTCAGTACTGGCTTTGATAGCGTCTATAAAACCTTCGGGAATTTCAGGCTCCTCAGTTGTTTAACTTTGGTATTTCACCAGACGTATGAAAATAAAATTTGTGATGTTTTATATCAAATATGTGGATGAAAATGTGTTCATAGAGCTTTTGTGTAACCCGGAAAAATCCATCTGCCCCGAGCTGGGTTTGAACTCAGGTACTTTCAATTACTAAGCGAACACTCTACCACGTCGCCATAAAATTAAAGCTAGCTGATAGGCAAGGGAGTACAAGTGCCGTATTATACCTCTGCTACATTTGTATATCCATTTTCCGGGCACACTAAGCTCGCTTTAACGTTTGTTATCGCCGTTCCTGGATGGCGATATATACAATTAACAAGATTTGAACAGTTTTGTCTGTACACCGCCTGCCTTTAGCCAATCAAAGCAAAGCTTTTCATATCACATGATAACAAAATGGACGTCAAAATTCTTCAGCAAGGGATGCGTAAATGGACTCGCCCAACCGCCATATTTGTCGGGTTACTTATTCTTACAACTGAAAAATACCATCATCAATATACGATCTCAGTACCAGTCTTCAGGCTCGTGTAGGATAAATACAGGATAGTCGCAATATTTTTTGCTACATGTCATTTTTAACTAGAGAATGTAGTCTAAATAAGAGTATGGTTTGTTTGTTTTTTTTCCAAAACTTGCACTTAAAGAAAAAAATAAATGCTTGTTTCCGGGCGATTCTAATCAGGATACAAACTCCCCGCAGGGGTTACTTCCCCTGATTAGTACAGTCAAAGTAGCAAAGCGTGATGTAACCGGTGCGAGGAGTTTGATCAGGATTTTTCCGTGTTTTATATATGCTTGATTAGTGTCAGGGCAATATCGTATTTTTTACCTAAAATTTATTCTGTTTAAATTGTACATATAATATTCTTATGGTATTGAAGAACTGTATCTAGCTTTTGTCAAGTATACATTTTTTAGTAATAAATCAAGTTAAAAAACTACGCAGATAGTCAATTAATTATGCGTAGACTGGTTTACAACAAAGCAATATGTACAAGGTTTTAATGCTGCAAATTTTAACATGATGTATACAGATATTGGGATGTTTTTCATAAAGAAGCCAAATCGTCCGCTTTCAAAAATAGTCCAGCTACAATAAAAATTACAATGTATATTTCATCTACTTTATAATTTCTGTGTAAAAATTATCAAATATAACTTTGCTTTTCAGTGCAAAGCATGTTGTAAGATTATCAAATTAATGAATGAAGAACATGAAATACATTCATCTATGGATAAGACGAAATGCATGGCTGAACGGCGATTTCAAGCATTTTTGGAAATGCTTATACTTGTTAATCTATATTTTAGGTGCATCATGGTCACTTTTTCAGTTCGTATATAAATGTTGTGGGTACACTATGTTCACTCTGCTCTGGCGTTTGTATGTTGATATTGTGGATCCACTGTGGCGTCAAAGATGCATTGTTGTTTGTGTATCAAAGTTGTGGATGCACTATGTTCACTGTCGCGTTTGTGTATTGTATAATTTTGTGAGTGTGCTGTGTTCACTGTGACATCTGTGTATGAAAGTCATGGGTGCATCATGTTCACTTTGTCGTTTTTGTATCAAAGTCGTGGGTGCACTACGTTCACTGTCGCGTGCGTGTATGAATTTTGAGTGAGCTGTGTTCTTTGCAGTGTTAGTGTTTGAATGTTTTGGGTGTTCTCTGTTCATTCTGAGTTTCTGACGTTTGTCTATAATTTGTTGTGGGTGCAATGTGAAATATTGTAGTTGGGCTTTTTTCATATGCCTTACTCAGTTTATTATCGTACCTAGACAATATATGAAGATATAAAGTTTCAGAACATCTCGCATGAAGCCAAATGACTACAGTCGACCAGCCTTGGAAAGAGGAGGTCTGTTCATATTAAAAGTACAAAAAACAAACAAACAAAAAACATAGAATTTTTTTTAAAAAATGAGAAGAAAATATGTTAATTTTTTATTTTAGTTATCATTTATTACTTCATGTACTTAAATAAAAGAAATTAGCTTCTTTTGATGATAGAGTATTGTAATGGGGGTCAGTCTGTTTCTTTTTTTCTTCATAGCTAAAATAGTTTTTCCCAAAACTTATGCGCTATTCATCAGATAAAATCACAAATATCTAAATTTATTTTATGCCTACCAATGAAATATAGGGAAATATCAGTGAGATAAAAGTGATAATACACTGTTTTGAATCAGTGAAATTACCATTTTGATAATACACTGTTTGTGCCCGAACTACTTTTTTACCTGATTCAGCCAAGAACCACACTGCTCCAATGATTGCAGGAAATAGTGAATCTGGTCCTGCACCAAGAGGATTTTTCATGAACAGTCACTTTCATGGAAATGTTTCTTTCAATTTCAATTCCTCTAAAACTGCAACCCAGCAACTATCTCAACAGGTCATAAATTCCAGTCCAAAAGCTGGCCTGCTTGATGAAACTTCAGCAATTTCCCCACCACGTAAATACAAGAGAATCCGCTGTATTTCAGACAGTGACAGCGAGTGAAATTTATTTACCTTGTTAAATCCAGTTATAATATTGAATTCCTAGTTGTGAACACTGATGAAATTCGCCATTAATTATTTAAAATGTCTGATTTGTTTACATAACTCACATGGACAATATCCAATATGGCCGACTTTCAATTCAATTGATTGAATATTGAATATTGAGTATTAATCCGCTTTTATAATTAAAGTATGTATGGCAAAAATTCAATAAATATTGATAAACTGTGTAGACAAAAATAAATGTTATTTGATGAAAGTGTATTCAGTTTATTTCAGCAGAAGTAAAGTTATCATATTGGAGATTGTCTGCACTTTTTTTGTGCGCAGTAACCAAAGTACGCATTAACTGATTTGGGGCTCACCATGGGGAATTTATTGAAGGCCCTGATTAAAAATGTCATAAAAAACCCATTTTTGACATGTTGGCATAAAATAAAAAGAAAATTTGTTTGTTTTTTAGTGGAAGATGGGCTGCTGCGCCACTCGTGAAAATATCACATATGGTGTTCACTCGATGAAATAAATTCTCATCTTCCACAAAAACAAACAAATATCCTCTATCTAAATAAGTAACAAAAATAATGATGCAACATGTATAAATCTGAAAATTTATCAATAAACCTCAGTAATGTTTTCGTTGAATCTCAACAAAAGAAGAAAACCCATGTACTTCTGTAAAGCATCACGACTTTTTCGCTTAATTTGCACTTGCACTACTTTGGAAGAATTAGTTTTTTTCCTGTCATGTTTGTAACAATAGCCTGTCAGGAAAAAAGGGGACATGCTTTTCATCGTATATATTCATGTAGATTTTGTATCTCTAGTTTAAAATTTGTTATATTATTATCAAGTTCATCTGGTCAGCGTCAAAGCGTGTAGCCTTGGTAATATTCTTAGTGTACAAAGGTTATCTTGAAATAATCTGTTTACAGTCGACAGATATGAGAGAGTGTTCATGGAGTAAATGCTATCAAAACAAACACAGATTTTAGTCTAATCAGCTAATATTGTTCTTAAAAAGGTGAATTTAAGGTCAAGTGAGAGTGAGATCGAGTGTGAGTGCAGCGGTAGAATTCTAGAACCGAAAGCAAAAGGGTGCTTTGTGCTTGACGGGAGAAGTTTTGTTCTGCCACATTGATGGCAAGATTTCAGTAAACACATCGCAGAAACCACATTGTATGGCTTTATTACAAATTCTGTGATTCCACATCGTTGGGGCGTGGGTGTTAGAAACCACATTGTTTGGTTAAGAAACTGGAATTTTATTTGGAGCTTGGAAACAAAAAGGCTAAGGTAGGACCATTTTACCTAGTTTTGTACGAGTGTCTTATTTTAAGATTGACATAAATCTATTCAACTTTTTAATATAAATACTTTTATGTTCACCATCCTGTCTGTTTGTAGGCTAGCGGTACAGATACTTTATAATTAATTGAACTTATAATTCTTTTCTTGTCAATTTTCTATATTCATAATGTTTTTCTGATACATAGAGCTTAACTTTGTTTGGTTAAATGAACTGTGGCCAAAACTAGTTCTCATTTATTTTATCCACAGTTCTTCTGGGGTTTTTATTACCGGTTGTGATGTAAACAGATAGATGTGCTATTAATCGGGTGGTGTACATAGAGAACGAAGACAACGATAACAAACATTAATGTTGTAGACAACCTGGACTCATTATTCAGAAATCATACAAATTTCTGATTTTGTTTTGTTATTTTCTCATACACATGTATAAGACAGTCAGAGGGTTTTTTTTTTTCGTGCTTTACTTCATTCAGTGAAAACTGAAACTTACTTTCACACAAAAATGCTAGTATTTCTACGATTTCATTATTTTACAAATTGTATATGTACTTAATACATGAGCCGCAGAAATTTGATTTCAATGCCTTTTACTGTCTGTTCTTTCCTCTCTTTTCCTTTACTCTTTTTCTTTTCTTTTATTGGTAAAACTGATTTTTTTTTATTTTGTGTGTAAACTATAGATTAGTAATGCATTAAATGTAGACTAAATTGTAGTATTGGTATTATTTGTGCATTTTGCTATAGCCCTAAATTTAATTGTCATCACTCCATCGGGCAGTGGTAATTTCGTGACATAGCCCTTAGTATATCTTTCCAGGAAAGGTCAACGTCCAACCATGGCTGGTTTGGTTCATTTCATATGTAAAAGTATAAGATTTTAATAGAAAGTTAGTCTGGTTCCTTTGAATATTGTTGAACTATTTTCAAATCTTTGATGACCAGAGAGACCGAGCACTGATTCAAGAATCATCTTGAGAGAAGTGTATTGGAATAATTCTTTCTTTGTCATTGTCTTTGTTAATTTTGGGGGCTTTCAGGGTCAAGATCCCACTGGTTGACAATGATGACGTCACTTCGTTTGGATCAACGTCCTGAAATGTATAAGAAAGAAATGATTTTCCAGCAGTACATGTAATGATACTGATTCGAGGCCCTACATGGCGACAGAGTTCCATATAAAGAAATGTTTCTGGTGGCCCTTTACTTCATGTTCTCCCTTTTGATACTAGTACATCTAACTTCCGATTAAAACTATTTACATATTTATGTCTCTATCACCAGTGTGGTCATACCACGTGGTAAATGATGTCATTTAGGCTGCCGCAAGCAGCATTTTTTTGCCTCGATTCGGAAGAGAAAACTGCACTGCTGTAAGTATTTTATTTCTTCATCAATTTCAATGGTATATAGCGCATGCATGATTCTTTTGTCAAATGTACAGAATTTTCTAATAACATTCGAGAAGACTGAAGCGCTTTTTGCGATAGCAAACATATTTTCACGAACTTTTTATTTCCCGAATGTTAAGAAAAACTATACATCTGACAAAAGAATCATTAGGACCTAAGTGTAGGGCAGAATTTTCCGCTTCGAATGCACTATATCCCCTGTTAATTGATGAAGAAATTAAATACTTAGCGCAGTTTTTTCCTCCGAATCGAGGAAAGAAAATGATGCTAGCGACAGTCTAAATGACATCATATACCACGTGGTATGGCCACACTGAACACACGGTGTAGCTTAAGATGTATCTCCTCTTTGGCTGACATTCGTAACAGTCACTCGTAACAGCTCGCATTAAAATTCTACATCATAACGTTACAGGTTTAAAGAAGCAGTGCTGAAATTAGTCAATCTATGTCTGAAATATTTTGATTTTTAAGAGTATTTTCTTACATTATAGATATAGCCATAGAAAAAATATATAATATGAAATTTCATTCTACCAGTACAGCTATTTCAAAAGTATATACATACTGTTACAAGTTAAATATTTATACGCCGGCAGTAGAATTTTTGATAAAGTAAATAATTGAAGTTCACTACTTGTAAAATATGTATACAGTATAAAAAGGTAAGGAAGGGCCATATCTAATGAAGGAAAAAAGAAATTCTAACTTCCTTTGATCTTGCATAGTTACATGTTGTGGCGATCATACATGAAAATTTTATGTACACAAGGTCACAAAAATTGCACTGTGTATATTATGAACAAAAGTTCGTAGAACACGAAATATCCTCCCTTTCATACGTTATGTTAATGACCTTTGACCTATTGATCTTAAAATCAATAGGGGTCATCTGGGAATGATGATCAACTTCCCTACCAACTTTAATGATCATAGGACAAAACATACTGAAGCTATCATCCAAAATGGTCTTACCATTTTGGGCCACTTTACCTTGACCTACTGACTTCAAAATCAATAAGGGTCATATACCAGTGATGATTAAATGATTCTAAGCAATGTTTTAGCATTTTGGGTCACTTTGACCTTGATCGTTGACCTACTGACTTCAAAATAGATAGGGTTCATCTGCCAATGATGAACAATTTCCCTCTTAAATTTCATGATCCTGAACCAAAGCATACTACAGTAATCATCAGGAAATGGTTTTATTATTTCGGGTCACTGTGACCTTGACCTTTGACGTAATGACCTTAAAATGAATAGGGTTCATCTGCCAGAGTTATCAACCCCCATATCAACTTTCATGATCCTAGGCCAAAGCGTACTCAAGTTATCTTTCGGATATAATTTAAGCATTTTCGGTCACTATGACCTTGATTTTAGACCTACTGAACCCAAAATCAAAAGGTGTCATCTGCCAATGATGATCAACCTCCATGAACTTTCATGATCCTAGACCAAAGCGTTCTCGTTATTATCCACAAAATGTTGACCTACTGATCTTTTTTTTTCAAATAATTATTATAACTTAATTATATACTGATATTCGTTCATGTTTAAAAAAAAATTACATGACAATTCTCGCGAGACTCATTCACGCGAGATTAGGCCAAAATAAAATGATCTTGTGGTTCCAGTAACCTGATCGACCCTTTATTTCCGCATTTTATTGCAAAAATGGAGTATCCTATAGTGTATATATCTGACATACAGTTAAATTCTAATAAAATACTACTTAAAAAAATGTTTTTCCGACCTAACTACCCTATTATTTTTTCAGCATGTTACCAGAACCTCAAAAACACTTTGTTTTGGCCTTATGACGTCAAACACACATGGCAATTTTTCCCCATTGAATTTTTATCTTATGTATACCATATCACACGCCGGCCTGCCGGCGTGTAACAATACAGGGAAAATGTCTTATGTGATTAACACAGTAAAACTGAAAGATATTGCATGTGTTGTTTGTTTCATGTTTGCGACACTGCATTTACCTCTCTGTAAATAAGAGTTGTACTAACATCTATTAAAACAAATTCTGATTGCTCTTGTATCATTTTGAATAATATTTTTGTATACTTTTGGTAAAATGTACTGTCTTTTAAATTCTCTTTCAATCAAGCCGTGAACATCCGCCCTCTCAGCGTGTCTGGCATGCACCACCACTCGACTATTCTTGGTTTTCAACGTGATCTCGTCTGGACTGAAGTTGGAAATATCTAACGTGATTCGGAACTCCTCGTCATCGTTCACTACCTGTCAATCAATCAAACTGATCTATATTGCACTACCTACTTGAAGTAAAATGTAACCGTTCACGACTTTTCATGTCAAATCAGTTTACACCATTAAAATTCGAAAAAAGCAAACTATATATAAATATATATCCAAGCATTTACCGGATCATCTGCCAGTTTTTAAATTTTTCCTAAACAGTTATTTAATTTAAAACTAGAACAGTCATTTAAGATACCCCCGCAGCTGCGCATTTACTCAATGGCAGAAGCAAATCTAAACTCCCATAAAGCTATGGTGCCAGTATACAAAGAAAAGTGAAAGACTAGCTTGTGCAAAAGCTACAAGTTGACTTAAATCTGCATGTAAAAGTGATATAAGTTCAAAGGGAGATAACTCTGGGATGTCTTGACGGATATGAATCAAATATTATGTCCTGCACATCTCACTGTGTACTGACTATGCTTTGCAAGTTACAGTTCAATCTGTTGAAAACTGATGTAGGAGTTTGTGCCACAAGGTATGTCAAGCGTGGAAAAAATTCTAAGTTCATGGGCAATAATTGTGCCTGGCTAGGTATGCATCAGAAATATATGTTTCACATCTTCATTGCCTAATTACTATCACTACCAAGTGTCATTTCCATCGGTTGAAAAATGAAGGAATAGTTTGTGCCGCAAGGTATATATTAGTCAAAAATGGAGAAGAGTATAAGTTCAAGCGGCAATAACTCTGCATTGCCTGCAAAGACTTGCATAAAAAATGCACATCTACACTGCCTGGTGACCATTTCTGTCGAGTTTCATTTTAACCGATTAAAAAACTGAAGGAGGAGTTTGCGCCATAGGGTATATAATTTATAAACATGGGAAAAAGTATTGGTTCAAGGGGAAATTACTCCGCAATGCCTGTTTGGATATGCATCAAGAAAATGTCTTGCACATCTACATTGCCTAGTGAACATTTCTAAAAATTTTCATTTCAATCAGTTGAAAACTGAAGGAGTTCGCGACACAAGGTTAAGATGTCAAAATTTGCAAACAAGCGAAAAAGTATAAGTTCAAGGGGCAATAACTCTGCAATGCCTGTAATGGATATGCATAAAAATACGTCTTGCAAATCTACTTTGCCTAGTGACCATTCCTTATAGTTTCATTTCAATCGGTTGAAACCTGAAGGAGGAGTTCGCGACGCAAGGTTAAGATGTTAAACGTGACCGACCGACCGACCAACCGCCCGCCAGGATGATTCCAGTTACCCCTCCCCCACTGCAAACTTCTTTCGCGGGGGTATAATAAACGCAAAACGTATATATTTGGGCACAGTGAATCTGAAATAGTGTTTTAAGAATAACATGTAAGTTAACCTGTTCTCCGCTGACCCTGACTGGGATCCAATACTGTTTGTTTGAACTTGTGGCAGCAGTATTTTGTTGGTCAGTATTTGATAAACTACAAGTGGGTCCAGGAATGTGAGACGCTGTTGATGACACACTGCTTGTATTCGCTTCCGGTGAACCCATAATAACTTCCGATGCAACAGTTCCCTTGAATAAAAATATTACCTATCTCAAACAGGATTAACCCGTGTCCTTTGGTCAAAGGTTCTGTCACAAATAAAAATACATTTAAGTTCAGTCATAAAAGACTCAATTCATGCATCTAACGAACGCTGTCCCCATTGCTGAATTTAAGTAAGTGCACTGAAATTACCTACATTTCTTCCCGTAATCCCTGGCATGATTATGGACATTACCATGACAACCGTGATCTTTAAAGAAGTAGATAAAGTCAAAACCACAATGTATTTTGCATGCAGTACCTTAGGTAAAAGCGGACCAGTGGGCACGATGTACAAGCCAGATCTGCCGAGAAGGTTGCGCAGATCTGCTGGTTTTATATCGTCTGGAAGGGCGTCCAGGGTCTTTCCTTGGCTACACTTCATATACATGAACGTGCGGACCCTCGGGAACAGAGACAAAATGTGACGTCGGAGATCTTCTGCGGACCACATTAGCGGTAGCTTAGAGGAAGATCGGAGACCACCGGCTAACTCCGACTTTGGTACACCTACAAAGTAAGTTGAATGTCTTTCTCTTAACCTCAACGACGAATTACAATACCATACTTATTATCATTAGAGTATTTTCAGTACTTCACATTGTACGATTTTAAGATAAATGATAGTGGTAACAGTAAATGACGAATTACAGACACCATGTTTTTTTTTCATCTGGAAAAGAGAGAAATAAGCGTCCTCTGTAACCATGGCTTTTCCAGGCGAGATTCTAACTTGATTATCTCAGATTTAAATACAAACTCCCAAACCCCTCAAGGTTGTAATTAATGTATTTTTTTAAATGATGTACCATTCCAATCACAGTGTAGTTTTTTTTAACACGAACACCCCCTGAACACACATACGTTGTTGATACTGCAAATAATAGGTAACGAGTATCAATAGCACGCGCATGTCAGTAAACTCGAGTTTAGTTTTACAAAAAAAAGAGTCTAGATTTGATACCATATTAAGACTGTTTGGAAGTGCCCGCTCAAGCTGTCTAGTCAGTCCAAACACGTGATAAACAAGCATCATTAGAGATATCTATTTGTAAAATTTGCCAAGACCAGAGGTAAAATTCTGTAAAGATGCACTTGTAAGACCGTTTATTCGTGGGAAGGCTGCTCCACAGTCGAACTGTCCTTGGAAAGAAGTTCATGCGATGCTGGGTTTTTGATTTGGGGACTACTAATAGTTTGTTAAAGTTTCTCCATCAACCGAGACCAGACTGTTTCTTATCTTGTATACCATAGTCAAGACTGATTTCTTTTCATATGCAGTGTTTGCCAACTGAGATTGTTGAACATATTTGAGACATTTCTGAAGCAGTAATTGTCACTGAGTGCATACCTTGCTGGAACCGTTGGACCATTTACAATTAACTGTTCATGAGATAATTTTGCCAAAATGGCATCTTTCAGTCGATCAATCTAGATCGGGCTAACGTAAGTTTTGTAAGCCGATTCCTTCAGTTTATAATTCTTGGTCTTGACGTTTCTTTAAATAAATCGTAGAGTATTGTTTGCCTGTTTAGTAATGATACTTGTCTGTTCTAACCAGTTCCGGTTACAGATTATTGTGACTCCAAAGTATTTAGCACTATAAGTTGATCTTACTCTATGTGATAGACATGTGGTTTTTGTGAATATGACTGCTTTTTCATTCTGGAAATTCAAAGAATTTCACACTTGTCATGGTCTTTTTGCCGTAACTCAAGATTCAGAAAATCATTCTGTAGACTGAGTGCAGAGGAATATGACTTAATAGTCAGATATACAACAGCAAAAAGACAGCTTTTAACAAAGTCTAGAAGACCATTAATGACATTAAATGTGTACAAGGAACAAACGGGGACCCTATATTAAGCCTTGTTGGAGGCCAGAACGGTAAGGTAGTGTCAGATTTCTTGTTTTCAACTAGAATCTGTTGAGACCATTGTTTTTCCAGAAACTGATAATAATTTAAGTTGTGACTTTGATCTTAACCCCTAGTTACCAGCTTGGAGAGGCAAACTCTATCGGAAATCCATAACTATAACGCCAGTTTTTTTTAGCCATGTTCTTTCAGGTTGTCAGCGGTTCCCAGTGTCAATCCTATCAGCTGGGTTTCACAGCTGTCTTTTACCTAAACCCATGCTTTTTGGGCGAAAGTATGACTTGATATAGTTCCGTAGTTACTAAGTAAGTTTAAGCTTAAGTAATGTTGTTTTCCTCATGTTAAACTCTGTACTCATACAAGCTCATTTGCTATAGTAACGTCATTTCAAATAATTGTTATGAATTCTCTCTATCGTTACTTACCAAGCTCCTCCTCTTGTAGTTTATTAAAGTCTACCGTCAGTGTCGTAGCCAATCGGTCTTCTGGTCTAAGGCACGTGATCTTAACACATGCCTCCTTGTAAGGCCGACCTCTTGTCCTTTTGGCGGGAATCGCTACATTTGGCGAGGTACTCGATGGCGATATCGGGTCTTCTGCGGGTCGTTTTAATGGCGTATATTCGAACTGCTCACGGAATGTGTCCGTATCACCAGAATAAAAACTGTCATAGTAAAAGTTTTCTCTTGTAGGTGAATAACTTCCGGTGTCATCGTCACTTTCCGCCGATTCCCGTTCTGTTTTGACACGTTGTTGCCACAACCTATCAGCGTAAGCTTCCAAGTCTCTTGTTGCCGAGAAATCATCTAGCTCTTTTAGAAATAACAGTGGAAACATAAATGTTTAGCATAAACAGTAAATAAATCTAACGTAGAAGACGAAACCGTTTCAAGCAACATACACACTGTAACGTTTGGTACATAATAATTACGCGTTATCATCATAAAGTAGCAAACAAGTTCATTACATAACAACACCGCCCGATGAGCTTACATAGATATAGTAAATAAAGCATTACCTGGTTTCTGTTCGTCCATTTCTACTTTCTAATATATGCCATGTTATGAGTTCGTGTGTATAAAATCAATACACACACGTAGTTAGCAACTTGTAACGCGAAGCAATTTTATTGGCTGAATAATTTCAACGCGTCTGCCCTTACACAGTTGCAAATGCTGAAACAGACTATACGACATAGAATGGTTTCCAAAATTTTTATTTAAGACCGTGAACAAGAAATGCAAAATCGTAACCAGTCTGACGCGTCGATATCATATGTCAACAAGTTGAAACTGTCAATTTTATTTTCAATGAGATAGATAAGAAAGACAGGTGAATACTTTATAAAGATGTATTGCATTCGTGCCAGCTATGTATTGGAAACAATATTTTTTATTATTAGGTATTTACAGATCCAGAGGCTAATAAATCAACCAGTTGTTGCCTGGTTGATAATGACGCTTTCGCTCTAGTTTCCAGTTTCTCCCGTTGACGTTTATTTAGGAAATGGGATAAAAAAGGATGCTTTTTTGAAAGGCGATCGAATAATTATAATCCCCTTTTTTTATGATAATTGACACAGCTTCACTTTTTGTTTAGTCTTTTAGACAGAGGTCTTATAGATTTTATGGGGTGAATTGTCTGCAACTTTGCAGGGAGAATTGTCTCAGGGTGAATTGTCTTGCTACCTTTGTAATAACAATATAACATAATGGTCCAACTTTTTCATCTCAAAAGGTGAACATATTTAATGGCCTGCTCTTTTATGCTTGTTTAAAGGCTGGACAACTTAAAAAAATATTGGATCTATATAAGCGGTTCAACTCTTTAAGCATAATGAACTAGGCTACTTAGGTCAGAAACTCTGTAAGCTCTGTGTTATTAAGGGTTTTATGTATCTTTACAGTAGTCCATGTATACTTTCTGCTTCAAGATATTGATGTATACTTCTGATTGTTATAACATAAAAAAATTTAAATGAATGAGCAAATGATGATGGATGCCCAAATTATTTCCCAAAAGCTTCCTACACAATCGAACTAAAATAATTTTGGTATAAATTATTTCCCAGGAAGTTTTGATTCCACCCCGATTAAACTGAACACACTGCCCCTGGAATTAGATAACCATATGCAGGAAATCTATATCATCTGGGCATGCAACAGCCACATTCCCTCCTCACAGTAAGGTACATATCAATAGGTGCATTCTTTCTCATGCTGCTTGCAATAAACCAAGAATTAAGTGGTCTTGCCAATCCTGTTGGAAAGCTGCAATCTATAGTCTCATTTATGCCCCCTTAATAGTATGTAACCATTACCTTTTAAGCTAGTAAGGCATCTAGTGTGGTCCTATGCTGGTAGTGACTATTAACAGTCCCTGGTCTGTCCAACATTGTCACTACTGTACAGCTGTTGAAATTGACTTATATCACCAACACAGTCTTATTTACAGATCAGAATTACTCCTTACAAATGTTTTACCTTATACCAATCACTTTAATTTGTCAAAAATACAACTTAAGCTTACAAAAAGGTAACTTTCACTTAATTACATGTAAATGACCCTTCATTTGTCCAGAGTGGATCAGTGGTCCAGTGGTGATGCGCTGGACTGGTAACATGGGTTGTGGGATCCCGGGGCAGCTCCTCCACTAACCTTTCTAATTGTCTTTAGAATGAAACATTAAACCAAGGTCCCATGACTGTATCAGTGCTGTACACTAAGCTTGCAAAAGCCCCGGGAGTGTCTCTTGAATAGGATGCTTTCTGTATCATGCACTATCCCCCACGATATAAAATAACTAATCTCTGCAGGAGGATGATGGTCATATGGTCAACCGATACTGACAATAAATAAATTCAAATAGATAGATTCATTTGTCTAAAAAGTGATGACTCAGTTTCTGTCCAGTTATCTTACATGTATACTGACCAGGCAGTGGCATAGGACTTTGAAGAGAAGATTTTGACGTAACAGTTCAAAATTGATAGAAATATGCAAGTTAACACAGATTGTTAGTGTAATATTTCAGAACCATTTGAAATATGTATTTTTAAGAAGTACTTTTAAATCATAAAATGCTTGATTCAAAGTAAATCTTATTCAAGGCTTGCTGTGTTTTCATAAGGATTTTCTATAACTGTTTATGAAAACATAACTTTTTTTTCATTCAAGGATAGAAAGTGATAGTACAGAAATTGCTAAAAATGGCTATTTGTACAGAGATGAGAAACATTTAAAGTTCTAACCTACATGAACTCTTGATGGCCAAAGAATGTTGAGTAAAGTTTATTATCTGTTATACCTGTCAAGCTTTGCATAACTGATTTCAGTTTGGGAAAATGTTGTACTTTTTTTTTTTGCTGATTTCAGAAATGGGACTTCAAGTGAAGGCATTGTTATAAGTGAAGCAAAATAACAGAAAATGTCAGGAAGCACTAAGTTAACAGAATCAGCAGAGCATGACATGTACATTGCCCAGCTGAAGGAAGTGTTCGACAGCTGTGATCAGACTGGTACTGGCACTCTAAACAGACAGGAACTGCTTCAGCTTTGTGACAGACTACAGCTAGATGACCAGTCTGAATATCTGGTCAATGAATTGCTCAAGGACAAATCTCAGGTACAGTCTCTATTTTTGAAAAGTCTCAGAGAATTTCTTTGCCTGTGGTAACACACTGGACTTTGTAATCCAACTAAATGATCAAAAGAGTATATTTTCTTACCCAAGTTGAAAAACACTTTAATTTCACATACAACTTTGTAAGTTTTGGGCATTAATCTTTTTTGTCTGGTAATTATTGATGGAAAAGATCAGCTTGAGCTAAACATGTAGTTAGGCTACGGACGAGGTAACTAAATAATTCAGTATATACAGATATTTTTTACTGCAGAAATGAATTTTCAACTAAGATTTTGTTCTCGCTGCTGCAAATTATCTTGTTGCTTAGATCTTTGGGGGGAAAGAACAGGTAACTCTTAGTCCTTTTATGTCCATATCATAGTTACTGTTACTTATTGATGAAAAAAGAACATATCTAGTGATTGAATCAAGCCTGCTAAAGCCTGTAAATCTTTGCTGTAGCTTCCTTTCTTAGTTAATTCTACTTAAGTTTCCTGCTATTTAGAGAAGAGTATAGTTGTATTAAATCTAAAAACTTTAATCTAATTTCCAGGTTGACTTTAATGAATTTCGGGAATCATTTGTGAACATATTGTGTCAGACATACACTAAAGTGCCATCATCAGATGAAGATGAGGAGAATGACAGTGAGAGTGAGTCGGAGGAAGAAATGAGTGATAATGATGAAAAACAACATACCCAAGGTAATGGTGTAACTGACATCACTCATAGTAGCAGCATGCTATTGTCTGAATATTTGTCAAAAATTTTTGATAAGATTTAACCTAAACTTCAGGGTCAGTTGGTTATGATTTATGAATTATAAACATTTTATCTTTGTACCACTGAATGAGAGAGATTTTTGAATGTAAGACTACCAGTTCATAATTTGGAAGTTTCATACTGCAGATATAGGTTGAGTACTGGTTCTTCCAAAGAGAAGTGGTAAGGTTTAGTTGTGAGTACCTCTATAAGTTCTTGAAAAGCACATTTGACAGCAAGAATATATTTTTCATAATGCACCTATCAATGATTAAACACAGGGAGGCGGTGGAGGGCATACACAAGACTTTTGACAGAAGACCATAGACCATTCGCGACAGGCGGGAATTTGGCAGACAAAATGGTTCCGAGTCCTGGGAAATAGACTTTGGCTAAATTTTAAATCCAAGGCCATGTAAAGGATCTCAGAGTGTTGGGATTTTGACAAATTGTCATTATTCTAGCGTGGGGATTTAGCCTTTGAAAAATGAAAAATGTCAAATTTCTCTGGGTCAAACTGCTACCCCCTCACTGGGGCAAAATATTGATAGGTGCATACAGACAGAATATCATTCAGGCACCCCTGATTGTAAAAAATATCTGCATATAGCTAGATGGCTATTCTTGCATTGTGAAAAGTTACTGTTCTTTGATATTGCATAAAATTTGCTAAAAAAAAGTTGCACATTTTAGTGTTATCACTTTCTTGCAGAAGTTACTGTGAGTCCAAGGGAGGTAAGTCCAAAATATGTGGTTGGAGAGAAGCGATATGGTCGGCGATCACTGCCAGTCAGTGCAGAGGAGTTGGAAGATTTGTCAGTATTGGATGATGAGGACATTGAGGTGGCTTCATCAACAAAGTCACTCAAACATTCCATCACAGTGCAGGATGATACAGATTCTGAGGAGGTGAGGAAACTTTTAGATGGCTTCCAATTGTGTGTTAATTTGAAGTATTGTTTTTAAATGATTGTTTAAATAAATGGAAGTTCTTATAAACAATATTTTTATATGAAAACTTGCATATATAATAAATTTAGAAACTTCTGCCATTCCAGGTGGGTGAATTGCATTAATTTTTATACCCAACATAAATAGTTTCTGGCACAATATTGGAGCAAAAGATACTTCCATGAAAATTGATTTAGTCAACTGAAAGATAAAATAGTGGATGAAATAAATGTAACCCGATTCAGTTGTCTTCTAAGTGGATTGCAGATTTGACATCATCAAGTCTTTTATCAAGAATTTAACTTGTCTTGTAAAAATTCAAATGTTAAGAGATAGTGAAAAATCTATTTAATATTGTTTACAGGGCAAATGTGGTCCTGAATCGTAACATTCACTGATAACACGAACCTAGGTAAAGCATGAAGGGTAGTAAAGTTGAACCATAAATATATGTATATAACAAGTTCCATTAGGCTAATTCTTGGAAATGTACAAGAACGTGGGGCATTCCTAGTAGATTTCATCTCTGTTTAACTTTGTGCATGTATACTTAAATCTTCCTAGGTGTATATGAACTGGTGACAAATTGCATGTAGTACCTATCATAAAATTTAGAGAGGAACTATAGCTTTTATGCTGCTCTTCCTTCAGGGAAGTAGATTTTTGTTGGTATGCTCTGTTTTCAAAGTTCATTATAACATGTTTAAAGAGAGATGAATCTCAATGGAATGCAATAACTTAATCATTTTAAATGTGTTTTTAATCTGGTGGACAGTTGTTCATTCTCTAATATTATCAATTTTTGTTGGTAAGTAAACCCATGTATCACACCCTGTATCTAACAAACAACAACAACAACAGTGGGATAGCAGTTGGTCTAAACATGCATGTTCAGTATGTTATATATTCAATCATAGATTTAGTTAATATTTCTGGATATATCATTACATGCAGCATTTTGAAATACCGGTAAATAAATAATGAACATGTACTAATGGTGTCTTTAGTCACGTTGGTGTTAGTATTTTAGCAGTATATGTAAATTGTATGTGGATTAATGCAGTCTTTATGAATATTAATATGTGGATGACATGCTTTAAATTGACTACAAAGTGGTCTCGTGGCAGTGATAAGTGGTCAGGCACAATGATATTGTGCATGAACCCATGGGTTCAATCCTGTAAAAAATTTACTACTTGTTGTTTGATATTACCAAACTGAGGTCCGTTATGTATCATCTAATATTAGTGCTTTTTATGGTGCATTCATATAATTCAAAGGGGTACCGTTTATATTCTTAAGTGTCATACAGTATGGTTTGATCTTAGATGAGTATAAGAAAATTTATCAGATGAGTTATTTGCTCACTTGAATAAGGTGGATATTGCATAATCTTTGAAGGAACAGGCCTCAAAATAACTCAAAATAAGACATATGCTGGCTTAAATAATCAGTGAGTTAAAATCTTTAATGCTTACTCAAAAGGGTTTAGCTTTGTGCTAGAATGGTCATTTTGGGTCATTTACATGGTGTCAGTGACACTATGATTTCTGTTGAGATTTGACCCCAAGGATCTCCATGGCCATAACCACGTAACTTATCACCATGCCAGCCCCCTTTGATAATGTTTGCATACAGAAAAGTGGAATCCAACTTTTTATTCCTGCCCAGTTACTTGGATATTCAACATTGTTACAGTTATGATTTAAAACTCCTATGATGTGCATATGATAGAAATTAAACAAAAAACATATTAAGACTGAGCTCTGCTGGCAATTACAACTTATTAAGTTGTAATTGCCAGCAGAGCTCATGTTCAGTACAGTAGACCCAGTCTAAAAACAGAAAACAAAGAAAAGAAAAATAATAGAATAATGATATTTTCACTTTTATTTTTTTGTTAAATGCACCATTTCATTTATTAATTTGCATTTTTTTACTATTGAAAACTGCAGAGCTAATAGAGGTAAGATATAAATAGCAATAGAATAAAGTTATAATTTTATAGTATTGCTTAATTGCTTATTTTACTTGCTTGTTTTACTTGCTTGATTTATCTTATTTGACAGAAATAGAGAGGTGGAAGATACTATGTTATTTTATTTTGGCTAATGTTGGGTCTACTCTATATTTTTACAGTAGTTTATTATTATTTATGATTTTTGACTGGTCTTGTTTAAAATACAGGTTACCTATGCTATAGTCAGTTTCAAATAATGCATAAAAATGCTCTTATGTTATTTATAGCTCATGTCATATCTGACATGTACATTCAAATTGATTTTGTGATAAGTGTTGTCAGTATTATAAGAAGTAGTCGAAAAGTTAACACAAGGATATCTTTATTGTTTAAACATTGATTTAGAAACTGTATTCAAAATACCTTGACATTTTATCTGTAGCAAAAAAACAACCTTTATTATTATAATACATTGTATACCTGTAAAGCTGAGGTGAAGGTCAGATAATGGATTTATCTGATATGTGAAAAATTGTGCAAATTAAGACTTCTTTATGACTTTTCGGGAGTAATTTGTCGGTGTAAAAATGAAAATACAACTTAAGAAAAGAAATATTAAAATTCTTCTATTGATTTTGATGCTTGTGGTTGTGTTTATGGTTTTAAACAGTTCCTATAAGCAGTCTGAAAAACTTTACAATGAAATAGTACAAAAACATTCAAGTGAATATGAGGAATATATAGACAATCTGGATTATATAGACCCTTTCCAGTCATTTCTTATAAGGACAAAAGAGGTTACTCATAAGTCAAGCAGAGGATCATGTGTAGAGAAGAGGAATTTTGTATTTATCAAAACTATGAAGTGTGCAACACAGACACTTGTGCAGATTTTTCGACGTTTTGGATACCTTCGACATTTGAATTTTGTGTTACCAAGAGGCAACAATATTTACCTCGGCTGGCCATTTATAATGGAGAATCGGGACTTTAGACCCTCAAAACATCAGTTTAATATTCTAGTTGAGCATTCTGTTTATAACCTCACAGTGATGTCGAGGCTAATGCCAAAAGACAGCAAGTATATAACTATAATAAGAGAACCATTCAGCCATTTTAAATCAACATTTAACTATTTTAATGTTGCAAACATATCACACGTGGAGGAAGCAGATAAAGTATCTGGGTATCTTCAGAATTTGGAGAAATACGAGCACATCTATAGAAGTCCCACTGCGAAGTTACGCTATTGCATCCCCGATGGATTTTCTGTGACCAAAAATCTGTTATCTCATTGTGTAGGAATGCCTCTTGGGTACCCTGCCAGTCGAGAAAACATCACTGAAAACCTTGATAAAGTGAAAGAATATATCGAACAGCTTGATTCTGAATTTTCTCTGGTCATGATAATGGAATATTTTCACGAATCTCTAGTCATGCTTAAGCGCCTCATGTGCTGGTCAATGGAAGATATTTTATATCATACCATTAATGTTGGAAAATATGCATTCAAACATTCTGTAGCAAGTGAAATAAATCTCAAAATATATCAACACTGGAGTCACCTAGATTATCTCCTGTATGATCATTTCAATCAAACATTTTGGAGAAAGGTTGCCGCAGAAGGTGAAGACTTTCAACAGGAAGTTGCAGAATATAACAAAATTCAGTCTCAAGTCTCAAAATTTTGTTCAAGTAGAGATACTAGTATAAATGTGATAGTGATTGAAGAATCTCAGTTCACGGAATCATTCACAGTGACCAAAGACTTCTGTCTTATGCTAGGAATAGATCTGCTCGAGTATTTAAAGAAAAGATTTGATAGAGAAGAAGGATGGGTTGAACCAGAGGAAGATAAAAAACTGCCAAAAAGGGGATGCTAGTATTATTATCATACCTCAAGATGGCTGACCTTTATTGTCATTTGCTGTGCTGTAGGAAAACTGACTTTACAATGAAATATGTCAAAGTGTTGAATTTATTCACTTATAATAAAAGAACAATTTATTTTTTGTGGTTCCATTGCCGTTTGGTGCTGATGTTGATTTGAATTTGAAGACTTTATTTTTAAGGGTACATATCCTAAGACTAACTGATGATATACTTACTTACTATGTATGCATTTTATTGGCTCATTCTGTATAAAAAAATATATAATTAATAATGTAAAGGAGAATATGTTCCAAAAATTCCTTAGGGCATATATATAATTTATATGCTAAGTGTGCATAATAAATGGACATCCACCCAAAAATTGTACAACAACAACTCTCTATACATAGAGTGATATAAATACATTCAGTTCTTCTTTTGTACTAAGAATTTTTTACAAACACCTTGACAGTGAGTAATGGCTTAATCAGTACTATTCCATATTTATATGGTTTTAGGAAATGCAATGCTCTCGGTTTTTATTGAAGCTTTGTACACGTTGTGCTGCTCACAATGCCTTGAAAAGGCTTTTTATATATGTTACACAGATCTTTTTTGTCTTTACCACCAGAACCATGACATGAAACAGTTTTACTGTGGTTTTTTGCCTACATCATGTGGCATATTTTAAAGGTTATTTCTACTGCAACATCTTAGTTAAAACAGCAAGTTATTTTATATTCTGTTTTTTTTTTTTTTTTTTTTTTTTTTTTTTTTTTTTTAATGTTTCTGTTTTAACTTATTATCTGTATCATGTATTGAATTCAAGTTCAAAAACATTTTGATGAAGTACACATTTATTTAAGAAATAAAAAATGTAATGAAAAAATTTCTAAATTTTATAAGTGACTATGAGAGAGTAAAATACAAGAACCGACTACTGATATGTTCTGGTATGTTTTATTTTCTTCCAAAAGAAATGTTGCATGTCTTGTAAGGATAAAATGACATTATGTTGTGATTGTTTAATTAAAGAATAACTGTGAAATGGTTTCCAGTAGTTTCAAAATTCATGAGTTAACCTTGATTATCCCATGGTACATAAAGTAGTTGTGAGGAATATGCACCAAAGGGTCACCAACGATGTGTTCATATACACTTAGTTGACAACATGTTTAAAAAGCATACCCTATCTCCACACACACACACACAAACCTAAAAAAGTCCAAACATTTAGGAAACCATATCTATGTAAGATCTTTTTTTATACCAAAGACAATAATGTTAGATTATATATTGTTTCTGACATATATTTACATTTATTGCCTTACTCTTGTTTAGATGTGATACACAATTGATTGTTTAAACTTTATATGGTTTTTGTTCATACAGCGAAAAAGATTCTCAATAATAGTGTTACAAATTTCAGAAATTTGTTTGTTGTGTTTACCTACTAGTTTTCATGTGAATTAGAGCTGAATTAACTACCAGTAGAAACTGGTGGAGTGAATTAGAGCTGAATTAACTACCAGTAGAAACTGGTGGAGTGAATTAGAGCTGAATTAACTACAAGTAGAAACTGGTGGACTAAGTCACTGAATTACTGATATGTTGCAAACAGACCCTGATAATTGTGGCCACCAAAGTTAAAAGTGGTTATCCATCAAGCTATCAAGCTATTTTGAATGTTAACAAATAGAAGAATACAAAAATGTGAATGTTTTGACAGTATGGTTTATCTATGGTCCCAGAAATTAACTGCTACATGTTATGCCCAGATTTACTAGCTTTTGAAAGAGAAGTCATACACCATACTAATCTTTACAGATTTTTTTTAAATTAGCCATTTGTTTTTTCTGGTAAATGTTAATGAAAACTACAGCTTTTGTTGTTTGAATTTTTCTTGGAAATCTGGGTTTGTTTTACATTGAAATAACAAGGTGGCACGACCGCTTAAAAATCGAGTGCAACATGAAAAGATGAAAAGATAATTTATAGTTTGGTCAATGATTCTGGCTTATACAGTCATATGTTACCTTAGAAAAGCCATCAGCTTTATGTCATTTAATCTCAATGCATATTAATATATTTATTGTACCTGTAGAAACAAGATGTTGGCAACAGATGGTTAGCTTTTAGGGAGAGGGAAAGTCTCAAAATCATGTCTTGGTTTAAATAGTGTTCACTGCTGTGAGTGACTGGTATAGTTGCTTGAGTCAGCTGTTCACTGTTTTAGAGTGACTGATTCAGTAGCTTGAGTCAACTTTTCACTGTTTGAGAGTGGCTGGTTCAGTTGCTTGAGTCAACTTTTCACTGTTTGAGAGTGACTGGTTCAGTTGCTTGAGTCAGCTTTTCACTGAGAGTGACTGGTTCAGTTATTTGAGTCAACTTTTCACAGTTTAAGAGTGACTGGTTCAGTTGCTTGAGTCAACTTTTCACTGTTTGAGAGTGACTGATTCAGTAGCTTGAGTCAGCTTTTCACTGTTTAGGAGTGACTGGTTCAGTCGCTTGAGTCAACTTTTCACTGTGAGTAACTGGTTCAGTCATTTGAGTCAACTTTTCTCTGTTTGAGAGTGACTGGTTCAGTTGCTTAAGTCAACTTTTCACTGTTTTGGTTCAGTTGCTTGAGTCAGCTTTTCACTGTTTTGGTTCAGTTGCTTAAGTCAACTTTTCACTGTTTTGGTTCAGTTGCTTAAGTCAACTTTTCACTGTTTTGGTTCAGTTGCTTAAGTCAACTTTTCACTGTTTTGGTTCAGTTGCTTGAGTCAACTTTTCACTGTTTTGGTTCAGTTGCTTGAGTCAGCTTTTCACTGTTTTGGTTCAGTTGCTTAAGTCAACTTTTCACTGTTTTGGTTCAGTTGCTTAAGTCAACTTTTCACTGTTTTGGTTCAGTTGCTTAAGTCAACTTTTCACTGTTTTGGTTCAGTTGCTTAAGTCAACTTTTCACTGTTTTGGTTCAGTTGCTTGAGTCAACTTTTCAATGATTAAGAGAGACTTGTTCAGTTGCTTGAGTAAATTTTTAACTGTTTGAGAATGACTGGTCAAAGTCTCACTGTTTGAAAGTGGCTTGAGTCAGCTTTTCACTGAGAGTGACTGGTTCAGTTATTTGAGTCAACTTTTCACAGTTTGAGAGTGACTGGTTCAGTTGCTTAAGTCAACTTTTCACTGTTTGAGAGTGACTGATTCAGTAGCTTGAGTCAGCTTTTCAAGGTTTAGGAGTGACTGGTTCAGTCGCTTGAGTCAACTTTTCACTTTGAGTGACTGGTTCAGTCATTTGAGTCAACTTTTCTCTGTTTGAGAGTGACTGGTTCAGTAGCTTGAGTCAACTGTTCACTGTTTTAGAGTGATTGGTTTGGTCGCTTGTGTCAACTTTTCAATGATTAAGAGAGACTGGTTCAGTTGCTTGAGTCAATTTTTCACTGTTTGAGAATGACTGGTCAAAGTCTCACTGTTTGAGAGTGGCTGGTTCAAGCCCTAACTTAACCTTTTTGATTTGAGAGTTTCTCTCTGAAGATTTAATTTAACATGTTTCTTTATACTACAGAGATTCTATAACAGCTTTTATTCTTATTGAATTTAAAGCAAATAAGTGATCAGGCAAACACCTTTTTTGGTTACACTGTTGTAAATCACCCACTCCTTAAATGACATTATTCTTTTGGTTTTTTATTCAAGGATAGTTGCTTGTCTAGGAAATCATTTAAATCTTTCAGGCAGTTCTCGAATCTCTGAACTTCTGACATCTATTATTTTTTGACTGGCAAACAGCATATCTGATTCATGAAGTAATGAGATTTCTTAATTGGCTTGGCTTTGCTTGAAGACCTGCCTGTTACTGTTTATGATACTGGAGAGATACAAGAAATAGGCTTGGTGAAAAGTTTATTTTAAAATGCATTGAGTCTCAAATTCACTTTAATAATTATAATAGTTATATATGAAAAACGTGTCAAAATGTAAGTAGCCGTATATCCAGTTGAAAACAATTTGGTGCATTTTAATAGGCAAAAATAAGTAGAGTTAAAGTGCTGTTGAATAATGAAGCAGATAGACCCTTTTTGCTTAGACCCTTGATTTGTAAATGTAACATAGTATTACAATATAAACATGGTAGGTAATCCCCTGAATATAAATCCATTGCAAGATGTGAAGGTACGAGGCCTGTTTTTCATTCATTCAGTTTGGTCGCAAATTTGATCTTCAGCTCCTCAAGCATATGATATTGAACATGTGAAAGAGCCGGGCTTTTCTCTTGAATGAGATGCTTTCTCTATCTGTTGTTACCACCAGCAATGTAAAATACCTGAACTATGGGAGTGTTTGTCTTAGGGCAGATCAAGTCTGAATGAATTATTATGTTTAAATACATACATATTATTAAAAAAACAAAACAAAAAAAAACAAAAAAACAAAGTTATCATAGATAGCACACATTTAATTTTTCGAGGAAGTGCAACAGGGTGCATTTTTGTGGAATGTATTATAAAACTTTCGACATAGAATTCCCTGTTCATTTAGCTTTAGATAAGAGATTTGGGTTGATTTTGCATCTTTCGTATGGAAGTACGTTTACACTGTTTATTAGATATATAGAAACATGTTGTACAGTTTGTATCCTTAAAGAAAGTAAAAATTTAGCTGGGAATGGACTGGAATCCATGTTCCTCTCACTGATTATATTACAGTGATTTTACATTTACAGCTGAATTAGAATGGTATGGAACAATAATTTGAAAGCGAGCCATTCACCACTGAACAGGAACTCCTGTCTGTTCTAGAAATAGCCATTCCTAGTAAAAAAATAAGACAATAGCTGATGTGAGAGGAAATTGGTTAATTGACAAGTGTGAGATTCCCCCCATATTTGGTTACTTTATTTTTGCCTATCCTATTATAATAATTTGTGTTCCTGATATATAAAAATCTCATTCTTGCTTTCTCTTTGACTGCATTCTTTAAACATAATTTGACTTTTGATACATGCAGTTTTGTTAAAATGGTTTTTATAAATTTTATTTCATGACAATAGAAAAACAAAAACAAGAAATGTTACGTCTGAAAAAAAATGTGACTTACATTTTGACGATTTTTGCAGTATTCTATCTACTTTCGTCACTCTATTTGAGTTACACACTTTATGGTGTTCAGGTTAAAAACACTGTTCTGCGGTTTCCAGGACAAATTTCATTCAGTAATTTATTTACCACAGACAAACAAAAGTGTTCAGAGGAAAGGACTAACTTTGTATTTATCAAGTGTATGAAATGTGCAACAGAATCTATGGGATCTATATTACGAAGGTTTGGATATGTAAGGAATCTCAATTTTGTGTTACCAGTGAAACATAATTTGTATCTAGGATGGCCATTTCCGATTGAAGCAAGTGACATTCGGAAATCAAAGTTTGAATATAACATGCTAATGGAGCATAGCATTTATAATCACAGTTTTTTGCAAAAGATTATGCCAAACAATACAGCGTATATCACTATAATAAGACATCCATGGAATCAGTTCAAGTCGGCATATAATTATTTTTCTGTTGGTGACATTGCTGATGTGCCAAATAAAAGTATTGAAACTTATTTAGAAAACATCAGTTATTATGAAAGTATTTACATGAGTCCAGACAAAAAAGCCAGACGCCATTGCATTCCCGATGGTTTTTCTATATTGCATAACTTGCAGTCACATTGTCTAGGCTTTCCACTAGGCTTTCCGCCTGGCACCAAAGACATATCTATGGATGAAGTTAAGATAAATGAGTACATACATCATCTTGATGAAACTTTTAACCTTGTCATGATTGTCGACTATTTTGTCGAATCACTTGTATTGCTGAAGCGCACAATGTGCTGGAGTTTTAAGGATATAGTCTATCATCATTCAAATGTGGGGAATTACGAAGATGTCAAGCTTAAATCTTTAAAACCAGAAGGTAAAATGTATAAAATTCATCAAAACTGGAGTCATGTGGATTACATCTTGTTTGAACATTTCAACAAATCACTATGGCAGAAGATAGATAATGAAGGCCCGGAATTCCACAATGAAGTTCAACAATTTAGACTTATACAGATGCTTGTGGACAGGTTTTGTTTTATTGAAAGTATGTGGAGATTTCCAGCTGAGTTTATAACAGTTCCCAAGTCAGAATATGATAAGGAGTTTAATATAACGGGAGAAGATTGTGTACTTATGAATACTTACATGTTGCCATTATTGTGGGCAAAGTATCATGAGAAAGAGGGTATCCCACCGGAAAAGTTTGAAGATGTTCAAAACCGACCTAAACCTCCAAAAGGATGTAGTATCTAATGAATTATTGTCAAAGTAATATTTCTGATCTATGGGTTAATTGTGACCTATATTGTGTATAGCACAACAGCACTTTGTATGAGATCAAACTTAAAAGAATGCAGTCTAAGTGTCAAAGTGCTTCATGAAATGTTAATAAATACAGATGAATGCAAGGAGCTTTTGTTGTTAAATTGTGTAATATTGTATTTTTTTCTTTAAAAAAAAAATGTATTGTATACAATAAGTATTATGGTCATTGTTGCAAGGTCTGTTAACTTTAATCCTTTATCTGAACTGTAACAATCATTTGTACAAATAAAAGCTTCATGTTTGGTCAGGAATTTTTAGAAAACAAACAAATCGTGCAGTGAAGCTATTTAAGTAGCCTGTACTGGTGACACAAGTGGTTCTGGTATCACATGACAAATGGACTTTAGTGTAAATGTATTTAAGAAATAAATCTGCTGAAAAGTAAAGTTTTTAAGATAGAAACACCATGAATGATGTAAGTTTTTAAAGTTTTTATACTTTTTTTTTAAGTTTAGCTGCAGTGCTTTTGTTACTTAGTAACACATATTTTAATTTACCTGATTTACTTTTTTTTTCTCCAAAAAAAAAAAAAATTATGTGTGCATTATATAAAAACCATTTTATGTTTTTGTCAAATACTGAAAATATTCTCTCTTTTTATATTTGTTCACAGATGTTGTATATTTTGGCCTTATATTTATATATATCGGTTAAGTTAAGGTTGAGTGGTAGAATATGAGATACAATGTATCCTTTCTTAAAGTTGCAGGCCAAAGCCTTTGACCTCAGTGTTTCTCTTTTTATAATAATACATGTAGGTACTCCAGACAGAAGTACTGTCAACTTAAGTAGATACTTTAAGTTACAAGATCTTCCTCTACTGCTTATACAAATACTGTAATTTACTTTCCACTGACAGTTAATGTTTGAGTTCAGATTTAAGTTGAAAAAAAGTACATGTACAAGTACAGAAAAACCCTTGATTAGTAACTAATTTTGCATACAAGTTCTCAAGTGTAGATTTTTATATATGATTTATTATACATCGAAACAAAGTTTAGGGGGTATATAGGAGTCACCTGGTGGTTGGTCAGTCGGTCGGTTGGGTGGGTTTGCGGTCAGTCCATTGCAATTTCCTTGTCCGAAGCAAAACTTGAAAACTAATGGAATTCAGTGCAACTTCATACAATGTTCAAGCACAATGAGAGGAAGTGCAGTGTTTGTTCAAGCATAATAACTCCATCTTCATTATTTGCAGAGTGATTGCCCTTTATTGGTTTTCCTTGTCCGGAGTATTACCTAAAAACTACTGGTTGGAATTCAATGCAACTTCAAACAATGGTCAAGCACAATGAGAAAAAGTACAGTGTCCAAGAATCATAACTCCATCTTCACTTCTTGCAGAGTTATTGCCGTTTGTTCATTTTTACTTTCCAAAGAAAACTACTGGTTGGAATTCACTGCAATTTCATACAGTGGTCAAGCACAACGAAAGAAAGTGCAATATACAAGAGCTTTAACTCTGTCTTCACTATTTGCACAGTTATTGCCTTTGTTTGTTTTCCTTGTCCAGAGCATAACTTGAAAACTACTGGTTGGAATTCAGTGCAACTTCATACAATCGTCAAGCTTAATGTCAGAAAGTGCAGTGTACAAGAGCCATAACTCCATCTTTACTATTTGCAGAGTTATTGCTCTTTGTTCATTTTCCTTGTCTGGAGCATAACTTGAAAACTACTAGTTGGAATTCAATGCAACTTCATACATTGGTCAAGCACAATGAGGGGAAGTGCAGTGATCAAGAATCATAACTTCATCTTCACTGTTTGCACAGTTATTGCCCTTTGTTGGTTTTCCTTGTCCAAAGCATAACTTGAAAACTAATAGTTGGAATTCAGTGCAACTTTATACAGTGGTCAAGCGCAATGACAGGAAATGCAGTGTACAAGAACCACAACTATCTTTAGTTGTCCACAACCTTAACTCTATTTTAATTCTTTTACTAAGTATTCTTTTACTAATTACTTCCTCAGTTCCAAAGCAGTCTTGCGGGGGTATTAATCACATTTAGTGATAAGCTCTAGTTTATTTTATTCTATGTTTTGTCATAGAAATAAGTGTATCTTTTAGTTCTTCTTTTAAACAATGTTTCTTTTTTAGGATATGATAAATTTTGAAATAGCAACAGTTTTTTAAATGTTTCTTTCTTTTTATTTAATGAATTATAATATGATTTATGATAAAACAAAAAAATGAGAAAAATGATTCCAATTACTGTTTTCTCTATTAAATTGCCAATAGCATATGCACTGGCTTACAAAAAGAGAAATATGAGAAATAGACATTATCAGGATTTATCATTAACAGCTGTTGCACTGAACAACAACTTCTATATCAAACTTGTATTGATTGTCATGTAATGGTGGATTGTAAATATATGGTGTTTGTATATTTTGCACAAGCTGTTTTTTGTTTTTTTTTCCATATTGATCTTGGAGTCTTTTGAAAAAAAATAATAGTTGGGAGAAATGTGTATATACATTTGTTTTATGTGTTCTGAAATTATGGAGAATTATTTTGGAGAAAGATAATTTTCATTGAAATGAAATATGGTTCTGAAGAAAACAAAGAAAATATACCAAAAGTATCCTTTGGAACGTAGTAAAAATACAAATAAACTGAAGGTAAGCATGCATTATCCTGAAAGGGAAAGTTTTTTTTTAAAACTACAAATTGACACAATCTTCAGTCTTCTCATTCTCTACAGATAAGATTCTGTTGAAATTTGGAACCAGAAGACTTATGAAGTATAAGGTTCTAATATAATTATGGGATAAAACTCATATATTATGTCTGGCTGTAGATTGCAAGAGTGAGAATGAATCCAAAAAGTTAAATAAAGCAGCATTATAGACTGAAATATTAAAGTGAAGATGCTCAAGAAATTTGATTTTGTTTCTTGATTCATGTACATGTCCTGCTTCAGTTTGTATGTATTGTGGGAAGTAGTAAGCAAAGTATGCATGTTCTAATATGAATGTTTTTGGTTTCAGGATCTAAGCGAGACTCAGAAGAAAAGACGTAGGCAGGATGGATCAGACGGTGCCTCGGGGGGCACAGAAACATTTGAAGCTGAAGGTATACCCCTGCTTTAGTTTCTTTGATAGTCTTGTTATATAGAAGTTGGTATTGTGACTTTGTTTGATATCATTCTCAAGCAGGCTGCAGCTTAATGCTCTAAAGCATTAGCTAGAGTTATCTTCCTTTCCAGCTGGATTATTGTAATAGTATGTAAATAAAAAGAAAGGAAAAACTGAACTTTTATTTCGAAATGGTCTGTGTAACTTGTTTTTTTTTCCAAATAGGTCAGTTAAATCTGATGATGGCAGATGTTGAAAATCTCACAGAGGAAGAAGAGTACCTGCGAGGTATCTGGGCCAATCTTGGGGTCGGCAAGAATGGATACATTGATATAGATGAGCTTGCTAGGGTCTGTTCACATATTGGAATGGAAGAAATGAATGATAGAGTAAGTGTCAGACCTCCATCTTATTCAGCAGTTTTACACATATGAAAAATGTCTGTTTTGTCACATTTTCTCAGTTAAAAGAGAGGGGATGAAGAGAAAAACTTGTACCCAGTGAACTCACATAAAATCAGTGCATTTTTGAGACATATTTATATCTGTAACTTTTAAAGCAAATGTTTTAAAAAAAAGTATTCTGCTTGAAAACCCAAATATAATTGATTAAAAATTGTTACTTTGATAAGAAAATAGACTTTGAACCCTCTACCAATTTGGCCATATATACCAGTATTGTGTTGAAAGGTTAGATCAGTTACCTTTTGTAGATTGATAAAAAGGGAGGTTTTTTTTTGTTGTTGTTAAGTTTTTGATGTAGATAATAATGTCTCCCAAAATTTTTGGGAGACATATTGTTTTTTCCTCCGCTGTCTGTCTGTCCTTCCATCCGTCTGTCCATCCATCTGTCCGCCAACACCTCAAAACAACCAGTCTCCAAGAAGAGGTGTTGGCATCTTTGTCCACCAAGACTTTGACTTTATTTGCATTGATACTTCTGTGGCAGATATTGAATGTGTTGGTGTTCATATAAAATCTTCGTCTATCTCAGTATTGAATGTTTATAAACCTCCACAATTTCACCTGCATTATTTCTGTCAGCTCAGTTTGATTCTTAACAATGTACCAACTTCACAAACAACTTATGCTTTGACTTTCACCCTGCATACCAAAAACATGTGGCTGTTCCATCCTTAGAGTACATAGGGGGGAGACATATGTTTTTGTGACAAAAACCCCTTCTAGTTTATTATATATTACATGTGTGATTTCAGCAACTGCAGCAGTTATTTGATAAGCTGGATGCTGATGGCGATGGTCGTGTTTCATTTCGTGAGTTCTTGAATGAATTATTCCAACACAGCACACCCCCCTCAGCAAACCATCCCACCACTCCAAGATCAAAAGGTACAACTCCCACAAGAGCCCAGTCAGCTCAGAAGAAGCTCAAATTTCCAGGGAGTGAAGAAAGAACAACTCCATCTATTGTTCAGGGAACTGGAGTTACTGGCCTTTTCTCTACTATAGATCCAGATAGAACTGGGTAATGGTGTTTATGATTTATTGTTTAATCTGTCATCTGGTGTATATGTTTTAATTGTTATCAGTAAAGACATTATTTTGTATGCCCTAGTACTCAGAGCAGATGGCTTTTAAAATAACATCGGTATTCCATTGATAAAGGGTCATTGGTAAGATCCTCCCAAGCCCTTTATTACTGAATTAAAAAATCAAGATAACTATTGTACCATTTAATGGATGTTGTCCAATTCTAACTACATACATGTTTATTTTGAGAAGACAGCTTCAAGTGTGTTGTTATTTATTTTCTAGGTTTGCTAAACCAGATGCTATAATAGATCTCTGGGAGAAGTACAATGTCTCCAGTGGTTCAGATGTTCTTTTGGTATGTTGTCTGTAATATTGACTTCTTTTTTTTGTGACTTGAATTTTCAAACTTCCTCATCCTTTTATTGAAAATTTCTATTAACATCCTAAAGATGGGACAAAATATTCATGGTAGTATGATTATTTTGTAATTCATACAGGCAGTTTAAATTAATGAAGACAAATGTAATTAATAGTAATTGCAGAAATAATGTAAATAAAAGTAATTGCAGAAATAATGTAAATAATAGTAATTGCAGAAATAATGTAAATAATAGTAATTGCAGAAATAATGTAAATAATAGTAATTCAGAAATAATGTAAATAATAGTAATTGCAGAAATAATGTAAATAATAGTAATTGCAGAAATAATGTAAATAATAGTAATTGCAGAAATAATGTAAATAATAGTAATTGCAGAAATAATGTAAATAATAGTAATTGCAGAAATAATGTAAATAATAGTAATTGCAGAAATAATGTAAATAATAGTAATTGCAGAAATAATAACATAATCTTGACTGAAAACATAAAAGTTTCTTAAGCTAACATAACAACATTTGATTGTTCCATTTTTTTTATACCAGGCTCTTGGTTTCGAATTGAATGCAAAGGTGAATCTGTCAGAGTTGTCGGCAGCCTTGGAACAGGAGTTATTGAACCCAGAAGAGCAAAGCATTGTGTATCAGGCAGCATTGGCCTCATACCAACAGGAAATGAGACATCTTAAGTATGCCAGCTTTATAAACCATATAATTATTTTCTGATAATATTGATTTTTAGAGACAATTGCCATTGACTGTTGGTGACTGGCAAACCACTGTAACCGTGTTACAAATTGGTATCATTTGATTCATAGCACTTCTGGTTAAGATTGGAGAAAACCAATCATAAAAGATATTTCTTACAAAAGATGGGATTTTTTTTCAAGTAAATTGCTACCCTAAATCTGAAATATTGCAGAAGGGTACTTAGTAGGAGAAAACCAAAATGTACTCTTATATTTTCCTTCATGCAGTCAATGCTTTAAATTTGTGATATTCATGCTTATTTCATATAACTACTTGAAATGGTTTGTCTTATTGTTACTTCTCTAGTTTGAATCAGGTTGACAAGCTAATTGTTGATGCTCTATGGCAGGACGTTTTCATTACATGAAATTAATGTAAACTTTCTGACACTAGCTCTTGATAAAAAAAATCTTTTATAGAGAAATTTCAGTTGGTTAAAAATACAATTTTGATAACATTGTATAACTGTTACTCGGTGAAAGAGCTCATTCAGAAATGGACAGCACTTCTCTTTATTATACTGATTGTTATATGGCATAAAAACATTAATCCTAAGCATATCTATTGTCATTTGGTATCTTTTTTTTTTATCACTAACAGGTCCACTTTAGAGCAGGCAGTTTGGGCAAAAGACAAGTTGAAGTTAGACCTGGCTGAAGCCAATGCTAGAAGTAATCTCCTAGCCAAAGAGGTAGATGAGAGACATGCATCTATGGAAAAATCATCTGAATCAAAACTGTTGTAAGTTATTTCTGTAAATATTTAAAAAAAATTTTTTCCTGTGCTAGATGGTTGTGGGCTCATGTTGCTGTTGTATAAAATCACTTAGTATTGTTGAAATAGGTTATACTCAAAGTGATCATTTGATATAAAGGTGTAGCAATTAATGATTTAATTGATGGACATTGTTTCCAGCCTCGCTACCACACATTACGATTTATGTGAGAAAGTTGACAAGTTTTTACAAAGAATGGGAGTTTGGTACTGGTCCTGTCCACAAGATATGGCTTTGACTGTTTGAAGGTGTTAAACTTCATGAAACCAGTGTAGTGAATAATATTACAAAGAAAACATTTAGAAGTTTCTATTTTTAAAATGTGATGTCAGTTTTGTTGAGAGGCCCAGTTTCACTTAGGAATACACTGATATAATAGAATTAACACATGTTACAACTTTGCTTCTGATGAACATTTCCATCATTTAAACAGCAAAATAATACAACCCTATATCTTTAATACTGCTGGGGGCGGGGTAACTGGATGATAGCAACTAAGCAATTCTAACTTAATTGCAATTGATATCTGTTATAAATTTAGGTGCTCATCAGATGAATATTTGTAACAAGTATGTAAATCCTGTTACTTAAGTACATTTTTATCTTTGAAAGTGAAAGTGGATCTTTGAAAAATATGTTTTAAAAATGACCTTGGCATAAGGTGTGAATAGAAAAGATTTTGAAAGTGTAATGAAAATTGCATATTTTTCAGAGATAGTTGAGTTCCAAAAATCTTTTAACCTGAATGTAGAAGTCCTGGGATTGTTATAATATTCTGATAAAGAATGTCTCAGTATTAGAAATATTGATCTTATCCAACATGATTATGTTATAACTTTATGTTTTATTTATATTCACCAATGATTCAGCTTGCCATACAGATGATTTTCTAAAAGAAGTAAAAAGCACGACCAAACTACTTTGTGTTCAGATATACTGTACTGATTATTTTACTGTGACCTTTGTAAACTATGTACAGCATGAGACGTTGTTTGTTGCTCACAAATTTTATCAAGCACATATTTAAGAGCATAATTTAAAGGGTGTTTGTTGCCTGAAAAGGTAATAGTGTTGAATGAGATTTTATACCTCCACCAAAATACAGGTTGAAAAGGGTACACTTTTTTGTGGTTAGTTTGTCTTTTAACATTTTATGGGGCAGAGTTCTAGTTTTTGTTTAATTTCAATGAAACTGAATGAAATCAAACACTTCCGGGGTGGCCCTCTACAACTTGCTCATTTTCAGGGAAATTCAGCCACTTTATTATAATGAAAGGTTTTATTATGTAACAGAACTTAATGCTTAATCAGATACTGAACATGGATAGCATAATTTTTCTGTTTTAGTCTTAAGTTGACTCACTGGTACCTGTATTATATTTTCTGGGAACAAACTCTGACAGAATGGTACATAGGGAGTATAAATCACATTGATTGATAACTCTAGTTGAAACTTTAAATGAATTATTTTCCTATATATGTATTTTCTTGATGATTTAATAAGTTCAGACTCCTTTGTTTACTGTCATTTGTTATTCTTAGAAGCTCATGTTTATAAAAAGAAATAATTGGCTTGATGGAATGTTCCTGTATTTTTGCACTGATGCTTTGTTTTCATGGTCACTTACTGTAAACTTTTGTAATTGTTGTTAGCACATTGTTGTGTGGTATAAAATCTACATACCTGTAAGTATTGCATGAGCTTATCTTGTTTATATTTATATATTATGCATGTTGTTACATTTAGATGTTATATACTTTACTCCTTGAGTTACATTAAGTTTATTACAAGATGCATATTATATAGCTTTATATTTTTTGTATCCTCCTTATTTGGTCAGTGGTCATTCATTGCGTATACTTCATGTATACATTTTGATTTAGTTCACATACTGGTATAAGTAAGATTTTCTGGATAGGTATATAGATAGGACTTTAGAAACCAGTAGGAACATGTTCTGTGTACATTTAAAACAACATCCAGCAAAACAGAGGAGTGAAATTATGCTTATCTACAAAAAATGTGTCCATCTCTTTTGTATACTTGTTGTAAACAGAAATTCTGATATAAAATGCAATTCTGCAAAAAGAGACCAGTCATGTTGCAACTGTTCTATCATCACATTTATGTTATAGAAATATTGTTTTAATTTATTTATTCGTACTATTTATGTTGAAATATCTAAGTAAAGCGTTACTAAATACATATTATTTAAATACAGTTATAATGAATATCTTGTAATATCAAACAGAATTGTTAAGTAAGTATAATTATGATCTTACAGTTTCAACCCCTCTATTCACAAGAACATGAAATGTTTGATGTGTGCTTCTGGTTCACCCTATAAACCTTACAAGTCACATTTCCAAGGTAACAGAAAACATTCCAGAATGTATACCATATAATTATACAAAATCACTATATCCCCTGCCCTACCCATGGCATAATAGCACTTTAAAGACAGTCACTTGTGTTGAAAATTTGTTGACTTAAATCTAAGGCGAGTTAAATGCAAATTTTCATGTTTTGTACTTTATCTATTGTATAAGCAGTTAATTTAGCATTAACATATTATTTTCATGAAAGTTTTTAGGTTTAGAGAATATTTTGATTATGTGATTTCCCTCCTTCCTAACCCCCCACCTAACCTCACCACACAAACACACATATGACAACTTATTGAAAGCTTTGTAAAATTTGACCTTCATGAATGTCTTATCATGATTGTTTTTCATTCCTTTTACCCTGAATCTGTTATTTTACAATCCATCAATGACACTTGTACCAGATTTTATTGCAGAGCATTATTTACCTTAAGCCTCCTCAATCCTACTTGAAAGACCCTATTGACACTACAGTTCATCCACCAATCTATAAAATCTTCTTTGATAGTGATTTATTGAACAGTTTCTTATGTATGAATAAAGTTTTTGCCATAAAATTAACATGGGCAGAATTTTATTGGCAGAAAAAACTATAGTTACATATTGTTTGAATAAAATCGATATAATTGCAAATGTGAGATTGATATTTCATTATAAGAGTCTGTTCCAAAAGGTTAATTAGTGATTCATATTCTTCAATTTATTGGATGGGAAAATGTTTGAAATGTCACCTGTATAACACTTCAATATTATAATTAGGTTTTTTTTTTACATTCTTTTTTTAATAAACAGAAGTTTTTATGTGGAAGTAGAGTGCAACTTCTGATATAAACAAGGAATTTTATTTGATATGTAATAAAACTAAATATAGAAAATTATTGAGGAAAATGTTGTCATTCCTAGGATATTGGGAAGAAAACACAAGAGTATTTAATGTAGTTACACTTTTATAATTATATTTGTTAGATCTATTGAGCGTAAGTACCAGGACCAGGTGAAACAGTTACAAAGTGAGCTGGATAAAGAGCGGGAAAATTACTCCACATTTACTGCCAGTCATAAACAGAATATTGAGTTAGAGATGGAAGAACTGAAGAACGAGGAGGCAAAACTTCGGGAACAACTTGTACAGGCACAGAAAGTAAGTTGGCAATACAAGCATGTGTATGTCAAAAGACTAGGACATTTCTATAACTGGAGATAATTTATCTGCATGAAAGAATTTTTTAATTGGATTTTGTTATTTGAAAGTATTTTTGCTGCACATAACCAAACTTATGACTTTGAAAGTCCACTTATATAGAAAAAAGGTTCTATTTCTAAAAGGACATATCCTGAAATTAATGTATAATACAGTGCACATTTGAAATAAGCTAATATTGGCTTATTATTAAAAATAATGGCTTATCCTTTATAAAGTTTATAAAAAAATGGCTTCCAAAGGGCACATAGATAATACATACATAAGTCTTTGTAATAAGTCTCTATCCTCTCAAAATTTGTATATAAAGACTAACTTTAATGCATTAAGCTTACCTGTTGTACAAAGATTTTTTTTAGTGACACCGATATACCCAGTACATGTACTGAATTGTTTTATTGGACATGGTCAAGTTTGTTTAAGATAAATAAATTTTGTTTTATGGATGGTCATACTTGAAATGAGATGACAACCAGAAACACCTAGATCAGAGGGCTTTTTTTGTTAGGGTTTTGATTCAAATTATTTTCAGATCTGCTTTACTCATGTTTAGTTCACATTGAAGGATTTTGTTACATTTTAACTTTAGAAGTCACTTGTTCATGTAAACACTGAAAATATGATTTTCGAAATACAGCTCTTAATAGCACAGTTTTTGGCTCTTTTACCTATTGTTGCCATGGTAATTGATTACTTTAAATCTGTTACCAAGGAGATAGAGAAACAGAGTTATGACCTTGAGGAGGTCACAGGTCAGCTGGAAGAGTCTGAAAAGCAGTGTCATAGGTTACAAAGAGAACTGGATAGTGTTGAAGACATACATAGAAAGGTAAGCACTTTAAACATGTAGATTTCATTGTATAAAATGACAGAGATTGAGCTACAAAATACTCATTTCAACTTTATTACTATTAAATTATTATATATATTGTAATTTATTATTTACCTGACATGGAGTCTAATACTTAGACCTTCAGAAGTCTGTGATTGAATGGTTTGAATTGCTAATTTTCTTATCAGTGAAACCTTTCACAGCCTATGTTTTTGAAGTTATTGTATATTTTTAACTGTTTGTGGACTTAAAAGAAACAAATATGTTTTAACCAAAATTAACCAAAAAATTACCAAATTATTTCAGTTAGCAGAATATGAAACTAAAGGTTTACTGAGTCCAGAAGAACAGAAGTTTACACAGGAAAAATTGCAGAGATTAGAGCTAGAAAATAAAGTAAGATTTTCATTGTATAAAAGACTTTTTTGTTTTTAAATTATTTTTGATACTTATTATTCAGAGGCTCCTCTTCTTACAGTGTTACAATTTATGTGTTCATTTTCAAACCAAACATCATTTGTAAGAAATGACAATTTAGGATAAATGTTTGTTTTGTTGTAAAATCTCGATATGTTTAACTGAATGAACACCAACAGTGATAATTTCACAAGTGGCAAAGCCATGAGCAAAATCGACTTCTTGAGGTGTCCACAATAGAAATATACATGAACATTTACCAAACCAACAATCATTCTGTGTCTTTGCTGCCAGGAAAGCACTTTTTGTGCTTTTTAATGAAACCATGCATGGTGATGTGCATGGTATGTGAAGTGAGGTTATGATCTTATAGACATCAGAAATATTTTGAAACTGGCACAGTGAGTGTGCCATTAAAAATGAAAGATTCAACTGGGTTCAAGCATGGTAAAACAGTGGTGTTTGTATTCTGATAATTTCACTGCATGTAGTGAGTTAATCGGGTTTTTATCAGCCATTATATTTCAGTAAACTACTGAAAAGTATGAAAGACATGTTGATATATACATGTTGATGTATATTATCAGTAAATATTATCATTTGCATAGAATTTAAATCACAGGTACAATTAAGCAGTGTATTACAGGTTGTGCTAGAATATTAATTTATCTTTCATTCTGTGTCTAGGATCTGAAGGATCATAATGATGAGTTAACAGCCGAGATAGAGCACCTAAAGCAGCAGTCTACGCCCAGTCGCAAACTAGGGGATGGAGATGTCGAGACCCATACACCAATCAGGAAAGAGGGTTCTATCATGTCAGACTATATTAAACCAGTTATAGTCAAAAAGACCTGTTCTTCTTCTGCTGGTATATTTATACAGAAAGCTTTTTAAAGTGTTACTGTTGAAACTTGCTTGAACAAATCACAACAGAATGGAATTATGCTATCCTTCAACAATATTCTTTGGTTTCTTTGGCTTTCACTGTAGTTGAATTTTGTTGACAATGGATCAAGCTTTTGTTATTTAAATATTAAAGAAATTTATGGTCTGAATGGAGATATTTGTTTACTCACTTCAGAAAACAATGGAAAAGTGAATTTCAATTTTGAAGTCTTTGTTATAAGAAAGTTACTACAGTAAATAGCATACTAAACCTACTAATTTACTGACTGTTTAAAAAATTATCTTCATATTATTTAGTTATGAGATTATTTGCTTCAACCTTTACCTTGCTAACAAATATTATTCTTGCCTTTGTGTCCAGTACTGACTACAATGTCTGCATATATGTACATTCTGACCATGGTCTGCCTTGTTTGCTGTTTTGTCAGTATGTTTTTAATTAATTCCCCTGTAAATGATAACTAGTTTTTCCCTATATTGGATGATGGACAAGTCTGTTTTAGAAATTTAGCAGCATTAGTGTTAAAATATGATGAGGCAGTGTAAAAAATCCCATAACATAACAGCTCTGTTGTGTAAGATGGTCTTGTTGGCAAGAAACATGGATCCTTTTTGCAGGCTGGAATACTATTAAATAACAGTCTTTAGTGTTGAAGGAATTATATTGCAGAATTTTCGGATGATGATACTCGTACAGCAAGTGCTCAGGGCCGACGTCTTCCAGCAGCTCAGCATGAAGATGATGACATAAGTAAGTACATCAAGAAAAACAAACAGAATACTTGTGCACGAGATTTTACATACAGTGCAAAAAATATTAATGCACCATGCAGGATCTGCACAATGCAAATTTATGTTTTCTTTAATATTTTAGAAGAAAAAGTTAGTATTTCAAGAAATTCAGATGTTTTTTTTTTCTTTTTCAGTTCATGAGTTAAGAAAATTGAACTGGATTATTCAAGCTTAAAACAATTAATCCATGCATTTTATTGCTTGTTATTGACTTTGGAACAAAGTCTGTGACAGTAGTTACAGCTATTAACCTATAGATTGTACCATTGCTTATTACTGTGATAATTGAATAATTGATTTATAATAACATCTCTTTGGTTTCATGTTGATATTGGAAATATTCATTGATTTTGTCTTTTTCTCACACATTGTTGTGTGATTAGTTCACAAACTTAAAACGGACCTGAAAAAGTTAGGAATAACTTATGGAAAAGGTATTGTAGTTTATGGAAGGAAGTTCGAAGTAGCTTTGTACTTTCTTATACATTTTGTGGTTTGTTTACTGTATAGGTAACAACTGTATATGGTTTATATATATTTATTTCAAGTTATTTACAGTATAATTTTACTCTTTTTTTTGTTGGAGTGTAAAATTCCCTAAGTTTCTTTGATGTAATTTTATTTTTTAAACCCTTGCAAATTAAGGTTGAAGTAGTATGGTGTATTACAGTTACTGTTTGATTATTAAATGAGTTAGTTTTTTTAGCAGTCCAAAAGAAAGTGTTCTTGAAGCATACTTGCATAAAATTTTGTATGGAGTGAGATTGCAGAGTGATTTCCCCTGGATATGTTAGGTTATTGATCACCTCCTGTTTAATTACTACATTTTACATTTTATTTCTTTTCTCAGAATGGGTTTTATGATTTTGTTGAGTTTATTTCTGACATTTAGAGGTTATCCTTATGTTTTACTGGTTTCAGGGAAAAATTTATTCAAATTGGCACATAGAAAATTACCAAGAGGTATTAGATGTAGTTAAATATAACTAACAGAAGAAGTTTTAACTTTAGATAGATTCCTGTCTAAAATATTTAACATAGTCTTATATTTATTGTTTAAAATACTAACATACTAAGGAGGGATATAGCCAGACTACTTTGATGTTAAGTCAAGCTGGGAAAGACTACTGACTTGTAAGCAACTGTAACTTTTGCCTGATTTAGGGTCCTGCATGAGTTATAGACCCACTGGTACCTGATTTTATGGTATGTGGGGAAATTGGCAGATCTTTCAATGTGATATTTTGTTCTTGTATTGGTTCTGTACAGGAAAAATGACAAAGTAAACTGTATTTAAAAAAATGGCCACGTTTGGCTTCCTGCTTACTTTGAACTTGTCTTATACAAAATATCAAAACTGTACAAAAGTAGTCCAGCTATAATTCTTCTTCAGTTTGTTTTACTTGTCATTGTTTGGTTCTTTGTTTCCCTTTAACAATGTACATATCTTGTAATGACTTGTTATTTTATTCCTTTATATCAAAGATGTAAATGTTAACATCTTGATTTCACTGCAAACTAAGTCTTTCTTTATCTACAGCTAAAAACATATGGTTTTACTAATAAAAGAAATATCTGAAGGAAATTATTGTAGAAGTGTGACCTTGTCAAAGATGAAATTAAATTGGAATAAACATCTTATTGAAACAACATTTCAAACAACACAAAAGGTCTTCTGATAACTTTAAGATACTCATAACTTTATAACTGAAAACAAGCAAATATTGTGAAATTGCTTAGAAATACATACCCAGCTTTACTTTAAACTTCCAAATACCCATCATTTCTTCTGACAGTACTGATAGTATATTTATATTATAACAAAAATTGAAGCTTCTTAAGTCACAACATTCTCTGCAAAATAGGATATTGTTATTGCATTAACTTAAGCTCTAGTTACAAAACTAAACTTGTCCTTTGCATTCTTGGTCGCTGCACAGTTGTTGTCGATGAACGGTTGTAGTGCTCATTAGTTAACAAGATTTTTCCCATGGTTAAAGGTGTAGACGGTACATCTGACAAGGGGACAATAGAAGAGTTAAGGAAAGAGTTACAGGAACTTAAAGACCACTTTGACTTAGAGAGACGTGAAATAGAGCAAGCCTGTAGACTGGAGATCACTGCTGTGGAAGAGAGGCATGACCAGGAAAAAGCAGAACTGCTGAACCATATAGAGAGGGAAAAGGTAAAAATTTGTTTTACACATGAGATATTGTATGGCATTGTATAATTAAGTCCTTGTCTCCAAACAGTGTACTGTATTCCTAGAAATGTTCGCGGATACAAATTTTCGCGTTTTTTTATCAACGACATTTTCGCGGAGACAAACTTTTGCGCACTCATAACGACCGTGAACTCCGCAAATATTAAGTCGCTACGGTAAAAATACATAATTGTACTTTCAAGTCCCCGATTTACTTACACTCAACAACTCGTTATTTAATGTCAAATCTCATGGACACTTTGTGAACACTTCTTACTTATATCTACCTTTTCACGAAAGGATTAAGCCATACCGATTTACAAATTTCTGAGCTATTTATTCTCATTTGAAATCATAACAGACTTGGTTGCAAAAATGTTGATACATAAATTCTTTACACCTGAAAAATCAAAGAATATTATTAAATGGTAACTGTAAATAAAAATGACTGTCTAAAAACAATAAGTGTAATGCAAACTGTGTATAACGGTTTTGTGTTGTAACAAATTAATCCCTTGTGTTACCCCCGTGTTAACCAATATGCATATAACAGTCGACGTTTATTTGTAAATTATCAGTTTACCGTTTGCTTTTTATAGTTTGTACCTCGGTGTAAATATTGAATACTGTGTAAAAAAATATAACCTAAATAGAGGGAAAATAAAAGGAAATGGACTGAATTATTATTTTATCAGACTTGTGAATGCGTGTATATATTTGTGTAAATTCGGATTTATGGATACAAGTTCACTGACTGGCAATAGATTTCAAGTTAAGAAAAAGCTAGAAATGTTCGTGTTTTTGTTAGAAGTGACATTTTCGCGGCTGAAAAAATTCACGGATCTATGCTTGACGCGAAAAACGCTAACTTAAACAGGGTTGCCAGCGGACTTGAAAAGTCAGGGAAATTGGGTATTTTTTCAAGGTCAGGGAATTGTCAGGAAATTTTGAAATTTGGTCAGTGAAAAATGAAAATCCTGAAAAGTCAGTGAAAAGTCAGGGAAAAATTATTTCAAAGGTCGAAAAATATACGCATTGAAGGTCTTACTTGGCTATGGCAGTCTTTAGGCATTTAATATTTGAATTTATCACTCTCACAGTTAAGCATTAAATTCAAATAACAGTAAACTGTGATATTAGGAAGCATTATATGTTAACTTAGTGATTATAATACCCATTATTTACCTTAGAACATCATTCAGCCTAAAGACTGAAAGGCTTTGCAACCCTTGCCTCCAGAGCTGACTAATACGTAATTTCTGTTGTATTGTAGGAATATAACACCAGAAAAGAGAATTAACCTGACATTATATTCTAATCTATAGATTATTATCCTTGTTTCAGGTGTTGCGGTTTCTTTATATCATCTAATAAAGGGATTTGATGGCAGATAATATAATTAAATTAAAGGAAAGAGTGACTTATGTGATTTCTAATACAGATGCCTATATTATGATTCTTCTGATTTTCATGTCATATGTTTCACATGTTTCACTGACCAACAGTCACACTGTGTTTGAATAGAAATTGTTAAGAATAGAAGAACACAATGTTTGAATCATTACTTTGATGTAAATGTTTTATATTTTGGAAAATAAATACAAGTTTACATGCAAAAAATATAATGGGAGGATTGGACGGCTATAGGGGAGGTCAGGAGGCCGTTTATGTGTTTGACGATTTTGGTCAGTGAAAAACATGAATTGGTCAGTGAAAAGTCAGGGAAAAGTCAGGGAATTTTATTTCACCAAAGTGCTGGCAACCCTGTTAAAAGCGCGAAATCTTTTCTAGGAATACAGTATCTGTCATAACTGATATACTCGTGTAATGAAGTCTGTACATGTAGTACCTGTAAACTGGTAAGAGACATTTTTTAACTTGTGTCAAAGATCATGTTCATTAAAGAACAACTTGAATGAATCAGTTCTAAGAGAAAAATTTCATTAGATAACCCCCTTTGATTGGTATCCATTGTTGTAAGTTTTGTATCCCTGTTTAGAGCATATTATTTCACTGTGTCTGAGTTCTGAATTCTGTAATTGAAGCTGAATTTTAAGCCCAAGTGCCCTCATAACAAGTGTAAGCCTGTTGTGAAAATACCATAATACTGCCATTTAGTCAATTACTGAGCTGAGTACTATAGTCACTGTACTTAACTTGACCATTACAGTCTAAGATAGCTGATGAGTTTGAGAGACTTCAGCAACAGGCCCTATCTGAGTTAGCTAAAGAATTGCAGACTAACTTTGCTCATGAAAAGGAGGACCTCATTGAAAAGCAAGAGTCAGAAAAGAATTACCTACAGCAAACATTTAAAGAGGAAAGAGAGAGGCTTAGAGAAAAGTAAGAACTTTTTACTATAGTGAAAATTTTGATTAAGTAAGTGGGTAAGAACATTTTACATTGAATGATTTCATTGGTGCAGTTTTAAAATCTGTATAGGGTCATTGTTTCTTAATTCAGTAATGATGATACAGAAATATATATGTGAACATAATTTCTTACCTAGCCAATACTGTTTTGACTTTCTGGTCCCATGTAAGAGTGTTCATACACACACATTAAAGAGTGTTTTGCTGATAAGTTATACTTAACCTTTAAAATATTATAAATGTATCATTGTAAATCATGCCAGTATTTGCATTGTAGGGTAGAATCAGAACTCAAAGAGGAGTTGCAAAGTCATATAAAGGAAGTTAAATCTGTCCTTGAACAGGAGAAATTCCAGTTAGAAGAGGCATTAGCTGAGACTGAACCCTTCATTTGCAAACTTGAGGAAGAGAAAACCCAGTTGGAGCATAAGCTTGCCAGACAGAAGGAACAGAGTGAAACAGAACTGAAAAGACAGAAAATGGAAATGGAGGGAAGGTTGACCAGGCATATGCAGAAACTTGAAGATGTTGAAAAGCAGAAACATGAGATGGAATTGAAGTATAAGACAGAGACTAGTGATTCAGAAATCTCATTCAGGAAAGAGAAGATGGATTTGAAGAATGAAATTGACAGGCAGGCACAAGACATCAGGGAACTTCAGAGACAAAAAGCAGAGCTTGTATTAGAGCTTAAACAACAAAAAGATGAGCTTGAACTCTCATTTAGACAGGAGAAACAAGAAATTTTAGAACTTTATGAAGACAAGATAAGAGACCTAGAAGATAACCTTGTAGAGTCAGAGAAAGTGAAAGACAATCTACTGAAAAATGTAAGTAGCATGATGCTACATTGATATTTCAGATATATATGATAAGTCATTGTATGATGCTGTGTTTCATTTGCAATGATGTAAGGAATTGTAACAGTTGTATCAAGGCTTTAAAAAGAAAACAGGCAGATTGCAGCCAATTTTATTGCTCTTTCTGATATAATTCATAGAGTCACAGTATTCCAAGTCTTTTAAAAGATTTTTGACAGTAAGCCTGAACAGTATAAATCTATCACATAATTATCTTCTACAAAATGGCTGGAATAATTACAAGAAGAACAGACCCTTTTTGCATTCTCCTTTAGAACCTTTATGATTAAATAATATTTCTGTCATATTTGAAGTCATGTAGAGCATTTAAAGGCTGTCAGAAACAAGTTTTGACTTGTCTGTAACCATGAAAGAGTTATCATATATATCTCAAATTTGCTGTACAAGTGTGTTTTTCAATTTCAGGGGGTGGATTCTCTTTCTGGCAAACTCAGGGATGACTTTTTTAAACTCCTTGATGAGGCAAAGAAAGAGGGTTTGATTGAAGACAAGAAGAAATTGAATGAAGAACTTCAGAAACAGTTAGAAGCTGACTTTGACAGAAAGAAATCAGAACTTAGTAAGACATTCAGATTTCATTTTCTTGACCTTATATGGTCAGTATTATAAAGTAATATCATAAATTAAATGTAGTCTTACTTTACTTAAGATTTTGTTTGTGAAACATTTACTATTGCAATAATTTATAGCAATATATCATAATCATTTAATTTAAATAAATTTCATGTTCCCTTCATATCCAGTTGTTTAACTTTGAAGCAAGAGTTTGCTTTGCTTTCCATTTAATGAATCAGGTTTAAAGGAATTATAAAGTAGCAATGATATCAAAGCAGCTGGCCCAGAAGGTTGTGTTTCAGAGTGTTTAGATCAATATGAGGTTTTACATTTTGCCAGTATTTTCAATTAACAGAGCCTTTATAGTTCAAGTATCAGAATGATGTCTTTAAAAAAGATAAAGAAAACATTTTAGCTGACAAATGTGTTTTGTTCCATATGAAACATAATTACTCATTGGTGAGGTGTGAAACGTTTGATGTCATGAAAATAGAGGAGTGTCAATATTTGGAATTCTCTGCCAATTTCTGTCTTAGGTCATGTGTTTGAGAAGGAGAAGTCAGAGCTGGTAGATCGGTATGAGGAACAAATCCAGTCAATGCGACAGGAGCTAAACCGACTACAGGAGAAACTCGAGGATGAAAGAGAAGTGCTTGCTCAGAGGTTTGATAATGAGAAGGAAGTTATTGAAGAACAGCTGGCACAACAGCTTAGAGAAGAACTAGAGGTATGTACTCACCTTGGAGAAGATTTCTATGATTGACATATGTTTTTTTTTTTTTTCAGCAGATTGTCCCTTACTCCAAGTTACTGTTCCTTAAAACATTTACTGTTTTCTGCACTTTCATCCTTCAAAAAAGCAGGTGCTGCAAGTCTATTTGTGTTTCATGTCAGACAGTAAACAATGGTAGAGTACTGTTAGTATGACATTTATTATATGCCCGAACCAGGCATATTATGTTATGGTCCAGGGCGTCCATCCGTCTGATAGCAATTTGGTTTCTGGAGAATTACTTGAGTACTCTTTGGCCTACAGTCTTTTACCTTCGTGTGTTTATTGCCCACTTTAAGTGGATGATCCCTATTGATTTTGGAGTCAGTAGCTCAAAGGTCAAGGTCACATAGACCGTAACATTGAAAACCATTTGCGCCATGTAACTTGACAATCATTTGTTATAGAGACTTCAAACGTTATATCATGATTGCAAACAATGAGTGAATGACCCCTATTAATTTTGGGGTCAGTATGTCAAAGGTCAAGGTCACAGTGACCTAAATATGTAGAATCATTTTACACTCTGTAACTGGACAACTGTATGTCATAGAGACTTCAGAATTCATTTAATGGTTGCACACATTGAGTGAATGACCCCTTTTGATTTTGGGGTCAGTAAGTCAAAGGCCAAGGTCACATAGACCTTAACATTGAAAACCATTTCCGCCATGTAACTTAACAATCATTTGTTATAGAGATTTCAAACTTTATATCATGATTGCACACATTGATTGGATGACCCCTATACATTTTGGGATCAATATGTCAAAGGTCAGGGTCACAGTGACCTAAATGTTTAGAATCATTAACACAGTAACTGAAAAACCATTTATCATAGAGACTTCAAAATTCATATTATGGTTGCACATATTGAGGGAATGACCCCTATTGATTTTGGGGTCAGTAGGTCAAAGGTAAAAAAATTCAAAATTTAAAGCAAATTATTTAATTTTAAAGCCAAAGGTTTCCTCCCTTGTATCATAAATGCATCATACTGAGAGAAAACACCCTTCGGGCATGTAATGCTCCGCCCTGTGGTGCTCTTGGTTTTAAACATTCTTTTTGTCTTTTTCATCCTTAAAAAGAAAATACTTTTATACATGGTGAACATGTCAGGTATGTGTTTGTGAATTAGTGTCACTTTAATGATATAATAAATTCATTCAAATAAACAGACCTTGTTGTTTTCTCACTTGATATAGTCTTATAAATGGAAGAAAAGGGTGAGATTAGGTCAGAAATATTTGAAGAAAAACAAGGAGGTAAATCAGTATTGTTATATTTCACCTTCACTTGTATCTTTTTATAAATCTCCACATAATCTCAACTGCATGTTTGCCTAAATGGCATTAGGTTCTGTGGAAGAAAGATTTTTAATGGCCGAAAAAAAAATGGAGGAATAAGCATTATTGATTTATTGTTTAACCAGTTTAACAAAGACTGCATTGACTTTGAACAAGAAAGTTTGCAGTATCTTACTGAGGTTGGAGCCTAGTATACTACCCTTAGGAAACAGAAGTGAAATCGGGCTTTTAACAAATGCAAGAATTTTAAGTCAAAAGATAGATAAAGTACAGTTGAAATGCTTACTTCTAGATTTTTTCCACATGGACAAGAACCTGTTTACATGCCTTTGAAATAGTGCAAGTATTTTCTTTTATTATAAATAATTTTAAGAGTATTTTATCATTAATGCATTATTTCAACCTCCAAAGAGTGTAGTCTCTTTAATCTGACTGTAATAACATTACATGTATACTTCAGTACATAATCAGAAATATTTATTGTATATCATTCCAACTGTTCCAACTGTGAATAATAATTGTAAATAATAATTGGATAAATTAAAAAGTGAATATCAGTTCTGCATAAAAATAATTTATGGTGTGTTTGTATTTGTCTTTTTATTTCTAGTTATTATTCAATTCATTGTGTCTTATCAAAGCTTTAATATAATTTGTATTCAATGTTCCTGTATTTGCAAATCAAATATTTTCGATATGTTTCCGAAACACTCAGTATTTGATGTGACCAGAACAGTTTTTCAGTGTAAGATTTCATGCTGATGTAAGGGTGTGTAGCCTAAATATAGGTTAACAAAAGTGTAAACATTAAGCAGGGGCATGCTTGAAATGCTATTTTCTGTTCATTCCCTACAGAGTGATAGTGATTAAAAACATAATTCTCTTATCAGCAACTTTTATTTAAAGGACCAAGATTGCCTCTTTATCTGTCTGAAAACTATCTATTATTTTGTTGATTTGTTAAAAATCTTGTACTGAAGTGATTTTATACTGTCACCACTTTGTTGGTGGGGGAGGATATAGATTTTCCCATGCCCGTCTGCCTGGCTGTCATGCTGCACTACCGAAAATAAATAGGGGGCCATCTAACTGTAAACATAACAGAAGAGAACATTGGAGTTCATTCCAATATAATAAGGGGCCAATGGCCCTCTATTAAACAAAAGAAAATAACAAAAGGAAAGGCCCCTTATCCAGTTTCGGCCAGACGTCTGTCCCACTGTCCAGCTGTCACATTGTCCATATGTAGACTGGTTTGTGTCATGAATAACTCCAAATGTATAACTGCTAGAGCCATGAAACTTTCTAAGAATATTTTTCAGCATGTAAACTTACACACTGCGTATTTTGATGCAAAGTTATTGGAGATTGAGAGAGTTAAATCACCTGATTGGTATTTTTAGACTCCTTAATGTTAAGGATAATGTTTATATGCACCTGTAATTGTACAGAATTTTTGTGACAATACAGATGAATGAAGGGGCATCTGTGTCCTATGGACACATTGCTGGTTTGTATGACTAAAGTTTTATTAAAAGTTTCATGGTCTTTTTACTTCCTTTGCTGTGTCTGTGTATGGCTTCATGCCTGAACTTTTCTGAAATGTTCATTTACCATCAGTCAAGGTATTAAAAATGTTCTGTAAGAGTTTTTGCCTAAATGATCTGAAATACTTTGTAATTGTACAGAAAAAAATGTTTGATCCATATTTTGTCAGGATGAGTTCTGCCAGCAGATGGAGGAGATCCGAGTTGCATATGAGGAGGAGAAACATGAATACGAGGCCCAGGCTAACCTCCTTAAACAGGAAGTTGAAGAGTTGCAAAAAGCCCTTGATGATGAGGACAAAAATAGAAAGAAAATTGATGAACTCAAAAGAGCAAACAATAAACTACAGCAAGAAAAACGACAGGTAGCTATTTCATTTCGATTGAAAGTTATCCATGCACTGAACACTAAGCCTGCAATACTGAACAAAAAGCAACTGATCAAATACTGATTGTTCAGTCTCAGTAATGCAGCCTTGTATTTGGTCTTCCCTCATTTTAAGCTCGGCTGTTTTCAATGAAAAGGTCAAGGTCATCTGCATCTGTGCCAGGGTCTGCATGCAAAAACTTTGACATTCAAATATCTCTGCCGTTACTTCACATATTCTTTTCTAACTCACACTACCTCTTCATAATGACATCCCACATAAATGCCACAGGTTACATAATTGTCTTCTTTACTGCCATAATTATGCCCCCTTTTCAGCTTATAAATTTCCTTAAAGTTCATTATAATTTGCAATGTCTTATCACCCTTATCTGGGGTAGACATATTGCTTTTGCTGTATGTCTGTTTGTCACACTTTGTTTCAGTTCAGTAACTTAAATAATGTTTGACCAACATCCTGCAAACTTGGTAGGTTAATTGCCTAAAATTCAATTGTTTTTGGGGACAAAGGTCAAGGTCTCAGTGATCATGAGTATGAGAAACATTTCTGCTCAGTAACTGGAATACCATTTGACCCACATTCTTCAACTTCATAGGATGTTTCCCCTTATTAAGTAGAAGACCCCTATAATATTTTGGGTCAGTTGGTAAAATATCTACTTCTGTTCAACTGAGACAGTGCTCTTGTTAACCTTTCTTTTAACAAAATTGTGTTCTTAAGTACCGGTATTCATCCTGGTACAATGTGCCTAATACAAAGGAACAGAAAAGATTGATGTGTGTTGTTTAACACAGGCAGAAAAAGGTCAAAGAGAGATGCAGAAAGCCTTGGAGAGCACCAAACAGGGACTAGAGGCCCGTATTGATGAACTGCTTGCTGAGAAGGAAGGGGCAGTAACTGCTATTAAAACACAGTTTGTTGAGTCTTCCAAACAAAGTGGGAGAGACAAAGTAAGTAAATTTGAGACAGAATACTTTAAATGATTCCTAAGTTTGCTAGGCACTTTTGTCCTGAAATTGTGTTTAGATATTTGAATTATATGTAATTGTGCCAGTCAAAATAAGTTGGATGTAGGGTATACTTCAGTTGTTTTGGTCAGAATATTAACGCATTAGATAGTCAGTTATTGATTATCACTAGATTACTTCCCCCTCCTCCATTCAATGGTTTTCCTCCTTTTTCAGGCTGCTTATGATGCCTTAGTGATAGAGAGAGACTCTCTAGAGAAGAAGGTGAATTCACTCTCACTGGAAGTGTCAGAGTTACAGCAACAAGCAAACATGGTGTCTGACCTCCAGGTACATCAACATTTTTTATGGCATTTACTTGACTATTGAACAGTCAGAACATAATTAAATATCACATTTTTTAGCACTTGTATAAGATAAACAGCTAGGAATAAGATAGTGATAAGTGTGTCATTTGTTCATCTGTGTTTGTTTAGTACACAAGCCACTAAATTTACATGGTAAGTTGTCAGAAGTTTTTAAGCTCTTAGCTTAAAATAATAATTTGATAGTTTTTAAAAAGCTGAACACAGATGAAAAATATTGAACATAATATAAGGTCTTTGGTTTCCAAGTTTTAAATATCATTTGGTCTACATACCACAGCCCATCCTAGTACTCATGAGTACCAGTGCTCTTAAATGATTGACAGATTATTTGAACTTCGGGGAAAATTGCTGTTTAGTGCAAAATAGGTGAAAAGTATTTATGCAGCAACATTATAATTTTAACAGATTCTATAGTACTGACTTTTGATTTAGACAGAAAAAAATGTGCCCTTGTTACAAAGGTCTGATTTCAGCACTACTGTTTTGACTGAACTCAGCTTATATATCTTTGTTTACAGAGAGAAATAGAAAAGTTAAAGAAAGATAATTTAGAGCTTTGTCAGCATATAGAAGATAGAACTGACGTTACTTACCAAAAAGTACCAGAACATGTGCAGGTAAGGACCAGTCAGCTGTTTTCACTCGTCATCTGTCTGTAACAGAGCACTTTATCTTTTTGAGTTTTTCTTCCAAATGCACAAGTTGTTCATATAGTGACATTTGCTGATTTAGGCATCAACCTTTACTTTTAGCTGACTGTTAAAAACAGATTTCAACTGGACTTTAAGATGTTTTTTTTGACATTTTCTTACCAGATTTTTTTTACTTTGTATTCACACTTTAAGCCATTAATGACTAGCATCTGCAAAAGAAGACAAAGGCAAACAGTGCAGACCCAGATCAGACACTGGCATCTGATCAGACACTGGCATCTGATCAGACACTGGCATCAGATCAGACACTGGCATCAGATCAGACACTGGCATCAGATCAGGATCTGCACTGTTTGCATAAAGAACTTTTTTCACTGAATAGAATAAATTTGAAAATTTACACCCAAAACACTTTGTTTTGAAAATGGACTTGTCCAACAGACAAGGATGGCATAATCCATTAGACATAAATGGGTTAAGTACTGACCATTGGACCTTTTACAGAACGCTTAGGTTTATTCTGTACGGGAATTCAGAATTGCACACTCATGAAATGGAGTTAATTTGATTTCATTAAATAAGTTCTAATTCTAAAGCAGGGCCTTTTGGATTTTCATAAAGGTTTAGCTACAGAACATTTCATATCTATTTGCATCATCCTTCCATTCTTAATAATAAGTGAAACTTCATGTAGGTTTTGAATCTGTGTTATTACAAATGTAAAACATTAAGTTTTTCTGTTTGCTTCAGTAATTTTTCATTTCTTACAGGCCAGACATTTGTCAGTACAGTTTCTAAGCTTTAAAATGCTTTTTGTCCTTATTTTATTGAAGATAATCTTTGTAGATTGTTTCTTGTCACTTTTATCACCGTTCACTCATAGATATATTTTATCACTGTTAGTGCATGCTTCACTTTTTCACAATTTCATAGAGAGCAATAAATGAACTAACTCGAGAAAAATCTGAATTGGAAGAGAAACTTGTTGACATGCAGTCGAAATATGAAGAAGTTGAAGAAATGGCCAAGAAATACTCCCACTTACAGGTAAATAACATGCATGCATACGCTTGTAGGACATTGAGTTCTTTAGTAGTTTAATCTGTATTGTAGTTAGATCTACTTTTATATGAGTGTTATTTAGTTCTGCTTCAGACAATAAATCAGAGATTGAATACTTGATTTGTTCTGAGTATTCATCTGTCCTTTAGGTTTAATACCGAGAGAGCTCAACTTTGTATAAAAGTAACATCAAGGTTTGTATTGTAAATATAGATTACAAAATCTATCTTTTGTTAAAATTAGTATTAAGCTATGTTTGCAGTTGTTTCAGATTTGCTTGTATTAAAGTATGCATTGCCCATTATTTATTTCATATTGAAAAAAAAAAATCTTTCAAACTTTCAAAAATTTTAGGCTTAGTTTTAATGATCAGTATTAATGATAGTCAAAAATATTGATGCAGAAACATTTCAGATATTGAGAAATATGTTTTCATTGGTGGTGATGTCATTATTGTAGAAAAAGTGTTGTTATTTTTTGTTTGACACACAGAACTAAGATTTACATTGAATTTTTTGTTTTTGTTTTTTTTGCGAAACATACATAACACAATGCATAACACTCATCAAACTAGATGGGTGTTCAGTTGAACACTTGTGTCGCCCTTGGATACTTTGTTAGAGTAACAAAAAAGGTAAACAAGAGCTTGTTAAAAGACAGCATGCTAGTCCAGGTACAAAAAGGGGCATAACTCCACTAAATGTTATCTTGACCTAAAGATTTTTGCATCATCATGACCTTTTTGTCATAAGTAATATAATTTGAAAGTTTGATGAAGGAATGTTAAGAAATGGCAAAGTTATAGCAAATGTTAAGTTTTCATGACAGACGGATGAAGCAATCCCTATGTCGCATAGTTATAGCCAATGTTAAGTTTTCGTGACAAAATCCAAGTACAAAAAGAGGCATAACTCTGTCAAATGTGAGCATGACCTTAAGATTTGGCATCCTCACGACCCTGTAGTCGTAAGCAATATAATTTGAAAGTTTGATGAGGAAATGTTAAGAAATGGCAAAGTTATAGCCAACATTAAGTTTTTGTGACAGACGGACTGACGGATCGACAAACAAAGCAATCCCTAAGTATCGCCTTTTTTTCGAAAGGGCAACACAAAAATCATATTGAAAAACAAGAATAAAAAGAACAATTCTTCTGTTTACAAAGATTCTATGAAAGGTGAATACATGTATTTTGTAAAATAAATAAGCAAGTTTTGTTATCTAAATGGTTTATGAAAGATGTTATATTTCATAGTTTGACTATGGTCAAATGAGCATTGGCCATTCAGTGGTGGAAGAAACTTTGCTGGAAACTCAGGAAAAACTCGCTGACAGTGAGGTTAAACTCATGCAGTTAGAGCGAGAGATAAAAGAAGCAAGGAGATACAAAGACAAATATAAACTTCTACAGGTTATATAATGCACATTTGGAATGACTGGGGTTTAGTGCTGTGAAAGAATGCTGTTTAAATAGGTTTAGGTTTCTTCAGATATGTAATGTAGTGAGCAGCATTGTGAAGGTGATACTGTGTGATAAAATGTATGCATCTTATGTAGAGAGAGAAATCTTAAGATGTTAAGGTATGAAAATTAGGCTTTGATAGCATTTGAATATGATGACAACACTGGAAAAAGGGCGCTGGGATAAATGTTGTACAATTAAAGTATGCTGATTTGAAAATCAATAAAAACTTTCAAGTTTTTCATCCAAAGTAAAAAAAGATAGCCAAAATATTGTCTCTTATAAATATATCTATTTTGTATTAAATTTCTTGAGGACCATAGCAACAGATTTTAGACAAATCTTTGTTACAGAAAAGTGATATTTCTTGAATAATTAAAGGACTATGTTGAATGATAACAATTACAGTTTTTTTAGATGGCTTTTAGAAAATGTGAAGAAGTTTTCAATAAATAACTAAAATATAAAATTTACCTTATTAATTCACTGCCACCAGGAACTAAAATGAATTCTAACTTCATAGTATGTGAAGTCATTTCAAGGAGCATCTGTTTTGTGTGTCATGTTTCCCTTGTACCTGCTAGCATTTTGTATTAGCTTAATGCAGGAAGCTAAAAATTTTCCATTATTAATCTTGAGATACCATTTCTCCAAAAGATATGTTTGAGTCCCTATTTTCTTGTGTGGTCAGTCATATGGTGATTAGATGATGCAGGCTGTACACTTGTGATAGCCAGCAAAAAGAGGAGTGAAGGGTTTATGATACAGGTTTGCCCAAGCTAATGAGACACTGTTTTTATTAAACATCTGTATTTTAGATTCCTATATTTAAATTGTAGTAAGCCAAGGGTTATTGTGCATAGTATATTTACAGTGCAGATTTCAAGTATATGCAATAATCTTCTTTTACTGAGGCTGAAAAATTGCTGTAAATTTTCTGTATTATAGTTTAGTGGCAGCAGTTTGCTTAGAATAAAGGTTGAAAAAAAACAACATTCCAAATTGACAGTCTGCATAGAAAATTGGAAATGTACTGTGTCATTGCACACTCACAAGTCTTGTTTCATGTGGTAGAAATGAGTTACATGGTCATTCCTTGATAGCTCTAGTCAGAACTGAACGGAAACTTAGTGTCAAAAATGTGGGCAGATAAATGCAATGTTGTATTGATAATGCTATTTTTTTTTATGAATTATATAGGTTTGAAATAAGTTTTTTTGATTTGTTAAGCTTTTATTAAATGGGTTTGAAAAGAAATGTTCTTGCTACTGATTTTAAATTGCTTATAAGTTACAAACTGCTAAAGCAGTGCTTGAAAAACATTTAAGCTGAAAATCGATAAATGAATCAAACATGCTTTTTTTGCGGTACACAATTTGTGATTCAACTCCACATCTGACTATGACCCTTGTGAACAATAAAAGGTGTAAATAAACATGTTGGGACCTTGAGCCTTGGAATAATTCAAGTGTTGATACTTCAAGCCATGCTTATGAATTTTATATAGAAATATAGGGAGAAAAATCTGAACTGAACCTTTGTCCATTTTAGGAAATTGAATGAAGCAGGTTTGAGTCCTTGAGGAATGACTGCATTTTATTCTTGATAATTATGACTTAATGCTGATTTCTTTTGTTCTCGTTGTTCAGTAAAAAAAGTAAAAAGTTGAAAAGTACTTACTAGAAAGTAAAGAGTCACTTTAAAATGTAACCTGTCTAGAAACAACTCTTTTATACACATTACAACAAGCTATTGGGAAGTCTGGGATCTATTCAGTCATATTTACTGATGTTGTCAGTATTTATTAAAAATAAAGTTAGTCACTCATATTTGTTTAAAATGGAATTTCGAGAGTAGCCATGAATTACATTTTTCCAACCATTATTACTAAAGAGTACTTGTAGATTGACATTGTTGTTGTTTCTTTTAATTTCTAATTAATTTTTGGAAACAGGTGCAATACATTTTTTATATTTTTCTTGACTAATGGCTGAGTTAAGCATCTCATGTACCGGGGTAAGTGCATTTTCCATGGTTTATTAATGGTGTTTTTATAACAAAGACTAAAATAAGACTTTCTTTACTTACAGAAGAAATACGAGGATGTTTGTAAGGAGAGAGACAAGGTATCACACCTGGCTAAGTCTCTTAAAGAAGAGCTGAACAAGGCCAGCACTGCACAGAAAGAGGAACATGAAGATAAGGTCAGAATGCTGCCAAATATGTCTCTGTACAAATATATGTAGAAAATTTAAAAGTGTTTCGTGACTGATCTGAGCTCAGTTGTATGACTTTCTGCAAGGGACAAATCATGGTTTCTGTTACAACTTACCTTTGTAGAATTTTTTATACATGCAGTTGTGCACCTTACTAAAAGGGACCAGTCAGTTGGTAAAAAGTAGGAAACATACATATTTTCCAAGGCAGTTTTTCGGCAAATGATTACTATTTTTTTTAAAGGGAAAACTAACTTCAGTGCTTGATGAGAAGAAACAGTTGGAGCTGCAACTTCAAAAGATAAGTGACAAGGTATGTGTGAATAAAGATTTGAAACACACATGGGGATTTCAATGGGATAAAATCAGAGACACTTATTATATGTCTCTGATAAAATGCACTGGTTTTAAGAGTTTAAAATATTTACACAAGAAAGCCTTAAGCTTACTGTTACCATATTCTCAAGAGATTCTTTTGTATACTAACACAATTATCAAAATTACTGTTTTAACTATGAAAAACCACTCTTTGTCATAAATATCTAGGAAACATGTCTGTTTCTTTCTGTCGAGATGATTTTATTACAGACAGATAAAATCATTGCAGAATTACTCCCACTGGATAAATTTTTTTGCAGAAATACACGGACTAAGTGTAAATGCAGTCTTGTTACTTTTGAGATATATGAAAGAATTTTCTTACCTCATTGAAACTGGTTAAAATTAACATACACTGTATTTTCAAATTTCAGCTGCTGGAAGCTACAACTAATTTTTCAGTGAGTCAGTCACAACATATCCGAGAACTACAGCAATGGAAGGAGCAATGTAGTAACATGGTAGACCTACAGAAGTACACCAAGCTGCAAATAGACCTTGTAGATAACCAAAGGTCACTCCGAGATCTACAAGAGTTACTGCAGACTAAAGAGGAGACTTCTACTAAAGTATTCAAAGGTAGCTGTTATGAGATCACATATATACACATAAGAAATTCAGTTTAGGTACAGTCTATTACTCATGAAGTCATTATATATATTCTAAAGTAAACTTGGCATTTAAAATGGTGGATAGAGTATTATTTAAAGTCCCTCCAATTGATGATGTAAAGGTAACCGGCTTAGCTAGTTAGTTGGAATACTATTAGAAAAGGCATTTATCTGACTCAGTTAACTACTTTGAATGAGACAGACCCTTAGCCTGTGTTCATAAAGTACCTTAACTTGAAGTTTTGCAAATAATTAGCTTTATTGCATATGGCATAAATGTGAAACTTTCAATGTTCATTATATTGTCATGAATAAGAAATGAAAAGACATATTTTATATCTGTCTTGTTCATTGAATGGATATACTAAAATGTGTAATATAAGAAAATGATTTAAGTTTTTATAAAGATGCTTTATGTATACCACCCCAGGCCTAGCCCCATCTTGAAACCTTCTCTTCAACAGCCCTAAAGCACCCAGTTCTTTGTTTTTCTTGCCAGAAACCAGTGAGAAGCACTATGATGAAATGAAGAGCTTGGAAGAGCAGAAGGAATCTTTGATGAGAAAACTGACAACCTTACAACAGATTCTTGATGGGCAAATAGATAAATTTAAGCAACAGGTCAGCTTTGTCACTAATGTTAATTATTATAGACCAGTGAAGCAATATAGATAAACCTTTGGCTGCTTTAATTCCATCTCTGATTTTGAAATTAAATTTGACACTGCTCTGTGTTCCAGTGTTATATTCAAGTTAAGGATGCAAAGATTTTCTTTTTTCTCAGTAACTAATCATAGGCATTCACTTTTTAACCGTTTTAAGAGTAGGAAACTTTTAAAGAAAAATAGTTGTGGCAAGATATTTAAGGTAGAAAGCTTAAGATATTTACTTTTGAATTTGTTGAGTGGCATCTTACAAAGTTCATTCATCCTTCTTTAAATGATACCAGCAGATTCATACATTTTTAGCTCACCTGAGCACAAAGTGCTCAAGGTGAGCTTTTGTGATCGCCTGATGTCCGTCGTCCGTCCGTGCGTGCGTGCCACGTCAACTTTTTCTTCAAACAACTTCTTCTCCTGAACTGCTGGGCCAATCTTCCTGAAACTTGGCAGGAATGTTACTTGCATGAAGCTTTACCAAAATTGTTCAAATGGTTCAGGTCCATTGCATTTCTAGGCCACAGGAGCTAAAAATAGATTTTCAAAGTTGGAACTTTAAAAATCTTCTTCTCCAGAACTATAAAGCCTGGAGCTTAGATATTTGGTATGAAGCATCATCAGGTGGACCTTTACCAAGTTTGTTCAAATCATGACCCCTGGGTCAAAAATGGCCCTGCCCCAGGGGTCACTAGTTTTACTTAGAATTATATAGGAAAAACTTTAAAAATCTTCTTGTCTGAAACCACAAGGCCTAGAGTTTAGATATTTGGTGTGCAGCATTGTCCAGTAGACCTCTACCAAGTTTGTTCAAATCATGGCTCCTGGGTAAAAAATGGCCCAGCCCCGGGGGTCACATGTTTTACATAGAGTTATATAGGAAAAACTTTAAAAAATCTTCTTATCAGAAACTGCAAGGCCTAGAGTTTAGATATTTGGTGTGCAGCGTTGTCTAGTAGACCTCTACCAAGTTTCTTCAAATCATGGCTCCTGGGTCAAAAATGGCCCCGCCCCAGGGGTCACATGTTTTACATAGAGTTATATAGGAAAAACTTTAAAAAATCTTCTTATCAGAAACTGCAAGGCCTAGAGTTTAGATATTTGGTGTGCAGTGTTGTCTAGTAGACCTCTACCAAGTTTCTTCAAATCATGGCTCCTGGGTCAAAAATGGCCCCGCCCCAGGGGTCACATGTTTTACATAGAGTTATATAGGAAAAACTTTAAAAAATCTTCTTATCAGAAACTGCAAGGCCTAGAGTTTATATATTTGGTGTGCAGCATTGTCTAGTAGACCTCTACCAAGTTTCTTCAAATCATGGCTCCTGGGTCAAAAATGGCCCCGCCCCAGGGGTAACTTGTTTTATATAGAGTTATATAGGAAAAACTTTAAAAATCTTCTTGTCTGAAACCACAAGGCCTAGAGTTTAGATATTTGGTGTGCAGCATTGTCCAGTAGACCTCTACCAAGTTTGTTCAAATCATGGCTCCTGGGTAAAAAATGGCCCAGCCCCGGGGGTCACATGTTTTACATAGAGTTATATAGGAAAAACTTTAAAAAATCTTCTTGTCAGAAACAGCAAGGCCTAGAGTTTAGATATTTGGTGTGCAGCATTGTCCAGTGGACCTCTACTAAGTTTGTTCAAATCAAAGCCACTGGGTCAAAATAGGCCCCACCCTGGGGGTCAATTGATTTTACATAGGCTTATAAAGGAAATCTTTAAAAGTCGTCTTCTCAGAAACCACAATGCTTACAGCTTAGATATTTGGTATGTAGCATTGTCTAGTAGACCTTTATCAAGTTTGTTCAAATTATGTCCCCTGGGTCAAATTGGCCACGCCCCAGGGTTCTCTTGATTTACATATAGTTATATAGGAAAAACATGAAAAATCATTTTTCTCCGAAACTAATAGGACTAGACCTTAGATATTTGGTGTGGAGTATTGTGTTGAGAACCTTTACCAGTATTGTTTATATGTTGGCCCCGGGGTCAAAATTGGCCCCACCCCGGGGGCCCTTAATATGTAAAAAAGGCAATCTTTAAAAATCTTCTTACTTGAAAACCTCAATGCCTACAGCTTAGATATTTGGTATGCAGCATTGTCTAGTGAACCTCTACCTAGTTTGTTTGAAAAATGTCCCCGGGGTCACTATTGGCCCTGCCCGAGGGGTCACAAGTTTTAAATAGCAGTATAGAAGAAAATCTTTAAAAATCTTCTTGTCTAAAACCACAAGGCCTAGAATTTTAAAATTTGGCATGAAGCAAGCTTTATCAAGCTTTTTCAAATTGTTAGATTAGGTTAAAGGTCACGGAGGCTAAAAATAGATTTATCTACTGTACCTCATAAAGCCTTCATTTATAGACCAATATCTTTGATATTTAGTATATAGGTTCCTTGCATGGACGTCTACCTATGGGTAGGGTTTGAGGTCACTGAGTCAAGGTCAAGGTCACCATAGCTTATGATAGATATTTCTACTTTCTGTCATAGAGCCTTTATTTATTGACTGATATTTTACATATTTGTTTTGTAGGCACTTACATATTTTCAATTAAAAAATGAAATACTGCTTAACAGCAAACCTACAGCCAAAGTACTCAGGTGAGCGATCCAGGGCCATCATGGCTCTCTTGTTCATTTTTCATTGCTACCTCTCTGAAGTTGACACCTTTGGGACAAGATAATAAGATCGTTTTCAAGTGTATCTGACTTTTCAAAATGTAGTTCAATCCCAAGAAATATGTCCAATTCTGCATAGTTTTGGTTGGTTCACAAACTATGTTGAAGAGCTTATGATTCTATCCTATAGCGGTAGAGAAAATACAGGATTGTTATGTATCTTGTTACAGTATGAAGCAAGTGAGAAGAGGAATGCTCTGGTAGTTGACCTGTACAAGGAGAATGCTGACTTGATTGATGCCCTGTCTCGAGTGGAGGAACAGAAGAAAGATGCTGTTTCAAGATGCTACCGTCTGGAGGACCAGTGTAACAATCTACGCAGACTGCTCAAGAGATTGGCAAAAGTTGCAGTTACTTGATCGATCAGGACTATAAGCTTCAAGACATGGTTAAAAGTGATTAATTTTGGTTCACTAATGGCCATGGTTAGGAATGTTAAATAGAGTTATGAGAGGTCATGGCTGTAGGCTGAGTGCAAGATGACAGTTAATGGCTGCTAAGTTTAGGTGTTCATAATTTCATATATCAAGGATAGACGGGATTCAACACTGCATGCACATTTGGTGTCTTGTCACACAAAATTCTGAAACATTATTTGAGTGATCGGTGATCAACCTTATAATTTAGAGTGTTCATTCTTCCACTAGCTAGTTATAGTTTGGAGAAGGTGTGTTTTAATACTCCCAAAATAAAAGATGCATTGTATATCACAATACTCTGCAAAACTAGAATGATACAAGCCTTTTGATTGATTTTTATACACTGTTCTATTATGTTGATTTTGCATTTGGTTTTGTTTGCCAACATTTTGCCAGGGTTATATTATTGATTAGAAGTATAGTTTAATGAATACATTTTGTCAGGTAAATGCAAACTTTTTTTGTGTGTAAACAAGTGAAAGATGTATTTTTTACAAGATTATCTGAACTATGTATCATATTTTGGCTATTTATTTATTTAATTTATTAATTTATTTATTCATTTCTTTTTTTTCTTTCTTTCAACTCCTTCATCAGAAATACTTTCTAACAATTATTTATCAAATTCACACTGTCACACACAGAGTGTTGCAAAGTTTGATGTAATAATCTTTAGAAATGTGCATTTTTTATACACCTATAAAGGTTTACCTGTCTTCATTCTGGAAAAATAGATGATCTCATTATTAGCTTGACTATACAAAATACATGGAGAGCTGTCTTACTCACTCATTATTAGCTTGACTATACAAAATATATGGAGAGCTGTCTTACTCACCCTGGCATTTATGTCCAGATTTCTTATTTAAGTTTCAGTGAAGTAAAATATTTTTTACTATAACTTCTTTATTTCTTGAGGTATTTAATTCAGACTTCAGATATAGTCATCACCCACATCATATGTGGTAAGGTTCACAACTCTAGCACCCATATTTCCAGAATTATCTCCCCTTTTAACTTACAGTTTTCCTTAAAAAAATATTTTACTAACTTCTTAATCTCTTAAGGGATTTACTTCAAACTTCAAATATCTGTTCCTTATCATCAACCACATCATATGTGATAAGGTTCATAACTCTAGCACCCACATTTCCAGAATTATCTCCCCTTGAAACTTAGAATTTTCCTTAAAAATTGTAATATCTATAACTTCTTTATTTCTAGAGGGATTTACTTCAAACTTCAAATATATGTTCCTTATCATCACCTACATCATATATGGTAAGATTGATAACTCTAGCGTCTTTATTTCTAGAATTATCTCTCCTTTAAACTTAGAATTTTCCTTAAAAATTGTAATATTTTACTATAACTTCTTTATTTCTTGAGGGATTTTCAATGATAAAATAATAAATATTATATGATAGTTCATCTACCGTGGAAGATTCTTGTCTGTATATCTTTATATCTTGAATTAAATTAATTTTCAATAGTTACTGGTATACCTTTGTTACTTATCCAGTACTTAAAATGTTGAGCATGCTGTCTCAGCTGACAGCTCTTGTTTTTATTATTATCATGTTTAAATATGTTCATGAAGGTCAAATTAGTGCTTAGATTAGTTCTTTTATAACAAAATTCTGCTCTGTGTTCAGTGAATATATACAAAGCCTACTACAACAGGTAACTGCTTAAATTGTTGATAAAACTGGAACTTGGTGTTGTTTCTTGTTACAATTATTCTTGTTCACATGATGTTCGTATGATTTTCTTTTGAAATTATGAATCTGTAATTTGTTGACTGCATACAACATAGGTGTAGGTAAATGTTGAATTGTCTGTGATAATTATAATCTTCGCATGAAAAAGCAGACAGTTGAGCCACTTAAACCATTTGTACCAAGAAGCTAAGTACTCCTTAAGGAAACGAGCAGTTTGTAGAAGAAATCAAACCAAGCTGACTCAGAAGTTTGTTGAAGTTACAGTGGTACAAAATCTTATAAAAAAATTATTTGATAAGTAAATTGTTAGAATTTCTTGAAGTCTAATTTATAATGTTGTTTCTCACTTTGTTTCAACAAAGCCATCGTCATTTGATTTTCTTGTGAAACAATTGTATGTATAAATCAGAGTCTGAAAACTGTTTCATTCAGAAATGTTTGTCACATACAGTCAAAAATGTGTAAGTTTTGTTCTTCACTTAGTAATTTTTAAACTCTTCCAATTTTGCAAGTGAATAATCAAATGTGGTATATACAATCCAGGTTTATGAAACCATTGGGAATTGTTTAGGTAATACTACCATTTGTCTCCTGGTAATCCTGCAATGGAACAGGTGAGGTAATGATCGCGTCCAGTGTAATGTGGGTCTCATTTTTGCGTGTTGAAGTGTTGGTTCCTTGACTGCTGATGGTTTTCTAAATTATGTTCTTCTGTCCATTGACTTCGAATTCATTAAAGCTATAAATGTGCGCAGAGTACAGAGATGCACCACTTCAATACTCTAAGTAACTGGAAATCAAAATGTCTGTGTTTTTGCATACTCAAACATCAAGAGTACTGAGCATACCTTGGAAGAGTTTCAAAGCACTTTTTTTCAGAGATGTAGAGGTGACCTCATCTAGTATTACTGAATTTATAAATATATGCATTATAATGTTTGCGTTATTCTGGGGACTGATTCTATACTAAAGCAACAAAATCCTTTATTATATACTTATAAATGAAATATTGATGAAATAAATTGCGTATTTTCATTTTCTGTATTTTCACTGTAAAAATTTATTTTTCACTGCAGTGAAACACATTTTCCATATTTTCACTGGTGTCTTGCCGGACTACTTTCTTCTAAATTCAGCCAATACACTAAATTAAAGTGGAATTCTTTCAAAAAAAGAGAGAAGTATATAATAAACAGAAAATTCAAGTTTTTTTCATGAAATATGCGATTTATTTTCATCTCGTGGTATGAGATCGCCACTCGTGAGATATTTATTTTCATACCACTCGATGAAAATAAATCCCGTATTTATAGAAAAAACTGGAATATCCTCTATTTATTTACAACTTTACACATTTACCTTCATTTCTGTAAATTTTCACTAATCCAAGCAAACTACAGTTAGAGGTAAGCAATAAATAAAAGTAAAATAAATGCTTTTTTTTCTGAATCCAAAGTCTAAAACTTTGGTTGTTCTCGAAAACTTAGAGGTTCTGCTCAAAATCAACCTTTTATTTTGATTTTTGCGCTCCCCAAAGGGAGAGCATAAAATCATTGCCTTGTCCATCCTTCCGTCCATCCATCACACTCTTGTCCTGAAAATAACTTGAAAAGTATTGAAGGAATTTGATTGAAACTCAACACATTGATAGAGACTAGTGAGAGAAAGTGCAGTGTCCAGAACCATAATTTTACCTTGCATACTTTTGGTTTATATCCCTTAGGTTAATAATACTTGTCTAGAATATAACTCCTAAACTGTCCATGGTAATAAAGACTAGTCAGAGGAAGTGCAGTATCAAAAAACGTAACTCTAATTTACTTAGTTTTTTAATTATCTCCCTTTATAATACTTAATAATGCTGGTCCGGATATTGATTTGAAAAGTATTAATTCTACCCTGCTTAATTTTTGAATTATCTTCCTTACTGATAATTACAAAGTCAAATAATGCTTGTCTGAGGTATAATCTCTAAAGTATCAATGATATCTCATTATGTCTTCACACAGTTATAGAGACTAGTGAGAGGAAGTGCAATATTAAAAAACCACAACTCTACATTACTTAGTTTTTTATTATCTCACTTTATAATTATCGCCGTTCCTGGACGGCGATATACACAATTTACAAGATTTGAACAGTTTTGCCTGTACACCGCATGCCTTTAGCCAATCAAAGCAAAGCATTTCATATCACATGATAACAAAATGGGCGTCAAAATTCTTCAGCAAGGGATGCGTAAATGGACTTGCCCAACCGCCATGTTTGTCGGGTTACTTATTTTTACAACTGAAAAATACCATCATCAATGTACGATCTCAGTACCAGTCTTCAGGCTCGTATAGGATAGATACAGGATAATCGCAATATTTTTTGCTACATGTCATTTTTAACTGAAGAATGTAGTCTAAATAAGAGTATGGTTTGTTTGTTTTTTTCCAAAACTTGCACTTAAAGAAAAAAAAAAAATGCTTGCTTCCGGGCGATTCTAATAAGGATACAAACTCCCCGCAGGGGTTACTTCCCCTGATTAGTACAGTAAAAGTAGCAATGCGTGACGTGACCGGTGCGAGGAGTTTGATCAGGAGTTTTCCGTGTTTTATATATGATTGATTAGGGTCAGGGCAATATTGTAGTTTTTACCTAAAATTTATTCTGTTTAAATTGTACATATAATATTCTTATGGTTCTGAAGAACTGTATCTAGCTTTTGTTAAGTATAAATTTTTTAGTAATAAATAAAGTAAATAAAAAACTACGCAGATAGTCAATTAATTATGCGTAGACTGGTTTACAACAAAGCAATATTGACAAGGTTTTAATGCTGCAAATTTTAACATGATGTATAAAGATATTGGGATGTTTTCATAAAGAAACCAAATCGTCCGCTTTCAAAAATAGCCCAGCTACAATAAAAATTACAATGGATATTTCATCTACTTTATAATTTCTGTGTGAAAATTATCAAATATAACTTCGCTTTTCAGTGCAAAGCGTGTTGTTAGATTATCAAATTAATGAATGAAGAACATGAAATACATTCATCTATGGATAAGACGAAATGCATGGCTGGACGGCGATTTCAAGCATTTTTGGAAATGCTAATACTTGTACCTAATAATGCTTGTTAGGAAAATAACTTGAAAAGTATTGAGACAGTTGAATAAAACTTCACAGTGTTATTGAAGACTAATGAGAGGAAGTGCAGTGTTAAAGAACCAGCCCATTCCTTTGCACCCGTTGTACCGTTTTTAGCTCACCTGAGCACAAAGTGCAAACAACTGTCATCAATAAAAATTGTACTGATATAGGTTTTAGGATCTTTGTAAAACTCTACGGGATGTAGCTAAACCCATGACTAAAGATATTTCTTTTTGTTCTTTGGGTGATAAAACCGGAAATACTTTCTGTCTGTATTGCAAATTGGAATTGAATAGTATGCATCTGCTAGGTCAACTGAGGCAAAGAAACAATTTGGTCTCATTGCATTAATTGCTGTCCTAAGAGTTTCCATTTTAAATGTATATGTTGCATATATTTTCCGTTGAATTTCTTGAGGTTTAATATTACCCTAATGCGCCCGTCTTTCTTTGGTCTGGTAAAAAAGTTTGATATTAATTCATCTTGATCATTCAAGTCAGAATGCACTTCTTCAATGATGCCTTTATTAACAAAAGATTGTAATTCTGCATCGATTTTTGATAGTTCTGCATCCGTAAATTTTAATAGTACAGGTTTGTTTTGCTGTATAGGGGTAGACTCAACTTCAGCTTTATAACCGGAAATAGTTTCTAGTATCCATTTATCATTAGTAAGTTCTGACCATTTCCTAAAATTTTGTTGTGTTTTTTCCCGCATAAAATTCTGTACTAGTTGCAATATTGAATATGTACTCAATTTAACGGTTCTGGTGTACATGCTGCTTTGTTGGTTTCCGATTCTGGTGTTTGAAGGTTTTCTTCTGACACATACGTTTTTGTAGAGGAAACAAGTTCCTTTGCCTTTCTTGTCTGTGTGTGTACTGTTGATTGCTGCAATTAATTGGTGCAGCTTTCTTCTTCCCTAAAAAAGACTGCGTGATCGTAAGGTTCATTTTTAGTCCCTCCATTTTCTTGATAATTTCAGTTAAATCGTCTCCAAATAAATGTTGTGCGGAAGGTTGATTGTCGCAGATGGCTTTATATCTTGGATGTAATTCCTTCTTGATTCTTTCGGCTCTCGATTCTTTCTGCTCTTGTATTGTTAGTTTCTTTTATGGTTAGACACGTCATCTTGACGGCATCCATCAGATGATTTTGAACTGTTGTTGAATCTTTTTATTCATCTGGGCATCCAAAGCACGATGAATGGGGAATCATTATGCCACTGTACACATTGCTCGTTGATGCAAGTGATCAGATATGCTTTAGTGTCCCTCCTTAACTGTCGCCATAGAACCTCGTCTATCTTCGAAACTTGCAAATTTGTAACATTTTCTGGTCTTTTGTAAGTGTCTCTGAAAATTTTTAGCTTGTCTATATCTTTATTATCTCTTTTCCCACGTAACGCTTTATAATATTTACTATTTTCCCCAAGTTTTCACTGATACTATCGCTACTCTCATCATTTTCCTCAAAAAAATGCTCTAAGTCTATCAATGAATTGTCGTATGTGCAGTTTTCAGTGCTCTTTTCTGGTAGTAATTGCTCCCATTCGTCCTCACTTGATGAAAATTCGGAGTCGACGACGTTAATTTGACTATCCGAAATTGGTGAAGTTCTACCGGAAGTTGTCGGGTTCGGCGTTGTTTTAGAGCTTTTGTTGTCCTGATCGTACGAGTCATGTTCTGCTGGCTTCTTCCTTTTCAACAAATTAACTTCTTTGGACAGATTTTCCACTTGTCTGTCAAAGACCGCACAGATTTAGCGGCTTGACCGAATTCTTCGAGCCGTTCTTCCAGTTTGTTTACATTTAATCATGGGCGCTGACGTCACATCCGCCCTGGCTTTCAGCCAATTCTGCCCTGCAACGAGGGACAAAGAAAACATTTTTAGCAAATTTTTGTTCTCTGTTATTCATTTTTTGGCGTTTCATGCCAATAAATGAGTAATTTATATTAACCGGCAGTTGTAACTGACATATTTGATCAAAATGCGTTTCACGCGTGATCAAACTTAATTACGATTCATGTATTTCGTTCAGAAAACGGAACTTATCAATTCATGATTGCCGCAAACAAAAGCGCCGACAAAGGCCATCTTGTTTTTAAAACCTGTCATTTCCTGACTATAACTTCTTACTGAAATTAGATCTAGTGACGTCCTCGTGCAAACAAAGGGAACAATTTTTCAGTCTACCATGATTTAAAGGCCCTAAGAAAATCGTAAATATATCTAAATATAAACGTTAACTTACATTTCTAAACCGTTATCCCTAAACTTAAGTATATCCTCGTATTTGGAGCTTAAAAATTCCCGATTATGGCTTCATAAAATTTCATAAAATCATAAAATCGATTTTATTTTGCAAGAAATTTCTTGCTGACTGATAAGCCTAAGCCTTAGCCTCGTTCTGATGAGCCAAGGTCGATGCTGCGTCATCTCTCTATGGGGCCCCATAGGGGAATTATGCGGGAGACGAAATGATGGCTTCTTTGACTGAGTAAAGACAATCATCCTATGATGTTTGAAGGCTCTGTGTAAGTTTTGACCCCAGGGTCATGATTTGAACAAACTTGGTAAAGGTCCACTAGACAATGCTGCACACCAAATATCTGAACTCTAGGCCTTGTGATTTCTGACAAGAAGATTTTTTAAGTTTTTCCTATATAACTCTATGTAAAACATGTGACCCCTGGGCAGGGCCTTTTTTAACCCAGGGGCTATGATTTGAACAAATTTGGTAGAGGTCCTCTAGACAATGCTACATACAAAATATCTAAGCGCTATGCCTTTTGGTTTCTGATGTGAAGATTTTAAAAAAATTTCCTTTATAACTCTATGTAAATAAGTGACCCCTGGGGCGGGGTCAGTTTTGACCCCAGGGTCATAATTTGAACAAACCTGGTAGAGGTCCACTAGATGATGCATCATACCAAATATCAAAGCCCCAGGCCTTGAGGTTTCGGAGAAGAAGATTTTTAAAGATCAACTTTTAAAATCTAATTTTAGCTCCAGTGAACCAGAAATGCAATAGACATTGTGCGTCCGTCCACACTTAGTTCGTTAACGCTCTAGATAGCGGTCACATTTTTGCCTCAATTGTCTTGAAACTTTGTCAGGATGTTTGTCCCAATGATTTCTTGCACGAGTTCGAACATGGGTTATCTGGGTTGAAAAACTAGGTCACAGAGCCCAAATATAGAAAAACCTTGTTAACACTCTAGAGGCTACAATTTCAGTCCAAATATCCTGGAAATTTGTCAGAAAGGTATCAATGATTTCTAGCTCAAGTTCGAATATGGGTCATCTAGGGTCAAAAACTAGGTCACAGAGCCCAAATATTGAAAACCTTGTTAACACTCTAGAGGCAACAATTTCAGTCCAAATATCCTGGAAATTTGTCAGAAAGGTTGTATCAATGATTTCTAGCTCAAGTTCGAATATGGGTTATCTAGGATCAAAAACTAGGTCACAGAACCCAAATATTGAAGAACTTTGTTAACACTCTAGAGGTAACATTTTCAGTCAAAATAATCTGGCAATTTGTTAGGAAGGTTGTTTCGGTGATTTCTAGCTCAAGTTCGAATATGGGTCATCTGGGTTCAAAAACTAGGTAACAGAGCCCAAAAATGGAACACTCCAGAGGATACATTTTCTGTCCAAATGTCCTGGAAATTTGTCAGAAAAGTTGTTTTGATGATTTGTAGCTCAAGTTTGGATATGGGTCATCTGGGTTCAAAAACAAGGTCACAGAGCCCAAAATATCGAAAAACCTTTTTAACACTCTAGAGGCTACTTTTTCAGTCCAAATATCCTTGAAATTTGTAAGAAAGATTGTTTCAATAATTTCTAGCTCAAGTCCAAATATGGGACATCTAGGTTCAAAAACTAGGTCGTAGAGCCCAAATATGGAAAAACCTAGCTTGTTAACACTTGTTAGTGGTAACATTTTCAGTCCGAACAACCTGGAAATTTGTCAGAAAGACTGTTTCAATAATTTCAAGGTCAAGTTCGAATTGGGTCATCTGGGGTAAGTTAACCAGGCCCATAGCCACTTTTGTAAAAAGTAGTCATACTCAGGTGAGCGATACAGGGCCATCATGGCCCTCTTGTTTCATACCAGATACATGACCTGCATCATTTCCATCATGTCTGCAATGCGCAAGAACATCCGTTCCAGCTCCTATTCTATGGTATTGTACGTTGAACCACTATTTCACTAAAACATTCGCATCTTTGCAATTTCATATAATATCAGCTAACTGTCGGTGTGCTGCATTCAGGCTCAGCAATGCTTTCAGAGCTTTCTGTCATCTAAAACATTATGACAATGATGCATCTGTGTTATTCACGCTGTTTACGTTGTTTTGGCAATAAAAACATATTTTTTCTCAGAGTCTTCTTTGTATTTACACCTTTTGTCCCTACCACTTCTTTTTCGAGGGCCGCGCTCTCCCCTTTGCAGCATTCATGCAGCAATTTCGTACTTGCTGACCTCTATTTCTGACAAGTCAACTTAAAGTGTTATGAAACAAGAAAAAAACGAGCTTAGATTGAAAATTATATGTGCAAAACTTGCTTAAAATTAAACAAAAGATAATTTCGCACATTTGCTCAGCTTGAAATACCGGTACATAATTTAAATATAGATCTATACATATTATTTATCAACAGAGTCTGGAACCACACAGAACAAGCGCAACCGGTTTAAAGCTTTGGTAGCACACAACAGTTTTTTTGCGAAACTGTGGCTTTTTGCCCTGAGAAAATTAGAGCCGAGAGGTATTTTGTGGAACTAAACCTAGCACTGTGGTTGTTATTAATTCTGAATATTATATTTGACCTTTGGATAATTGTTGTGAATGGTTAATGAATGTTTTAATGCGAATCTAAACTGCTTGTGCAGCTTTACCATAGAATTTGCAGGCATTTTGTGATCATGTGACTCACAGCTGTTTGTGCAAGGCGGATTAAAGCAAATTTCAAGGGGGTAAACACATATAACAATAGCAAGAAATTGGCTAGTATGGTACAGGGTGCCCTGGTTATTTTTAAAATACTGTGGGAGTACAGACTGCAGATATGGTGTAAATTGGACACTATGGTTTTGGTTTACATGGTTATTCACTTTCAAAATGTTGGGATTTGGGGCTCGGAGAAGCGTGAAATTTGTCGCTCAAAGTTCAAATTGCCATTTCTTGATAGTGCATTAAATAAAGTTACAGCATAACTTTCTTGTCTGTATTTGTTGTAGATGTTAATATGCTTAAAATGTGATATTTGTCTTTTTTCAGATTCTTTCACTTTTTTCGGTACAGAAGTTTGGGTAGAGGGGTGTCGTGTGTCGGACTGTTAGCACTAAAAACTGTTGTTTTCCACCTTTTTTTAAAGGCAGTGGCAACGGTTACGGAACCGTAATCCTAGACAAACCCACGGGAAAAGGCTACGGTTACGGAAGTTTTTTAAAAGAAGAGTATTTTCAACAGTTAAATATGAAATAGCATGCCAAATTTAATTTTTATTCATTATACAAACCATTTTAATTCTAAAGTTGTGACAATGAATTTTCTATACCGTTTGATACTTACACTATGGACCGAGTGAGATGGAGAATGCATTGTATCGAAGTAAAATCATTATGAAAGGGTATCTTAATTTATCCTCAGAAAATATATCATACATAAATCAACTAGAAGCAAATAGAACCTGTACTGAAGCGGTATGACTAATTACCGGATCTAAGTTAGATCCGTGGATCTAAGATTTTTCTACGGACATAGCTTCGTACGAACAATAATTGATTAAATCCATGTATTTATTTTCCAAATTGAAGAACTATTTAGAAATTTATGTTTAAACCAAATTTTGAATAAATATAGTTTTGGGGAATTGAAAAATTTATGATTTTCTGTCCGCGGATCTAAAATTTTAAATCCACGGATCTAAGATTTTACTACGGACATCTAGCTTCTTAAGAGCAAAGAATTAATTAAATCCAGGCATTTATTGTACAAATTGAAGATATATATAGAAATGTATATTTCAACCAAATTTTGAATAAATATATTTTTGGGGATTGAAAACATCACACCCGTACTGAAGCACCGATTACTTTTTTTTTGCTACGTTTGTACATTTGCACACGATTTGAGCGTTGATACCTGAATGAATTGAACAAAAATCTACAGATAGTGCCAAAACATCAAAAATTAAAAAAACAAAAAAAAAAAAATTTCATTATTCTGTTACTGTTTTGTATATCGATAAGATTGAGTGCAAGAAACGTCATCTTAATGGAACTTTTAAACGTAATTACAGAATAGTGCAAAAGTAATGTAACTATTTATTATCAAATTTGGTGAGATTAAAAACATTGTTTGCACTTTGAAGTGTCTGTAGATGACGACAACGACATTTAACCATTTATCGTTAGTCAATACAACAACAATCAAGTTGGCGTATCATAATATTAGTGTTGACTCATTTTGGAGAAAATGTAATATTTGAGACAATTAACGGTTTATCACTCGATTTTGGATAAGTAACCCTTCTTTAAAAAAAAAAAGCTTCCGTAACCGTAGCCTATTCCACTGGTTTTTCTCTAGGATTACAGAACTTTCGTAGTCATAGACTCGGAGGCTAGGATTACGGTTCCGTAACCGTAGCCACGGGATCAAGACACTTCGGACCATGGCCATTTCGGACCAGACATTACGGACCAGATTTGGGGACACTTCGAACCAGATTTTATTTGGTGATATTATGATTAAATACATATTTAATTAATATATAATATATGTAAAACATTTGTTGCAGATGAATTGCCAATTTATTTGGTCTTGAAAGGTAGCTTATAATTCCATAGTAAATGACGACTCACGTTATATTATTTCGGATTCAAAGTAGGTGGAAAACATGTGCTACCTATCCACGTATGATGAAATATGTTCATCTTTTTTGTTAAATATTAAATAAAGCAAAAATAAAAATATCTTGTGGATGGTCCATAATGTAGCAAGATATGTGGTCCGTAATGTCCATCACAAGGTCCGTAATTTTTCCAAATGCTTTTGCTGGTAATTACACTTTGAATAGAAATCCCGTGTTTTTATTTGAAAGTCCTTGTACTATTTCAGTTTAAACAAAACCAAAGGGGTTACACTGAACACTGAAAAGTAATAAATAATCCCATATCTTGGCTGTACTAAGTAGATTTCAGTCCTGCAAAGTAGAATTCGGTAGATTTCGGTCCAAAGTAGATTTCGGTGTTCAGTGTAACCGAAACCAAAAAACTTTATATTAGGCCATACCAAATCGTTCTTTCGTTTAGCGTCCGCGGACGGATAGGTTTGAGCTTCTGAGGTAGGAAAAAACAACAACATTGTTTTGTCTTACGACCTTACTGTGCAAAGTATTAAATGCTCTCCGGTATGTTCAAGAATTTATATGTGACTAGTGTTGTTACCTCCTTTGCATCTTTACCCCCATTTTGTATTTATTGAGTCGTGTAAAAAAGTTCCATGCGTGCATAAATTTGTTGGCGACGTCAGAAGAGGTTAGTTTCTGGTCAGTTACTGAATAAAAAGATTTAATGCCTTTTATTGTTTTTCAAGATAATAGCAAGTAAATGACTGTTTTATGTAAATTGTATGCGTTGAAGTATTTGTTATATGTTTTCGCTATCAGTCGAATTTCTCAAGTGTAGTGTATATGCGAACTGCAGCTAGAATTTGTTGATGAAGTTTAATGTAATTCAAATAGGTAGAGTCGAAAGCCATTATTTATGACATTTTGTTAGTAGTTCACTAAGCAGATATTCCTTTTGTAACCTTTTTGCTGAGAATTCTTCTTTCATAAGGGAGACAAATTCATTTGAATTGTTTAAAAGAATTGTGTTATCTTTGCAGTGAAGCCAACAGACATACAAAACAGATAGAGAAAAACAAATACCAGTAAAAATGATATTTTGGTGTTCATTATTAAATGTTTAAGTAGTGTTTACTTTTGTAATTTTTTACAGTGATACCTCATTTGGATTTTAGTGGCGGCATAGGATGGAAGGACCTGTCTAATAACATGAATCTGCATCAGTTTTATAGATTGTTGAAACTGAGTTGATATTGACAAGTTGACTCCAAATATAGACTCAGTTGTAAGTTTACCTATGCAGAAATTTATTTTCAGTTGAATTTATAGGTGGTTTGATTGAAAATACTTTAAGAAATGCATTAAAAGTCTTTACAAAGTGGAATATGAAACTTGGTAATTATATCCTGGTGGAGATACTAGTCAGTATGACTTGTTTATTTTTGGGGCTTCGTTTGTGTTTTCAGGATAGCTAGATAGGTTTGTGAACTTGGGGTGGACGCTAAACGAAAAAACAATTTGGTATGGCCTTATGCAAAGTCGCTCACAAAAGATGATACTAGAATGATAGGCTGGACAGTCGTTCTCCATTCCACAGAACATAACTGTGAAAACTTGTGAAATTCCTCATTAATAAACGAAAAATTGTTAGATTCCTTGATAATTGTTTGATATTCTAATCTACAAATTATGTTAATTATTCTGTTGTTAAAAGTGCAGAAAAAAGTGATCAAAACGTTATTTAGTCAAGAAGAATGTCGAAATTGAAAACCAACACAATGCTTTATTAATCTGAAATTTTATTTGCAACATATTTTACAAGTACAACAATACAGTGAATCATTTTTATTACAAACAAATGCATTAAAACAACATATTTACATACACATAATTAAATACAATCATTCATCATTATTTTGGCCTAAAGATATCATGTATCAAAAATATACAAAATTCAAATGAAATAGAGTTTATGTAAATTTGCTATTCTTTAATTGAGCAAACACCATCATAATCAATTTGAGTAAATGATATCAACAGGACATTCTTTAACTGAAATACGAAAGGTGCGAACAACCACTTAAATTGGTGGACTAGTGAATGTAGCTTAGTTTCAACATTTAGAAACATTTAAAAAAGAATCAGTTGTGCAATATAATAATATAACACAAAAATGGATATTGCTTAAAATAATACCGGTATTACTTTTTTTCGTCTCTTAAACATTCTTTATATTTAAAATCTTCGGTGGACAAATCATTCATAATACGGATCAGTTTAAGGGACATTACGGACCAGATTTGGGGACATTACTGACCAGAAAATAATGAGAATGATCCGGATTAAATCGATTTCTAGTTCTCTTTAATATACATTCAGACATAGCATTTAAGACAATGGCAACGATGCCTGAAGCTTAAAGTTAACATATATGAAGTAGAAAGTAAATTAAGAGGGCAATAAATGTTTTCTCTATGTCATAGTCTTCCAGTATCCTTTGGGATTTTCGGAGGTATAATCATAAAACAAATAAGCTAGTGTATTTCCTATAAAACATTTTATTCAATAACAATAAAGTTTTATTCATTTTTATACGTGAACAACTATATTTTTGAACACTGCCCTGCCTATTTTATTATCATTTTTAGTACTTCAGTATTAACACTGTCGTATACGTGTGGCAAAGGCTTGCAGAAATGTTTCAAACTCAATCGGTCCTACTACCCGACGATAACCACCCTCGTACGACCGCCCGATGATTAACCCCCGCCAAAAAAACTGTTTGCAAGGAACAAAAATTCCACTCGTTCGCTCGTATTGACGAATGTCAAAGGTCGGAGGACGAGTATAATTTTCTGATCGCTCGTCCTGCATAACGAGTGCAAAACCGCAAGCAACATACCGATGGATGTGTAAATAATATCATAACGTTACTAACTGTAAATGTCGATTCTCCAATGTAATGCGCTGTAAAACGAAACCGGAAGCGTGTTGAATAAGGGGAGCACTGCGCCTTTTCGAATTCAGTATAACACCGCACAGTACCGTTGACCCTTTTTCTCTTAGGTCTAAAGGACGGGTGATGGTGATGCAGGACGAGTAGAAATTTTAGGTTACTAGTCCTGGAGGACGAGTAGTCAATGAATGAAAACTTTGTTCCCTGGTTTGATACGTATAAAAGACTTGCAAGTAAAAAGTAATTGCCCACCGCCTTCTGTTTGATAGAAGACTTACACATTTTAGTTTTTAAACTGATGTGTGTTAGTGCATAAAAATAAGTAGATTCCGCTCGATTTATTTTTGGCAGAGTTATGGGCACTTAGTCATTTTTTTACTCTAACTTCTATGCTAAAATCTTGTCCACGCTTCATCTCCAAAACCACTGGAGGATTTCATTGAAACTACACAGGAATGTTTGTCACCAAACCTAGCTGTACATATCAACAGGAGTTTCTGGTTGGATTATTTTTGGTGTTATGGGCCCTTAGTAATTTTTTTGTTGCCCTTTCGAAGAAACGGCGATACATAGGGATCGCTTTGTCCGTCGGTCCGTCATGAAAACTAAACGTTGGCTATAACTTTAGCATTTCTGAACATTTCCTCATCAAACTTTCAAATTTTATTGCTTACGACAACAGGGTCGTGATGATGCCAAAATCTTTAGGTCAAATTCACCTGTGACAGAGTTATGCCCCTTTTGATTTTGTCATGAAAACTTAACATTGGCTATAACTATGCCATTTCTTAATATTTCTTCATCAAACTTTCAAGTTGTAATGCTTACAATTGTATCGTTTAAGACAACACCATTTCTTAAGGGCAGATAACCCTCAAATTTATTTTTGCAAAGTTATGCTCCTTTTTCAACTTAAAATTTCTTGGTTTACCGTTTTGTTAATGTCCATTTCTCAAAAAGTGTACAAGATTTTCCATTCAAACTTGGAATACTTGATTACCAGCAAGACCCCTGCAAAGATTGTTGGTACCCATGTCCCTGTAGTCAAAGTTAGCCCCACCCCTAGGATTTTGCTTATACTTGTACATAGTAAAAAAAAATTAAACCTAGAAATAAAACCCCCGCCCCCCGCCATATGGGACCTCGTGTAACCCCCACTGAAAAAAAAGTTCTTTTTTCTCCATTATTGGAAAAGAGCTTCTTAAGCTTTGAAATAAACTTTTAACTTATATGAGATGGGTCAGTCCACCATCCCCCAGCAAATTTATTTTGTTTTCATTATTTTTTTAGAAATGTAGATAGTTGACCTCCACTCCACCCCCCCCCCCCCCAATCAGACCCTCCCCCACCCCCTCAAATTTCTTTTTTCTCGCATGAGTAGCCAACTCCCTAGCAGCATAGCACTAAACTATTTATTTACATGGGAGGTACTCCCCCAACCCCCTGCATGGGATGCTTTCAACCCCCTGGACCCGAATTTTCTTTTTCTTTTTAAAACATAGGTACTTGACAACATCCCCAACCATTTCCTCCCCCCACCCCCGGGCATGACTTTATTTTAATACATAGGTACTTGATCTCCATCCACCCCAACCCCCAACCAGTTCGTCCCCCTCCACCCCGGGCCTAACTTTTTTTAATACATAGGTACTTGACTCCACATCCACCATTTCACCATTTACCTTCAGTTCATGTTTGTCTGATCTCATTTCTACAGGCAAATTCAATCATATATTTACACCAGTTTCATTTCAAAGCTACATTTCGGGGAAAATGTCAATTTCCAGTGGCAGCTCTTGTTTTTACTGAGACAGTGTTTAGGAAGAGAAATAAAGACCACTGATTATTAGAATGTTTTCCTGGAGTTCATAGTTTTTCAAAGTTTGTCTTCAGTTGTGCTGGATTTACAATAGAATAAAGAAAGAAAAAAAGCACAGGGCCGACACCAGTACAATAATAACTTTCCAAAGAATGAAGGGGAGATCACTGCGAGGAGACTGAATAAGCTGGTGTTCTTTGTAACATTGGGTCGATTTTGTGATAATCGATAAAAAAAACAACGTTACGTAAAAGTCTTTGAGCTCAGTCGCCACTCTGAACAATGGCTATTCTGACTGGTAAAATTATGTTGTTCCCACGACATATTATCTCGTTAAAACTACACATGTCACATCTATGCCACCGTATTTATTAACGCTGTTAAATGTGTTGTGTTGTCGATCTTGATATTGATGACTTAGAAGAGATTTTTAAAAAAAATAATTTTAATTGTCTTTAGTTTTAGGTTGCATGGTTGACATTTGCATATAAACCAGTCTTTCATAGCTTCAAATGTGGAAATAAATATACACAGAATTGAGACTTTCAGGATGTAGATCTACTGCAGAGCATCTTAATATTTGTAAGTTTTGCATTTAGAATTTTTTCACATGGGTGAGTTTTTTTGCGACAGAAGTGTCTATCATTTTAGCATTCATGTATATTGCATTGGTTAACATATAATTCTTTGAAGTTTTCAAAATAGACTATGGCGATAATTGATTGTAGCATTATGTCTTCTGCATTCTCGAACTTTTCAGGCTTTTAAAGTTTGCATTTAGAAATGTGTACATTGTTACTGAAGAATTTTTGTAACGTCATTCATTGTCGTAGTCTACGGAGGTCAGCTTACCATTTTTTGTATTTATTTATCGTCGGTGCCGGTTTTCACGTATGGCCGACGCTCCTGCAGGGTTGCATCAGGTATTTAGGGATAGTGCGTGATACTGAAAACATCAAATACCAGAGACATCCCTGGTTCTTCCACATGGTCAGTGCGTTGCACCGATACACAGGACCTATCCAAAAGACAACAAGATATGTTTATAAAACATATATGCCCCACTAGCGCCTTATCCCTAGAGCCCGCCATAAGAGTGTAGGAAGGCAGAAGGACAGGGACTTATGTCTGTATATTAAAGGGAGGATGACACGGGCTTCTGATATCAAAAGCTATTGGCCATGGCAAATAGATGAATGAGAAGAACTGCAGATTATGTCAATGAAACTAGATATAAAATGTATATAGTTCAATTACTTGATAACACAAAAGAGTTTAGGAACTGCTTGGGTAGGTAGGTAGGTAGGTAGGTAGTAATGTGGGAGGGTGGGTAGGTATGAAGTTTTGAGGCAGCGAGGCCTAAGGGTTCTCCAGTTATCAATCAGAATCAGTTTTCCTCTTTATGGTGTATGGCCACCGTGACCTTGGCCTTTAACCTAGTGACCTCAAAGACTATAGGGGTCATCTCCTGAAGAGACCAACCTGCATAGAAATTCTGTGAAGCTTATATCCGAGGGTTCTCTAGTTATTGATAGGAAACCACTTTTCTGTTAATGGATCACTGTGACCTTGACATTTGATCAAGTGAACCCAAAAATCTAAGTCATCTAGAGGTCATTTGGTATGGGAAGGTATTTTGTTGTCGTCGACGTCAAAAAGTTTTAGACCGGATAATGTATAGTGAAGTTACTATAGTCACTGATTATTTTATTAGAAGTGAAAATTAAATGAGAATTAGAAAATATACTTGTATTAAGTCACTCTGTACTTGGTAGAAATTTCATAAATATCGCGTGTAAAATAAGGAAATGAGAAAACTTTTCTGCGAATTTTTTGATCACCCGTCGTTTAAACGTCCGACTAACGGTGCCACAGAGGTGACATGCACTACTCGTTTTTAGCTCACCTGAGCACAAAGTGCTCAAGGTGAGCTTTTGTGATCACCTGATGTCCGGCGTCCGTCGTCCGTGCGTGCATGCGTGCGTGCGTGCGACGTCAACTTTTTCTTCAAACAACTTCTTCTCCTGAACTGCTGGGCCAATCTTCCTGAAACTTGACAGGAATGTTACTTGCATGAAGCTTTACCAAAATTGTTCAAATGGTTCAGGTCCATTGCATTTCTAGGCCACAGGAGCTAAAAATAGATTTTCAAAGTTGGAACTTTAAAAATCTTCTTCTCCAGAACTACAAAGCCTGGAGCTTAGATATTTGGTATGAAGCATCATCAGGTGGACCTTTACCAAGTTTGTTCAAATCATGACCCCTGGGTCAAAAATGGCCCTGCCCCAGGGGTCACTAGTTTTACATAGAATTATATAGGAAAAACTTTAAAAATCTTCTTGTCTGAAACCACAAGGCCTAGAGTTTAGATATTTGGTGTGCAGCATTGTCCAGTGGACCTCTACCAAGTTTGTTCAAATCATGGCTCCTGGGTAAAAAATGGCCCGGCCCCAGGGGTCACATGTTTTACATAGAGTTATATAGGAAAAACTTTAAAAAATCTTCTTATCAGAAACTGCAAGGCCTAGAGTTTAGATATTTGGTGTGCAGCGTTGTCTAGTAGACCTCTACCAATTTTGATCAAATCATGACTCCTGGGTCAAAAATGGCCCCGCCCCAGGGGTCACTTGTTTTATATAGAGTTATATAGGAAAAACTTTAAAAAATCTTCTTGTCAGAAACAGCAAGGCCTAGAGTTTAGATATTTGGTGTGAAGCATTGTCCAGTGGACCTCTACTAAGTTTCTTCAAATCAAAGCCACTGGGTCAAAATAGGCCCCACCCTGGGGGTCAATTGATTTTACATAGGCTTATAAAGGAAATCTTTAAAAGTCTTCTTCTCAGAAACCACAATGCCTACAGATTAGATATTTGGTATGTAGCATTGTCTAGTGGATGTCTACCAAGTTTGTTCAAATTATGTCCCCTGGGTCAAAATGAGCCACGCCCCAGGGTTCTCTTGGTTTACCTATAGTTATATAGGAAAAACATGAAAAATCATTTTTCTTCCAAACTAATAGGACTAGACCTTAGATATTTAGTCTGGAGTATTGTGTTGAGAACCTTTACCAGTATTGTTTATATGTTGGCCCCAGGGTCAAAATTGGCCCTGCCCCGGGGGCCCTTAATATGTAAAAAATGCAATCTTTAAAAATCTTCTTACTGGAAACCTCAATGCCTACAGCTTAGATATTTGGTATGCAGCATTGTCTAGTGAACCTCTACCTAGTTTGTTTGAAAACTGTCCCCGGGGTCACTATTGGCCCTTCCCGAGGGGTCACAAGTTTTGAATAGCAGTATAGAAGAAAATCTTTAAAAATCATCTTGTCTAAAACCACAAGGCCTAGAATTTTATAATTTGGCATGAAGCAAGCTTTATCAAGCTTTTAGAAATTATTAGACTAGGTTAAAGGTCATGGAGGCTAAAAATAGATTTATCTACTGTACCTCATAGAGCCTTCATTTATAGACCAATATCTTTGATATTTAGTATATAGGTTCCTTGCATGGACGTCTACCTATGGGTAGGGTTTGAGGTCACTGGGTCAAGGTCAAGGTCACCATAGCTTATGATAGATATTTCTACTTTCTGTCATAGAGCCTTTATTTATTGACTGATATTTTGCATATTTGGTTTGTAGGCACTTACATATTTTCAATTAAAAAATGACATACTGCTTAACAGCAAACCTACAGCCAAAGTACTCAGGTGAGCGATCCAGGGCCATCATGGCCCTCTTGTTATATTTCACTTCTCTTTTCTGTGTTGTTTCCACGAATAACTAACTCGAGGGAACAACTTAGTATGTCGTGGTAACGAAATAAAAAAGAGAAGTATGATTTTAAAAAAAAATGCATTAAAAAAATCAGCACAGTAAAAGAAAGAGTAGTGTAAGAAAAAAATAGGGCAATAGTGCATGCCAGCTATGTCGAGGAAACGACGTACTAAATCGTACGAAAGAGTTACATATGTCGTGAGATTGAGATAGCAAGATATTTCCCGTCTCTTTTTTCTTTCAATGCAATGCCCTTTTTTAATTGCACTTCTCTTTTTCCCTCGACTAAGTAACTCGTTACTACGACTAAGTCATTCCCTCGAGTAAATATTTCGTAGGAAAAAAAAAACAGAGCAGTGCATGCTAGCTATGTCGAGAGAACGACTTATTAAATCGTGGGAGTGAGTTAGTTATGTCGTGGGATCGAGATAGCAAGATATAGTGCTTCTTTTTATTTTTAATGCAATACTTTTTAGATCGCATTTTTTAATTTTTTTTATGTCGTTCCCACGAGATACTAACTAATTCTAGTGCTCTTTTTTTCAGTCTCGTTCCCACGACTGAGTAACTCGTAACCAAGACATACTAAGGCGTTCCCTCGAGGAAGTATCTTTTGGGAACGAGATGAAAAAAAAAGAGAAGTGTGTGCATGTCACCTCTTTGCCACCGTCCCGAACAGCTTGATAATGTGACTAGTAAAACATGTCCAGTCCATAGATGACTGTCTTGAGTTATGCTGAGGTCACTTGTCACTTATGCAAAATCGATTTGAAGGGATATTTTTTGTTACTCTTTTCGAAAATTGATTGCGACTAACCTTTATTTATATTTACAAATACATGCAGATACTTTTGTGACAAGCAAGGTGTACGAAAAAAGGGTTGTCATTTCATTTTTTATGAGACAAACGAAACGGTTTCCGGATAGGAGTAATACATTATGATCTAGATGTCCTTTGTTTTTATAGCAACCAAGCTCATAATCATGTGGATTCACAATCGTAACAACTCGGCCTTTTCCGACAACTTCGTAACGAAGTCGCCCGAAGTGTTCCGAATGGTGTACTCATTTAATTCAAAGTACAACGCGCGAAAACTGTTAGAATCAATTCTGAACGACGTTCTTGTGCATGAGACATTACTGGGTAGTCACAGTAAACTAATTGTTTATCAAGTCTCTTTGATATTGATCGATGAGCAATCCCTGTAGTATTGGTCTAGCGACTTACTAGACGCGCTTAATTTACAGCTTTTGGAATTGATATATTCAATCAAGTTCATCATGACAGGTAGCCTAGACGAGAACCTGCATATATAATGAAATCATATGCAGGTTATAGATGAAAACAGAAATCTATGAAGAAAATAACAGAACTATGAAATCAATAAGATGTAACCAAATTCAGAAACAGGATAAAGAAATAATGTAAAAAATTTGTAAAAAAAAAGTAAAATGAACGAAAGAACTCTTACCTGGACAATTGATAAGTTCGTTACAACAAAGAGGTATAAGTGCTCAATACAGTATACGTAAGGTCACAAAGGTCATCGAAATACCTAAAATATCACATCCTACAGACAAGTTCACCACGTTCAACAAGAGAGCACATATTTCTGACATAACAGCACAACTTTTTGACATGATAAGACCCTTTTTTTGGACAAAAGAGCAACTCATTTGAACAAGACAACATGTGATTTCAAAAACAAATAACACATCCGGCAGACAAGTTTACACGATTCAAGACAATATAACACACAATTCTAACAGTCGTCGGAAACCCATCGATCCATTCTGTGTCACTCTTTTTGGGGGGCGAATACTTTCGCCCTCCAAAGGTATAACTATGCTTGCCAAATTTTCAGGAAAATCGAGACATTTCACATTAGATTTCAGAGAAGTAGTAATCCTACGCTTCGAAATAGTTCGATCATTTTTTCATAAATGAATTGAAAATTGTTAATCAATGATGGACTTTTTGTTCAGCTTTGATAAAGGTTCTTTATTATGTGTTCTTTTTTATTTTCAAATGAGACCAAAAACCGAACACTTTTTACTGAAACAAAGTGATTACGCGCATTGATTTCGCAATGTCGGATCATATTTCTTAGCTTAGGGCCATTTTGGATCGTGCAGCCGAATTGTGATGGAGGATATAATTAATAAAATAAAACAGCATTGTAAGTAGTCTTTTTAAATTTATTTTAAGCAAATTATTATTTTCAGATATGTATAAGGAAATGAAAACAATTTTGTCTTTGAGCGCTTATTCTGAATGTCACGCATCGAAAATTATAAAGTAGGTCAACCTTCTTTGTAGTCTTCAAACTTAGTCGTTCGGCGAATTACATTTTATAACAGAGACAAACCAAGATCTTGACAGTTGCAAATTTAAGATACGGAGATATCGAGCCATCAACATGGTTCTGAATGTATATTGTCGACATGACTGTTTTGACATATTGCATCATTTTTGCAAAAAACATTTACATGATTAAGTATTTATAGATCAGCCAATCGAAACGCCGAAATTTAGACAATGAGAATTCCGGAAGTTATGTTGTAAGAAAAGGAGGAGAAATTTCATGAGGTTTGTGCCTTTTCTGCATAAAAACGTTTGAACTAGTCATTGAATTATCCGCTAGACTGTTCATTGAGTTGAAGTGAAGTTCTGTATACTGTAATGATAATATGGAATCCCCGATTGTAGCCTAGTTAAAGTGAAAGTATCAGAACTGTCAATAGTTTTTCCTTGGTTTTCTCAATAATAACAAAGGTCTGTAAAATGTTGGTTGTGCCTATCAATTAAGTGATAATTACAAGTGTATTCTACACATCAATATTTGTCTAAGTGAAAGAATAAGCTTGAAATTCAATAAGAACACTCAAAATTAACTTGTCGCCACATATTCTTTCGAGAAATAATGACAGCGGGAGACAGAGATGGGAACTAGTTCCCAACTTCAAGTGACTGTGGGCCCAAGTTGGTTAAGTTGCATATTCTGAAATAAAAAACAGAAGAGGGAACAACTTTATTTTCTTAATTTAGAAAAAGAATGAAGAGAACTGCAACTCAATCAGTTGCGCCATGTGAGTTTTGAATTTTGCTTCCCTCAAAAGCACAGTGACACAACAGCACATTGACCAAACATTTTACCGTTTGGTCAGTGAGCCATGTCCCTGTGCTCAAAAGTAGTATGTGTTCATTGAAGAAAAAAAAAACTACAAAGAACTCTGTCTGCATTTAGGGTTTTTTATCGTACCAGTTGTCCATATGACTGATAGCATAGTTATTAACTACTTATTTCTCTGAAGTTGCATAAAATTAGTTTTCATAGCTGCAAACAAATAACAAATTAACATACAAAATACTGTGTCTTAACCCAATTTAAGGAAGATTGTCATTCTTTTGTTTCATGTATATCAGTCAATGCTGAGAAACACAAATAATAAAAATAAGCAACTTGCAAGATGAAGATTTAATGCTCGAAATATATGAAAATGATAGCTTAAATACATTAAACTAGATTCTAAGTATTTTTTGTTTACATTTCCTTTCTGTCTGCTCATTTATTTTAATATAGACATTAAAGATAAAGGAAATTGTAATTATTCTTTATTACTATTATTTTGATTACCATAAAAGAAGCATTTTTTCCTGCATAGGATAAGTTATTGCTTTTTAAATTGAAATCATCTTTGAAATTATCACGTGTTTTCTGTTTTTTGTATAATTATGTTGATCAATTGTTATCTCAAAATTTGTGACATTGAGAAATGGGGCAAAATGTCTTATTGTTTTCTTTGCAAGAATGGGTCAAAGAAATTGAGGAACTAAACAGAGAAATGATTTGACAAGGCTGACTTTTTAAGATAAAGCACTGTAAACACTTGTGATGGTATGTGACATGGTTGGTGGTCACCAAATCACAAGTGTCATTCCACTTTTACCATGTTTTATTTGGCTTTTTTTTGTTTACCCTTATTATGGTAACAGTAAGTATGTGCTTACTGTGCAGCTGCAACAACCTGATATTCCTAACCTTTGAACCCCAAAGATTAATAAAGAACAAATTGACTCTGAAATTATAGAACATTAATATTATTTATCATTTTTACTCTTGTTCCAGATGAGCATCATTCTAAAGATAGTAAACAAAGGAAGTGGCCCGTATGGGATGCTAGTACAAGTTATGGCACTTGCACAAGCCACTCACTACAAGGGCCCTAATGGAAGTGATAGACTGCACGGTCATGTGATGGAGGCCTATGCAGTTATGTGACTTTTTAAATAATCATGGTCTGACAGGTAAACCACCAGCCAAAAGGAGGAAACTGTTGTTTTGGGGGAGGTAATTTTGAAGAGGGATGACAAACCAGCCTACCTTGTTGCAACACAAGCAACAAACGTGTTTATCACAAATAATATGATAACGACAAAGGAGCACAGAGTTAACTGTGATAACGTCTCTACGGAAGTACCCCTCCCTTGCTCCTACTCTGCATGTTAGAGTTCACTGACCTATGGTTAAACAAAGGGTCTGTGTGTACGGAGGGTATGATTATAGAGGTGAGTTGTGTAAGATTAAACAAAACAAATTTATAAGGTTTCTCATGTTTAACATGTCTTTATTCTAATTCCATAGTTATCATACAACCTTATATTGATAGATATCACAATAAAAAACAAACATTCTGTAAAAAATGCTAGAGATGTTTTATTGTAATATTTTTTATCTTTTGCATCAAACCTTTGTCTTGGTTTTACTTCAGGTCAGTTGGTTAGAGTCACTGACTTGTAAACCATTTTACTAATAAAAAGGGCAGTTGGTTTGAGCCCAGCTATATGTAATAAAGGCTACAGATTCTCAAAGAGGTCAGGAGTGGAGTACTGGCACATTTATAAAATGATCATTGTCTGACAGATAAACCACCTGCCTGTGCTAGATGAGGCTGAAAATTTATTTAATATGTACATAAAACTCAAATTAATGAAATTAGACTTCCTTAGTGGAAGTTATGTGTAGTACATGTACATGTAGGTTGCCTAATATAGGGATTATGTTTGAACAAGTTTGAACCAGTGAGTAGTTCAGATATTTTTACTGATTATTTCATCCTGCAGGAAGACAACCAGAGAATGTTTAAGGTCAAAGGAACAGATGTTTCAATAAAACAGTTACACATTTAGATGGATCTCGGAAGGCAATGATCACACTCTAGTGGGATGCAACATGTTGTGATGCCACTTGGGATTTGTGGAAGTAACAAAGGTGATGTGAGAAAATGAGACTTTGTCCACAACTGTACAAACATCAATTAAGGTATGTTTGATAAATTTCAGATGTGGTATCAAAATGTTATGGTCTGTTTACCTTATTATGTTACATTTATTACTAAATGGCCCTTAATGTTGGCAGTTTCTTATGGAGACTGGCCATAAAAGAAGGATGGTTAGATAAACTGCCACCTCTGATAAATTATTGAATATGATATGGGCATTAAATCCCAAACAAACCTAAAAATAATAACTACAATAAAAATATATTTGAACAATATTTCTGTGAAGTTTGAATACGATTCTATGCAGAATTTTTTACTGATAATTATTACCTATCTAAATTAATTCCACAATTATCTTGTATTTTACTACAATGCCTTCTTACTGTGTCATTACAGTGATTTATATATTTTTTTGTGTCGCCTGCTACAAAGTAGCCACGACATATAGGGATCACTTCTCTGTTGTCAGTCTGTCCATCCATCACAAAAATTACTTCTCAGAAACTACAGGTGCAGTTTCATCCAAACTTTACAGGAATGATCAGTACCAAGTCTAGTTGTGCATATCATCGGAATTTTCCAGTTTAATGATTTTTGTGAGAGCTATGGCCCTTTAATGATTTATTTAAACTTCTCTTATACTACTAACGCAGTTTGAATGAAATGTTACAGGAATGATCAGTACCTCAAGTACTTGCGCGTATCTAATGGGTTTTTAAGTGGAATAATTTTTGGCTGAGTTATGGCCCTTGATTATAAAAAGGTGTTTTGGCCCGTTAATGATTTTTGTGTTGCCTGCTTCACAGAAGCTGCGACATGTTACAAAGTAGCCGTTACATGCAGGGATCACTTCTGCATTGTCTGTCTGTCCGTCCGTCCATCTGTCACAAACTTGTCCAGACTACTCCTCAGAAAGTACTGGTGCAATTTCATCCAAACTTTACTAGAATGATCAGTACCAAGTTAAGTTGTGCAAATCATCGGCATTTTCCAATTCAATGTTTTTTGTCAGAGTAATGGCCCTTTAATGATTTTTATTTTTAAACTTCGTCTGGACTTCTTCTCTTATACTACTGAAGCAATTTGAATGCAATGTTACAGGATTGATCGGTACCTCAAGTACTTGGGCTTGTTTAACAGGTTTTTCGGTTAAATGATTTTTGGCTGAGTTATGGCCCTTGAATAAAAATCTCGTTTTAGCCAACAATCTGTCCAATCACCTCTCAATGCAACTGCTTAATTGGCTATCATCAGGCGACACATGTGATCACTGATTGCCCTTGTAGTTCCAATTAAAGTTTCAGTGAATACATCTTTTGATATTTTGACTTAACGTTGTGTAATTATGCCTGTTCACCAGTTGTTGTTTTTTTTTCATAATTTTTAGAATTGTGAAACAGGCTTTGCATTTGAGGAACTGCATGTAGTTGCAGTCAGTATGGAAGACAGCAAGGCAGAGTTATTACTGCAAGATACATTGTCATGGTATTGCCAGCAGATGTTCTCTTCTTTGCTCTTGGTGATGACCCTGCCAATGTTGTTTGCAGAACATGGATCAGTTCATTTGGAGATCGAAAAGCAAGGCAGTGAAATTTTAGGAGTTAAAATTGTTGAAACTTGGAAATCTAGTATCCAAAATCACAAGAACATTATACAATAGGAAGACAAGTGCATTAATAGATGAATAATTAATGAAAACTTCTTGTATATGAAGGTGCATAAACATGATAGAATAAGTATATCACAGAAAAAAATGATGCTCAGATTTAGAAAAACTGTAACTTAGTTATAGAAAAATCTTTTCTTTTAATTTTGTTTTTATTTCATTTTGTTGTCGTAAACTTTTTTTTTTCTATTATATGATGCAAAGTGTGGCCAGTTTATTGTTTGAATAAGGTCTTGATTTGGAAATATAAGTACAAGGTTTATTTACATTTTACTGTGCACTAGACTAGTTTAAATTTTCAGAGCAGAACTGAATTCCTTAAATAGCAGTCATCCAGAAATAAATTAACCTAAAACAAATACATTTGTAGTCTTAGTTAACATTTAATTTTGGCGATGCCTCGAATCCCCAGTCTCTCAGTAGCCTTTATGCACAGTTGTTGAAGGACATTAAAAAAGGTTTACATGTACCTAAAAAAGTGATATAAATGTCTTGTCCTTTCTTTGAAGAATGTATGTGAGTGGAACTTATGTTGTCTTTTACAGTTCTTCTTACTTTTTTAAATTTTTTTCCTATGCATAAAACCACTGGTATATACTAGTTTGATGTCATTTATTTTATATTCTAGAGTAAATGTTATATTGACCTCGTGTTCTTGTCTGTTTTCAAATCTCTTCCTGCTGATGACTATGTAGGCAAAATTACATTGTGTGTTGTTAAGTTTCTTAACATGAAAAAAATAGTTTTACCTCCGTAGTAAGAATGGGTCCATTACACTTCAAAATACATGGTACATCTACAAGTTTCAGAGATGATCACCAAGGCTTCTTAAGATTTTTTTTAAATGAACAAGCTCATGTATTAAAGGCTGTAACTGTCAAAATATTATTAGTTTTGTGGTTTTTTTTGCTTTGCACTGGTGATTGTTCCGAATGTAAAAAAGCAAAATGCTGTTCCTAAGTTCAGAGACCTATTTTTGTAAATGAAAAATCTTGTTACCCTAGTACCGGTAAAATATGTCACTTGCACTGGTGAAACGTTTAAATGCTGTTATTTAAGTCGTAGTTCCTAAAACGGACAATAACTAGAAAATGTCATAGAGAGTCATGTGCGTCTTTCCAACTACTGTGTCTGCAAAGTTTCAGTTCTGTATCTTCAAGGTTTCCACGATACTGATGTTTCAAAAAAAAGTGACGGTATAATTAAAGTCAAAGGACTGAAACACGATCAGACAATTTCCAACATTTTGCAAAGGAATTGTTACTTTTGAAACTCTTCATTGTATTCATTCTTCGCCCCCCCATCAGTACTTTCAGTGCTTTGATTATCGACCTTTGAACATTTCGTACTCGTGAATAATTAATTGGTTTTCGAAATATATCCTTTCGTAATCATAGCCAATGAAATCACACGCTACATTTTAAAACTAAACTATGCTTAAACTTCTGGGAAATACGTCTATTGTAAAAAAACAACATTATTTGACGTTTTACAACAACCTTCAAAATTGAAGAGTATTTATTTGTAACGCGGAACATCATTGAACGAACGAAACTATGCTTAAACTTTTGGGAAATACGTCTATTATAAAAAACAACATCCCTATTTGACGTTTTATAACAACCTTCAAAATTGAAGAGTATTTATTTGTAACGCAGAACATCATTGAACGAAGAATTTCTTCGCTTTGTCCCACGGTACATAATGTAGTTATACGGTGGTAACCGACGATGAAATCTAACACGACAAAACAGCAGTTTGAGATGACAAGATATTTATTTGACATGACAACAAGGAATTTTTGTGTCGCCTGCTACGAAGTAGCCGCGACATGTAGGGATCACTTCTCCGTCTGTCCGTGCGTCCGTCCGTCCGTCGGAAAAAACTTGTCCGGACTACTCCTCAGAAACTACTGGTGCGATTTCATCCAAACTTTACAGGAATGATCAGTACCAAGTCTAGTTGTGCATATTTTCGGCATTTTCCAGTCCAATGATTTTGTGAGAGTTATGGCCCTTTTATGATTTTTATTTTTAAAGTTTGTCCGGACTTCTTCTCTTATACTACTAATGCAATTTGAATGAAATTTTACAGGATTAATCAGTATCTCAAGTACTTGCGCATACCTAACAGTTTTTTTGGTTGAATGATTTTTGGCTGAGTTATGGCCCTTGAATGAAAAAGGCGTTTTGGCCATATAATGAATTTTGTGTTGCAGGCTTCACAGTAGCTGCGACATGCTAAAAATAGCCATGACATATAGGGATCACTTCCTCATCATCTTGTTGTCCGTCCATCTGTCTGTCTGTCCATCACAAAACTTTTCTGGACTACTCCTCAGACACTACTGGTTCGATTTCATCCAAACTTTACAGGAATGATCAGTATCAAGTCTAGTTGTGCATATCGTCAGCATTTTCCAGTTCAATGATTTTTGTCAGAGTTATGGTCCTTTAATGATTTTTATTTTCAAAGTTTGTCCGGACTACTTCTCTTACACTACTAAAGCAATTTAAATGAAATGTTACAGGATTGTTCTGTACCTCAAGTACTTGCGCATGTCTTACAGGTTTTTCGGTTGAATGATTTTTGGCTGAGCTATGACCCTTGAATAAAAAAATGCGTTTTAACCTACAAACTGTCCAATCACCTCTCAATACTACTGTTTAATTGGCTATCATCAGCTAGGCGACACATGTGACCACTGATCGCCCTTGTGACAACTTAGAAAGGTGTGACATTTTTTAACGTTTGCAGAAATGCATCATGCAAATGATTTATTTGCTAACTAGAATCATGAAAGTCATCTTCTACTATTGAACAGAAAAATCACCTAGTTGTAGCTGAACTGGTGCTCCATACTTTTCACGGAAAAGTGGTCAAAATATACATACACGTCAACAACTGTTAAATTTATGTACGGAAATGTCGTACGATTTAAATATAGAAGTTTTCAGACGGTGTTCCGTTAGCTTGATAACATGTTGTTGTTTTTTGTTTTGTTTTTTTTTCGTTTGTTTGTTTGTTTGTAGGTTGGTTCGTTGTTGTTTTGGTTTTACGAGTAATATGTTACTTTACCTCCTTTTAATATCATGAAACACGGAGCACATGAAAATAAACAAAAATGAAAATGAAACATGCCTTTGAAAATATTGCAATGTTTTGTTTTTACAATCCGGTTTCCCAGCGTAGGCAAAGTTTGGAAGTAAAGACTACTATTTGACGAAATTGAGGTAAATTCATATGTTATAATACTAGTGTATATACTTCCATCCCTTTCTGTTTTTTTCTGTAATAAATCATGTCGTACGTAGCTCTTTTTTAAGTTTCTCGGTGAATTTGTCTAGGAATTAATATGGAAAGTAAAGAGGGAAGGGTTTAATAACGGAAGTAGCTGGTGAAATAGTATTGTACAGATTTCACCGTTTACTACCTACCACCGTGAACATGTTTAATATGAATATGTAATAAGTTATAGCATGTTAGTTTTTTCCTTTTAAACTAGTAATAATAAACGAAAAGATCTGACGCAATCTGTTTCAAGTCCGACTAGTTTCTCTTTCTAAAAAAAAACGTGTTAGGAATTAAATATTAGCCTGAACACATACGGGCCAGTCTTCGATCTTCTGTTCCGTGTTCTCAAAGGTGTCATCATACAGGAATTTTACATAAAACCATTTCCCCCCCCCCCCCCCGAGTCGTACTCCGGTGACCTTGCCAGCTCTTATATGTCCCTTCACAATGTCAACTTATTATAGCTGCTATTTATAGCATGCGTTTGTGTAAGTATGTAATAATTAAGCTATTGAAACAGCTCACATAGTGTAGAGCCAATGATAAACTGCTTCCTTGTCGATATGCTGCTTTATGATTAAAGTCGATGAACTTTTTTGAAGTTTTTCTTTGGCTCCTGCTCTTTTTTTTCCAAACAAGTTAAAAATAGAAAATTTTGGTTTTCCATGATGACTGATATGAAATCTCACTCTGAATAACATGTACGCAGTCTTTAACAGCGCTGAGCCGATCAAAATCAGTTATCGAAAAGCACAAAGCATTTCATCATTGATGATTATGTATTAACTTGCGCACATCGGCATCTCCACATCTGCACAGTTCAAAAAGTGATCGCGTGTGCTCTCGGTATAAATGACAGAGTGATTAACAAGAATCTGACTGAAGTTCACGATCTCCCTACGGTTAGATCTGAAGACGACACATTTATTTCTGTCTTCTCGATTACCTGGAATTTCCACGATTGTTATTTATATCCCAGCCAATGACACTGTAGCTTATGACGCGCCTAGATAGCTTGCATGTACACACGGCGTGTTCAGACAGCGTGTAAACTTATCTAGCATAACACACAGGCGTTCGGCACATTTGTCTTGCCAATAATGGTCAAATTATCATAATATAATCTCCCTTTGATCATCAAGAACAAAATAACTATCCAGCACTCGTTTACTGTATAATATATATATTATATAGTAAACGGGTGCTTGATAGTCATTTTGTTCTTGATGATCAAAGGGAGACTATTTTATGATAAGTTAGCCATTATTGGCAAAACAAATGTGCCGAACGCCTGTGGCATAACAATCTTTGTTATCGGAAACGGAAAATGCTTAGATATTTTGAAAACATAATATTCTGCACAAACATTAATTTCATTATTTTGGAAGATTTTGACAAATAAATTTACCTGAGTTCAGTGACAGTTTGTATATGGCAGATAATTGTTTGGAATCTAATCTATATAAATAGATTTTCAAAAGTTGGACATTTACTTCCATTAGGGTGGAAGCGTTGCTCTGATTGGCTGATGGATAGGTCACGAGAAGGTGACCTTCTATTGGTCGTCCTCTGATCCTAATAGCATAGCGATGTTTAGGATATGATTTTAATCAGATTGATCTCCGCGTGTGCACGTATTTAGCTTCGCATATCAATGAAGCACGAATTTCTGATAGAGCGTTATCATCCGGATTACAACAGACTGAGTCACTATTAATCCATAGATGAATCAGTCCAATTTTCATCATGGTAAAAAAGTACTGCACTCCAGATCTGTACAAGCAACTTCTTTATTCAGAATTTATAGTTTTCTATGGAGTCCAAATAAAATCAGCTCAGCTAAATACCTTGGAAAAATGCCCCATGCCTCTCATAAATTTAGAGGCTTAATTTTTAGAACACTAGTAACAGTAATATTAATTACCAGATTCTTTTTTTTAACCCCTAAAAACCCTTAAGAATAAGATATAAGTCTAACCTGATCCCCTTCATCCATGTTTCATACGACATAGTGTATGAGCATCTAGACGACCCCCTGGTCATCTTAACTGATTCCCAATGTGTGTTTCGAAGGACATACAGTGTATGAACACCTAGACGATCACCTTGTCATCATACTTCATTCCCTCATGTATGTTTCATAAGACATTTGTACATGAACATTTAGACGATCCCCATTTAGACAATTCCCTGGCCATCTTACCTGATCCCTATGTTTGTTTCAAAGGACATACAGTGTATTAACACCACGAAGATCCCCTGATCATCTTATATACCTGATCCCACGATGTATGTTTGATAAGACATATTGCGCATGAACATTTAGAGGATCATCATTTAAACAATTCCTCTAACCTAACCCTCCCATCTGTGGTTCATAGGACATACAGTGTTTGGACTTCTATACGATCCCTTGGTAATCTAACCTCACTCCTTTAAATTTGTTTCATAGGACATGTAGAATATGAACATCTCAACGATCCCCTGATCATCTAACCTAAGTCCCTCATGTATGATACATAGGACATGTAATGTATGAACATCTAGACGACCCGTTAGTCTTCTTACCTGATCTCCATGTATGTTTTATAGGACACATAGTATATGAACATCTGGACTAACTCCTTAAATTGTCATCCAACCTAATGTGTGTCATAGGACACATAGTATTTGAAAACCTAGACAACGCCAATGTCATTTAAGTTGATCCCATCACATATATTCCATTGGACATATAGTGTATGGACATTTAGACACTCACCGGATCATCTTTCAAAAGACATATTGTGTATATTCTTCTATACGATCCCCACCCATGTATTTTTCATAAGACATATAGTGTATGAAAATCTATTTAGGCGATTACTTGGTCATCTTACCTGATCCCCTCATGTATTTTTATAGGAAATATAGTGTATTAACATCTAGACGATCCCCTGGTCATCTTACCTAATCGCCTTAGGTATTCTTCATACGATATAAAATGAGACGATCGCTTGGTCATCTTACCTGATCCCCATGTATGTTTCATAAGAAATAAAGCGTATGGATATCTAGACGATCCCCTTGCCATCTTACCTGATCCATCCCCACTTTTATTTTTCAAAGGGCATATAGTGTATAAACATTAGACGATCCCCTTATCACTTACTTGATCCCCGCTAGTCTGTTTCATGGGAAATAATGAGAACATCTGGACGATCTCCTGGTCACTGACCTGATCCCCTCATGTGTTTTTATAGGACATGTAGTGTATTAACATTAAGACGATCCCCTGGTCATCTCACTTACCTGATCACCCATGCATTTTTCATAGAACGTCTAATGTATGAACGTCTACACTATCCCCTGGTCATATTACCTGATCCCCTCATGTACTTTTCATATGACATATTGTGTATGAACATCAAGGCGATTCCCTGGTCATCTTACCTGATCCCTTTATGTATGCTTCATAGGAAAAAAGTGAACATCTAGACGATTTCCTGGTTGCATCACCTGACCCCCTCATGTATTTTTATAGGACATACAGTGTAATAGCATCGAGACGATCTCCTGGTCATCTTAACTGATCACTTCATGTATATTTCATAGGAATTAGTGTATAAAAATCTAGACGATCCCCTGGTCATCTTGACTGATCCCATCATGTTTTTATAGGACATATAGTGTATTAACATTAAGACGATCCCCTGGTCATCTCACCTGATCCCATTATGTATTTTTCATAGGACGTACAGTGTAAGAACATCTTGACGATCCCCTGGTCATCTAACCTGATCCCCTCATGCATGTTTCATAGGATATAAAGTGAATGAAAATCTACATCATCCTTGGTCATCTTACCTGACCCCCCATTGATGTTTTCTAGAATATAAAGTGTATGAAATTAAAGACGATCCCCTGTTAATTTTACCTGATCCCCTCATGCATTTGCCATAGGCCATGTAGTGTATTAACATATAGACGATCCCCTGGTCATCATACTGATCTCGTCATCCATGTTCCAATGGACATGTAGTGTATGAACATCTAGACGATCCCTTTTTCACTTACCTGATCCCGTCATCCATGTTTCGTACGGCATGCAGTGTATGAAAACCTAGACTATTCCCTGGTCATATTACCAAATCCCCTTATGTATGTTTCATAGGAAATAAAGTGTATGAACATCTAGACGATCTCCTAGTTGCATAACATGGCCCCCTCATGTATTTTTCATATAACATAATAGTGTATAAATATCTAGACGATCCTCAGGTCATCTTACCTAATCCCCTCATGCATGTTTCATAAGAAATAAAGTGATTAAAAATCTACACCATCCTTTTTAATATTACCTGATCCCCTCATATATTTTTCATATGATATATAGTGTATGAACATCAAGGCGATTCCCTGGTCATCTTACGTGATCCCCTTATGTATGTTTCATAGGAAATAAAGTGAATGAACATCTAGACGATCTCCTAGTTACATATAACACAATAGTGTATAAATATCTAGACGATCCTCAGGTCATCTTACCTAATCCCCTCATGCATGTTTCATAAGAAATAAAGTGAATGAAAATCTACACCATCCTTTTTAATATTACCTGATCCCCTCTTATATTTTTCATATGATATATAGTGTATGAACATCAAGGCGATTCCCTGGTCATCTTACGTGATCCCCTTATGTATGTTTCATAGGAAATAAAGTGAATGAACATCTAGACGATCTCCTAGTTACATATAACACAATAGTGTATAAATATCTAGACGATCCTCAGGTCATCTTACCTAATCCCCTCATGCATGTTTCATAAGAAATAAAGTGAATGAAAATCTACACCATCCTTTTTTCATATTACCTGATCCCCTCATATATTTTTCATATGACATATAGTGTATAACCATCAGGACGATTCCCTGGTCATCTTGCGTGATCCTCTTATGTATGTTTCATAGGAAATAAAGTGTATGAACATCTAGACGATCTCCTAGTTACATAACCTGACCCCTCATGTATTTTTCATATAACATATTGTGTATAAATTTCTAGACTTTCTCCTGGTCACCTTAACTGATCTCCTAATGTATGTTTCATAGGACATGTAGTGTATGAACATCTAGACAATCCCAAGGTTATCTTACCTGAACCCCTCATGAATTTGTTTTAGAACATATTGTGTATTAACATTAAGACGATCCCCTGGTCATCTCACCTGATCCCCTCATGTATTTTTCATAGCAATTACATTGTATGAACATCTTGACGATCCCCTGGTCATCTAACCTAATCCCCTCATGCATGTTTCATAGGAAATAAAGTGAATGAAAATCTACACCATCCTTGGTCATCTTACCTAATCCACCATTTATGTTTCCTAGGAAATAAAGTGAATGAAATTGAAGACGATCCCCTGGTAATTTTACCTGATCCCCTCATGCATCCATATGTATGATTGTGAATATTTTCATAGAAAAGTGAAAAATAAGTTTTAAAGAAAGACCATGAATATCGTATCCTTGAAAGCTCTGCAAGAATAATAATTAGTTCTTATAAGCTAAGTGCAATCATTTTTCTGTTTTAATGGTACAAAGACTTCTAATATTTTGGGACTCTATGAAACCATTCTTCTTAACCCTAGGGGGCGGATATTTTTCCCGTGCTTGCTTACTGGTGTCCTGAAACGTTAGATGTTTAATATTCTGACCTCAAATGTGTTGTTTAGTTCTCTTCATATTGTATCCATTATTCCAAGTTGTAATGTTACGTCTTTTATATGTGACGTCACAGTTCCTACCTATTTTTTGTGTCACCTCCCATTCGTTTTAGAGATCTATAACGTGTGTATGCATTGATTATCCCCTGGACTTTTTTTTATATTTTACCTGATTGAGATTGAGTTTATATATAAATAAACACATTTTTTCTTACGGCAACTCTGTTCAGGGTCTTTCAAATATTTGAAAGCATTTGTCTCCCTTGTTTTTATTGTTTTATGATAGTCTGTTTTCTTTTTTGCATTAATTTAGTTTTGTTTTACCTTGACTGGATTTTATGTTATAATATCGCTATACTTGCTTTTATATGTATGCTTTAGTTGTACAATGTATTATCCTTAAGCATGTGTTTGTAAATTTGTTTTTATGTGCTTTAACTAATATGTATTTTCTTTTTACAGTTGTATACCTTATCACACTTGTAGTTCTCTGTTTTAATGTTTTATTGGTAATACCTGTCTTAATTTGCATGTCTTAGCTATTCTATTTTTAATCATGTCCTTGTATAACTGTTTTTTGTGTTTTGAGCTTTTCTGATCAGTCTTTGTCCGTCGTCCGTCCGTCCGTCGTCAACTTTTCATTCAAATGACATCTCCTCTGAAAACAAAGGGCCAAATTAAATGACACTTGCCTGGGATGTTCCTTGCATGAAGCTCTACCAAGATTGTTCAAATGGTTCTGGTCCATTGCATTTCTGGTTCACTGGAGCTAAAATTAGATTTTAAAAGTTGGATCTTTAAAAATCTTCTCCTCCGAAACCACAAGGCCTAGAGCTTAGATATTTGTTATGAAGCATCATCTACCAAAATTGTTCAAATTATGACCGTGGGGTCAAAACTGACCCCATCCCAGGGGTCAGTTGATTTTACATAGATTTATATAGGGAAAACTTAAAAAATCTTCTTGTCAAAAACCACAAGGCCTAGAGTTTAGATATTTGGTGTGCAGCATTGTCCAGTAGACCTTTACCAAGTTTGTTCAAATCATGGTTCCTGGGTCAAAAATGGCCCAGCCCTGGGGTCACATGTTTTACATAGTGTTATATAGGGCTCTAATATTGGTGTTCGTCAAGGAGAAAATCTATCACCTTTGCTCTTTTCTTTATATCTGAATGATTTAAACGACTACCTCCAAAATAATGAAAATATTCATGGTATAACTATAAGAAACGGCCAAGATGAAAATGACCTCTTCAATTTACTTAAAATTTTTATTTTATTATACGCAGATGATACAGTTATTATGGAAGAATCAGCAGACGAATTACAAGAAGCTTTGAATACTCATGAACAATATTGTGACACTTGGAGACTTACTGTAAATATTACGAAAACAAAAGTTTTAGTATTTTCAAAAGGTAGACAACCTAACTATAAATTTAAATACAAAAATGAAGATATAGAAATAGTAAATGAATACAAATATTTAGGTATTTTTTTAGTAAAAGTGGTTCTTTTTTTAATTGTAAAAAACACATTGCAAATCAAGCTACTAAGGCAATGTATAGCCTAATTAAAAATTCAAATCGCCTCAGTCTCCCAATAGACCTTCAAATTGACCTTTTTAAAAAGACAGTGATACCGATTTTATTATACGGAGTAGAAATTTGGGGTTTCGGAAGCCTAGACTTAATAGAACGAGTACAGTTGAAATTTTTGAAATATGTTTTAAAGCTAAAACGTTCTACACCTAACTACATTGTATATGGAGAAACAGGATGTTTACCTTTATCAGTATATATTGAAGAAAGAATCATATCGTTCTGGTCACGACTGCTTACAGCCCCCAACAAATTATCATCGCTTTTATACAGACACATATTGCACGCTTCTGAAGGCGAAAATGAAGATATGTTCAAGAAAAAATTCCCTTGGTTACACCGCGTTAAATCTATTTTAATTAAATGCGGACTAATAAACATATGGTATGATAATAGTTTCACTGATATTAAATGGTTACAACTTACTGTGAAACAAAAATTAAAAGATCTTTTTCTTAATGATTGGTATTCAAAAGTTGAAAATTCTTCAAACAGTACATTTTATAGGGTATTTAAAAAGTCATTTGGTATTGAATCCTATTTGCATAATATAAATGCTTCTCTTTTGTATTATTTCATCAAATTTCGAACTAGAAATCACCGTTTACCTATAGAAACAGGAAACTGGTCAAGGATTCCTATTAACCAAAGATTTTGCAATACTTGTCAAAATAATATTGGGGATGAGTTTCATTACCTTTTTGAGTGTAAACAATTTGACGTAGAAAGAAGAATAAATCTGAAACGTTACTACTACTCTCGCCCAAATATGTTCAAATTAGAAAAACTCATGTGTTCTCCAAGTAAAAGTGAATTCCAAAAACTATGTAAATTTGTTAAAATTATATTGAAAACGGTAAGAATTTAATTATGTTATTTTACAATAAGGGTAATTTTTCTTTGGTAATTTATAATACATATACGTATATTATATGTATGTGTGTATGAATATAATATGTATATACATATATTTATATGTATAAACAAACAAAAAGTGTTTAGTCTAATAAGAGGAGCTCATGTTTTTTGGCTAAAATATACAATACAGGTATATCTAGTCTACATAAGAAGTAATATCTATTGTAGCCTCTATAAATTTATTATATAATGTAGCCTCGTATGGATTGTCTTTGTTTTTTTTTTCTCTCTCTCTCTCTTTTATTTTTTTTTCTTGTTTGTTTGTAACACTATGGTAATCATATATTAAGTATTTAATGTAGCCTCGAAGAATAACAAATACTATTGTAAATTCCTCATATATGCATGTTAAACATGTATTGAGAGAATAAAAGATCTGTTCTGATCTGTTCTGTTCTGAAAAACTTTTAAAAATCTTCTTGTCAGAAACTGGAAGGCCAAGAGTTTAGATATTTGGTGTGCAGCATTGTCTAGTGGACCTCTACTAAGTTTGTTCAAATCATGGTTCCTGGGTCAAAAATAGCCCCGCCCCAGGGGTTCAAATGTTTTATATAGAGTTATATAGGAAAAACTTTAATAAATCTTCTTGTCAGAAACCGCAAGGCCTAGAGTTTAGATATTTGGTGTTCAGCATTGTCCAGTGGACCTCTACTAAGTTTCTTCAAATCATAGCCTCTGGGTCAAAATAGGCCCCACCCCGGGGGTCAATTGATTTTACATAGGCTTATAAAGGAAATCTTTTAAAATCTTCTTCTCAGAAACCACAATGCCTACAGCTTAGATATTTGGTATGTAGGATTGTCTAGTGGACCTCTATCAAATTTGTTCAAATTATGTCCCCTGGGTCAAAATTGGTCACGCCCCAGGGTTCTCTTGATTTACATATAGTTATATAGGAAAAACATAAAAAATTATTTTTCTCCGAAACTAATTGGACTAGACCTTAGATATTTGGTGTGGAGTATTGTGTTGAGAACCTTTACCAGTATTGTTTATATGTTGGCCCCAGGGTCAAAATTGGCCCCGCCCCGGGGGCCCTTAATATGTAAAAAAGGCAATCTTTAAAAATCTTCTTACTGGAAACCTCAATGCCTACAGCTTATATATTTGGTATGCAGCATTGTCTAGTGGATGTCTACCAAGTTTGTTCAAATCATGTCCCCTGGGTCAAAATTGGCCACGCCCCAGGGTTCTCTTGGTTTTCATATAGTTATATAGGAAAAACATTTGGTATGCAGCATTGTCTAGTGGACCTCTACGTAGTTTTTTTGAAAAATGTCCCTGGGGTCACTTTTGGCCCCGCCCGAGGGGTCACAAGTTTTAAATAGCAGTATAGAAGAAAGTCTTTAAAAATCTTCTTGTCTGAAACCACAAGGCCTAGAATTTTAAAATTTGGCATGCAGCAAGCTTTGTCAAGCTTTTTGAAGTTATTAGATTAGGTTAAAGGTCACAGAGGGTAAAAATAGATTCATCTACTGTACCTCATAGAGCCTTCATTTATAGACCAATATCTTTGATATTCAGTATATAGGTTCCTTGCATGGACGTCTACCCATGGGTAGGGTTTGAGGTCACTGGGTCAAGGCCACCATAGCTAATAATAGATATTTCTACTTTCTGTCATAGAGCCTTTATTTATTGACTGATATTTTACATATTTGGTTTGTAGGCATTAATATATTTTCAATTAAAAAATGAAATACTGCTTAACAGCAAACCTACAGCCAAAGTACTCAGGTGAGCGATCCAGGGCCAGCATGGCCCTCTTGTCACTCTAGAGGTAACATTTTCAGCCCAAACATCCTGGAATATGTCAGAAAGGTTGTTTTGATGATTACTAGTTCAAGTTTGAATATGGGTCATGTGGGGTCAAAAACTAGGTCACACAGCAAAAATATGGTAAAACCTTGTTAACACTCTAGAGGTAACATTTTTAGCCCAAATTTCCTGAAAAACTGTCAGAAAGCTTGTTAAGATGATTTCTAGCTCAAGTTGGAATATGGGTCATGTGGGGTCAAAAACTAGGTCACACAGCGTGTATATGGAAAAACCTTGTTAACACTCTAGAGGTAACATTTTCAGCCCAAATATCCTGGAAATATGTCAGATAGGTTGTTTCGATGATTTCTAGGTCAAGTTCGAATATGGGTCCTGTGGGGTCAAAAACTAGGTCACAGAGCCCAAATATGGAAAAACCTTGTTAACACTTTAGAGGTAACATTTTCAGCCCAATTATCCTTGTAATACGTCAGAAAGGTTATTTGGATGATTTCTAGCCCAGGTTCGAATATGTGTCATCTTGGGTCAAAAACTAGGCCACTGAGACCAAATATGGAAAAACCTTTTTATCACTCTAGAGAACATTTTCAGCCCAAATACCCTGGAAATATGTCAGAAAGGTCGTTTTCATGATTTCTAGTTCAAGTTTGAATATGGGTCCTGTGGGGTCAAAAACTAGGTCACACAGCCCAAATATGGTAAAACCTTGTTAACACTCTAGAGGTAACATTTTTAGCCCAAATTTCCTGAAAACTGACATATTTGGTTTGCAGGCACTTACATAATTATGTTCAATTAAAAAATGAAATACTGCTTAACAGCAAACCTACAGCCAAAGTACTCAGGTGAGCGATCCAGGGCCATCATGGACCTCTTGTTCTAACTCGTGCTTACTTTTACAGGGGCTTGCCGTGTTATATTTATACATTTTTTGTCGAAAAAAAAGCTATAAGCTTATGTTATCAGTTATTGTATCTGGCGTTTAACAAAACTTTTCTTGAATCTTGTAAAGACACTGCTGTGTTGAAGACCCTGGCGGATCTAAATATTTCATTAATGTGTGGATGGATGAATCACCTTGTTTTTCTGTGCTTCGTTTAGTTTAATTTGTGTGTCGCCATTTCATCATTTAATCACGGACTAATTATTAAACAGTGTAACAACACTACACATATGATGTAAAATGCACCTCAAATATGATGTAAAATCGTGTTTTCTTATTCAACATCAACCGTAAAGCTAGTTGACAACGATACGTCCTCAAAACAGTAGGGGGTGGGGGTGGGGGGGGCTAAATATGCTGAGTAGACGAATTACGGACAAAACGGACCATGGACAAAACGGACTTCACAAAACGGACAATGTTTTGAGACAAAACGGACCATGGTGTGAGACGAAACGGACCATACCCAGGGACAAAACGTACCATCCAAAAAATAATTTTTACTCCAGTTAAATTCATATCAGCTTCCATTATAAGACGTTTAAGTTGTATAATGCTTTTTGCCGTCATACGAGTAAGTATTTTTGTTGTGAAATTTTTGTTCTGATTTTTTTTTCAAAACTTGACTCATTTGAAATTCCCTGCTCAATAAAAAAAAAAAATAATAATAAAAAGAAAAGATCTAATAACTTTAAGCTTTTGCTTGAAGATTTAGATGGGGAAAACAAGTTTTAATAACAGGTGAAAGTACTTTACAATCAACACATTTTTTAATCAACACATTTGACTATGTTTAACACCATATATGTAGTGTTTCACACCTTTTTAAGAAGTTGTCGATTACTATACACATAGATTATGTATTTGTTACTTCGTATGTTTGTTTTCTGACTGTGTTATTTCTGATCTGCAGTCAAATTAATCTTGTCAAGTAATTATATTGTTTTCGCACCTCTCAACATACTACAGTTATTAAATTACCTTAAAAGTATCGGAATTTACACCTAGATAAAGATTCTTTTTCTCAATTGTATAATTCAGTTAATTATCGTATATTATAATGTTTTCGCACCTCTCAACAACCTACAGTTACTAAAATTACCTTAAAAATATCGGAATTTACACCTAGATAAAGATTCTTTTTCTCAATTGTATAATTCAGTTAACTATCGTATCGTAATTATCCATTTATGCATTTAGTACAGCTATGGTGTATTTTGCGACAATACAGTTTTACAGTTTTTACAGTTTTTATTAATAACACTAACAAACTAGAAATGGTTTTTGATTGAACAAAAACATATGTCTCCCCCCAGCCAGTTGCTGCAGGCAGTATTGAATCAGACGATTGTAAAATTTGACATTTAACCTCAAAGTGTGACCTTGACCTTGAGACACCACACCCTCAAAGTGGGTTCTGCATGTCACCTTGATGAGGTGAACATCTGACCCAAGTTTCATAAAAATCCTTCAAGGGCTTTGGAAGATACAGAGCGGACACGATTTTGTGGCATTTGACATTTAACCTCCAAGTGTGACCTTGACTTTAGACACCACACCCGCAAAGTGGGTTCTGCATGTCGCCTTGATGAGGTGAACATCTGACCCAAGTTTCATAAAAATCCTTCAAGGGCTTTGGTATATACAGAGCGGACACGATTTTGTGACGGACAGACGGACAGACAGACAGACAACCGGGGAAAAACAATATGTCTCCCCCGATGAGGTGAACATCTGACCCAAGTTTCATAAAAATCCTTCAAAGGCTTTTGAAGATACAGAGTGGACACGATTTTGTGGCATTTGACATTTAACCTCCAACTGTGACCTTGACCTTGAGACACCACACCCGCAAGGTGGGTTCTGCACGTCACCTTGATAAGGTGAACATCTGACCCAAGTTTCATAAAAATCCTTCAAAGGCTTTTGAAGATACAGAGCGGACACAATTTTGTGGCATTTGACATTTAACCTCCAAGTGTGACCTTGACCTTCAGACACCACACCCGCAAAGTGGGTTCTGCACGTCGTCTTGATGAAGTGAACATCTGACCCAAGTTTCATAAAAATCCTTCAAGGGCTTTGGAAGATACAGAGCGGACACGATTTTGTGACGGACAGACGGACGGACGGACGGACGGAGGGACGGACGGACGGACAACCAGGGGAAAAACAATATGTCTCCCCCATTTTTGGGGGGAGACATAATTACTTTAGACACATCTGATTGTAATTAACTATAATTTGGAAACAAAAGAAAAACACACAGCAAATTACAATTTCTTTTAAAATTTCTTATTCATTAGTGTAATATATAATATGATCAGTTTTGATGAAAAAATACGTGCAGTGAATATCAAATTATTACTAGAATAAAAATTCAATTTTAACATTATGTGCTGATGTTTGGGCTGTGCTTACTTATAAATTCTATTTTCTTTTTTTATTATGCATTATACTACACACCTTTAACACCTCAGGATGGGAGCCAAAAATACATACTAGTATGACGGCAAATTTTACTTTCTTTTGTCAGATGAATTATACTACACCCCTAAAACGTCTCATAATGGAAGCTGATATAAATTCAACTGGTGTAAAAAATATTTTTTGGATGGTCCGTTTTGTCCCTGGATATGGTCCGTTTCGTCTCACATTATGGTCCGTTTTGTCTCAAAAAATGGTCCGTTTTGTCTAGTCTGTTACATGCACCGGGATAATCACCGTGCTCTTCAATTGGAGGAAAACAGCTTGGACGGTGTTACTGTAGAAAAATAACACAAAGTGACAACCAGTAACATAAGAGGGCAGGGGACCGAAAATGAGCAATAATGGCTTAAATATTTAAAAAAAATAAAAGTTTCTATTCTTGAAAAGTTATCACCGTGGTCCGATATACTCTCTCTGGGCATTCCAAAATAATAATTTCCATGGTCTAATAAACATTCTTGAGCCAGTAATACAAAATTATCGTGGCTGAATTTCCAGTTAGTGAGCTGGTAAAAGGAGTCACCAATGGTCTAATATATCTTCTCTGAGCATACAAAAATAATCACCGTGGTCTAATATGCATTGTTTGAGCCAGTAAGAGTAACCACCGTGGTTTTATTTCCATTCAGTAAGCTGGAAAAAGTAATCACCATGGTTTTATATACCTCATCTAAGCAATCAAAAGTAATCACCGTGGTCTAGTAATAGTATACATTCTTTGAGCATTCAAAAGTAATCACCGTTGTCCTATTAATATGCTTTCTCTGAGCATTCAAAAGTCATCACTGTGGTCTAGTTTACCTTCCCCGAGACTTAAATAGTAATCACCGTAGTCAAATATACTTCTCTGAGCATTTAAAAGTAATCACCGTGGTCTAGAATACTTTCTCTGAGCATTTAAAAGTAACCACTGTGGCCAAGAATACTTTGTCCGAGTATTCAAAAATAATCACCTTAGTCTAGAATACTCTCTCTGAGCATTTAAAAGTAATCACCGTGGTCTAGTATACTTTCTCTGAGCATTCAAAAGTAATCACCGTGGACTAGTCTACTTTCTCTAAGCATTTAAAAGTAATCACCGTGGTCTAGAATACTTTCTCTGAGCATTTAAAAGTAATCACCGTGGTGTAGTATACATTATTTGAGCATTTACAAGTAATCACCGTGGTCACTGTATACTTTCTCTGAGCATTTAAAAGTAATCACCGTGGTCTAGAATATTTTCTATGAGCATTTAAAAGTAATCACCATGGACTAGTCTACTTCCTCTGAGCATTCAAAATTAATCACCGTGGTCTAGAATACTTTCTCTGAGCATTTAAAAGTAATCACCGTGGTGTAGTATACATTATTTGAGCATTTAAAAGTAATCACCGTGGTCTACTATACTTTCTTTGAGCATTTAAAAGTAATCACCGTGGTCAACTATACTTTCTTTGAGCATTTAAAAGTAATCACCGTGGACTAGTCTACTTCCTCTGAGCATTCAAAATTTATCACCTTGGTCTAGAATACTTTCTCTGAGCATTTAAAAGTAATCATCGTGGTCAACTATACTTTCTCTGAGCATTTAAAAGTAATCACTGTGGTCTAGAATACTTTCTCTGAGCATTCAAATGGAATCACCTTGGACAAGAATACTTTTTCTGAGCATTCAAAGGTAATCACCGTGGTCTTGTAAACGTTCTCTGAGCATTCAAATGTATTCACCGTGGTGTAGTATACCTTTATTGAGCATTCAAAAGTAATTACCGTTGTCTAATATTACGTTCTCTGAGCAATCAAAAGTAATCACCGTGGTCTATCTTACTCTCTCTGAGCATTTAAAAGTCCTAACCGTGTTCTAGTATACATTCTTTGAGCATTCAAAAGTAATCACCATTGTCTAATATCCTTTCTCTAAGCATTCAAAAATAATCATCCTTTGAATAATATCCTTTCTGTGAGCATTCAAAAGTCATCACCTTGGTCTAGTATACCTTCCCTGAGCCTTAAAAAGTAATCACCGTAGTCAAATATAAGTTCTCTGAGCATTCAAAAGTAATCACCGTGGTCTAGTATACCTTCCCCGAGCCTTAAACAGTAATCACCGTAGTCAAATATACTTTCTCTGAGCATTCAAAAGTAATCACCGTGGTCTAGAATACTTTCTCTGAGCATTTAAAAGTAATCACTGTGGCCAAGAATACTTTGTCCGAGTATTCAAAAATAATCACCTTAGTCTAGAATACTCTCTCTGAGCATTTAAAAGTAATCACTGTGGTCTAGTATACTTTCTCTGAGCATTCAAAAGTAATCATCGTGGACTAGTCTACTTTCTCTAAGCATTTAAAAGTAATCACCGTGGTCTAGAGTACTTTCTCTGAGCATTTAAAAGTAATCACCGTGGTGTAGTATACATTATTTGAGCATTTAAAAGTTAAATTAATGGTAAAATATACCCGTGTTCTAGTATACGTTCTCTGAGCATTCAAAAGTAATCACCGTGGTCTATTATACTTTCTCTGACCATTAAAAAGTAATCACCGTGGTCTATTTACTTTCTTTGAGCATTCCAAAGTAATCACCTTGGTATGTTACATTATCTCTAAGCAATCAATTTTTTTTCACCGTGGTCTAGTATACTCTCCCTGAGCATTAAAAAGTAATCAGCGTAGTCTTATATACGTTCTCCGAGCATTGAAAAGTAAACACCGACGACTAGTATACTTCCTCTGAGCATTCAAAAGTAATCACCGTGGTCTAGAATACTTTCTCTGAGCATTTAAAATTAATCACCGTGGTCAAGTATACTTTCTCTGAGCATTCAAAAGTAATCACCGTGGACTAGTCTACTTTCTCTGAGCATTGAAAAGTAATCACCGTGGTCTAGAATACCTTTTCTGAGTATTTAAAAGTAATCACCGTGGCCTAGTATACTTTCTCTGAGCATTCAAATGGAATCACCTTGGACAAGAATACTTTTTCTGAGCATTCAAAGGTAATCACCGTGGTCTAGTAAACGTTCCCTGAGCATTCAAAAGTAATCACCATGGTCTAGTATACCTTTATTGAGCATTCAAAAGTAATCACCGTTGTCTAATATACGTCTTCCGAGCAATCAAAAGTAATCACCGTGGTCTAGTTTACTCTCTCTGAGCATTCAAAAGTCCTTACCGTGGTCTAGTTTACCTTCTCTGAGCAATCAAAAGTCAACACCATGGTCAAATATACCTTCTCCTAGCATTCAAAAGTAATCACCGTGGTCAAGTATACTTTCGCTGAGCAATCAAAAGTAATCACCGTGGTCTAGTTCACTCTCTCTGAGCATTCAAAAGTACCTACCTTGGTCTAGTATACCTTTTCTGAGCAATCAAAAATCATCACCATTGTCAAATGTACCTTCTCCTAGCATTCAAAGGTAATTACCGTCGTCTAGTTTACTTTCTTTGAGCATTCAAATCACCGAGGGATGGTACCTCTGGTCACGGTGATTACTTTTGAATGCTCAGAGAAAGTATTCTAGACAACGGTGATTACTTTTGAATGCCCAGAGAACGTAAACTAGACCACGGTGATTACATTTAAATGCTCAGAGAATGCATACTAGACTATGGTGATTACTTTTGAATGGTCAAAGTAAGTAAACTCGACCACGGTGGTTACTTTTGAATGCTCAGAGAAAGTATACTAGACCACGGTGATAACATTTAAATGCTCAGAGAAAGTATACTAGACGACGGTGATTACTTTGGAATGCTCAAAGAAAGTAAACTAGACCACGGTGATTACTTTTGATTGCTCAAAGAAAGTATTCTAGACCACAGTGATTACTTTGGAATGCTCAAAGAAAGTATACAAGAGCACGGTGATTACTTTTGATTGCTCATAGAAAGTATTTAAGACCTCGGTGATTACTTTTGAATGCTCTGAGAAAGTATTCTAGAACACGGTGGTTACTTTTAAATGCTGGTAGAACGTATATCGGAATTCGTTGATTACTGTTTAATGCTCAGAGAGAGTATACTAGACCAGGATGATAAATTTCGATTGCTCATAGATAGTATTCTAGACCGTGGTGATTACTTTGGAATGCTCAAAGAAAGTAAACTGGACCACGGTGATTACTTTTGATTTGTTATAGAAAGTATTCTAGACCACGGTGATTAATTTAGACTGCTCATAGAAAGTATTCTAGACCACGATCATTATTCTTGATTGCTCATAGAAAGTATTCTTGACCACGGTGATTACTTTTGATTGACCATAGAAAGTATTCTAGACCACGGTGATTACTTTTGATTGCTCATGGAAAGTATTCTAGACCACAGTGATTACTTTTGGTTGCTCAAGGAAAGTATTCTAGACCACGGTGATTACTTTGGAATGCCCGAAGAATGTATACTAGACCACGGTGATTACTTGTGTTTGCCCATAGAAAGTAAACTAGACCACGGTGATTACTTTGGAATGCTCAAAGAAAGTATACTAGACCACGGTGATTACTTTGGAATGCTCAAAGAAAGTATACTAGACCACAGTGATTACTTTTATTTGCCCATAGAAAATAAACTAGACCACGGTGATTACTTTTGAATGCTAATGGAAAGTATTCTAGACCAAGGTTATTACTTTTTAATGCTCAAAGAAAGTACACTAGACCACGGTGATTACTTTGGAATGCTCAAAGAAACTATACTAGACCAGGGTGATTACTTTGGAATGCTCAGAGAAAGTATTCTAGACAACGGTGATTACTTTTGAATGCCCAGAGAACGTAAACTAGACCACGGTGATTACATTTAAATGCTCAGAGAATGCATACTAGACTATGGTGATTACTTTTGAATGGTCAAAGTAAGTAAACTCGACCACGGTGGTTACTTTTGAATGCTCAGAGAAAGTATACTAGACCATGGTGATAACATTTAAATGCTCAGAGAAAGTATACTAGACGACGGTGATTACTTTGGAATGCTCAAAGAAAGTAAACTAGACCACGGTGATTACTTTTGATTGCTCAAAGAAAGTATTCTAGACCACAGTGATTACTTTGGAATGCTCAAAGAAAGTATACAAGAGCACGGTGATTACTTTTGATTGCTCATAGAAAGTATTAAAGACCACGGTGATTACTTTTGAATGCTCTGAGAAAGTATTCTAGAACACGGTGGTTACTTTTAAATGCTCAAAGAAAGTATTCTAGACCACGGTGATTACATTTGAATGTTCAAAGAAAGTATTCTTGACCACGGTGATAACTTTGGAATTCTCAAAGAAAGTATAATCGACCACGGTGATTACTTTGGAATGCTCGAAGAAAGTATACTCGACCACGGTGATTACTTTGGAATGCCCATAGAAAGTAAACTAGACCACGGTGATTACTTTTGAATGCTCAGAGAAAGTATTAAAGACCACGGTGATTACTTTGAATGCCCATAGAAAGTAAACTGGACCATGGTGATTACTTTTGAATGCTCAGAGAAAGTATACTAGACCACGGTGATAACTTTTGAATGCTCTGAGAAAGTATTCTAGACCACGATGATTACTTTTGATTGCTCAGAGAAAGTATTCTAGACCACGGTGATTACTTTTGATTGCCCATAGAAAGTAAACTAGACCACGGTGATTACTTTTGAATGCTCAAAGAAAGTATTCTAGACCACGGTGATTACATTTGAATGCTCAAAAAAGGTATTCTAGACCACGGTGATTACTTTTGAATGTTCAAAGAAAGTATTCTAGACCACGGTGATAACTTTGGAATTCTCAAAGAAAGTATACTCGACCACGGTGATTACTTTTGAATGCTCAGAGAAAGTATTCTAGACCACGGTGATTACTTTTGAATGCTCAAAGAAAGTATAATAGACCACGGCGATTACTTTTGAATGCTCAGAGGAAGTATTCTAGAACAGGGTGATTACATTTGAATGCTCAGATCAAGCATACTCGACTACGGTGATTACTTTTGAATGCTCAAAGAAAGAATACTTGACCACGGTGATTACTTTTGAATGCTCAAAGAAAGTATACTTGACCACGGTGATTACTTTTGATTGCTCAGGTAAAGCCATGGTGATTACTTTTGAACGCTCAAAGAAAGTATACTTGACCACGCTGATTACTTTTGAATGCTCAAGGAAAGTATACTAGACACCGGTGATTGCTTTTGATTGCTTAGGTAAGGTAAAACCATGGTGATTACTTTTTCCAGCTCACTGAATGGAAATAAAACCACGGTGATTTCTCTTACTGGCTCAAAGAATGTATATTTGACCACGGTGATTATTTTTGTATGCTCAGAGAAGATATATTAGACCATGGTGATTCCTTTTACCAGCTCACTAAATGTAAATTCAGCCACGGTAATTTTGTATTACTGGCTCAAAGAATGTTTATTAGACCATGGAAATTATTATTTTTGCATGCCCAGAGAAGGTATATCGGATCACGTGATAACTTTTCAAGAATAGAAACTTTTATTTTCCTAAATGTTTGTTATTATTCTTTAATAATCTAGAGTGATAGGTGTGTTGTTAGTGTAGAATGTTTTTAAATAATTTGAATAAAGTGTTCACGGCCACTCGAACCTAAGAAATTGCTCATTTTGGGGTCCCTTGCCCCCATGTGTTACTGGTTGTCACTTTGTGTTATTTTTCTACAGTAACACCGTCCAGGCTGCTTTCCTCCAATTGAAGAGCACGGTGATTATCCCGGTGCATGTATCAGAAATTGACACACTTCTATACCTCAGGACAGACATTGGTCACGCCACAGAAGGAAAGGGTAATTTAAATCTTCCATAGAGGTACTAATGTATTCAATGTTTATACAGATAAAACATTTCTGCTTTACATTTTCAGTCCTCTATTATTTCTAGATTTACTGCTAATTCACGTAGCGTTAAGGCATGCTTTGGAAAAACTCAAGCGACCAGTTTCGACGCCGTTAAGGTTAGGGTAATGCAAAACAAATAACAAATGTATAAATACATAACCATTCTAAATAAAATGATATCTTATACCAATGCAGGTGTACCATTTAAGATTAAATTGTTGTTTATTTTCAAGAAAACTGCATTTCACTTAATATAGCTTTTATATCACTCTGTTGAACAGAGTACACTGGAATTTTGTACTAACGGATCTACAATTAAACAACACAGAAATATCATTATCTTTTTCTAAGACATTTTTGTGCTACTTTTCTTTCCCAAGTTTTATTTGTGTTTTTATTTTAAGGCAGATTTAAGAACCCCTGAGGTTTTGATCAGCAGAAATCACACAATTTCATTTTTGTCGAGCCTGCTTGCGGTGAGCTTGACTTAGTCGCCACTTTTGGCGTGTAGTTTGGTGTATGTGTGTCTGTGCGTCCGTCCGGATTTGTCCAGTCTATATCTTGCTTATTCTTTGAAGGATTACAAAATAATTTGGTACAAATGTTCACCATGATGGGGTGGTGTGTCGCATACAAAACCCAGGTCTGCCGCTCAAAGGTCAAGGTCACACTTGAAGGATCAGCTCAATACCCGTGTCAGGAGCGTAACTTCTACATGCATGGATGGATTTTAATAACTTGGGACAAATATTCTCCATAGTGAGGCTGAGTGTTGCGCGAAAAATTCAGGTGTCTGTGGCAAAGGTCAAGGTCACACTTAGGGGTCAAAAGTCAAATAAAAAAATAAAACATTCATTTGTGAGTTTAACTTCAATATACATGGATGGATTTTAATATAACTTAGCACAGATGTTCTCAATAGTGAGTTGAGTTGTCTTGCGCAAAATAAAGGTCAAGGTCACAAAAGGTCAAATAAAAATATTAAAATTTGTTTGTTGGCGCTGTATCTTGCTTTTGCTTTGAAGTATTATGCTTAGTGGTCAGAGGATTTGAAAAATTGAAGTGTCTGTGGCAAAGGTCAAGGTCACATTTAGGGGTCAAAGGTTAAATAACAAAATAAAACATTCATTTGAGAGTATAACTTCTATATACATGGATGGATTTTAATATAACTTAGCACAAATGTTCTGCATGTTAAGTTGAGTTGTCTCGCGCACAATGAAGGTCAAGGTCACAATAGGTCAAAGGTCAAATAAAAGTATTAAAATTTGTTTGTTGGCGCTGTATCTTGCTTATGCTTTGCAGTATTATGCTTAGTGATCAGAGGATTTTGAAATTGTTGAGCCTCCTTGTGGTGAGGTCGACTTAGTCGCTGCTTTTCACTTTTTGTGGTTTGGTGTATGTGCGTCCGTCAGTCTGTGTGTCTGTTTAGATTTGTCCAGTCTATATCTTGCTCATTCTTTGAAGGATTACAAAATAGTTTGATACAAATGTTCACCGTGATGAGGTGGTGTGTCACACGCAAAACCCAGGTCCCCCACTCAAAGGTCAAGGACACACTTGGAGGATCAGCTCAATACCCGTGTCCGGAGCGTAACTTCTACATGCGTGGCGGAACTTGGGAGAAAGGTTCTCCATAGTGAGGCGGAGTGTTGCGCGAAAAATTCAGGTGTCTGTGGTTAAGGTCAGGGTCTTACTTGGGGGTCAAAGGTCAAATAACAAATTAAAACATTCATTTGTGAGTATATTTCTTTATACATGGATGGATTTTTATATAAGTTATAACAAATGTTCTCCATAGTGAGTTGAGTTGTCTTGTGCAAAATGAAGGTGAAGGTCACAAGAGGTCAGAGATCAAATAAAAATACCAAAATGTTCAAATAACATGAATTGAGATTTTTAGGCACAAATGTTCATCATGAGATTTCATGTCATGCACATGAACCAGGTCACTGGGTCAGAGGTCAAGGTTACCTAAGATGATGCAATGTCAAGATTTTGCCTTGGGTATACAGAGGATGTGCTGCACACATCTCACCTATGTATACATCTTTCTCCTTGATCTGAAGCATATAGGTTCAGGTTTGAATTAAGACGAGCGGGCTCGACATTCTGCCCGTGGGCATGTCTTGTAATATGCTTATATTTCCTGCTTATAGACAAATTTATTCATGTATACCTTATTTTAAAATAAGTCTTAATCAGATATAGGTCAACTTCTCTTCCTGCCCATACTATAAGTTCTGGCATGTTTTGCAGTTTGCATGTTTGCTTTTTACACATACTGACATATTTCTAACTTTCTAATAACTACTTTTAGACTCTTATTGTATATTGTTTAATATGTTTTAATCTTAGGCTGATATCATTATGGTATGTTAGTCTCAATATTTCGACTGCAAGATCAACCGATTTACAAATTGATATTACATAGATGTCGTCCTTTACGTCTCAACCAGTTAGAATCAGATAGATTCATTATGTAAGATTATAATATTTTTTTTTTTTCTTTTCGCATATGTTCAGTAAATTATCTTTGCAGGAAAAAAGAAACTCAGGTGGCAAAAATAATAAATCTTTTATATTTGAAGTGTAATTAACTCATGATTTTTCAAATTCAATCTGAAGTCAAATTATTTACTTCCATTTGAAATGGGTTTGACATTTTTTTGGGTCATTTGCATGTTTCAACTTAACAAGTTACTTTAAATGCCCTAGAAGGGAGCATATAGTAAATGCACTGTCTGTTTGTCCGTCAGTCCTTCTGTCCTGTAAAATCTTGTCCTCGCTTCATCTCCAAAACCGCTTGAGGGATTTCATTGAAACTTAATAGGAGTGTTTGTCACCAAGCCTAGATGTGCATGTCGTCAGGATATTCCGCTCGATTTATTTTTGGCATAGTTATGGGCACTTAGACTTTAGACATTTTTTATGCCCCAAAAGGGAGGCATATAGTAATCGCGCTGTCTGTCCTGTAAAATCTTGTCCTTGCTTCGTCTCCAAAACAGCTTGAGGGATTTCATTGAAACTTAACAGGAGTGTTTGTCACTAAGTCTAGTTGTGCATATTGGCAGGAGATTCCACCTGATTTTTTAGCTTGACTATTCGAGGAATAAGGAGGGGTTAAGTTCTTGCCCCGGCGTCGGCATTGGTTCAGTTTTAAGTTTTTCGGCAAGGTAACATTATTCGAAACCCTTGCAGATAAATGTATAGCCCTGAAACTTACAATACTTGTTTACCATCAAGAGCTTACACTGCTAACAAGAGGAGGTAACTGTGTCAAGCATTTTGTGTGAATTATGGCCCCTTTTTGACTTAGAAATTTGGTTAAAAGTTTTCGGCAAGGTAGCACTACTCACCTTTCCCTTGCAGATATAGCCCTGAAACTTACAATACTTGTTAACTGTTAAGAGCTTACTCTGCTAACAAGAGGAGATAACTGTGTCAAGCATTTTGTGTGAATTGTGACCCCTTTTCGACTTAGAAATTTGGTTAAAGTTTTTAGGCAAGGTAGTACTAGTCACCTTTCTCTTGCAGATATAGCCCTGAAACTAACAATTCTTGGTAACCATCAAGAGGTTACTCTGCTCACAAGAGGAGAAAACTGTGTCAAGCATTTTGTGTGAATTATGGCCCCTTTTTGACTTAGAAATTTGGATAAAGTTTTTCTGCAAGGTAGTACTAGTCACCTTTCCCTTGCAGATATAGACCTGAAACATACAATACTAGTTTACCCTCAAGATCTTAGTCTGATTAAATGAGGAGGTAACTGTGTCAAGCATTTTGTGTGAATTATGGCCCCTTTTGGACTTAGAAATTAGATTAATGGTTTTCAGCAAGGTAGCACTAGTCACCTTTCCCTTGCAGATACACATGTATAGCCCTGAAACTCACAATACGTGTTTACCAAGAGCTTAGTCTGCTGACAAGAGAGGGTTACTGTGTCCAGCATTATGTGTGAATTATGGCCGCTTTTTGACTTAGAAATTTGGTTAAAGTTTTTGGCAAGGTAGCACTAGTCACCTTTCCCTTGCAGATTAACTTAAAACATTTTTTTATCATCATGGCTTTAGACTGCCACAAGAGGAGGTAACTTTGTCAAGAATTTGGTGTGAATTTTGAGTTTATAAGGTTTTATAACCCTTTATTGTCAAGTACTGAGAATAATTGAGCGCGTTGTCCTACGACAGCTCTTGTTCTTCATGTTGGTATTAATATGGACAGGATAAAAGTAAAATCAGTTATATTCATTAAATTGATTAATCACTTTTGTATTAATTTTTGCAATTTTAAAATTTAAAATGATAACTTATGTCATTAGCACTGATTGTTTCTCTTTTTGGAATCTCTTCTGACTGTCTCATGGATAGATTTCCATTATATATTTGCCATCTTAATTGTAAATTTATTTTACAAACAGAGAGGGTCCATCAATGTCAGTGAGTTGTTTACCAGTCCAAATCAACTCATTTCCTGCTGTGAAATATTTTTTTTACATTTAATCAGCTGGTTCCTTCATCTACAGCATGTGTAGAGACTGTTTACCTTGATGAACAGATTCAGCACACCATCCAGAAACAGAATTCCAGGGTGCAGTCTTGATTACTTCCTGAGTGTGTGCATGCACACCACAGACTTGACAGAGGAAGAAGTTGAAAACATTACAGATGTTTTGAAACTTAAGTACAGAAATATTGCTGTGTAAAATTACAGTGTCTGCGCATACTGTATTAAAAAGCTTCTGTCGGACAGCCATATAGAAAAAAATGAAATGGCCGGTGTCATGCGATTTTGGGCACTCTGGCAAAATGTACGCACCGTCAGAAAGTTCGCGAAAAGTTCCGCGCAGTTGTCAACAGACCAAACTTGATGTTTTCATCATTAAATCGTAGATTTGATTTTATACTATCAAAGTATGGACCCATTTCAGGTACAAAATATTTTTCCTCGATTTTTTATTTATATTTACCCACCATTTCATTGGAAAATTTGTAGAGTATAGTATATTCAAAGTTGTTATGTTGACGTCGTTTGGTCCATTCTTAAAATTATTGATTTTGAAAAAGTATATCTCAAATCTAATATAGATAGAATGAATTGAAAATCTGAAAAGGTACGTAAAATTATTGGTCACAGTATCACAATACGAAGTCCATTTAACATTTAAGTTTAATTCAATGATTACAAGCGTCCATAGAAACTAATTGACGGTACTCTTCCAGTCCCTTGAAAAATCAATAATATATAAAATATAAATATAATTTGCACCGTAGTTACATAACGGCTCCGTGGTGCAGTGGTTAATACGCTTGACTTGTACACCCAGATATGACTGCTGAAAATTTTTGTTAATTTTTTTTTTTTTCAAATCTTAGTACACGAAATTATTTTTAGTCATCTTTACTACAATTCCAGGTTTTCATTTTTTGTACATTTCTCAGACTTTGAATATGAATAATCACAGCTATATCAGTGATAAAACTTAATTTTGCCAAAAGCATTGTAAAGGATTCTTTTTTTTTCAAACATTTTTCAGGAGCTTGACTCAATGTTTGCTGAGTTTGGCATTAACCATGATCAGTCGAGAATGACCCCTAGAGAAAATTCAGAGGACTTACCGCGCACAGTTGAAATATGGAAGAAGCTGATAGCGAGACAGAGCTTGATAATGAAAATCAGAACAGAAGAATAAGAGAATGGACAGAGAGATACGAAAACAAGCAGGATAGTGAAAATGAATCCAAGGATGAAGGTGAAAATAATTCCATAGAGGAAAGAGGTAAATGCACATGTAAAAGTCATTGTTTGCGAGCATTTAACAAACATGAATTGAACAGCCATATTTTGTCAATGAGAGAGTTAGAAAAGGACGAGAGGGAAATATTCATTATGGCAAGTTTACATCGGGTTTTCCAATGAAGAAACACATTCAGGTAAAAGGAGAAGAATGAGATATAAATTCACGTTCAGTGGACAACAGGTATGTAAAGCAATGTTCTGTTATGTGAATGGTATTGGAAAAAAGACTCTGGGATCCTTGATGGAACACGTTAGTATCAATGGTGCAGTTTCACGAGTACACGTAAACACGGGTAGGAAACCCCACAATGCCCTTAAGTATCAGGAGGTAAAATTCTGCGTCGACTTTCTGGTTTCAGGCTGATCTTTACAGTCTTCCTATGCCTGCGGCCCCAAGAGGTCATGATGAAGCTCCACCTGTTTTTCTACCTGCAAACAGCACCAAGAAAGAAATTCACGAGATGTGAGGCTTGCACTGAGGGATCAGTACGGAAGCTGGGTCTTCCCTCTTTCAAAGGTAAGTGGCAGAATTGTGTTCCACATATACGTATTATGACACCTAAGGAAGATGTGTGCAATAGGTGTCAGATAATTAAGAAGAAAATAACAGACTCTGTCAGCAAGGATGACAAGCTTGATGCGACAGCATCCTTGAGAAACCATATTGAGGTAATATATTCTTCTCAAACAGGTTCATACATCATAATACACATCTAACAAATTGAGTAGTTTTCATAGTACTGTACACATTATCTATTCTGATGGAAACAATTACTTTTATTTAGTTCACGCTGTGTAAATTGCTATATTTTTACATGTAGCCATTTAGGCCGTCTTTGATTAATTATTTCAGGATGCCAAGCGGGAGAGAGACGCTTACAAAGAAGCAATTAGTAAGGCAGTGGAGGAGATTTCTGGCCATGATTACCCACAAGACCCATACCGCCTGTGAGTGCTGATCTACAACATGTACACTACACATTTGATAATAGCCAAAATGTTGTAATGCCTCACCACAGTCAGCAGATGGGACCTTTATATTTCTTGTCAGGGTGTAAAGTTCAAATACTTGGCATCAGATTAGATTCAACGGGGAAACAATACAATTATTTGATTGACGAGGATCAAGCTATCGGTATATCATATTCAACGCTTTACCTGAGTAAACAAACATTCATAAACAATCATTTATTCATTCCTGGTAAAAAAAAACTATATAAATTTAAAGCAGTCTGTATTTGCATATATATTCTAGCAATTCAATCTAATTTGAATTTATTTTAATTGAAAGGAAACCTGAATGAAATCATAAAAAATGCAGTCAATCCTTTTTTAGCTCACCTGAGCACAAAGTGCTCATGGTGAGCTTTTGTGATCGCCTGATGTCCGTCGTCCATCCGTGCGTGAACTGCTGGGCCAATCTTGCTGAAACTTGGCAGGAATGTTACTTGCATGAAGCTTTACCAAAATTGTTCAAATGGTTTAGGTCCATTGCATTTCTAGGCCACAGGAGCTAAAAACAGATTTTCAAAGATGGAACTTTAAAAATCTTCTTCTCCGAAACCACAAGGCCTGGAGCTTAGATATTTGGTATGAAGCATCATCAGGTGGACCTTTACCAAGTTTGTTCAAACCATGACCCCTGGGTCAAAAATGGCCCTGCCCCAGGGGTCACTAGTTTTACTTAGAATTATATAGGAAAAACTTTAAAAATCTTCTTGTCTGAAACCACAAGGCCTAGAGTTTAGATATTTGGTGTGCAACATTGTCCAGTGGACCTCTACCAAGTTTGTTCAAATCATGGCTCCTGGGTCTAAAATGGCCCAGCCCCGGGGGTCACATGTTTTACATAGAGTTATATAGGAAAAACTTTAAAAAATCTTATTGTCAGAAACCGCAAGGCGTAGAGTTTAGATATTTGGTGTGCGGCATTGTCTAGTGGACCTCTTTCAAGTTTGTTCAAATTATGTCCCCTGGGTCAAAATTGGCCACGCCCCAGGGTTCTATTGATTTACATATAGTTATATAGGAAAAACATGACAATATCATTTTTCTCCGAAACTAGAATAGACTAGACCTTAGATATTTGGTGTGGAGCATTGTGTTGAGAACCTTTACCAGTATTGTTTATATGTTGGCCCCGGGGTCAAAATTGGCCCCAACCAGGGGGCCCTTAATATGTAAAAAAGGCAATCTATAAAAATCTTCTTACTGGAAACCTCAACGCGTACAGCTTAGATATTTGGTATGCAGCATTGTCTAGTGGATGTCTATCAAGTTTGTTCAAATTATGTCCTCTGGGTCAAAATTGGCCACGCCCCAGGGTTCTCTTGGTTTACATATAGTTATATAGGAAAAACATGAAAAATCATTTTTCTCCGAAACTAATGAAACTAGACCTTAGATATTTGGTGTGGAGTATTGTGTTGAGAACCTTTACCAATATTGTTTATATGTTGGCCCCGGGGTCAAAATTGGCCCTGCCCCGGGGGCCCTTAATATGTAAAAAAGGCAATCTTTAAAAATCTTCTTACTGGAAACCTCAATGCCTACAGCTTAGATATTTGGTATGCAGCATTGTCTAGTGGACCTCTACCTAGTTTGTTTGAAAAATGTCACTGGGGTCACTATTGGCCCCGCCCGAGGGGTCATAAGTTTTAAATAGCAGTATAGAAGAAAATCTTTAAAAATCTTCTTGTCTGAAACCACAAGGCCTAGAATTTTAAAATTTGGCATGAAGCAAGCTTTATCAAGCTTTTTGAAATTATTAGATTAGGTTAAAGGTCATGGAGGCTAAAAGTAGATTTATCTACTGTACCTCATAGAGCCTTCATTTATAGACCAATATCTTTGATATTCAGTATATAGGTTCCTTGCATGGATGTCTACCCATGGGTAGGGTTTGAGGTCACTGGGTCAAAGTCAGGGTCACCATAGCTTATAATAGATATTTCTACTTTCTGTCATAGAGCCTTTATTTATTGACTGATATTTTACATATTTGTTTTCTAGGCACTTAACATATTTTCAATTAAAAAATGAAATACTGCTTAGCAGCAAACCTACAGCCTAAGTACTCAGGTGAGCGATCCAGGGCCATCATGGCCCTCTTGTTCCAAGTTTATATTGAAATTCTGTATTGAGCACTGCGAATGAATGGTTGTATGGCTGTTTTTATTACCGTACTTTGGGATATTTTCACATCGGCAAATATTCGCCCTTTTAGCATAAAAAGTAGTGGTTTTATTTTGGTTCGTGTTTTTTTCGCCCTTTTACAGCGGTGGCGAAAATATGACAATAATTCATGACAAAACGTCAATACAACGGACATGTTTGAAGAGTATCAAAGGGAAGTCACTCTCGGACTGCTCGAGAAATAACTCTAGTGCTTACCGGTATTAAAACAAAAAATTGCGTACATGTTACTTTATTTACATCATTATATGGTAGTATTAAAATAAAAACACATAATTAAAACCTAAAATTCATTTACAGCGTACTGTCTCCATATTTAAAGTTTTCAAAAAGATATCTACATTTAAAAGTACTGCTTTTTCTTTTGGTTTTAAATATTTTAAAATAGACATGTTTTTCTGACTGTGACAAACATGTATGTCATGTATGTGTAAAAAATTAAAGAAGCGAATTATAGACTCAATAGAAATTTTGCAAAGGTGACAAAATCTCACAATAAGCATGTTTTCTAACGGTAATTATCACTCTTTCAGGCTTGAGTGATAGCAGGTATTTACAATCGATAATCAAAATATAGATAAAAGTGAAATAGGGCTTATGCTATACGGTGTTTATTCAGTACACTCAGGTAGACGTGTATACGGTGTTCAATTTTGGACGTAGGTATATTTTCAACTGTTATATTTTCGCCACTTCATAAAGGTGGCGAAATTGGCGAAAATTTAACCATGATAAAAATATCCCAAAGTACGGTATGTATTTTAGCTCACCTGAGCCTTTGGCTCGTGGTGTGCTATTGTGACCGGTCTTTGTCCGGCGTCTGTAAACAATTTCATTAAAACGACATCTCCTCTGAAACCTCCGGGCCAAATTTGATGAAACTTGTCTGGGATGTTCCTTGCTTGAAGCTCTACCAAAGTTGTTCAAAGAATTTGATTCAATCAAGAACTCTGGTTGCTATTGCAACTTAAAGGAAAAACTTTGAAAATCTTCTTGGGAGGTTAATTGATTTTACATAGGCTTATATAGGAAAACTTTAAAAATCCTCTTGTCTGAAACCACAAGGCCCTGAGCCTTAAGATTTTGTATGTAGCATTGTCTTGTGAACTTCTAACAAGTTTGTTCAAATTATGCCCCTGGGATCAAATTTGGCCCCTACCCCAGGGGTCAACTTATTTAACATAGTGAAATTATAAAAATCTTCTTGTCTGAAACCACAAGGCCCTGAGCCTTAAGATTTTGTATGTAGCAATGTCGTTAGGATCTCTACCAAGTTTGTTCAAATTAAGCCCCTGGGGTCAAATTTGGCCCCTACCCGGGGGTCAATGGATTTTACATAGGCTTATAAAGTAAAACTTTAAAAATCTTCTTGTCTGAAACCACAAGGCACCGAGATCTTAGATTTGGTATGTAGCATTGTCTTGTGGACCTGTACCAAGTTTGTTCATATTATGCCCCTAGGGTCAAATTTGGCCCAGCCCGGCGGCAGTGTATGCGAAAGACCTTGGAAATTTACCAGACAGTGGGTCTGGTAAACTTAGAAAATTTACCAGACCGAATTGAATTTTACCAGACCAAAAGGAATTGGAGCAATTCTGCGTGTTTTTTTTCCGGCAACATGAAATGCCCAAATACACTTAAAATATACTTCAGTACTGATGAAAGAAGACTTTAAACAAATACTTATTGTTAAGTTTATTTATACATGGCAAAAATAAACTAGAAAATGAAAATCAACAGCCAAAATTACAGATATTCATTCATACATATTAGTCACTTTTTGGACATAAATGGCTATCGTAAGATTTACACTCATGCAGGTTGCTTCTTTTTGTTAGTATCTAGAATCATTTGCAGTTCAAACTTTTAACTCATTTTCCATTGAGATTGTTATTCTTATTTTGAAAAAAAAATTCTGAGATTTCTTTTTATATTTGCATATTTTTTATATATACTGAAACGGTGCTGGACGAAGCGTACCACTGCATAAGCATATCACTGCATAAGCGTACCATTTCAAGACGAAGCGTACCATGCATAAGATACATAGTGGGTATCTGTGGTATGCTAGGTGCTAATTACACCTATTAATATGGTATTAGCGGGACTGTGAGATTAATGTCGGCTAATATTTAATTTGAATCGTAAGCTAATTAGGGAACCTATGAAAAGCTGCTTTTTACTCAATGATTGATTTGATTAATTGGTCCCATTTATCAACTATTTTTTTTCATTTTTAAAGGTATTCATGCACATTTAAAAAAGTTAAAAGGGAAACACTATTTAATCATTTACTTTAAGTAAAATACCTGTCTTTCATATTAAAAACTAATTAAAGTACTTTTTATATATTGAAGTAATAAATGTGTCTTGTATTACTGAAAAAATTGTATAATTATGTATTGGCTCACTAAAATAACTGTTGATAAATTCTGATTTTTTTCACTATATATTTCATATGTGGTACGCTTCGTCCTATAAAGTGGTATGCTACATGTATATTACATATGTGGTAGGCTTCGTCCCGGTATGCTTGTGCAGTGGTACGCTTCGTCCTACATTCTACTGAAATATAATACATAATGATACCTAATTAGTATTTATCACAAACTTCTGTTTTCACAGAACCGTGCATGAAAAGAATCCTGAATACAAACAAATAAGTATCAACTGTAAAATAACAATTAAAACATCCATATCCTTATCAAATAGTTGAAGTTAACTCCATAGTCTTGCTTAATTTGTAAAGAAAGTCATTAAGTGATACAATTCAAGCATTTGAGTATATTTGATTGTATTTGGGTATATTTAGATGTATTTGGGCATTTCGTGCTGCCCTTTTCTTTTTACAAATTAAATTCTATTTCAATTTTAAGTAAATAAAACACATCCCAACAACTTTATCATCTTTTATGACCCTAAGAGTAATCTAACCAGGGTCTTTCCTCTTTCCAACTGTCAATGAATTTTCTGTCTGGACGAGATTCCTCGTATTTTTTGTATTTTTCTTTTTTTTTGAATAGTCTACGTGTATTTGACAGCTGGGAGGCCGTCCTCTTCGCATTTGGAGAGGCTCCTTTGTAATACGCAAGACCTTTAATCATATTTTCAGTTTTCAGTAGTCAGCTAAACTACATTTAATATAATTTGATGAAATGAAAACAAAATCACCGGTTTAAAAAATCCAAATTTTCCTGAAAAAAATCACACAAAAAATCCCGGTCCCTGATTCTCGCGAATATTGGTGACTAAAAAATGTACGCTGGTTCTCGATTTAGTATAATTCCTTCGAAGTGATGCCGAAAACAAACGGTGCGTTATTTTAGTAAGTCATAATTTTATCTTCATTTTTGGCGGGTAAAGACTAAAAGCTCGACGACTCCGGCATTTTTACCAGACAGGCGGTCCGACTATCAGGGAAAATATATCGGACTTGCCTAAAGTTTAGCGAACAGGTCTGTGGGTCCGACGGTCTTTCGGATTGACTGCGGGGGTCAACTTATTATGCCCCCTCTTCAAAAAAGTGGGGGTATATTGCTTTGCATTTGTCTGTCTGTCGGTCGGTCCGTAGACCAAATGGTTTCCGACCAATAACTAAAGAATGCTTAGGCCTAGGAACTTCAAACTTGGTAGGATGATTGTCCATCACCAGTAGATGACCCCTATTGATTTTGGGGTCAAGGGGTCAAAGGTCAAGGTCACATTGACCTTGTAGGTAGAAACGGTTTCCGACCAATAACTAAAGAACGCTTAGGCCTAGGAACTTCAAACTTGGTAGGATGATTGTCCATCACCAGTAGATGATCCCTATTTATTTTGGGGTCAAGGGGTCAAAGGTCAAGGTCACATTGACCTTGTAGGTAGAAACGGTTTCCGACTAATAACTAGAGAACACTTTGACCTAGGTTCACCAAACTTGGTATGCTGGTTGGTCATCACCAGTAGATGACCCCTATTGATTTTGAGGTCATTAGGTCAAAGGTTAAGCTCACAGGGACCTTCATCATAAAAACGGTTTCTGATCAATAACTAGAGAACTCTTTGACCTAGGTTCATCAAACTTGGTATGCTGGTTGGTCATCACCAGTAGATGACCCCTGTTGTTTTTGAGGTCATTAGGTCAAAGGTTAAGCTCACAGGGACCTTCATCCTAAAAATGGGGTCCGATCAATAACTAGAAAATGATCTAGGTTCACCAAACTTAGTATACTGGTTGGTCATCACCAGTAGATGACCCCTGTTGACTTTGAGGTCATTAGGTCAAAGGTTAAGCTCACAGGGACCTTCATTCTAAAAATGGTTTCCAATAAATAACTAGAGAATGATCTAGGTTCACCAAACTTAGTATACTGGTTGGTCATCACCAGTAGATGACCCCTATTGACTTTGAGGTCATTAGGTCAAAGGTTAAGCTCACAGGGACCTTTATTCTAAAAATGGTTTCCGATCAATAACTAGAGAATGATCTAGGTTCACCAAACTTAGTATACTGGTTGGTCATCACCAGTAGATGACCCCTATTGACTTTGAGGTCATAAGGTCAAAGGTCAAGATCACAGAAACTTTCATCCTTAAAACAGTTTCCGATCAATAACTAGAGAATGCTTTGACTTAGGTTCACCAAACTTGGTATGCTGGTTGGACATCACCAGAAGATGATCCCCTATTGATTTTGAGGTCATTAGGTCAAAGGTCAAGCTCACAGAGACTTTGACTCTAAAAACGGTTTCCGATCAATAACTAGAGAATGCTTTGACCTAGGTTCACCAAACTTGGTATGCTGGTTGGTCATCACCAGTAGATGACCCCCTATTGATTTTGAGGTCATTAGGTCAAAGGTCAAGCTCACAGAGACTTTGACTCTAAAAACGGTTTCCGATCAATAACTAGAGAATGCTTTGACCTAGGTTCACCAAACTTGGTATGCTGGTTGGTCATGACTAGTAAATGACCCCTATTGATTTTGAGGTCATTAGGTCAAAGGTCAAGGCCACAGGGACCTTGATCCTAAAAACGGTTTCTGATCAATGACTAGAGAACGCTTTGGCCCAGCCACAAGCAATTAGGTGCTGCTGGGGGGCATTTATGTTTTACAAACATTTCTTGTTTTACATAGGGAAAACTTTGAATATCTTCTTGTTTGTATAAAATATGAGATCTTTGAATATCTTCAGTTAGAAAATGTAACGATAGATAGATAGATTTATTTCGGCAAAGGATGCATATACATAGTTAACATATTACATAACATAGGATAAAATAATGACGATTATTTAATGCTATATCATGCATAAGAGAACCATGACGTGCTCACCTACACCAAGGATAACACAAAAAAGAGCAACACTGAAAGTGAACGCCCTTATTTCCATTGTGGTCCTTAGAATTGGTGGCATGACACAGAGAGGCAAACCTTAATAAAGACAATTATTGTGGTAAAAAAAAATAAAATAAATAAATAATTAAATTCATATAGATAAATCACATTCATAGAGGATAATCTATCACAAAATATTCACCTGAGTATCAAGCATGTAACACAGTGACTTGTCATTGGAAGAAACAATGATTTATCAATTATATAACAAATGTTTGACTAGATACTGAGCATATAAGCACTTAGTATTAATTATTTAAAAACTCATAATATTAAATATGAGGCTAAAACAAAATGTAACAAGTAAAAACCTAAGCCGAAAAAAAACCTCTAACAAGTTTGTTCAAATTATGCCCCTGGGATCAATTTTGGCCCCACCCCAGGGGTCAACTTATTTAACATAGTGAAACTTTAAAAATTTTCTTGTCTGAAACCACAAGGCCCTGAGCCTTAAGATTTGGTATGTAGCATTGTCATGTGGACCTCTACCAAGTTTGTTCAAATTATGCCTCTGGGGTCAAATTTGGCCCCTACCCAGGGGTCATTTGATTTTACATAGGCTATTATAGTAAAACTTTTAAAATCTTCTTGTCTGAAACCACAAAGCCCTGAGATCTAAGATTTGGTATGAAACAAGCTTCATTAAGCTTTTTCGAATTATTAGATTAGGTTAAAGGTCACTGAGGCTAAAAATAGATTTATTTACTGTACCTCATAGAGCCTTCATTTAAAGACCAAAATCTTTGATATTTGGTATATAGGATCCTTGCATGGACCTCTACCCATGGGTAGGGTTTTAGGTCACAGGGTCAAGGTCAAGGTCACCATAGCTGACAGTATGCACCAGGAGGAACTCGCATTTTCCGCTTTATTTCGCGGATGCGAAAAAAAAAAAATATTCGCCACGACATGGAGGAAAAAAAGCATTTCCTTGAGTCATAACTCACCTGGATAAGCTGAACATTTAATGAAATGACCGTAATGAAACTGTGCATTTTACGTCTGCCAGTTATGTGACATTTGGTAAAATTAAAACCAAAATTTCTCATACATTTGCTGTGTAGGTTAATGTGTACTTCCGTCGTTGAAAACGCTCGTTATTGTATAGCAAAATCGATTAATAATTTTGTCAAGCGCATAGACGATACAGATGTCGCAGTAGGGTTTACATGTTGTATGTTTTCTTTAAATATAGGAAAGCAGTTTTAACACGTGTAAATCGAAAACCAGTCAATTTATTTTCTGAAAATAGGGTCAGCTGTTCCGAGAAGCAATTACTTTTGGTTTTGAATTGTCATTCCTTCCGTTAACAAATACGAGCATTCGTAAACAATTGCATCAGAATGAGAGTTTTATATATTTAAATGATATTTTAAAGCGTAAAATTTGCAGAAATGCGTGTAATCAGGAACTTTGTGAGCCTCGATACGTCAGTTCTTACCTGTGAAAAAGTTCGCGGAACCATTTAGCAGACGTCCGCCGCAATATTTGGTGACCATGTCCGCGGCAGTTGTCCTCGAAATGCGGCGGATTTGGTCGCGTTTTAAGGAATGTGTAGTCTGCGACGATCTCGAGGAATTCCTCCTGGCATGTACTGTATGACAGATATTTCTACTTTCTGTCATAGAGCCTTTATTTATTGACTGATATTTTACATATTTACATATTTATATTTACATTAATTACATATTTACAATTAAAAACATGAAATACTGCTTAATTGCAAACCTACAGCCAAAATACTCAGGTGAGCAATCTAGGGCCATCATGGCCCTCTTGTTACATTGTTCTGTCACATATACAGATTTCGACGGAAAGAAAACACAAAGGCCTGATAGTGTGATTAGCATGTTACATGACTGCCTTTTCTGCCAGGGGCTTGGAGAAAAGGGTTGTGTCCTGCATGCAGATAATTGTGGAGGTATGCTTCTTCACTAACTGTTAACAAGGCAAAACCGTTAAAAACATATCAAGAGTATGTACTTTAAAGATAAAACAATGTTGTTAGGATTAGTTCTAAGCACACTTATCATTTCTTTCGAATTATGTATGATGAACGTGTTCTAGACAAGTGCAAGAGTGTTCGTCTTTTGTTTACTTACAGTACAGAACAAAAACCGTTACGTTCTGGCCTACTTGTGTTGGCGCATACACAAAGGTTTGCACGAGGACATAAAGCTTCTGATGCAGATACCAGGTCATACAAAGTAAGATATTATTGGTATTTGAGGAAAAGCAATATTTTTTACGCATTCTACAGTCATGTTGTTCCAACAGGTTTTTATTATCATTATCGTAGAAAATAGCCCAAGACAGATTAAGAATTTAGATTAATTTTATTGTTTTCAATATAATTTTACATAGGTGTCTTGTTGATGGTGGATTTGGGCATGTCAAAAAGTTATTTCGACGGACTGTGACACCTTGTTTCAGCTTGCTGCAGTTGTTGGACGGTCAGCACACAGTAACGTACCAGTGTTCTTCAGGGATGCCAGAGGCGAACAGAATTTGGAGTGGTAAGACGAATTTAATTCGGCTTTGTGAAGGATTATTTCTTTTTCATTCATTGGTAGCGAAACCACGGTTGTATTCATCTTACCTGATTCAAAGTGGGCAAATTACAATTAGCATTGGAAATAAAATTATTTTTAGCTCTACTTTTTTTGAAAAAAAAATCTAGTTATTGTCATAGTCATGGTGTCATTGCCGTTGCCATTGCCATTCCTGTTCCCGTCCGAAAACTTTAACATTGATCATAATTATTTTTTTCCTTCATGGATTATCTTCATACTTGGACACAACAACCTTTTGGACCAGACCTTCAAGATGACCAGACTAAACTTGACCTTGACTCTTTAATGACCTTCAAATTCAAGGTCAAAATATTGTATTTTGCTAAAACTGGCCACATCTTTATTACTAATTGGTGGATTCTCTTCATGCTTGGGCACAACAACCCTTTGGACAAGATCTTCAAGGAGACCGGACTAAACATGAACTTGACTCATAAATGGCCTTAAACTTCAAGGTCAAATTATTGAATTTTGCTAAAATTTGCCATAACTTATTGATAGGTGGATTGTCTTCATACTTGGACACAACAACCCTTTGGACAAGATCTTCAAGTGAACCAGACTCAACTTGACCTTTACTGATAAATGACCTTCACCTTCAAGGTCAAATTATTAAAGTTTGCTAAAATTGTCAATAACTTTAGTATTTATGGTTGGATTTGATTTATACTTGGACAAAACAACACTTATGACAAAACCGACATGTTCAGTAACTCAGATATGACCATAACCTTGAAATGACCTTGACCGTCAAGGTCAGATGGTTGAATTTTGCTTAAATTGTCATAACTTTCTCATTTATATATAGATTTGATTCATATTTGGACTAGTCAACACTTATGATAAATCTGACATTATGATTATTTCAAGTTTGACCTTGACCTTGAAATGACCTTGACAGTCAAGGTCAAATTATTGAATTTTGTTAAAACTGGCCATAATTTTGTTATTTATGGTTGGATTTGAATCAGACTTCAACAAAACAACACTTATGACAAAGCCAACTAGATAAATTATTGAAGTTTGACCTTAACCTTAAAATTACCATGACCGTCAAGGTCAAATAATTATGTCTCCCCCCCAAAAATGGGGGAGACATATTGTTTTTCCCTCGGTTGTCTGTCTGTCCGTCCATCCGTCCGTCCGTCTGTCCATTACAAAATCTTCAAAAGCCCTTGAAGGATTTTTATGAAACTTGGGTCAGATGTTCACCTCATCAGGGGAGACATATTGTTTTTCCCCCAGTTGTCTGTCTATCCATCCGCCCATCTGTCCATCACAAAATCATGTTTGCTCTGTATCTTCAAAAGCCCTTGAAGGATTTTTATGAAACTTGGGTCAGATGTTCACCTCATCAAGGCGACGTGCAGAACCCACTTTGTGGGTGTGGTGTCTCAAGGTCAAGGTCACACTTGGAGGTTAAATGTCAAATGCCACAAAATTGTGTTCGCTCTGTATCTTCAAATGCCCTTAAAGGATTTTTATGAAACTTGGGTCAGGTGTTCACCTTATCAAGGCGACATGCAGAACCCACTTTGCGGGTGTGGTGTCTCAAGGTCAAGGTCACACTTGGAGGTTAAATGTCAAATGCCACAAAATCATGTCCGCTCTGTATCTTCAAAAGCCCTTGAAGGATTTTTATGAAACTTGGGTCAGATGTTCACCTCATCAAGGCGACGTGCAGAACCCACTTTGCGGGTGTGGTGTCTCAAGGTCATGGATACACTTGAAGGTTAATGTCAAATGCCACAAAATTGTGTCGGCTCTGTATCTTCAAAAGCCCTTGAAGGATTTTTATGAAACCTTGGTCAGATGTTCACCTCATCAGGGGAGACATATTGTTTTTCCCCCAGTTGTCTGTCTGTCCGTCTGCCCATCTGTCCATCACAAAATCGTGTCCGCTCTGTATCTTCAAAAGCCCTTGAAGGATTTTTATGAAACTTGGGTCAGATGTTCACCTCATCAAGGCGACGTGCAGAACCCACTTTGCGGGTGTGGTGTCTCAAGGTCATGGATACACTTGAAGGTTAAATGTCAAATGCCACAAAATTGTGTCTGCTCTGTATCTTCAAAAGCCCTTGAAGGATTTTTATGAAACTTGGGTCAGATGTTCACCTCATCAGGGGAGACATATTGTTTTTCCCCCAGTTGTCTGTCTGTCCATCCGCCCATCTGTCCGTCACAAAATCGTGTCCGCTCTGTATCTTCAAAAGCCCTTGAAGGATTTTTATGAAACTTGGGTCAGATGTTCACTTCATCGGGGGAGACATATTGTTTTTCCCCCGGTTGTCTGTCTGTCCGTCCGTCCGTCTGTCCGTCACAAAATCGTGTCCGCTCTGTATCTTCCAAAGCCCTTGAAGGATTTTTAAGAAACTTGGGTCAGATGTTCACCTCATTAAGGCGACGTGCAGAACCCACTTTGGGGGTGTGGTGTCTCAAGGTCAAGGTCACACTTGGAGGTTAAATGTCAAATGCCACAAAATCGTGTTTGCTCTGTATCTTCAAAAGCCCTTGAAGGATTTTTATGAAACTTGTTTGTTAAGACATAGTGTATGCAGTTATATAGTACAAGCTTTAACAAATACTTGTTAAAGACACTATTTCTTGAAACTTTGATGAAATAAAAAAAATCTGAAAAAGTTGTAGAAACTTACAACTTGATCACGTGGAAATGATCAAACACAATTGGAAGCTGTTTGTTCTGTTTCACCCAGAGCCTTCAAACTTCATAGTATATATATAATGATATAATGATATGTATATATATAATGTTCATACTTATACCATAATAAATGACAGAGGCATCTATTTCAGAAAGGTAATATTTTTTCCTTGGCCTTCCTTCAATCGGGTACAAGGGGGGAGACATGCGTTTTTCACAAAAAACTTCTAGTTAAATTTTGCTTAAATTGTCATAACTATGTTGTTTATTGTTGGTTTTGATTCATACTTGAACAAAACATCAATTATGACAAAACCGACCTATTGAATAACTCAGGTGTGACCATTACCTAAAAATAACATTGACTGTCAAGGTCAGATGATTGAATTTTGCTTAAATTGTCATACCTTTTTCATTTATTTATGGATTGGATTCATACTTGGACAAAACAACACTTATGACAAATCCAATATTTTGATTCTTTCAGATATGACCTTGACTCATAAATGACCTTCACCTTCAAGGTCGAATTATTAAAGTTTGCTAAAATTGTCCATAACTTTAGTATTTTTGGTTGGATTTGATTTATACTTGGACAAAACAACACTTATGACAAAACCGACATGTTCAATAACTCAAGTGTGACAATGACCTTCAAATGACTTTGACCGTCAAGGTCAGATGTTTGAATTTTGCTTAAATTGTCATATCTTTGTCATTTATTGATGGATTTAATTCATATTTGGTCTAAACAACTATTATGACAAATCTGACACATTGAATCATTCAACTGTGACCTTGACCTTCAAATGACCCTGACCATCAAGGTCAAATTATTGAATTTTGCTAATATTGGCCATAACGTCATTTCTAGTTCTTTTTTTATTAATACTTGGACAAAACAATGCTCATGACAAAACCTACATGTTTAATTATTCAAGTATGACCTCAACCTTTAAATGACTTTTACAGCCAAGCTTTTGTTATTTCTGGACGAATTTGATCTATACAGGGACAAAACAACACTGAGAATAAAACAAACGTGTTAAACAATTCAAGCATTACCTTGACCTTTAAATGACCTTGACATTACTTTACTTGGCTATATCTTTGTTGTTAAAGGATGTAGTGTCTTCATGCTTGGACATAACTACCCTTTAGACAATACCTCCAAAGAAGGTTAAACTGTACTTGACCTTGACCTTTTAGGTCAAATTTCTGAATGTTGCTAAAATTGGCCATAACTTTGTTATGTATAATTATATTTCCAAATAATGTTTCATTTGAAATCTAGGTCTGTGCATTGCCATTTTTTTCTGTCACAATACATATCACGATACTTGTATTTCCAAACGATGCAATTCACGATATGTATTGCAGACTTTGATGAAATGCGATGCATATTGCGATTCTTATGTTGCGATACGATACATATCACGATACTGACTTTCAGACTTTATCTATATAAAAACTTGTTCATTTGTTTACAGCATAATAACGTAGGTCTATAATTACGAATTAGAACTTGATTTCCAATTTTGATCTTTCAACAATTTACTTTACTGATTACTTAAGCATTAAAGGCATTTTTAATTATACCATAACAGCAAGTATCTACTATTCTAACCCTTAAGTCCAAAGTCTACTACTGTAAATATGACCGTTTAACAATTTCAGTTGTACAGTAGTAACAATACACCACTAAGATTTTTCTTGTGAAAAAAACAACATAATAACAAGTGTTAAACAATTAGGACAGCAACTGTGAAAAAAACAGTTTATCAGTTTCACTCTTTAAACACATTATTGAAGATTTTTCTTCAAAAAAAGAAGGCGATCCACATGTTTTCAATGAAATCCCTTCACCACAATGTGCTTCCTCTGATGTGTTTGCCTTTGGAAATAGGAAAAAGTTGAGCGTGGCCCCCGCTTGCGGTGACTCTTGTTAAATTAGTAGTGTTTATCTTGCATTTTTGCATCAATATTTGTTTTTATTAAAGGTTCGACTGGAAATCATTTTTACAACAGTATTTTCTGCCAGTGAAAGGCATCCAGAAATACTGTTCCTTTAGATTTACTTCAGCTGACAAGGATGCCGTTTACGTCAGAGAAAGATCAAATGGCAGAGATTAGTGGCTTCAGATCATCAGGTGGGGTGTTCATATTCCTCAGGATTCTTACCAACCACCTTTCCACTTGCTGGTCTAAGCAAAGAACGTCAGGAATACCTTTTCAAGAATGATAGGCCTTATGTAAGGCCTCAGTTTCAGGACTTGACATGCCCTCGCATTTCACTGGAATGAACAAATTGAAAACCAATCTGTGTAGTACAAGAAAAACTACTACCCGACTTGAATTGCTGTTGTTTATGAAAACATCACATCACATGTTTCTCAAAATGTAACTTTGTTTTTAGATCTTTGAGATTTTACCTTTTTAAAAAAAAGACTGTTTATTGCTTTGAAATGTATCCAAAATATGCTTTAAAATGTTTGTATTTAATATGAAATTCTGAAATATGTGAGTAGTGCACTTGCATTTGATGAATTTTGAGATGTTCGATTTTTTATATGATTGTCTTCAAAAGACTTTTTTGATGAATTTCCTAGACATGTGTTTCTACATTAAAGATATTGTACACATTGTTTTAGAAATTTTAGAACTGTTAAATGCTGACGAATTAAACGTGCAAAAAGGGTCTTGAAATACGGCATTCTGATTAACTTTTTAATGAAGTCAAAGCGTCATTTTTAGCTCAACTTTTAAAAAAAAAAAATCGAGTTATTGTCATAGTCATGGTGTCGTTGCCGTTGCCGTTCCCGTCTGAAAACTTTAACATTGATCATAATTTTTTTTATTCCTTGATGGATTATCTTCATACTTGGACACAACAACCCTTTGGACAAAACCTTCAATATGACCAGACTAAACTTGACCTTGACTCTTAAATGACCTTCATTTCAAAGTCAAAATATTGAATTTTTCTTAAATTGGCCATAACTTTATTAGCTCACCTGAGCATGCTCATGTGAGCTTTTAGGATCCTTGATTGTCCGGCGTCCGGCCGTCCGTCCTCCACAATACATTCAAACGACATCTTCTCTGAAACCACTGGGCAAAATTTAATGAAATTTACCTAAAATGTTCCTTGCATGGATCAAATGGTTCCGGTTCATTGCATTTCTGGGTCACAGGAGCTAAAAACAGATTTTAAAAGTTGGATCTTTAAAAATCTTCTTGTCAGAAACCACAAGGCCTGGAGCTTTGATATTGGTATAAAGCATCATCTAGTGGACCTCTACCAAGTTTGTTCAAATTATGATCCTGGGGTCAAAAATGGCCCCGCCCCAGGGGTAACTTGTTTTACATAGAGTTATATAGGAAAAACTTTAAAAATCTTCTTCTCAGAAACCGTAAGGCATAGAGCTTAGATATTTGGTATGTAGCATTGTCTAGTGGACCTCTACCAAGTTTGTTCAAATTATAACTCTGGGGTCAAATTTGGCCCGACCCTGGGGTCATTGGTTTTACATAGGCTTATATAGGAAAAACTTCGAAAATCTTCTTGTCAGAAACCACAAGGCCCTGAGCCTTAAGATTTGGTATGTAGCATTGTCTAATGGACCTCTACCAAGTTTGTTCAAATCATGGCCTCTGGGTAAAAAATGGCCTCGCCCTAGGGGTAACTTGTTTTACATAGAGTTATATAGGAAAAACTTTAAAAATCTTCTTCTCAGAAACTGTAAGGCATAGAGCTTAGATATTTGGTATGTAGCATTGTCTAGTGGACCTCTACCAAGTTTGTTCAAATTATAACTCTGGGGTCAAATTTGGCCCCACCCTGGGGTCATTGGTTTTACATAGGCTTATATAGGAAAAACTTTGAAAATCTTCTTGTCAGAAACCACAAGGGCCTGAGCCTTAAGATTTGGTATGTAGCATTGTCTAATGAACCTCTACCAAGTTTGTTCAAATTATATCCCTGGGGTCAAATTTGGCCCCACCCCGGGGTCATTGGTTTTACATAGGCTTATATAGTGAAAACTTTGAAAATCTTCTTGTAGAAGGAGAAGTAACATTTTCAGTCCAAATAATCTGGAAATTTGTTAGACAGGTTGTTTCTATGATTTCTAGCTCAAGTTCGAATATGGGTCATCTGGGTTCAAAAACTAGGTCACAGAGCCCAAAAATAGAAAAACCTTGTTAACACTCTAGAGGTTACATTTTCAGTCAAAATATCCCAGAAATTTGTCAGAAAGGTTGTTTTGATGACTTTTAGCTCAAGTTCAAAATTGGGTCATCTGGGGTCAAAAACTAGGTCACAGAGCCCAAATATGGAAAAACCTTGTTAACACTCTAGAGGTTACATTTTCAGTTCAAATAACCTGGAATATGTCAGAAAGGTTGTTTCAATGATTTCTAGGTTAAATTTGAATATGGGTCATCTGAAATCAAAAACTAGGTCCCAGAGCCCAAAAATAGAAATAAACTTGTTAACACTCTAGAAGCTACTTTTCAGTCCAAATTTTCTCGAAATTTGTCAGAAAGGATGTTTTAGTGATTTCTAGCTCAGATTCGAATAAAGGTCATCTGGGGTCAAAAACTAGGTCACAGACCCCAAATATGGAAAAAACCTTGTTAACACGCATTGAGGTAACATTTTCAGTTCAAACAACCTTGAAATTTGTCAGAAAGATTGTTTCAATAATTTCTAGGTGAAGTTCGAATATGGGTCATCTGGGGTCAATTAACCAGGTCCATAGCAACTTTGTTAAAAGCAGTCATATTCAGGTGAGCTATATAGGGCCATCATGGCCCTCTTGTTATTAGTAGGTGGATTCTCTTCATGCTTGGACACAACAACCCTTTGGACAAGACCTTCAAGTAGACCAGACTAAAATTGACCTTGACTCATAAATGACCTTCACCTTCAAGGTCAAAATATTGAATTTTGCTAAAATTGGCCATAACTTTATTATTAATAGGTGGACTCTCTTAATGCTTGGGCACAACAACCCTTTGGACAAGATCTTTAAGTAGACTGGACTAAACTTGAACTTGATTCATAAATGACCTTCACCTACAAGGTCAAATTATTGAATTTTGCTAAAATTTGGCATAACGTAATCATTAATAGGTGGACTGTCTTCATACTTGGACACAATAACCCTTTGGACAAGATCTTCAAGTGAACCAGACTCAACTTGACCTTGACTCATAAATAACCTTCACCTTCAAGGTCAAATTATTAAATTTTGCTAAAATTGTCTGTAACTTTAGTATTTATAGTTGGATTTGATTTATACTTGGACAAAACAACACTTATGACAAAACCGACATGTTGAATAACTCAGACATGACCATGATCTTAAAATGACCTTGACCGTCAAGGTCAGATGATTGAATTTTGCTTAAATTGTCATAACTTTCTCTTTATCTATAGATTTGATTCATATTTGGACTAAACAACACTTATGACAAATCTGACATTATGATTATTTCAAGTTTGACCTTGACCTTTAAATGACCTTGACAGTCAAGGTCAAATCATTGAATTATGTTAAAACTGGCCATAATTTTGTTATTTATGGTTGGATTTGTATCATACTTTGACAAAACAACACTTATGACAAAGCCGACTAGATAAATTATATAAGTTTGACACTAATCTTAAAATTACCATAACCGTCAAGGTCAAATAATTAAATTTTGTTTAAATTGTCATAACTTTGTTGTTTATGGTTGGTTTTGATTCATACTCGGACAAAACAACAATACTGACAAAACTGACATATTGAATAATTCAGATATGACCATGACCTTCAAATGACCTTGACCGTCAAGGTCAGATGATTGAATTTTGCTTAAATTGTCATAACTTTCTCTTTATTTATAGATTTGATTCATATTTGGACTAAACAACACTAATGACAAATCCGACATTATGATTCTTTCAAGGTTGACCTTGAGCTTTAAATGACCTTGACAGTCAAGGTCAAATTATTGAATTTTGCTACAGTTTGCCATAACTTTGTCATTTATTGTTGGAATTGATTCATACTTTGACAAAACAACACTTGTGACAAAACCAACATGTGGAATAACTCAAGTGTGACCATGACTCTAAAAATGACCTAGTCCGTCAAGGTCAGATGTTTGAATTTTGCTTAAATTGTCATAACTTTCTCATTTATTGATGAATTTGATTTATACTTGGACAAAACAATGCTTTTGACAAATCCGACATTTTGATTCAAGTTTGACCTTGACCTAAAAAATGAACTTGACTAGCCTTTTGGCTCATGGTGAGCTATTGTGAGCTATTTGTCCGTTATCCATTGTCTGTCAACAATTTCATTCAAACGACATCTCCTCTGAAACCTCTGGGCCAAATTTGATGAAACTTGCCTGGGATGTTCCTTGCATGAAGGTCTACCAAAGTTTTTTAAAGAATTCAATTCCATCAAGAACTCTGGTTGCTATGGCAACTTAAAGGAAAAACTTTGAAAATCTTCTTGTCTGAAACCACAAGGCCTAGAGCTTAGATATTTGGCATTTAGCACCCTCTAATGGAACTCTACAAAAATTGTTCAAATTATGCCCCTGGGTTCAAAATTGGCCCTGCCCCACGGGTCACTTCATTTTACATAGACTCATATAGGAAATCTTTAAAAATCTTCTTCTCAGAAACCACAATGCCTACAGCTTAGATATATTGGTATGTAGCATTGTCGAGTGGATGTCTACCAAGTTTGTTCAAATTATGTCCCTTGGGTCAAAATTGGCCACGCCCCAGGGTTCTCTTGGTTTACATATAGTTATATAGGAAAAACATGAAAAATCATTTTTCTCCAAAACTAATTGGACTAGACCTTAGATATTTGGTGTGGAGTATTGTGTAGAGAACCTTTACCAGTTATGTTTATATGTTGGCCGTGGGGTCAAAATTGGCCCCGCCCTGGGGGCCCTTCATATGTAAAAAAGGCAATCTTTAAAAATCTTCTTACTGGAAACCTCAATGCCTACAGTTTAGATATTTGGTATGTAACATTGTCTAGTGGATGTCTACCAAGTTTGTTCAAATTATGTTCCATGGGTCAAAATTGGCCACGCCCCAGGGTTCTCTTGGTTTACATGAACATAGATTTATATAGGAATAACATAAAAAATAATTTTTCTCCAAAACAAATAGGTGTAGACCTTAGATATTTGGTGTGGAGTATTGTGTAAAGAACCTTTACCAATATTATTTAAATGCTGGCCCTGGGGTCAAAATTTGCCCCTCCCCGGGGACCCTTAATATGTAAAAAAGGAAATCTTTAAAAATCTTCTTGTCTGAAACCACAAGGCCTAGAATTTTAAAATTGGCATGAAGCAAGCTTTATTAAGCTTTTTTAAATTATTAGATTATGTTAAAGGTCACGGAGGCTAAAAATAGATTTATCTATTGTACCTCATAAACCCTTCATTTATAGATCAATATCTTTGATATTCAATATATAGGTTCCTTGCATGGACCTCTACCCATGGGTAGGGTTTGAGGTCACTGAGTCAAGGTCAAGGTCACCATTGCTTATAATAGATATTTCTACTTTCTGTCATAGAGCCTTTATTTATTGACTGATATTTTACATATTTGGTTTGTAGGCAGTTATATTTTTTATTTTCAGTTAAAAAATGAAATACTGCTTAACAGCAAACCTACAGCCAAAGTACTCAGGTGAGCGATCGAGGGCCATCATGGCCCTCTTGTTATTAATACTTAGACAAAACAATGCTCATGACAAAACCTACATGTTTAATTATTCAAGTATGACCTCAGCCTTTAAATGACCTTTACAGTCAAGTTCGAATTATTGCATTTTGCTAAAATAGCCAAGCTTTTGTTATTTATGGACGAATTTGATCTATACAGGGACAAATCAACACTGAGAATAAAACAAACGTGTTGAACAATTCAAGCATTACTTTGACCTTTAAATGATTTTGACATTACTTAACTTGGCTATATCTTTGTTGTTAATGGATGTAGTGTCTTCATGCTTGGACATAACTACCTTTCAGACAATACCTCCAAAGAAGGTTAAACTGAACTTGACCTTGACCTTTAAGGTCAAATTTCTGAATGTTGCTAAAATTAGCCATAACTTTGTTATGTATAATTATATTTCCAAATGATGTTTCATTTGAAATCCCTTCACCACATTGGCTTCCTCTGATGTGTTTGCCTTTGGAAATATGAAAAAGTCGAGCGTGTCCCCCCCCTTGCGGTGGCTCTTGTTTAGTTGCAATCTGTCACTAACTTGGAGTAAATCAGTTTCAGTCTGAATTTAAAGGTCATTAACTCAGATCATTAATTCATGTTTTCCCCCATGTCTTTAGGATGCTTTTGAAACTAGGTCCATGTGGAATCAAATACTAGGTCATCAGAGCAGTAGAAAGTCACATTTTGTTTGCTCACCTGAGGACAATGTTCTCAAGGTGAGCTTTTGTGATGGCCCATTGTCCGTCATCCATGGTCCGTGCGTCTGTGTGCTTGCATCCATGCGTCAACAATTTCTTTAAACAATTTCTCCTCCTAAACCACTTGGCCAAATTTGTTGAAACTTTGTAGGGATGTTCCTTGCATGAAGCTCTACCAAAGTTGTTCAAAGAATTCAATTCCATCAAGAACTCTGGTTGCTATGGCAGTTGAAAGGAAAAACTTTGAAAATCTTCTTGTCTGAAACCAAAAGGCCCTGAGCCTTAAGATTTGGTATATAGCATTGTCTAATGGACCTCTATCAAGTTTGTTCAAATTATGCCCCTGGGGTCAAATTTAGCCCCTTCCCGGGGATCAGTTAATTTTACATAGGCTTATACAGTGAAACTTTAAAATCTTCTTGTCTGAAACCACAAGGCCCTGAGCCTTAAGATTTAGTATGTAGCATTGTCTAGTACACATCAACCAAGTTTGTTCAAATTATGCCCCTGGGGTCAAATTTGGCCCCACCCCGGGGTCAACTTATTTAACATATTGAAACTTTAAAAATCTTCTTGTCTGAAACCACAAGGACCCGAGCCTTCAGATTTTGTATGTAGCATTGTCTTGTGGACCTCTACCAAGTTTGTTCAAATTACACTCCTGGGGTCAAATTTGGCCTGTCCACAGGGATCAATGGATTTTACATAGGCTTATATAGTGAAACTTTAAAAATCTTCTTCTCTGAAACTACAAGGCCCTGAGCCTTAAGATTTGGTATGTAGCATTGTCGTGTGGCCCTCTATCAAGTTTGTTCAAATTATGCCTCTGGGGTCAAATTTGGCCTCACCCCATAGGTCGATTGATTTTACATAGGGAAATTTTTTCTTGTCCGAAACCGCAAGGCCCTGATCCTTAAGATTTGGTATGTAGCAAGGTCTAGTAAACCTCAACCAATTTAGTTGAAATTATACCTATGGGTCAAATTTGGCCCCACCAGGACTTCACCAATTTTGTTCAAATTAAACACCCGGGGTCAAATTTGGCCCTGCCCCGGGTAAATTGATTTTACAAAGGCTTATATAGTGAAACTTTAAAAATCTTCTTGTCTGAAACCACAAGGCTGAGTCTTAAGATTTGGTGTGTAGCAAAGTCTAGTGGACCTCTACCAAGTTTGTTCAAATTATACCCCTGGGGACAAATTTGGCCCTGCCCCGGGTGTCATTTGATTTTACATAGGCTTATATAGTGAAACTTTAAAATCTTCTTGTCTGAAACCACAAGGGCCTGAGTCTTAAAATTTAATATGTAGCATTGTCTAGTGGACCTCTACCAAGTTTGTTCAAATTACACTCCTGGGGTCAAATTTGGCCCAGCCATGGGGATCAATTGTTTTTACATAGGCTTATATAGTGAAACTTTAAAAATCTTCTTGTCTGAATCCACAAGGGCCTGAGCCTTAAGATTTTGTATGTAGCATTGTCTAATGAACCTCAACCAAGTTTGTTCAAAT